>JAPXFQ010001470.1:0-663242 GCA_028564705.1 Apricaphanius iberus
CAGCACCTGGTATTCCCAGGCGGTCTCCCATCCAAGTACTAACCAGGCCCGACCCTGCTTAGCTTCCGAGATCAGACGAGATCGGGCGTGTTTTTTTTTTTTTCTCTTTTATTATGAAAAGCAATAAATATACAGGAAACAAAAATCATATTTCCCTCACAGGGAACAATACATGTACATATGCATTATCTGCTTTCATAGTTTGCAACATTCCTGCGTAACCATATTGCTCTCCTCAGAAAACTCAAAACCATATTGAACAGATTAACATTACCCTCCACCTGCCCCACTTTTGCACCCACAAAATAAACCCATTTCCAGTCCTTCTGCTCCAGTTTAACATTCCACCACCTTCCCATTCTCACCCTAAATCTATCCAATATCTGAGCCAATTTACCACATTCAAATAACAAATGCATAAAAGTTTCAGGTTCTCTTTTGCAGACCATGCACCGTCTGCTGAAGCCAGTGTTTATTCTTTGGATCACTACATTAGTATACAACAGTCTATGCCTAATTTTGTAATCCAGCTCTTCACATCGTAGATCGTTGTATTTTATATACATTGTCGTCCAAAGATCTTGTCTGGGATACCCAGGAAAGTCTCTCTCCCACGCTGCCTCCGCTGCTGGCCGTCTCTCAACATCCTTTATAAAACATTTATACATTGCCTTAACTGTTAAGTCTTCCAAATTACGTCTAACGTCTCCGGCTCTCATATACAACACTGGCCTTTCCGGACTCTCGACCTGCCTCGATCGAGTTTCTATCATTTTCTTCCACTCTTTTGGCAAAGCCATTTTCATCAAATCCAGATATCTCTCCACTCTTCTCCTACTTACCTCCTCTCCACCATCACACACCTGATCATACAGCACTCCATGGTTTAAAAACCCTGGCACATACTCCCTCACCAAGTGTTTCACCTGTCTTATCCCTGCTAACAAGAAAATTTTATCAAACATCAGCCTCCCTCTGTATCTGATCTTATCATTTAAGAAAATAGGCTGTTGGTACACCTGTTCCACTATCATAGTACTAAATTCAATCCTGCTTAACATTTGTGCCCATGCCTCAAAACTCTCCACATAAAACACAGGCAAACCCTCACACATTCCCCTCCTACCTTTGAGGTTCATAAAAATCCCATCCACTCCACATCCAGTTACTCTGCCCAAAAAGTATTTCAAAAACCTAACCCACACATAATCATGCTTACCATATAACATCTTTAACATAGTTTTGCATCGGCAAACTACTCGCCTCGTCTCAAAATCTATTAATTTCAAACCACCGCATTCGAATGGGCTCACCAGCACCTTATGTGAGATTCTCACATGTCCACCCGGCCAAAGAAATCTCGTCACCAGTTCCTTTAACTCTGCTCTAAACCACAGTGGCACATCCAACACAACCATCACATAACACACCATTGACAAGACCAGTGCATTTAAAACTGTCACCTTCCCCCTCAATGTCAGTTTCCTGACCTGCCAAGCTGTAACCACCATTTTCATCTTTTCTAAAAGTCTGGTCCATGTCTCATCCCTCGCCTGTTCCATATCTTTCCCAAAAATTACACCTAGAATTTTCATCCCTTCCTCCTTCTCAAAACTCCACCTACATTCCACCAGGTCTTCCTCACCAAACGTTATTACACTGGATTTCTCAATATTTACTTTAGCTCCAGAAGCTTTACTATACACCATTAGAATCTTCATCAGCGTCTCTACACTGTCCATATTTCTCAGCACCAATGTCACATCATCTGCGTACATGTATAACCTACTCATACCACCACCCGGTGTCTCTATCCCCCTCACTACCTCTCACCATACAAGCCAAAGGCTCCGCAGCAATTGTATATACAGTAGTAGCAGTTTAAAAGTTCTCATGTTTCCATGATTGGTCCTTGACTGGTACGTGCCTGATCCGTCAAAGGTCCCTGACAGGTCCGTGGTGGTAATGTAATCCCCCGCTATGACGTCTTCAGTGAGGCCTCGCCCCCAAGGAGCCTGAGTGAAAGCCAGCTGCAATGCCTCTTTTGTCCACGGGGAGGAGCAGTGATTTTAATGTTAATGATTTATTGACGTATCAGACTCAGGGTATATAAATGTCATTAAAAAATTTCCCCCTATCTGTTCCTCTATGGTTTGCTGGTTTGTATGTAGCCTAAGTTTGAATGTCACTCAGAAACTCAGGGTTCAAATAGCCTACCACTGTAGTCTTATACCCAGATACAGTAGTTTTATAGCATAAGAGTGCTCTGTAATGTGAAACGCATGAACAGATGTGATTTACCTTTGACTAATAATGCTCATCTACCATTAATAATAAATGAAACTGTGAAGCTATAACTTTTTTTCTTCCATTTTTATTTAAACAAGCAAATTTCACACAGCACAGCAAACCAAGAAAAAAAAAAAATCACATTTTGAACGTTTTTTTTAACGGCAATAGCCAAGGCGCTGTGCCTCAGGGTCAGTCTTGCGGGGTCTTCTCAGTCTCTCATTTATTTTGTTTCTGACTCTTTGCCAATGGTCCCCAGACAGGCTAGGAAAGCGCTTTGAAACCTGTTGATGGACCCGCTCCTTTATAATTTGAGGCAGTGGACTTTTTCCGTTTGAGCCGCTCCAGTTTGTCATCTTTCCCCAGCTCTTGTACATATTAAATGGAGTAAACGCCAGATCTTTAAGTTTTTAGGAACTTGTAATGTAACGTTCGGCCTAAAGGGCAGAAATTTTCTGAATAGGGCTTACACATTCACACATTTAATAGTCACACAACACTGTTTGGCTAACCTATTGTACTCGCTGATGATCATCCTGAATGTAACCCCCAACTTAACAACACACCATAGACTCCAGATCATTCACACCTCCTAAAGAACATTACAATCTCCAAGCATCCCCCCACCAAGCTTTCGTGACCATCCCTATGTAACCATGTCTATTCTGTTGTTATTGTAAACATTTCACAACTAATCTGCTGCACTTATCCAACAAGGCACATTTAGCTCACCACTGTTTTTTTGCATTTTTAGTTCTTGCTCCCTGCGCTGAAAAAATCAATTAGCTTATTAAATAAGATGCTTTGTTTTGTCTCTAAATGTCTCTTAAGTTGTATTGGCTTCAAGCTCTCATGTGCCAACACCTCAGAGCAAATTACACATTGTGGGTAGTCAACATTGTTTTTTGTTGTGCAGGAAAAAGCCACATTTCAAAAGTCGGGCTGATATTTACGGAGCCTTGAACCTTTATCAACCGCCGGTGTTGGCCCGGCCAGCGCCCTACTTTTCTCTGGTGGTGGTTCTGTTGGCTGATTTTGGGACCTCTGCTGCTGACTGTCTGGAACACTTCTTCTTTTAAGACATCACTCCATTTTTCCAGCTAACAAAATTAGCTAGCTGCAGATGTGGCTAAAACAACAACGCACCTGTTTTTATTTTTTTCTTTGTCCCCACCCTGCATACACACACACAGACACACACACTACTACCATCACAAATTCGCTGAGTGCTTCACTGACCAGAATCTGACCCGCACAGATCAGAGTCGCATACAAACGCAGTGTTGATACAATGCATTTTGGACAAACAATGAAGCAGAAAACAACTCTCTGTTTAAAATTATTTAATTTAATATGAATGTAACAACGCTTTATTTTAGAATGTTTAAGTAAACTAATGTTTAAGTTAACGCTCTACGATTTCAGACTATCTGTGAATGCGTCTGCTTTCTACAGCTCCTGCTGACAGCAGATCGGGGAGAGAAAAAAAAACACTTCTTTGCTCAGCTGTGTGAATGATGAGGGCAGATATGAGACGAGTGGACAGGTTAGTTGTTGTTGCTTTGGTGTTGCCTAGTTACGGCAGACACTAACTGGCTTTAGGTAATAAAATGCCTGTTTGAGACCAACCACTTGTCGTCCTTCTAAAGTTCAGTCGGAGCTACATTCATTTATATTTTTCCAAAATTATTTGGCGACCCCAGGAATTATCTCGCGACCCCAAGGTTTAGAATGGCTGCATTAGTATATGCTTGAAATGAATAGGCTACCAATGTTATTTTTAATCCCTTACAGATTCCCAAAACGGCACCATTTTCACTATGAATCTGAAAAAACAAACAAAAATCCATTTAACTTTTCTCAATAATTAGTCAGAATATTACAAACTTATACATTTAAAACAGATTGCTTGAGTAATGTATAATTAATATATAATATACACAACAACTTAATTAAGGATTTATTATAAAATATATAAATTGATAAATATGATAAATACGCTATTATGTTGTTTTTGCGTTGTGTAATTCATTACCATCTTCAAGCATCCCCCCCACCAAGCTTTGCTCCCCATCGCTACAGTATGTAACTGTCTATTCTGGTGTTTCAAACATTCCGCGGTGAGCCGAATAGTCATGTGATTGCATAAATATTATAATAGGCTATTACGTTGTTTTGAGTTGTGGAAATTTTCATCCAACAACAATAACATAAAAAAACACGAGTTTCACAAAA
Organism: Apricaphanius iberus; assembly: GCA_028564705.1. Classification (NCBI taxonomy): domain Eukaryota; kingdom Metazoa; phylum Chordata; class Actinopteri; order Cyprinodontiformes; family Aphaniidae; genus Apricaphanius; species Apricaphanius iberus. The sequence continues at coordinate 4,525 of JAPXFQ010001470.1, forward strand.
TTAAAGGAAAGTACATTAGGTTAAAAAAAATATATACTTTAGGTTCATAGAAATAAATCAAATTGTTTACAGATATGACGTTTTAAGGCTACTTGTTATAAGGTTTTACAGAACTCATTTGGTAAAGTTTGGCCTGTGTTACGAGAACTTAAGTTTATGTAGCCTATGATAAACTTTGACAGTAGAAGAAGCAGGTTAATTACAAAAAAGTGAGCAGTTTGTGTTGTTATATCCAAAATGGTTTGCGCAACCTGCCCTGCTTTTTCTTCAGTGTACGTGCATACTGATAACAACATCATGTCGATGAGAATTCTGTGAGAGAAGCGCCATCTCCTGGTCATACTCTGTATTTTAATTAATGGGTGGAGTTGCAGTAAAACTTTGACACTCCCAGGAGAAAGAGAGGGGGCCCCTCCGGCCACTGGGATTTGGAGGGAACTCTGCCGTTAATGGGCTGGAAAGGGCACGCCATTCGCCCGGCGTTTACTCTGAATGGGAACTTTTAAACTGCTACTACTGTAGCAGTGCGGAGAGAGGACAACCCTGCCGAACAGATCTTTCCAGCAGAAAAGGATCAGTGATAAATCCGTTAAAACATACACAACTCTCAGCATTAGCATATATCATTCTTAACCAAAACAGCATCATGGGCCCAAACCCCATCTTCTCCATCACCTTCCACAGATATGCATGACTTACCCGGTCAAAAGCCTTATGCATATCCAGATTTAACACCACAGCTCCCTTCCCAGAATGCACCAAAAAATAAAACGTATCCCTTAACGAACACAGAAGATCTTCAGTTGATCTGCCAGGTACCGCGTAGACCTGTTCCATCCCAATCAGCTCAGGAAGCACCCATTTCAGCCTGTTCGCTAGAACCTTTGCCAGTATCTTATAGTCTGTATTTAGCATAGTCAACGGTCTATAATTATCCAAACAGCTCTTACTTCCTTTGTTCTTAAACAACAATACAATCATGCCAGTTGCAAAGCCGTCCGGGAGTCTCCCTGCCTTAAAGCTGTCATTGTACAAATCGCACAGAAGCTGCGCTAATTCATCTTTAAAAACCTTAAAAAACTCATGTGACAGGCCATCAAGGCCTGGGCTTTTACCTGCTTTTAGCCCATCTATCGCAACACAGACCTCTTCCACTGTTATCACACCTTCGCATGCCTCTCGATCTCCTTCCTCCAGCCTTGCAGACACTTTTTCCATAACCTGCTCCATATCACCATCATCGCACTCCTCTCCTCCAAACAAAGTTGTATAATACACTTGCACTGTTTCAGCTAAACCCACCAAATCACTACACACCGACCCATCCACCGCCTCTAGCTCAGCTATTCTTTTCTGCTTCTGCTTGCGCTTTTCCAATTTTAAAAAATAGCCAGAGGGCTTTTCCCCCTCCACCGTGTACTTAGCTCTGCTTCTAATCATCTCCCCCTTCCACTTCTTTCTCTCCAATGCTTTGAGCCGCAACTCTGCTTCCAGCAGTGTTGTTGACTCCCCCCTCGGATGTGTACCAAATCCCACACAGCCCTGCTCTTTTAAAAAACCTCTTAATTTCCTCTCCTCTATTTTGTTCCTATAATTAAACATCTTTGCATAGCGAATAGTCTTTCTCTTTAATCCCTCCTTCACTCCCAACCACCACTTACCTATAGTTGCATCCTCTCTAAAAGTCTTCTGTTCCTTCAGATAGGAGAGCACTATTTTCCTGTATCCCTCCTCTTTCAATAAACTTCCATTTAAACACCATCTGCCTCCCCCCCTTACCTGCTCCTCATTTCCGACATCACACAGCATAGCAGCGTGATCACTATATGCTTTAAATTCATACCGTAAATTGCTTATTTTATCCAGTATTGTCTTTGTAGCAATTAATAGGTCAATTCTACTGTATTTCCATATTCCCTCCACCAGCTGTTTTCTAGAATAACCTCTCTTTTCTGGGTTCCTTACCCTCCACACATCCACGCACCCCTTCTCCACAAAAACTCCTTCCAAGAAGGTCCTAGACGGGTCCCACCTCAGAGGACCACCAAGGTCCGAATCGAGCCTGCTAAACTTAACATTAAAGTCTCCAACATAAATGGTGTTCTCCGTATTGAAATCAAATACTTTCTCAAAAAAATCTGTCCTGGAAGCACATTCGTTAGGCGCATATACGTTAACCAACCTATATTTAACTCCCCCAAAATTAAAGTCGATCACAAGTAGCCTTCCATCCTCATCTTTATAAACTAAACTTAAATAATCTATCTTATCTATGTTAACAAAAATTGCTACTCCACCAGATTTATCAGACCCATTACTGGCAAACAAACAACCCCCCCATACCTTTCTCATTCCTTCCTCCCTGTCCAAAGTCCAATGAGTCTCCTGTAAACAGACTACGTCTCCTTTTAGAGCAGCCAGGATCCAATTCTGCTTCTCTGTGCTTCTCGCTCCGTTCACGTTCATTGCCGTTAGCTTTAACATGTCCATTGCTGTCTTACTTGCGGATGACCACCCCTCCGAGTCTCCCAATCCCTTTCAGGACCACGACCACCTCGATGAGTTTGTTGCATAGAGCTCAAACCAGTCTTCTCTTGTTGCTCCCAGGTGCCTCTGCCGCCATCTGGTGGTGTCCGTTTTGATGTCCTCAGCACCGTTTGACCTCTTCTCTCAGCTAGCAGAATTCTAGTCCTCTCAGCCACCGCAATTAGCAGCCCCTCTCTGCAATCTGTCGACGCCGACCAACACTCCACTCTTGGGTCCTGAAAAAACACCAAACCTTTGCGGCAGATTATCTGCACCAACACAACCATAAGCATCCCTGAATCAAAAGCATTTATCCACTCCCAAGCATTCCCACTCATACCGAAGAACAACCAGACTGCTGTGTATCCCCCTCCCTTCCCAACCCACCTCCTACCAGGGCCACCACACCCAAGAGTGCACCAGGGCACACAAAAAGAGGAATCATACATGACAAAACCACACTCATCCCTCACCCTCCTTTGCCCGCTGCATCATTCTCTTCTTTTTACTCTGAGACAATCTGCCTGTATTCTGCCGTTTCGGCTGGGGAACCATCCCCACCTGCATCTCAGCATCTGAAGCGTTCGAACTCAGCGGCTCGGAGTCTGAGCTTGGCACGGAAGGCGCCTCAGCGGTCCGAGGAACTCGACGTCCAGTACGCCCCGAGACATCCCAACACCTCCCCTCGTATCAGGTTATCCCGAAACAACACCTCGTCTGAGCCTCGGCTGTTGGCCTTCTGACCCACGCAGGTAGGCCCCTTCCTGTTTGTCTTGGCCAGACTCAAAAAGGGCAGGACTGGGCTGCACAGCCCCCCGCCAGCTCCGAAATGGCGTCCTGTCTCTGTTCACCTCCCTTCGCCAGCTCCGGGAGTCCCCAAGTGCTGTGTGCGTAACCCGGTGGGTTGCTAGTGGTGTGATCCCCCTCTCCTTCCCAGGCCTGTCTCATCCATCTCCAGATCGCCACTGGTTGTCGCCCTTCTCACCTTCCATCCCCATGGAGCCGGCTGCAGGGGTGACGGCTCGCTCACAGTAATGTTCCTATCCTCACTTTCATTGAAACACACTCATCTACATCATTTAAAACACACAGCACCTTACCCCTTGCCCCACGCGCACTCCGGGCGAAATGATCCCTGGCCCCCACATTTATGGCACAAAAAATCAGGGCAGTCACGCAAAATATGGTCAGGTTGTAGGCACCCTCTACACACTTTTACCTGTCGGTCATGTATGACTCTAAAATATTGCGCCCCGGACTCAGTCTCAAAACGAGTTGAGTATGGCAGCGAGGTAACTTGTTCAGAGAACCTTATTTTTAAAAAACGGGTTCCATCAAACACTTCCACCCCAGGCCAAACGCGTCTTTTAATTTCAGTTAGAGGCGTGACCCCCCATCCCTTTAATTTGTCCAAAATTGCCCCGTCCGTTACATAGAACGGGAGATTTAGAAACGATACAACCGCTTCATTGCTACATATTCTCGTTGCCTGAATTCTTGTTTTTCCAATAGAAAAACCATCCAGCAAGCGCTCTACCGCTTTCTCACTACACATCATGACTTCAAAATTTCTCGGGCCCGTGGGCCTGCACCCAACAATTCCCCCGCACAGCAGCCTGATTGTCCTAATTAGTGTCAGCACTTGCACCCTCTCCTCACCACTCAGCTCAATATTCACACATAATTTCTTATCGATCTTCCGTTCACTTACCTTATCTCTCCTCTGTTCTTCCTTTTCAGTTCCGTTTTGCCGTTCCATGGTCGTCACCGGGGAATCCATCCAGAAAAATGTGGGGATGAAAAACCCCCTACCCCTACTAAAACAGTAGGGAAGGGGGAAAAAAAGAAAAAAAATCTACCAGAACAAGCTGGCGACTCTACTCAGCTGCAGCTCCTCAACACACGTCTGCTCTCCTCTGCTGCCACACCAGGACTGAATCTCTTACTCAACGAGTGGGCGTGTTCAGGGTGGTATGGCCGTAAACGATGAAACAGCAGCAAAACACACTTTTTATCCGTCAGAGCAGCGCTTGAAATGCGCTGCCATTTGTGCACGCCGGCTTCTTTTTCTAAAACATTTTATTGACACATGCTCAAGAACAAAATGATTCCTTCCTCTGTCATTTCACAGAAAGGACTTTGAAATTTGAACAAACTACTTACATTTCATTTTTGACCTCTTTTCTTGACATTACATTGCAAAAATGACATATAGAAAGCTACTACAGCAGCCTTCCGATGATGGCGGCAGGCAAAAAGGGTGTGTTGTCTTTACAGCAGGAAATCAGACCAGCTGAGGACCTGGTGGAGCACAGACGCTCGTTGTGTAAACGTTAATGAGGAAAACAAATGTGTTTTTTGTTGTTGTTGTGTTTTTAAAGGGAAATTTGCCATTGCAGCTGAATGTTCCAGGTAGGTGCGTAGCAAATTGAGTGGTTTTATACCCCGTTTGGCAACACAAAGTGTCAAAATTGAACATTTTAGAGCGGTTGGTGCCCCCTGCTGGGGACAAAAGCTTACAGCACCTGGTATTCCCAGGCGGTCTCCCATCCAAGTACTAACCAGGCCCGACCCTGCTTAGCTTCCGAGATCAGACGAGATCGGGCGTGTTCAGGGTGGTATGGCCGTAAACGATGAAACATCTGCAAAACACACTTTTTATCCGTCACAGAGCAGCGCTTGACATGCGCTGCCATTGATGCACGTCGGCTACTTGTTCTAAAACATTTTAATGACGCATGCTCAAGAACAAAATGATTCCTTCCTCCTTCATGTCACACAAAGGACTTTGAAATTTGAACAAACTACTCACATTTCTTTTTGACCTCTTTTCTTGACATTACATGGCAAAAATGACATATAGAAAGCTACTACACGCAGCCTTCCAGATGATGGCGGCAGGCAAAAGGGGTAGTTGTCTTTACAGCAGAAATCAGACCCAGCTGATGACCTGGTGGAGCACAGACGCTCTCGTTGTGTAAACGTTAATGAGGAAAACAAATGTGTTTTTTGTTGTTGTTGTGTTTTTAAAGGGAAATTTGCCATTGCAGCTGAATGTTCCAGGAGGTGCGTAGCAAATTGAGTGGTTTTTAGACCGTTTGGCAACACAAAGTGTCAAAATTGAACATTTTAGAGCGGTTGGTGCCCCCTGCTGGGGACAAAAGCTTACAGCACCTGGTATTCCCAGGCGGTCTCCCATCCAAGTACTAACCAGGCCCGACCCTGCTTAGCTTCCGAGATCAGACGAGATCGGGCGTGTTTTTTTTGTTGTTTTTTTTCTCTTTTATTATGAAAAACAATAGAATACATACATTTTTTATTGGTGTAGATACACCCCTCACATCAGTACAACATTCTTTAACAATCCAGCGAGGCACAATCCCCCACATACACACCAAATACAGCAGATATGTACAAGAGCTTTTACTCCTGCATCAAATCAATGCATATTATATTGATATTTCATCTCAAACCAACCAAATTCAGTAGCATACACCCCCCCCCTTTCTGAAAACCATACATCAACTCAGAATGCAAGTGCAAAAGAAGATCCCTGTCGCCTCATAAACCCACTCCCGCTCACAAACACTCGGGTAAAGTCCTCCTCTTTTAAATAATGAAACATGTCATCCACATGTCTATGAAATAAAGCTTGAAAAATTACAGATACTGAGATTTTCCTGTCCTCATAATTGGCTATGTTTCGCCTGATCCACACAGCCCTGCGCATAAAACTTAACACCATATTTAGGAGGTTAACATTTCCCTCAGCCTGCTCCTCCGTAACACCCACAAAATACACCCATTTCCAGTCCTTATAGGACACTTTCACACTCCATCTCCTGCAAATTAACACCCAGAATCTATCCAACGCCTCTCTCAATTGGCCACACTCAAAAAATAGATGTAAAAAGGTCTCCATCTCCCTTCTACACACCTTACACCTACTACCCACAGATCTATTGATTTGGTGCACCACATTGTTTGTATAGATCAATCTGTGACGTATCTTGAAGTCAAGAGCCTCACATCTGAGATCGTTATATCTGACGTGTAGCGTCTTCCACATTGCTCCTAATGGACGTCCTGGAAAATTATTCTTCCAGAAGACCTCAGATGCAGGAGCTTTCTTTATCCTATTAATAAATACCTGATAAAGCACTCTCGTCTTCAGCTCCTTTAGACTGCTCCTTACATCCCCTACCACCAGATGCAGCTCCGGCATCACATAGTTACGCCCTACTTTCGCACTGCTCTGAACCTTCTCTCGCCAAGCCGTCGGCAAAGCCCTCTTAATCACCTCCACATAACTAATCACCCTGCTTCTACTCACATCATCTCCCAGCTCGCATAACTGATCATGTAGCACTCCCTCATTCAAAAATCCCGGCACGTACTCCTTTGCCAAGTGCCCCACTCGCCTGATCCCTGCCAATAGAAAAAGCTTATCAAAGAGCATCCTTCCCTTGTACTTAATCTTCCCATTCAAAAAAAGCGGCTGCTGGAGCACCTGCTCCACCGTCTCACACTCATAATCTATATTCTCCAAAATCTGCGCCCACGCAGACAGGCATTCAACATAAAAACAAGGCAGTCCTTCATACATTGTCCTCCTTCCTCTCAGATTCATAAACAATCCCTCTACCCCACACCCTGTTGCCCTCGCCAAAAAGAAATCCACGAAGCTCATCCACACATGCTTCTCTTTGTTATAGAGGAACTTTAAAAGGACACCACACCTTAATACCGCTATCCTAGAATCCAGGTCCATCAACCTCAACCCACCCTCCTCTAGACCCGCCACAAGGGTGTTGTGAGCTATGTCACACTTCTTTCCACTCCATAAAAACCCCCTCGTAATCCCCTTTAACTCCTCTCTTACCCATAATGGCACATCCTGCACTGCCATCACATAACCCACCTTAGAAAAAACCAGTGAGTTTAGGACAACCACCCTTCCCTTCAAGGTCAGCTTCCTTTTCCGCCACATCTGTAGCACGCTCCTAATTTTATTTAGGATCGCAGTCCAAGTCATGTCCCTCGCTACACTTGTATCCTTCCCAAACACCACACCTAAAATTGACATACACTCATCCTTCCTCTCAAACAACCAATCACAAACTTCAGCACTTTGCTTCCCCAGCTGCATAACACTGGACTTCTCTACATTAATTCTTGCCCCTGACGCCCTGCCATAAACCTCAAGAATTTTCATAATCTCCCCCACACTAGCCATGTCCTTTACAGTGAGTGTGACATCATCTGCAAATTGATAAAGCAAACTTATCACCCCTCCCGGCACCTCCACACCTCTAATTAATTTATTCCGTCTTACCATCGCAGCCAGCGGTTCAGCAGCAATGGCGTAAAGCAACGCAGATAACGGACAACCCTGCCTCACCGATCTCTCCAATGAGAAGGCATCTGTCAAATAACCATTAAAGCTTACACAGCTCTCAGCCTGCGCATATATGAGTTTTAGCCAGCCTAAAAACACTTGCCCAAAGCCTAACCTTTCTATCACCACCCACAAAAATTCATGGCTTACCCTGTCAAAAGCCTTATTCATGTCAAGGTTTAACACAATCCCACCCTCACTTGTCGAGGTCATGAAATTAATAGTGTCTCTGATCGAACTCAACGTGTCCGTGATTGTCCTCCCCGGGACCGCGTATGCTTGGGACCCACCTATGACGGAGCCCAACACCCATTTCAGTCTATTGGCCAGGACTTTTGCCAAGATCTTATAATCGGTATTTAATAATGTCAAAGGCCTGTAATTTTCCAACTTCAATCTACTTCCTTTATTCTTATACAATAATACAATCACGCCTACAGCCATTCCCTCACACATCATGCCCTCATCATATATAAAATTATACAACTCACACAGTAGTGGTGCCAGCAAATCAATAAAGTTTTTATAAAATTCATGCGATAAGCCATCTAAACCTGGGCTCTTCCCCCTCTGCAGCCCACGAATCGCCCTCTCCACCTCCTCAACTCTGATCCTGTCATCACACATTAATCTATCCGCTCTGTCCACCTTCGCAGTTAGCATGTCCCGAGCTAGCTCTAGGGCTTTACCATCCACATTTTCTCTGCGAAACAAATTCTCATAAAACGACCCCACATGCTCAGCCAATTCCACCAATCCTCTCAACAGAGAACCATCCGGCGCTTCCAGCACCGTAATCTGCTTCTTCCTCTGTTTCCTCTTCTCCAAGCTGAGAAAAAATTTTGAAACCTTTTCACCCTCCACAGTGTATTTTGCCCTGCTCCTCACCATCTCACCTTCCCACCTATTGCGTTCATAAGCTCTCAACCGGGCCTCTATGTCCAAGGACCTCGCCACACTCCGCTGGGGGTTCCCCCCAATCTCCGCCAGCTCCTCATCCAGAGCCTTTCGTAGAAGCAGCTCCTCCTGTCTCCTCCTAAAATTAAACTCTTTAGCATATCTAATGCTCTTCTTTTTAAGTAGAACCTTCATCTCACTCCACCATTCACAAAAATTCCTATCCCCCCTCCCTTCAATCTGCGTCAGAAGCAAGGCCCGCACTGCCTGCTTATAACCTTTCTCCTCAAGGAGCCTGGCATTTAAACACCACAACCCTCCCCCCCTCACTTCCTTTTCCCTTCCCACCTCACAGCTCAGTGCCGCATGATCACTATAGGCTAAGAATGTATACTGTAAATTATGCACACAATCCAGAACACCCTGACTCAATAAACATAAATCCAGTCTGCTCTGCTTCAGCACACCGTTGACCACCTGCTTCCTGGAGTATACTCTGGACTGTGGATTCATAACTCTCCAGGCGTCAACACAGTCCCTCCTCTCCATAATTGCCATCAAACAATTTCTGGAGGGATCCCACCTTAAGCCCCCCCCAAAATCTGTATCCAGCCTTGTCAGCTTCACATTAAAATCCCCTACGCAAATTAAATTAGGAATGAAAAACTGCTCCACCCTCTCAAAAAAACCTTTGCGCAATAGGCAGTCAGAGGGAGCATATAAATTAATCAGCCTGTAGCGGCTACCCCCCACAGCAAAATCTAAAACCAAGACTCTACCTTCCTCGTCTTTATGTACTAAACTTAGAAAATCCATCATTTCTCCTTTAACCAATATAGCAACCCCACAGGACTTTGCCGAAGCAGAACTGGCAAATAAAACCCCATCCCATAGCTCCCTCATTTCTTCCTCCTTTTCCCTTGTCCAATGGGTTTCCTGAAGACATATAACGTGACTGTCAATCTGCCTCAGCAGTCCCTGTGCTTTTGATACATTCCTGAATCCATTAGTATTCATAGAAGTCAATTTCAGCCTCTTCATCAGCTGTCTGTAAGAAAATAATCCACTAACCAACAAAGGAAAAATGACTTTCTACCGGTAGCGACAATCAGTCCACTCATGGTCCCTTAAGAACAATCAGCATCCACTGCACAAGGTTCTGGCATGCAACACACGATCCCCTTCCGGTGCTCCTGCCGTATGTATAGTCGTCGCTCCAATCCGCTGTCCTCCTCCTTAACTGGGGGTGTCCTCCATCCACCATCATTGCTCCACCTCCTCCAACCGCCCTCAGCATATCCGCCTTTGGTTGCCAAAGGGCCCACAAGCTGGGACGCCAATTCACAGCAGCCTCTTCTCTTACCTGCGGACACCACAAAAAAAACTCTCGGCAGATTTGCTGGTCTCCCCCCGTCAAATCAGGAACACCCATACCTCCAGCTGCACCTTCCCCCTCACACACACACAAGCACACACATGTAAGACAACAAGGCTGTCGTGCAACCCCCCCCTCTCCCACCACCCCCTATACCCGCCTCCAGACACACTACGCAAGGGAGTGCCCCGAGGAAGAGAAAAAATCGTCATGTTAGCCATATTTTAAGCACTATTCCCTTCATCCCGCTGCCCTGACTTCTTCTTCCTTGTGCGAGGAGATCTACTAGTATTGTGTCGCTTTTTCAATGTCCCAGCGTCCAAATCTATCTCAGAGTCCGACTCAGCGGAGGTCATAACCACAGGGTCCAAGTCTGGCACAGAAGGCGCATCAGCGGTCCAAGGCATGCTCGCAACGGCACACTTCCCGCCACCCGCACTGCATCCAGCTTCAGGTACCACAAAGTGTCCATCACTTGCTGCCCCAGAAGCAGGCTTCTGGCCCAGCAGGTCAGGCCCTCCTTCTTGTTCTAAAAGGCCAGCCTTAAAAAGGGCAGGACTGAGCTCCGCAGCCCCCCCCGCCGACTCCGGGATGGCGTCCTGGCTCGGTTCACCTCCCTTTGTCAGCCCCTGAGCAGCTCCAAAAATTCTCTGCAGCTTAGAAGGGGTTGCTGCTTCCACCTCCCCTTCCAACTCGGTGACAGTCAAGCCAACCTGAGCACATGGCTCAATCACCTCTTCACCCCCCTCCTCCGATACTCCGGCAGGCTGGCCTTCTGAACCAGAAGACTCGCCGCCAGCAACTGTTCCGCTCTCGCTTTCATTACATACACAACTCCCCATATTATTAAAGCACACAACACACTTCTCCCTCAACCCCACACACTCCCTTGCGTAGTGCCCCTGGCCCCCACATTTATGGCACAAGAACTCCGGGCAGTCCCGCAGGATGTGATCCGGCTGCAAACAGCCTCTGCAAACTCTCACCTGTCTATCATGAATCACCCTGAAATATTGTGCACCTGCCTCTGTATTAAATCGGGTCGAGTAAGGCAACGAAGAGACCTGATCAGAGAATCTTATCTTTAAAAATCTGGTACCATCCACAACATTTGTTCCCGGCCATACACGCCTCTTTATCTCAGATAACGGTGTAACCTTCCACCCCTTTAATTTCTCCAATATGGCCTCATCGCTTACATAAACAGGGAGATGAAGGAATGAGACCACCGCTTCATTATTGCATACTGGAGTCGCCTGCACCTTCGTGCTACCCATCATAAATCCGTCTAGCAAGCGCTGCATCGCAGCCTCGTTTGACATCGTTACTTCAAATGAACGAGGTCCGCTGGGCCTGCAACCCAAGATTCCCCCGCACAACAGCCTTACTGTCTTAATTAGAGCCAACGTTTGCACTCTCTCTTGTCCCTCCAAAAACACATTCACACACAACTCTTTTTCATATCTAATTAGACGCACCTTTTCCCACTGTTCAGCATTCGTTTCGTTTTCCTGTCCTCTAGACTGTTCCATGTTCAAAGCCGTTAAATCCATCCGGAAAAAAAACAAAAAACGCCTGCCCCTACAGAAAAAAACTCTGCAGGGGAGGGATAACCCTTTACAAAATCCAGAAAAATAATTCACACTCACTTAGTTTATCAGAACAAAGCCAGCTCAGGCTCTTCAAATTCTGCACCTCTGCCACACCAAACAATTGCCACCAGGAAGTGGGCGTGTTCAGGGTGGTATGGCCGTAAACGATGAAACTTCAGCAAAACACACTTTTTATCCGTCACAGAGCAGCGCTTGACATGCGCTGCCATTGATGCACGTCGGCTACTTGTTCTAAAACATTTTAATGACGCATGCTCAAGAACAAAATGATTCCTTCTCCTTCATGTCACACAAAGGACTTTGAAATTTGAACAAACTACTTACATTTCTTTTTGACCTCTTTTCTTGACATTACATGGCAAAAATGACATATAGAAAGCTACTACACGCAGCCTTCCAGATGATGGCGGCAGGCAAAAGGGGTAGTTGTCTTTACAGCAGAAATCAGACCCAGCTGATGACCTGGTGGAGCACAGACGCTCTCGTTGTGTAAACGTTAAATTGGAAAACAAATGTGTTTTTTGTTGTTGTTGTGTTTTTAAAGGGAAATTTGCCATTGCAGCTGAATGTTCCAGGTAGGTGCGTAGCAAATTGAGTGGTTTTATACCCCGTTTGGCAACACAAAGTGTCAAAATTGAACATTTTAGAGCGGTTGGTGCCCCCTGCTGGGGACAAAAGCTTACAGCACCTGGTATTCCCAGGCGGTCTCCCATCCAAGTACTAACCAGGCCCGACCCTGCTTAGCTTCCGAGATCAGGCGTGTTCAGGGTGGTATGGCCGTAAACGATGAAGCATCTGCAAAACACACTCTTTATCCGTCACAGAGCAGCGCTTGACATGCGCTGCCATTGATGCACGTCGGCTACTTGTTCTAAAACATTTTAATGACGCATGCTCAAGAACAAAATGATTCCTTCCTCCTTCATGTCACACAAAGGACTTTGAAATTTGAACAAACTACTTACATTTCTTTTTGACCTCTTTTCTTGACATTACATGGCAAAAATGACATATAGAAAGCTACTACACGCAGCCTTCCAGATGATGGCGGCAGGCAAAAGGGGTAGTTGTCTTTACAGCAGAAATCAGACCCAGCTGATGACCTGGTGGAGCACAGACGCTCTCGTTGTGTAAACGTTAATGAGGAAAACAAATGTGTTTTTTGTTGTTGTTGTGTTTTTAAAGGGAAATTTGCCATTGCAGCTGAATGTTCCAGGTAGGTGCGTAGCAAATTGAGTGGTTTTATACCCCGTTTGGCAACACAAAGTGTCAAAATTGAACATTTTAGAGCGGTTGGTGCCCCCTGCTGGGGACAAAAGCTTACAGCACCTGGTATTCCCAGGCGGTCTCCCAACCAAGTACTAACCAGGCCCGACCCTGCTTAGCTTCCGAGATCAGACGAGATCGGGCGTGTTTTTTTTTTTTATAAAATTAACAAAAGATCACACAGTCATTTATCAACACTTACAATATAACAGAACTCTTTCCCTTCGCAGAAGGCAAACACAAAAAAACATGTCAATACACAGAGCTCCAGAAATCAAACACAATCCCCCTCCCCTTCTTCTCAATAAAAGTATTCCCACTCAAAAAGGCCTTCCTAAATTCCTCCTCCTTCAAATAACTAAACATCAACTTTACATGACTCCTTATCAAGCTCCTAAAGATAGGCGTCACACCCGCTCTCCGTCCTTCAAAATGAACAATGTTTCTTCTCATCCAAACTGCATACCTTGAAAGACTCAAAACCATATTAAGAAGGGAAACATTCACACCGATTATCTTTTTGCTTACTCCAACAAAAAATATCCACTTCCAATCCTTCCTTTCAAAACAAACCCTCCAACCTCGGTGTATCAACCCCCACAACATGTCCAAAAAACCACACAAGCTTTTACATTCAAAAAACAGATGCAGCAGCGTCTCTGGTTCCTCACCACAGACATCACACAACCTATTCACCTGCTTGTTAATTTGATGTAGCACAATATTCACATAGACGGTTTTGTGCCTCAACTTAAAATCCAAATTTTCAGACTCCAAACTATTATACTTTACCTTCAAGGTACACCACAACTCACTAACCTCACGACCCACAAAGTTCATTCTCCAAAACGACTCTGAGGTGGGCCTCTTTGTCTCCGTTGCCAACAACATCCAGTAGATTTGCTTTACCTTTACTTCTGCCAAAGGTTTCTTCTCAGGACCTACAATCACCCACAATTCTGGTAATGTTACAGCATTACTAGTAATAGCCCTTCGTAAGATTTCCTTCACCCAAACCTTTGGCAGACCCTCCCTAATTTTCGCCATCTGCCTTTCCACCGTAATCCATCTCACCTCCTCATTTATTTCTCTGACCTGATCAAAAATCAACCCAACAGGCAGAAAACCTGGCACATATTCATAAGCTAAATCTTTAACTTTCCTCACCCCAGCTTTCAAGAAGTCACCATTAAACAGCTTTTGACCTCCCACAGTAACCGTAGGATTGAGAAAGATTGGCTGATTCAAAATTTGATTCAGCGTCTTACACTCATAACTCAAACGAGATAACATCTCCGACCAAGCAATAAAAACTTCCTGATAGAACAAAGGCACTCCTGCCATCATTGCTCTTCTGCCCTTAAGATTCATAAATATCCCCTCCTCTTGACACCCAGACACTCTCCACAAAAAGAACCGCAAAAAACTCTTCCAGACATAGTCCACCTTACCAGTCAAATATTTAGTCATAACTTTGACTCTAAATGCCCCCCTTTTAGTGACAACATCAACTAGTCTTAAACCACCATCGGCATAATCTGCTATCAATGTGGCGTATGCAATTTCAACCCTCTTCCGTCTCCACAGGAAGCGACCTATCAAATCCTTCAGTTTATTCATCACCCACTCCGGCATGTCAAGCACATTCAGAACATAGTTCAGCCGAGATAACAACAGAGCATTTAGCACAACTACTTTACCTCTTAAGTTCAAGCCCCTTTGTCCCCAAAACTGCAAAGAGCACCCAATCTTATTTAGCACACCCATCCAAGTCGCATCTCTTGCTGCCACAGAATCCACACCAAAATTTATCCCCAAAATCCTGATATAAGAATCATTCAATTTGAATGGAAATGTACACTGCTCCTTCTTGACTTCTCCAAACAATACAATTTCAGACTTCTCATTATTCACCTTTGCCCCCGAGGCTCTCCCATAAATCTCAACCCTCTCCATCACCCTCCACACACTCTCCAAATTCTTCACTGTAAAAGACGTATCATCAGCATACTGATATATTAGACTCACTTCATTACCTGGTACAATGACCCCCTCAATCTCCTTACACTGTCTTATAAAGGCAGCCAGTGGCTCCGCCACCAAGGTATAGAGCACTGCCGAAAGAGGACAGCCCTGCCGCACGGATCTCTCTAGCCTAAAAGCATCTGTCAACACCCCATTCACTTTCACTCTCCCTTTAGCACAATCACACAAAAGAATTACCCATTTAACAAATCTACATCCAAAGCCAAAAGTCTCCAGCACCCGTTTTAAGAATTGGTGCTCCACTCTATCAAAGGCTTTGTTTAAATCAAGATTCAAAAGCACACCTCCATCCTTATCCTTGCTCATGTGATCCGTCGTATCTCTAATGGAGCTTAGTGTATCTGAAATCTCCCTTTTGGGCACCCCATAGGCCTGTGATGGGGAAACTATGGATCCCACTACCTCCCCAACCCTATTTGCCAACACCTTAGTCAAAATTTTATAATCCGAATTGAGTAACGTAATAGGCCTGTAGTTCTCCAACTTCAAAGCACTCCCTTTTTTCTTATAAATCACAGTAATCACACCGGTTGCCATTTCCTCACTGATATACTGCTTCCTTTCCATTTCACCAAACAGTTTGCACAAAACAGGCGCCAGCTCTTCTGCAAATACCTGATAAAACTCATTGGACAATCCGTCCATCCCCGGACTTTTATTCCTCTTCAACTGTTTGATTGCCAGCATTATTTCTTCTAACTTAAGCTCATCATCACAGAATTCCCTATCTTCCTGTGTTAACCTGGTCTGCAACGCATGCAAGACCTGATCTACACAGGCATCATCTACACCTGTCCTCTTAAAAAGGTCCCTATAGAATCCCTCCACTTCTTCCAAAATGCTTACAAAGTCTGTTATCTTTTCCCCATCCTTGTTTTCTAATTCAACTAAATATTGCCGGCTCTGTTTACACTTTTCCAGATTCATAAAAAATTTTGAACACTTTTCCCCCTACACAACATATTGCGCCCTACTCCTGACCACCCCTCCCATCCATCTATCCCTCTCTAAAATCTCCAATTCCTTTTTCAGTCGGACAAAAGCATCCTTCTCCCTCTCCGGATCTGAGTCAAGAGCTGCAGCCTCCTCCTCTAGCTCTCTTCTCAAGCTCTTTTCCATTTCTGTCCTCTGAAAACTTCTCCATTTCGAATATCTAATGCTTTTTTCCTTCACCCTCAATTTCACATTATCCCACCAGGAACACACATCCAGATCAAAACATGGATCTTCCATCCCTGTCACCAAAATCTTTCTTATCAATCCCTTATACAAGTCGTCTTCAAGCAAACTCGCATTTAAGCACCAAACGCCGCCACCTCTACCCACTATCTTTTGCCCCAAATCAAACAACAGGGCAGCGTGATCCCCTATTCCAATAAACTTATAATTCACATCTTTAACTAAAGAAAGAATACCTCGGCTAACCAAACACAAATCTATCCTACTTTGGCGCAAGACATCATTGACCAGTTGCCTCCTTGAGTAGCCTCTCATATCCGGATTCATAAGTCTCCAGACATCCACCAAGTCCCTATTCTCCATTACATCAATCAAAGCCACTCTAGAAGAATCCCATTTCAAAACACTTCTAACACCAACATCCAAAATCGAACACCTCACATTGAAATCACCCACCACCAGAGATGTATCCGTGCACCATTTCCCAAGACACTCAAAAAAACTTTTCCGCTTTGATTCCACGTTAGGAGCATAAACATTAATCAGCCTGTACAATTTACACTGATATTCAAATTCCAAAACGAATAATCTACCATCCTCATCTTTATAAATCTCTCTAATATTCTCTACCACATCTTTCCTTAAAAATATGGCAACCCCACACGCTCTCATTCCACCATTATTCTCAAATACCTGACCATCCCAGAGCCCTTCCATTTTCTTGAACACATCCTCAGTCCAATGTGTTTCCTGAAAACACAAAATATCAACTTTCAACAAACTCAAAATCCTTTCTGCCTTTAACCGATCCCTGAGACCATTACAATTAAAAGAAGCAACTTTCAACAGACACGCCATGGCATCAGACACATATACAGCTCAAAAGCAGTGCTCCCAAACAGTCCAAACAGAGCACTTTAATACTGTAATGTCCGTCCTTTCTCCCTCTCAGGAGGATGTCCAACGTGGGCAACATCAGACTTGAGATCGTTGTGCTGTAACTGGGAGAGTTTGATCCCGCTGCCCCAGATCCAGCCAACAGGAAGAGTCTCCTTGATTCCAGACCTCTCGATAGCCTCTTTACCCACGCAACCTGCAATCCTGAATTCCCCTGGAATGAAATAAAAGTTAGAAGCATAATATACCCCACCACCGTTGTATTCCAAATAACAGCAAACATCAAGGGAGGAAAAGATATCAGATTACATGCAGGCCACGTCAGACGAGCCCTGAACCGCCCCCCCTCCCCGCACACAAAGCCGAGAGCATCTCGCCACAACACACTTGTACACCCCACCAGAGAGTGCAGCAGGGAAAAACAGAGAATATTACTCTAAGATACACAATCATTCTGTGTCTTTTAATAACTGTTTCTTCTTTGCTTTTCTATGTTGCCTTTCAAAAAAGAGCCTTTTCCTCGCAGTCACTAGGTCAAGTTCCATTTCAGAGTCCTCCTCCGATGACTTCCTCTCAGCAGCGGTCACAAGCTCAGGGTGCAGATCCGGCACGGAAGGTCCCACGAGCTGCCTCTCCTGGGTGGGCTCAGAGCCCCGGGGAGGAGCAGACCCACTGCTCAGCGCTTCCGCCCCCCCCATAGGGCTACAATCACCAGCACTCTTCAACTCTTTGCGGGTCAAAACAGGCTTCTGTCCCAGCAGAACAGGCCCTCCGTCCTTTAATAAAATCTCATGGCCAGATCCACTCAGGGTAGAGGCCACCGCTAAGTCTCCCCCCACAGGCTCCGGGGTGGCGTCCTCCACCGATTCACCCCCCTTCGCCATTCCCTGAGCGGTACCAAAGATCCGCTTAAGCCTCAATGCAGGCTCCTCCTCAGTAGGGTTCACCGCAGCAGACTTTGAGCTCAGTACCTCTGGCTGCTCAAGGACAGCCATTTCCTCAGCACATTTTGACCCAGTACACTGCTCAGACTCCTCCTCATCCTCACTATTATGACATATACAGTCACTCATTTTATTGAAACACACTGCACATTTCTCGGAATCCCGGCTACACTCCCTCGCGTAGTGACCCTGGGTCCCACATTTGTGACACAGGAAGTCAGGACACTCCCGCAAAATGTGGCCAGGCTGGAGGCAGAGCCTGCAGACCTTCACCTGCCGATCATGGATCACCCGATAAAATTGCATCCCAGAATCTGTTTGAAACTTGGTAGAGTACGGTAAAGATTGTATCTCGGATGTAAAACGCACTTTAACAATGCGTGTTCCATCAAAGATATTTGTCCCCATCCAACTACGGCGCCTAATGTTAGACACCGCAGTAACTCCCCAGCCCTTTAATTTCCCCAATATCTCCTCGTCAGTAGTATGGAGCGGCAAATTTAGGAATGATACAATCATCTCATCTGAAATAATTGAAGATGCCACCACCCTAGTATCACCAATCCTAAATCCATCCATTAGTTTATTCCTTCCCACCTCATTCGACATCACAATTTCATATGCTCTCGGCGCCACCTGTCTACAACCCAAAATTCCCCCACACAACATTCTGACCGCCCTTATCACCTCCATGGTAGATATCCTCTCCTCCCCCTCCAACTCTATTCTAACATTATTTTCCATACAAAGCTTTTCACTTAGCTTATCATTTGCCATCTTCTGTTGCCCAATAAGCCCATCATTCTTTTCCTTCTGCTGCTGCTCCACCACGCCCTGCCGTTGTTGTTTGTCCATTCCAGTATTAGTCACCTGCTGATCCATCCTGAAAAATGAAACAAAAAGCGCCTCCCCTTACAGAAAAATCTGAAGGGGAGGGATAAACCAACTAATCAACCAAAGCAAAAATGCAAAAATTGTCAAAAATAACGCAAAAAACAAAGAAAAAAAGAACAAAAACGCTCTAAGCTCTCTCTCACAACCACCTGCACACCAAACAATTCACCACCAGGAAGTGGGCGTGTTCAGGGTGGTATGGCCGTAAACGATGAAGCATCTGCAAAACACACTTTTTATCCGTCACAGAGAAGCGCTTGACATGCGCTGCCATTGATGCACGTCGGCTACTTGTTCTAAAACATTTTAATGACGCATGCTCAAGAACAAAATGATTCCTTCCTCCTTCATGTCACACAAAGGACTTTGAAATTTGAACAAACTACTTACATTTCTTTTTGACCTCTTTTCTTGACATTACATGGCAAAAATGACATATACATTACATTGCAAAAATGACATATAGAAAGCTACTACACGCAGCCTTCCGGATGATGGCGGCGGGGGAAAGGGGTAGTTGTCTCTACAGCAGAAATCAGACCCAGCCCCTAAATCCTACTAGATATTAATGTGTTTTGGTCATTTCATGGTCCTGCATTAAAAAAAAAAAGATTATTTAAAAAAAGTCATTCATCTAATTATGCGTACTGTTATTTTAGTTATTATTGAAAACTGCTGTTCATTTCACTGTCAGAGGTTTGATGAATATATATATTATTCAAGATTTAAAGCGTTTATTGTCATACACAGTGAGTAAAGCAGATTTTTCTGAGCAATTATTACTTTGCTGTCCACAATGAATGCCAACACAGTGCAAAAGAACTATACTATACAATATGAGAAATAGAATATATACTATGTATATCTATATATGCAAGTATAGAGTAGAAATGTACTGTTGAATGATAAAAAAATATCAATATATTATATTTTATTGCAGTTGATGAGATAATAAGAAATGGCTCATGAAGTGGCAAATGTGGTTTCAATTAAGTCCGTAACGAGGTCAATATGTAGTATATATAGACTAAAGATTTGTGTGTTTACCATTCACAATGGCTTGCCCTTTGTTGACTGATGTAGTTGATGAGGAAGTTTTAATACTCAGACGAGCATTCAGGCATGAAAGAGTCTTCCGAGATAGGGCAGACCCATTGGCCTTTTCAGACGAATATCTGACTGAGAGGTACAGATTCTCTAGTGATGGCATCAGATATTTGTGTAGGCTGCTGGGTCCAAACATACAGCACAGGACAGCACGGAGCCATGCTCTCACTGTCCCACAGATGGGTCTGCGTAGCACTGCGATTCTTTGCAAGTGGCATGTTTCTGTATTCTGTCGGTGATGCAGAAAACCTCAATAACGCCACCATTTGTCGCACAATAAGAAATGTAAGTCTGGCATTGAAATCTCTTGTGCACATATTTATCACCTTCCCTGGCCACAGAAGATTCATCCACATCACAGAGGAGTTCTACAAGATTGCAGGTAACACGAATAATAACAGATTACTACAAAATGTTACATTAGCACAGTATGACACTCATTATTTTGTGTTACAGCTTTTCCTAATGTAATTGGTACAGTGGATTGCACCCATATTCGTATCCAACGCCCCTCAGGGGCACCTGAGGGAGATTATGTGAACAGGAAATCCTTCCACAGTGTCAATGTTCAGGTAAGAATGAGTTATGGTTACTGTCAGCTACATAATAATTCTGTGTATTAACTGACCTTAATAGGCTATATATTTTTACAGATGATCTGTGATGCTGACTGCCTTATCACAAATTTAGAGGCAAAGTGGCCTGGCTCAGTCCATGACTCCAGAATCTTTCGGGCCAGTAGAATTTACCAGAGACTCTCTCTAGGTAATCCACCCCATTTTTTTAAGCACCTTGAACATCAAGAGTACAGTACTTGTAAGAATTATCTTTTGTATTCACAGGTGAGTTCTCTGGTGTGCTGCTGGGGGACAAAGGTTATGCCTGTGAGACATTTCTGATGACTCCCCTTACAGACCCCCAAACCCCAGCACAGCAAGCTTACAACCATGCCCATGCCAAAACCAGGTCTCGAATTGAAATGACCTTTGGCCTCCTGAAATCACGATTTCAGTGCCTGCACCACCTGAGGGTCTCCCCAGACAGAGCATGCGACGTGACTGTTGCCTGCACAGTGCTGCACAATATTGCCAGCCTAAGAAAAGAAAGGGCTCCCAGAGTTGCTTTGGATGGTGATTGGGACAATGCTGCCATATTTCCAGATAACAGAAATGGTAGACTTGTTAGAGAACAATACATTGCAAATTATTTCAGTTAATTTAGATTTGATTTAGCCCATCCCTTAATAAAGGATAATGTAGGCTATATAACTTTTTCATGTGTACATGCATTTTATTTGGCATCAGTAGCACACACTGTGGTTATCTTCCCAAATTCTAGTTCCACTTCACTGGATCAATAACTATAAAGTGTCCTTGACATAAATAAAAAAAATTACAAGACCACAATGGTTTTGGAATATTTTTCTTTTATTATTTTGCTGTTATCACTTGTCAGCTTGGAGCTTTGGAGAGAAGAAATTATGATGATTAATACATTGTGTTACAGTCATGGTTACAGTATGAACTGAAGTCACTTACTTCTCTTTGTAGTTTCTGGATTTCCAGTTCTAGTTTCCTCAGTGTCTTGCGTTTAATTTGCATCTCAAGGTCCATGTCCTGCAGCTTTCTTTTACTCACATCAATCTTGACTTCTGTCAGCTCGATCTGTTCTCTCTTAAGATGCGTTGTAGTAGAGATTTCTGACAGTTTGTGAATTCAGTGAAAACCTTTTAGTTAGCATTGCAGAATTTTTGCATAATGTAAATTTACTTTAGGTGATACTCACTATGTTACCAGGCTGCTTATCAGGCTGCCCACTGTCAGGATCCTTTAACAAATGATATTTTCTATTAGTACCACTTCCCTGACTTCTTATCTATTATAAACTTAAAAAATGTGTCTATTTCCACAAAATTGACATGATACATCGAGCCTTCTGGAGTCCAGCGACACGGTCTCATCATCGGCAGAAGTGCACTCCACTGCTGTAGATGTGGCTTCCCTCTGCCATATTCATTACTTGTATTGATATTTTTGACAGAACATGCAAAGCCTGTGATTTAATAAAGAATACTCACCGGCAAATCATAGTCTGGTGGCTCCAAAAGAGATAGATAGATAGATAGATAGATAGATAGATAGATAGATAGATAGATACTTTATTCATCTCCAAGAGAAATTCACAGTTCTAGCAGCTTACGGGAACACAGGGGCATGCAGGGAGAATACAATATAAAAATTTAAAAGAAGAACTAAGGTAAAATATAATGGTATAAAAAAGTATAATGTCTGCCAGTCCAGTTCGAGTGCAAGCGGCATAACCCAACACGTGAAGTACATGTCCTCAACTTGTGTAACATGTGTTGTTTGCACATTGTATACGTGTTTTTTACATGTGAAAAGACACAGAAAAGTTCACGTGTAAATTTTAATTCTGGCTCCTGTAGAATTAAAATTTATAAAAAAGATAATTCAGTGCATGTTCAAGCAGAGACAAAATGGAGCCAATTTCCAGTTCTCACTTTTATTTTTAACAGATTAACAAATTGCAGTTTACAGAGAAAACATGCCCTATTTTCTCTGGGCCAGACAAAGATTTCTGACGAAGAATGGTTTCCGTGTCATAACTTTTATAAACGTCCAAAACCTCCCAGGATTAATCTGCTCCAATCAGAACGTTTTAAACAGTGTCTTGACAATGATTGGTCCGTCCAAAATCATGCAGTCATAAAGGGACGTGTCTTTTCTCCTGGATCCAAGTCAAAAGTTAATTCTCCCAGGCTTTATTGACACAGTCCTAAACAAAAGCTGGTTAGTGTATTGACCATTGTCCTGCTCCTACATCAAAAGATCCGCGGTCTGGCATGTGAGTCCATCCTGAATTTTATGGTTTATGATCCTATGGTCCCCCCAAGCAAAACTCCCAGCTTTATGGCCTCCATCCTTCATCTATAAACATCCTGGTTTTACAGCCTGCAATAAAACTCTTTGTCTCAGAGGTCCTCAAAGGTCACACATACTCCCCATTTATCCACGGCCTCTGCTGCTCCTCAAAAAGTGCCCAATTAAAATATTGGTAAAAACAGACTTTTACCTCTGACTTCTTACTAAAGATATTAGCCCCAAAAAATAAGATACAACACTCCCCATATCCGCCTTGTGGTTTAGCTCCTTCCTGCTGACACCATTTAAGGTGCAGTTTAACAGTCACATACGAGCAGTTAATCTTTGAGTTTCCATGAGCCTATAATATGAATTTTTATTCAGAAACTGTTTCCAATCAAATGTGTAGTACAAACTAAGCAAAACAATGAATAAAATAATCATCAATACAGAGGGTGGGGTGCAGACCAGATGTAAGCAGTTTGTGGGTGAGTTTGCACAGGTCAACTGTATGTCAGTACAATCCCTCCTGTTTAAGGATTGCCTTTTACTTTGGGATGGAATCACAGACAGACAAAACTCCTCTGGACTTTGTTCGTGTTCTGTAATTGCTTAAAAATGGTGCATCAAAGAGATTTCCAGCTGCAGAGAGCAACTATTCTGAGGTGCTGGATGAGAAGTCAACGAGTTTGGTGATCTGTTCACCAAAGGAGCTGACAAATGTAAATGCTTGTGTGGAGGTTTTTACTGGGAATGTTTGGGAATATTTTTCTTTGGTTTGTAGACAGCAGCTGATGAGGCAAAAACCAATTAATCCACAATAATAGGAAGGTTTACAGTAAATCCTAGGGTGTTCTGTATTGGGGCAGAATAAAATGTATTTGATAGTTCCCTGGTTTTAAAATTTGTGAAATATAATTCGGGGATAGATTGCTCAAGTCATGGACTCAGACCTGGGTCACATCTAAGGGACTTGTGACTTTACTCAAGCAGCAGAATGACTTTCACTTGGACTCTGACTACATGTAAAAATAGCTATTATTGGAATTAGCATGTAGACAATGCTAATGTTAGTTTTTTTGTAAAAGGTTAGAATACTGGATAAATTGAATAACTTCCCAAAGCCTTTGAAAGTGTACATTCAACATATTGATCATATATTGTTTTCATATTTAGTTTAAGCATGTTTTAATTATTTATTGTTTAGTGTGAGGGCTTTCAGCACAACTTTAAATTAATCTCGAAAGTTACAATGTGGCAAATGTTCGTGATAAAAGGCAAAAATGAATACAGGAGCAGCATCTCAAACTCTACAGCTCTCAGTGAGCACACTAATGTTAAAGATCATGACTGTACATTTAGACAAAGGCCAAACAAGGATGATTTGTTTGGAAGAGAGAAATCTTTCTCAAATAATGTTTGCAGAGCTTTATCGAAATAAACCACAGGACTTCAAGAACAATTTTAATTTGGACTCATGAAACCAAAGGAAAGGTAAGATGTTTGGTGACAATACAAAGCGCTGAGTTTCTGAATTTTCAAACAACAATATCAACACAAACAATTCTGTCCTATATTGCTAATCTGAAAAGTCCCAAATTTTTTAAAACATGGCTGCTGTTAATTGTGATTGGAAGGTGGGCCAACCATTGATGGTGCACAACAGCTTTAAAGATCAAGAAAGGAAAATTTGTAGACTTTCAGATTTTTTTGTTGTTGCAATAAATATCTTACATTTTAAATGTTTATTTGTGAGATAACATACACTTAGACATAACTCATTAAGAATGTCCTGAATATCAAAATGGTAAACATTTTTATCCCAACTTTCCTATTAAATCTCTTTCTAAGGGGCTTGATAGTTTAAGGCAATTCAAGGTATTTTTTATCTGTAAATCAATATTAATACACAGATTTAAAGTGCTTTATAGGATACACAGTAGAGGGTGACAATTTTTCGGGAGTCCCACGGGTCTCGTGATTCCTTCCGCGGGACGGGAGTCAATTTCACTGTTGGTAACGTGATCGGGACGGGACAGGAAATAATCCACGGGATCGGACGGGAAACCGAAAATTATAATTAAATTATTTTTTTTTTACATTTATCTTGTCATATATTAGGGAACTAGCTTTAAAAAATGACGCTGCAATGTGGTGCCAATGTGTGTGGTTATTAACTCCGCTGCAAACTGCAATTCCATCGGGTCTACTACACTGCACGCACATAAACTGAAACTGCTACGTTGTTGCTACACCACTTGGATAAACTGGTAAGCATATGATATCCGACTGAAAATGGATGTATCTTAATAGTTTGGTAGTCAGACGAATCGAGTCCATTTATGACGTGGTAAGGTGGCCAAACAACGAGAATGCAGGATATGGTTAAAGACGGCGGATAAAGCTAAATAGATTATCTGTGATACTGTGCTAGGCTATGTTTTAAAGGGGGCGGGGGAAGCGAGCGCCATGGGAGGTAAATTACTAATCTACGGGATTCGGGTCGGGACGGGAGTCTTTCTCTCGGGATTTTTCGGGACAAGATTTTTTTTGTGGGGCAGTCACGTGATCGGGACGGGAGTATTTTTTTGGGATCGGGATGATTCCCGTGTCACCCTCTAATGCACAGATAAAACATCAAAAAGATAAGCAACGTATCCCATAAAGTCAAAATCCTGAACAATTATCACATAAAAGTAATGCAAACTAACAAAATTTAAGCAAATAAAAACTGAGACATGATTGACATAATGAAGCAATGTTGGACCTTTCAAACTACTGTTCTCAGTCCTGATTTAAAGGGGCCAACCGATTCTACACATCTAGGAACAAACAAGTGTCTCATTACCTTAGGGAATTATATTCATATCTGACCAACAGCTGGAATGCTATCCTCTGACAGACAGGGAGCCAATGTAATGGCTAATGATTAGCAAATAATTTAAGAAATAGTGTAACGTAATCAGTTGGTTTAAACAATTTGAAAATCGAATTTTTGGTAGAATCAGAGCTTTCGATAGTTTCTCACTCTGGCAGCCTTTGTTGATTCAGTAATACTGGTGTAGAAAATATGCTATAAAAGTTTTAATGTTTGATTATCACAGTATTGGTTGTACAAAATCAGCTATTCTTGTTTTATGGGGAAATTTATACTAAGAATGATCTGTTCTGTGTATTCTCACTGTATCATACAGTCTCATATAATGAGATTAATCACTATGTCATGAAGAAATAGGGAGAATGGGAGAATACACAGAACAGATCATTCTTAATATAAAGTTTCCCATAACAGTACACCCTTTTTATCATATCTCAGTGATAAAAAAAAAAAAACAATAATTAAGAATTACACATTTAGAACCTACTACTATTGGGACAGCAGGCAGTAGGGGAAAAAACAATAAATCAAGATCAAATGATCTTATGCCTTTCAAGTCACAGTAAATCGTCTGAACAAAATAATGTAATCTATGCATCCTTCTTAATGATTTTGTCTAACCCATACAGGCCACATTCAAAAACCCGTGGGGCGTAAGATAAACAAACTCCAAACTATGGTTGTGGTTTTGCGTCTCTCACGACTTTGTGGGACAAAAGAATGCGGCAGCCCCTATGCCCCCTAGGTGGCCTTTCAATCAGGACGCCTGATGAGGAGCCTATCAGTCAAGCACACTACAAACAAGTCAAAAATTCTTAGCACAAATTTAAACGTGTACTCTTCCCTTAAATGAGACTTGCATCCACTGTGTGAACCCCAAAATCACCACAGTGACCCACAGTGAGGTTACACAAGAAAACAGATCAGTAGTAATCGGCAACAATAATAACATCCATCACAACAAAACCGCAGAAAATAAAAAGTGAAAAATTGTCCGGACAGAAAACTAAAAGTCCAACTACTTCTGCCATATGAGAAAAATAAAGAAAAAAATTAAAATTAAAATAAAAAAAATAAGAAGGATAAAGAGAAATAAACAATATCACTCGATATAACTAAGAATCTAGTCCTGCACTGAAAAAAGAAGATACATTTTTTTTCAATTTATATGATAAAATTGTGTACGTCGGTTTCACATACATGATTAATCCATCTTTTCCAAAGTACAATAAAAGGAATACATTTTTCATTTTTTTACACTTGCTATAACATGCATTTACTACATAACCTAATCATATTATTTGTAAGTCATTAAAACATTTTTTTTCTATTTAGAAAATATTCTGATCTAATGAAACTGATTGCCACGCAACTGATACAACCTCTCCCGATGGAGTAATTTCTTTAAGAACACAGAGCTCACATTGGGGAGCAGAAGCGTCCAGCACAGACAACGCTCATGGTGGGGTTATGGCGTATGAAGAATAGGAAAGGGTGGTCTGCAGTGAAGTCAATTGTGATGTCAATACACTTGAAGTCGAGTTCCACTTCTGTGGCCACTTCAGTTCCCTCCTCGTTCACCTCAACGAAAGCGTTGTGGGAGACCTTGGACAGAAAGAGCTCCTTGTTACCAGACATGCCTATCAAAAACAACACAGAGAAAAACAGTTGTCTGATGTTAAAATGGTTATATATGAGGGCCTGCATAAAACACGAATATAGAGCTGGTGCCCTGTTTAAATTAATAATTTTTCATAAATTATTAATTTCCTGGGTTGCCATAAGGAACCCTTGATTTACAGCCACATAACAAGATTCCCTAAAATCCACAACAGTTTAGTAGAGTCCCAAAGCCTTACCAATGCCTTTATAACTCTTTCAAGACAAATAGATTTTGCTTATTCTGTAACCAGTTATTGAGTTTTTTATGTTTGATGCATTTTGGGATCTTTTAGTCTACTTCATGCTGAAATTTGGCTTAATAAAATATTTTGTAAATCACTAAGAACGTCTGTTTTAATTTAGCTCAAAGTTACTATGAATATAATACTTTGCCTCAGTTAATGAAATGATCATTTAGAAACGTTCTCTCTGTCTGATATTAATTTGAATACTAATCAAATATTGATTTAAACATCTCCAACATTACATATCTGTAAGTTTTTTAAAGCAAAGTAAAACATGCAACTATAAACTCTTGTTAGTCTATAGCAAACCAAACACTGGGCATTGTTTAATATGCTGGTATAGTATAGCTTATGTTTCAGAACGAGCTATTTCTTTGTAATATACCTGTTTTTTTTATAGACAAGTGAATTCTCCATCAGATACATTTTGGGGCTTATCCGGGATACACTTTTTGGACTTTGTATGTGTTCATACCTTAAGGTTGGTGCAGTATGTGTAGGATCTTTGTTGGAGCTGCAGGTCTATTTAATTTCTGTGCCACATCTGACTTAATGCTTTTCCACATCCTCCTCAGGTAGTCAATGAGTGTCCAGATAAGCCAGTTTCTGTTTCATCCTTCGGGCTCTCATTTCTTTATTTGCCGTTTTTTATTTTGGGGCAAATCCTGAGTACAGAACTATATTATCTGGTGGCGGTGAGCGAACAGGGCTGATGCCACTGTGTTTCTGCTTCTAAAGTCACCTCATGCCTGGTGAGTCCTGCAGACAGACAATATTGAATTCCAGGCACTGAGGTGGGTAATGCTGCATCACTAAACCTGGCACTAAGCCACCTCTACTCAAAACTACCTGTCAATCTCCTGTATAAGTTTTGAAAGAGAACAGAGAATATTTGAGAAAGATTACAAGTTTTGAGTACAAGCATTATCGGTTTTAAGAGTGAAGACAGATAATGCTGCTCTCGAATGTAAGTGTACGCTCGTCATTCATAGCAGAAAAATGCCCCCATACTCTGGAAGAGAAGAAAATAAAACTAAGCTTCCAATTCATTGCATTTTTTTTGTGTGATACAAGTATTGCCATTGGTACTCGGTATTGGCAAGTACTCTGATCCAAGCATCGGTATCGTATCAGTTTGAAAAAAGTGGTATCGTTGCATCCCTAGTTCACAGCATAGATTGTTAATACAATGGACTAAATATTGGGTGACGTCATCCATAAGTTTTTGAAGAGCAGAAAATGAAGCCAACAGGGCGGTTCCCATCGCCGCCATCTTGTCCGCGTCACTCCAAAATCCAAAAAATGAGCAAAGAGGTAGAGCTGAGAGTATTGCTGTAAGGGGAGGGGTGGAGGGTTGACGCTTCGAGATGACATACCTACAAGCTAGTCAGAAGCTAGTCGGAAGATAACTGAAGCTAACTAAAGCTAGCATAGGTTGCAGCCGGTTTCAGGCAGAAGACCGCGTTTTAGAGACTCTTACCCCTTTTCCACTAGGGTCGCTTTAGACCCAGAAACATCTTGAGGGGGGAACACATATCAATATAACAAGACCCAAATGGGTTGGGTCACTTTGTGTGTTTCCATTACCATCTGGAGGACATGGGCGGGCTTAGCTTAACAACACATCCAGCAAAAAGCCGTCACAAAGTCATCACGACAATTCAGATCCTCACAAAAGTTAAAAGACTTTTGACTCACCTCTCAGACATCCATTAGTTCATGCCTCCAGCTCCTGAACTGTGTTCCTCAGGCCAGTACTGATCTAACCAGCACTCATCCAGTTCGTCGAGAGTCTGACTCTGCAGTCCTCCAGCCTGATCTAGCCGACACTCGCTCTCTGACACCGCGGCTCGCCCCGGCTTCTCGGTCCTGCTGACTGTGCTGCTCTACCCGAGCGGTCGCCTGCTCCAACCCGCGTGTAGAAGGAGATAACAGCTCGGATCAGAGCTCCATTCCTCTTGGCGACCTGACAGAAATTCTCTCCCCAACTGCTGGCAAAGCTTCAGCCCCTATAAAGCCTCCCCTGAAGCAAAAACTTCTTGGATGGTCTGCTACTTTAATCAATACAACAGCAAGCCATCTTTGCCCAATAAGTGCATGATTAACATCCAAAACCGAATAAAAACTGCAGCAACAACTAATAATGGAGTTCAGAGACACGAAATGGCCAAAGTCTATACCTTAGTCCCAGGCTGTGAAGGCCTTTCACGAGCAAGCAGAGGGGGAAAGCAGACTACCGTGCAAGCTATCAGCTACTGTTAGCCACCATTAGCCACCAGGGTTGGCCTAGACAGACACTACGGTCAAGTGAGCCAACACTAGTCAAGCCAGCCAATGCTAGTGCTGTTATAAACGTTAACTTCGCGAATAAATGGTGCATTACGGTAATTGAGCACTGGGGCGCCTGTGCAGGCGGAAATAGTGAAAGAGAGATGAATTAAGTGGCTTAACCACAAGAAATGTTTATTGATGACCCATATACCATGGATTTGTACTAAATCCAGAATAAATATTTCATATTTTACTGTAGACCTTTGGGGAAACAGAAGATCAGAGTACAGCATAATGCCTTTTTGTCTTTTTTTTCTCAAACATCTTAAAACTTGATAACAGACTATTTTCAGATTATGGTAGAAGGTCACCTAGACCAGCAGTTCTCAAAGTTGGGGTCGGGATCCAAGTGGGGTCGCAAACAGGTAAGTGTGGGGTCTTGAGATTCTCTTGAGAAAATAATGTGAATACCAAAATGGGAATGAACAGGCATCTCCATTGTATAAATCAAATGAAAGAAAAAAAACAGGACTTAAATTAATAAAAGCAATGCTTGCATGTTCTATCAGGAGTTTGGGTCATGGTCCCCGGAAATTTTTATTTTGTGGGTCAGAGAATGGAAAGTTTGGGAACCACTGACTATAACCAGAATAAATATTTCAGAATTTTACTGTAGAATTTTGGAATAAAATAATATTAAAAGTACAGAATAATCCCTTTTCAGAAAAGGCAATTGTGCCAAATCCAAGTTTTTTTTTCTCTAACACCTTAAGACTTGACAACATACTCTTTTCAGATTACGACAGAGGGTAACCTAGAATATAACCAGAATAAATATTTCAGAATTTTACTGTACAGTTTGGGATAAATGCCGAGTCAAAGTACAGTATAATGCCTTTGCAGAACAGCCAATTGTGTCAATTCCAAGATTTTTTCCCCCTGCAAAATCTGAAGAGTTGACAGCAGACTCTTTTCAGATCATGGTAGAGGGTCACAAAAACTATAACCAGAATAAGTATAACCAGAAGTGTTGGCTAACTTCCCTTTTTATCCATAATTTCAAGATTAAATTATATCCAAATGGAGGAGTTAGAAAAAAAATTCACCCCCCTCAGAGTCATGATAGTAAATCTGAACTATCTATAACCTAAAATTGATTTTTGAACCAGGCTGTAAAGATGTTTATTTTTGCTGTAAAGTTGGCCTTTTTAACATGAGAGTCAATGGGAATTTGTTCCCTTTTGGAGCCAGCCCCCAGCAGATGAAGGAGGAACTGCAATTTTTGCCACTTCCTGGTTAGCTTCACATTCTGCGGGAGAAGTTTGCACCTTTGGTGCCAGCATGAAAAAAAGCACCTCACGGAAACGGACAGGGGGCAGGTCCCTCTGTCAACCTGTGATTGATTTGGGAGGCAATTTTAAAAAAACACCCCCTTGAAAGCGATAAGACAGTGATATTGAAATGTAGTAAACCACTCATTTGTCTACCTTTCAGCGCCTGTCCTGCTTAGAGATGGAAGAAATCTTGTTTCCTTACCTTTTCTTTCACAGACAGATGTTTCCTCCTCTTCCACATTCTTGACTGGGGGACAACAAAGACAGTTGAACATAGCTGCTTTCTTCCTGTCAGTGCTGAGCAAGAAATAAAACCTCAAACCCCACTCAGATGCTTCGACAGCTTAGATGTGAAGTCATTATTCTAATGTGCTGTTCTGCAAAACAGGAAGTTTACTTTTAGGTTAAATTGGGGCAATCAGGTAGAATGAGCCACTTAAGGTTTGAGCTTCCTAACCTTTTAATTGTTTTTTACAGACAATTGTCAGAAACGATTTCAAGTTGTTGGCAGAACTGTGCTTAAAAAATAAACAATTGATTTGATTAGACTTTAGCTGCTGTATTGGATGAGGCAATGCTTCAAATCCAGTTTAGTGGAAAGAACTGAGCGGAAATTGATACGGATTATAGGATACCAAGTTGGAAAGCGCTGAAGAAATAAAAGTCAATTTTGAATATGTTATCAATGAATAAATGGTGTCCTGTTCACACCACAGGTTAAACCATCACCCTCATCTTTGTTTATATTCAATGACTTGAGTCATCTGGCTACACAACACAGGATTGTCACGAAGAAGGCTAAGTTTCCAGGAACATGTTGACTAAATTTCCACCAAGGGATACAGTCTTACAATGCTAAGAGACGATGGAAGGATGGGGGGGCCCCCCCCCCCCTCCCTTGCAAAACATGTTAGGTAATTAATAGAAACCAAAGAGGAGTGGATCAGCTGCGGGAACTCTAGAGTCTAGTTCAGGGGCGATTTTATTCCATTTTTGGGGGATGCTATAGCACCCCCAAACTGAGTCAAAGCACTCCCTAAAGTTGGAGAACTTTTTTTGACTATGTGCTTTTTTTTAACAAGATACAAAAGTGTAAAAAGACATACATTATTGCCGAAATGTAATATTTTTAAAAATTACAACAGCATCTATTTTTTATTCAGTTTTTGTTAAACTTTTTTTTCTGAGCCGTCTTTAAACGCATCATACACGTATGTGCGTCTGGTGAATCTCCAGCGGGACTCTGTTGCAGACACCTGAATGTTCAGCAAACCTAAATAAGATAATATAAGAGGATTTTCTGGTTTTACTAAAAAAACTGTACATTTTTGCATGCAGATGATGTTTGCTGAATGATTAGTTAAAACATGCCAATGTGTCGTGTTGAGCTATTTATTTTTACCCGTTACATCATAAGTGTGCTGCAAAATGATAAAATAAAGCTCAGTTTTTCTGTATTACAAATCAACAAAAATAAGAGAATATTTACATACTTTAGAGATCAGTATTTCCCAGCATCGAAATTACAAATAAGTAAAGGGGAATTTAACTAAACATGTTTTATTTCCTATTTCTTTGAGTTGTGGTATGTCTGAAATGTTGGATTGCACATGGACACCTTTGGTTGCTTTAATAATACCTACAGATCATCTCGTAGAAACACTGTATTGATATTTATAATTTTATTTTCTATTAGTAAATCACCAGTTCAAAAATAAAACACAACTTGTTATGAAACACATTTTGTAAAAATGATTTTTTTCTTGATTTGGTAAAAAAAAAACTACTTTCATTCAGACAAAAAGTAGTTTTTAATTCATTTTTTTTTTTTTTGTTAATTCAGAAAAAAACAAGTTTTTGCAATCTTTCAAGCATTTTCTTTGGTTTAGGCATCAGAAGTCCACCAAACTGCTGTAGAAGATGAGATAAACTAATTTTTCCATATTTCAAAAAGTTTTCTAATGTTTTTATGTGTCAGATATTTGTTATCACTAAAATAAATCTGCCAAAGATGTTATTATTTTACAGACGTTTATCTTTTTGTGTCTGAAAGAATGAACAGACTATTGATCCCAAAGTGTGGACATTTACATGTTAAGGCAACACATAAAGCGAATGCAGTAACATATGGAGTAACATATTGTAAAATTAATAAATAAAAATAACAAAATAACTCAAAGTTGTTGAGGGATTTGGATGCAATATTCAGGAAATGTCATAAATGGGCCAAGGAGAGAGTGATTACATTTTGGGGATGATCAGGTATTCTGGAAATATCTGAACTGTATTGAGGTGCTTGGCAGACGGCTAAGCTCTACAAGTTCTGCTTTTGTAGTTATTTTAAAATAATTTGTGAGTCAGGTTGATATTTTTATGAGCAGTGACTTTCTAAGTCATGTTAGATGCATGTGCTGATATCAAAGCCAATATGCTACTGACTAAGTGACTGGAAGCCCATTGACATATCTCCTGATGTGTGTGTGTGTGTTAAAATGTACCAAACAGTAAAATGTGTCTTGCCTGGCCGGGCAGCTCTCTGGATGCTCAGAACCCCTAAATATCTGATCCTAGAATCGCTTCTGGTCGGGTTCAATGAGACTTTGAAAAAGAAAATGGTATCAGTGAAGATGATGGTCATTTTTAAAATAGAACATAGAAAACGGAGCAAATAAAACAGTCACTGTCATGAAAAAGTCCCAATAGTTAATTATGTTTTTTTGTTTTTTTGTTTTTTTTTATCAGTGTTGCAATTCATGGATTATTAGATCGACACTTGAATTTGTTGTCTAGCTCAACTTCTCAAAATAAGAACTATGAACAAGTGTGTTTGTGTGGGTTTTACACATTGTCAGCACCGTGTGAGGGCAAAACAACCATTAAAAATTGTGACCACTACAATACAAAATGTCTATGACCTTTTTCTCATTGAAGTTTTTTCTCCTCTTTCAGGCTCCGTCTGAGCTTCTTTCCCAGCAGATCCCAGGTCTTCCAGTATGAGTCTGTAACTCTGAGCTGTGCGGGAAACTTGTCTCTCAGGAGAGCCAAAAAAAAACAAAACACATCAATAGGGATAAACAGACTCTGACTTTCACATCAAGCTCACATAAATGCATCTTAACTGATCATTATCAGTGATCCTCACCTTGTCCTGTATAGATATTTTCTTTCTCCAGAACAATAGTTTCAAATGATTGGATTGCTTCCATGGCTTTAATTGTTGCAGAAAAGCTCTCATTTATTTTAGCCAAGTGTGCAGCAGAGGGAGCAGTGAAATACTCATTACTGTGTAGCAATTTTTACACAACAAATATGTAAGACGAATTTCAAATTTTTTGTTCTTATGCAAGAGATGGGAGGAGGTGACCTACAGTAAATGTCATGATCTCATGCATGAAAGCAGCATTCAGTGAGTTCGAGCAAATGTTTTAGTATTCTGTATAGCACAGTCTGTCCGTGTGGGTATCAACACCTCCAGTGTCATCTCCCTGAACACAGGCTCCCCACAGGGCTGTGTTCTGAGTCCCCTGCTGTTCACCCTGATGACCCACGACTCCTGTCCCAGGTACAACACCACCCACATCCTGAACTATGCAGATGACACAACAG
This sequence comes from Apricaphanius iberus, assembly GCA_028564705.1. Taxonomy (NCBI): domain Eukaryota; kingdom Metazoa; phylum Chordata; class Actinopteri; order Cyprinodontiformes; family Aphaniidae; genus Apricaphanius; species Apricaphanius iberus. The sequence continues at coordinate 39,545 of JAPXFQ010001470.1, forward strand.
TCATGGGCCTCTCTAAGGACGACAACAACAAACCGGCCTACAGAGAGGAGGTATGATACCTGGTGGACTGGTGTAAGGTGAACCAGCGCCCAGGACTGCTGCTGTCCATACACTAGGTACGCAGAGTGCGTAGGGCCTCACTACTTAGGGGTGGAGCCCAAAAAATGATTGACTAATTTATACAGATGTCCTTTTACCTAAACTATGTGACAGCAGATTTAGCTACATTTAATACCTGGATTCTAAACTTTGACCCAGATCCAGCTGCTGTGTCTCAATCATTGGTTTATTTCTGAAGGTCGGGTGAACCTGGTTGTGTCCTACACTGAAGTCACCATCTCACCTGGAAGGAAACCTCAAATAGTCCCTGGTGGGATCTTTAACCATTAGCATTGTCATGCCGCGTGGGAGAGACAAAACAATGTCATGAGTTTGTGAGGGCACCCTTTGGAAAGCTAAGATTCCTGAGATTCCAGTGATGTATGTAAATCAAGGATTCAATCAACCACTCAGAAAGAAAAATAATCTCCAACTCACCTGTGAAGCCTCTTGTTGTTGACAGAGCAGAACCATCTTGCAGTACATTTTTATACATACACAGAACTCCTGGGCAACGATTACTGGTGACCATGCAGATAATACTTTATTCAACCAGTCTTAGCTGGCAAGGACAAGTCATAGTGTTCTCCTCCTGGAGCATCCAGAGCCAGCGATCTTTGACCTTTCCTGTCTCTGCATAATTGCTCTAAAAAATATGGCTAACTCCTGTTATTAAAAGCTGGATGTCCTGCATATTGCTGACATCCCACCGATTCAACAAACACAAATCGAATGAATCCACTCTCTGCAAAACACAAGGAATTACAGAAAGGAATAAAAACAGCGGTTAGTTCGGCTGTCTAATCTTGGTAGTTGACATTTCTCTGAATGAAGGATAAATGAGGTCTGGTCTATTAAAAAAGCTTAAATGCGTACTAATAATCGCCATTTATTTGTTAAATATATTTGAGAATCTCTAAGTATGTACAAACTGACCATTACTCAACTGTTTTTGCATACTGACATCTGCACAACTGCACTGAACTGGACTGGCAGACATTATACTTTTTTATACCATTATATTTTACCTTAGTTCTTCTTTTAAATTTTTATATTGTATTTTCCCTGCATGCCCCTGTGTTCCCGTAAGCTGCTAGAACTGTGAATTTCTCTTGGAGATGAATAAAGTATCTATCTATCTATCTATCTATCTATCTATCTATCTATCTATCTATCTATCTATCTATCTATCTATCTATCTATCTATCTATCTATCTATCTATCTATTTAGGGAATAATACATGAGTCCTGATGTAGAACATTGATTCTGTTATATAAAAAAACTCCCACAAAAAACAATTATTGTTCGATTCTTTGTGAACTATCACTGTATTTCTCACTTTCTGAGTTAAAATGGAATAAAATTCCGAGGTTTAAATATAACAATAATAAACCAAAACAACAAAATAAAAAAAATAGAATTGGCTGTTTTCCCCAATTTAATTTTGAGCTTCTAAATAAACAAGTAACAAGCTTTCTCCTTCAGAATGAGCTAAAACTGTTGTTTTATCTTTATTGTATACTACATTGTACATTTGTATGCCAAACTAAAATAATAAATGTCCTTAATAAAGAGAAATTACAGCTACCTGCATGGATAGCATTACCCTCTGGCCTATAGGGACATTGTGGTGTTGCATCGCAGGTTGCAAGGTAGATTATGAAATGAAATTTGAGTAATAATTTCATTTATGAAAGTACAATCTCTTTTTGAATAAAAAGTATGCTTTAATTATACTAATCAAGTATATATTATTAGTACATGTAAAACCATATATTTAAAGTATACTAAATACATTTTAAGTTATTTTAGCACATTAAAGTACACTAAATACACTTCATGTTGAGCTTTACTACAATTTAATTACTCAAAATATATTTAGTACCAAATTAGTTGTTCCAAAATAGCATGCTTCAATTTAACTAATCATGAACACACTTGATGATTAGTGTTGCTTCAAGTACAAAAAAGTATGTCAGATTTGAGTACACTTAGTGCATTTATTTTTCACCTGGGTGGTTCATCTGCTCCACAGCGCCATCTTCTGACCTCACCTTGTTCTGCAGACGGTGGATCAGCAGCGCCTGTCTGGCCTCCCTCGCCACCCTCAACTTGGCTTCCCACCTATGTGGCACCGAATGTAACATGCAATATTTCGTGGACAGAATGACTTTTGTACTTTGGATTGCCTTGTGTATGAATTGTGCTCTACAAATAAACTTGACTTACCTTGACTTGCCTTGCCTTAATGACACCAGTGCACCGCAGTAATGTATTGTTTAGCATCTACATCCAGATCGGCTATCACTAAGTTGTAGTTGGTATTTAATGCTGTAAAATCAAACTTGTGCTGCTTAAAATTGCTTTAAAATAAGTGGTAAAAAAAAGAAGCTATTCCAAAGGAACAAAAATGCATTGTGATTGCGGGCCAGGGGAAAAATGTTTGACCCATATTAGACACAGTATAAAAATATAATCATAGTGAATATAAAATAAGCAAAAAATGTATGATGTTTATTGTTCTTGATAGTTTTGCAAGTTATCATGTATGGGCATAATAAAGATGAGTAGTTCATTGCATAATTCAGTGAGATGATGAACATCATTTTGAGTAAGTCACTCCCAACATTCATGGTCATGACATGGTTGCGTAAGGCATTGACGTTTCTACACCAGGTGCAACCCCCTGATTGTCTGATTTTGTAGTTCAATGCTTTAGAATACATTTAGTTTCAGCAATTGTTTTACAACAGGGCACAATGTGTTGTTTTAAAACAGTTATCTGAAAGAAGGTACGGGACATACATTTCTTCTTTTTTTTTACTGCGTATCCTTGATTTGTGCCAAAAAAAGTCTGGACACGCCACTGGCGTAAGGAGCTGATGGTGTGTTCTGTTTACGAATTGGATGAATTAGCCAATTAGTTGCACTGTGATTTGTTTGGGTGTATCAAATTCGATGAGAATACATAAAAATGGAGGACACAATTTTGTGTGAGCAGCACGATGGTGTTTCTCCCAATACAGCGGCGGGAAAGAATTCTTGAGAAAGTTTTCAAGTACTGTTTGCTTCCAGCAATGGGCGGATCAAGACAGGATCCAATAGGGGCCAGCTACCCCATAGAACTGGACCTGACCCCTTTTAGGGCCCATGTACTGAAGAACTAATACTAAATTAATTTGTTATGGTAATTTAAGCAAAAACAGTAACTATTTGGCCCAATTAACCAATTTCATTTTTTACCTTCAGCATTCACTTTAATAATGAATGACCAATTATTTTGTTGCATTTTTAGCTTCAGCCATTTTGAGATGAGATCACAGCTTTTGCTAGGTCAGGGTCAGCTTCAGACTAGCAATTGACTCTTTGGCTCACTTAATAAATTAAACGATTAAACATTCCTCTTTATATTTTTTCTAATTTATTTCTTGTTTTTCATTCTTTTGTTCTGTTCCCCCTTTTAAATAAAACGCTGGCTCAACCCTGGTCCCCCATGTAAATTTTTGGTTAATGAATGTTTGTGCTCTATTTCTAAACGTCAATACAGAAAGAAAGTTTAGTTTGAATCAAATTAGGAAGACAGAATGATACAGTAAAAACGGCAATATAAACTCATGTTATTTAAAGGTTAGCCAATCTAATTTCAATTCAACTCTCAGACTTTATTTAAAATTCAATTCAATTCAGTTTATTTATATAGCGCCATTTCACAACAGATGTCATCTCAAGGCACTTTACAAGAAGAGTTATTACAATACAATGTTTAATGTAGAAATTAGAGAACCACAGAAGATTGCGTCGTGTAATTCTCAGCAATCCCTCATACTGAGCCAGCATGAAGCGACAGTGAAAATGAAAAACTCCCTTTTAACAGGAAGAAACCTCCGGCAGAACCAGGCTCAGCACAAGCGATCATCTGCCGAGACCGTCTGTGGTTTGGAGAATACAGAACAGAGTTACAGAACGATGCACAGAAAGAGCAACAGAACTGATGCAGAAGTTTGTTGCAGGACGTGGAGAACTTTCCGTCACTGCAATGCCATCTTACTCAGGGTCGTCAAGCAGGGTGGGTCAGGAGCACCTACTATAAGAAGAGACTAAGAGAAAACAGGTTAGCGTTTGAATTGACAGCACATCATGCAGTTGGGGAGGAATAGGAGAGATAGTAGGAACTGACTCTAATAATGTCCTCCAACAGCCTAGCCTAAAGCAGCATAGCTACTAACATTAACCTGTCTCCTAGCTACTAGGAGACCTAGCTACTAACACTTTCTACCTGGCTTACATTAATCTATCTCTACCTAGCTACTCTACCTCTTCCTATCTCATTCCTAAGTTTTGACACTCTTTTAGTAGTCAGGCTACTAAAATTAACCTGTCTCTTTCTAGCTACCTGTCTAACCTGTCTCTAACTGTAAACTTTGTCAAAGAGGAAAGTTTTAAGCCTAGTTTTAAAGATAGACAAGTTGTCTGCTTCACGAACCAACCCTGGGAGCTGGTTCCATAGGAGGGGAGCCTGATAGCTGAAAGATCTGCCACCCATTCTACTTTTAGAAATCCTAAGAACTATCATTAAACCTGCAGTCTGAGAGCGAAGGGCTCTGTTAGGAACATATGGAACAATCAGATCTCTGTGTATGATGGAGCTAGATCATTAAGAGCTTTATATGTCAGAAGGAGGATCTTGAATTCTATTCTAGATTTTACTGGGAGCCAGTGAAGAGAAGCTAAAACAGGGGAAATGTGATCTCTTCTTTAATATTCATCAGAATTCTAGCAGCAGCATTTTGGACTAACTGAAGACTTTTAATTGTATTCTGTGGACTACCTGATAATAAAGAGTTACAGTAATCCAGCCCTGAAGTAACAAAGGCATGGACTAGTTTTACTGCATCACTCCTGGACAGGATGGGTCTAATTTTTGCAATATTCCTAAGGTGAAAAAAGGAAATCCTAGAGACTTCTTTAATGTGAGATCTCAATGACATATCTTGGTCAAAAATAACACCGAGGTTTTTTGCTTTATTACTGGAGGCTAATTTAATGCCGTCCAGGTGAAGGGGCTGACTAAGTAGTTTCTTTTTCAGAGCTTCTGGTCCAAAGACGACAACTTCTGTTTTATCAGAATTTAGAAGCAAGAAGTTTAGAGTCATCCAAGTTTTTATGTCTTCCAGACATGCCTGTAGTCTACCTAACTGATTGGATTCATCAGGATTTATGGATAGATATAGCTGTGTATCATCTGCATAACTATGGAAATTTATCCCATGCTGCCTAATTATTTTACCAATAGGAAGCATATATATAGTAAAGAGAATCGGCCCAAGCACTGAACCCTGTGGTACTCCGCAAGTAACTATTGAGGTTGAGGAAGATCTATTGTTTACCTGAACAAACTGAAATCTGTTAGACAAATAAGCTTTAAACCAGCCTAGTGCTGTTCCTTTTATACCGACATTTTAAAGCCTTTCTATGAGAATATTGTGATCAACAGTGTCAAAGGCAGCACTGAGATCTAATAGGACCAGAATGGTCAACAGTCCATTGTCTGAGGCTATGAGAATATCATTAGTAACCTTCACCAGAGCTGTTTCAGTGCTATGATGAGCTCTAAAGCCTGACTGAAACTTCTCAAATAGCTCATTATTGTTTAAATGCTCAAATATCTGGTGTGCCACTATTTTCTCAAGAATTTTAGATAAGAAGGGAAGATTAGATATCGGTCTATAGTTAATTATGTCGTTTTGATCAAGAGATGGTTTCTTAAGTAGAGGTTTAATTACAGCACTCTTAAACTCCTGTGGTACATATCCATTGACTGAGGAAAGATTCATTATATCTAATATTGGAGCAGCGATCAGAGGGAAAACTTCTTTCAAGAGTTTAGTTGGGATTGGGTCTAAAACGCAAGTTGAAGGTTTAGATGGAGCTAACTAAAGCAGTTTAAGCATATATTAGGTTCAACCATTTTTGATGCTGCCTCATTAACCAGGGAGGAAACAAGAATATTGGGAATGTTCCCAAATATCTATTTTATTTATAAAGAATTGCATGAAGTCGTCACTACTAAGAGCTTGGGGAATGGTTGGCTCGATAGATCTATGATCCTGTGTGAGTTTGGCAACTGTATTAAAAAGAAACCTAGGATTAATTTTTTTTCTCCTCGACTAAAGATGAATAATATGCTGTTGTAGCTGTTCGAAGGCTGTTTTTATATAGCAATAGACTATTTTTCCACACTAAATAGGAATCCTGTAAATGCGTGGATCGCCATTTTCTCTCTAGTTTTCTAACGTTCTTCTTCAGGGTATTTAGCTCTGAATTAAACCAGGGTGCTAATCTTCTAAGGCTGGCCACCTTCTTTTTCAGTAGGGCAGCTTTGTCTATTGCCAGACGTAGGGAGGAATTAACGCTATGAACTAGAACGTCAAGTTGTGAGGGGTCACGAGTTAAATCACTGTTTTCTATTGTACTTTTATGTACTGAGGAAATTAAAGTTGGAAGAGCTTCTTTAAAATTTGCCACAGCATTGTCTGATAACATTCTGGTATAATGAAGTTTTCTTTCAGGTTTGAAATGATCCGTTAGAGTAAGTTTAAAAGTGATAAGGAAATGATCAGACAGGATAGGGTTATGTGGAAAGATTGTTATTTCTTCACAGTCAATGCCATAAGTCAGCACAAGATCTAAGGTGTGGTGACCACGATGGGTTGGTCCCGGCACATTTTGAGCAAACCCTTTTGAGTCTAAGATAATGTTAAAAGCTGTATTTAGACTATCACTTTCACTATCAACATGAATATTGAAGTCTCCGACCATAATGACTTTATCAGTGTTTAAAACTAAGTCAGATAGAAAATCTGAGATCTGATCTAAAAATTGAGAATAAGGGCCTGGTGGCTTTACTGCTTTGTTATTTGTATGAGGAATGTTAAAGATTAAATGCTCAAAGGAACTGTAACTCTTATTTTTTGGGGGATTAATTAGTAAATCTGAATAAAAGATGATGGATACTCCATCTTCTCGACCAGTACATCGAGGGACACTAAAGTTTAAGTAGCTAGGGGGAGTTGACTCATTTATTGTGACATGGTCCTCTTCCTGCAACCATGTCTCTGCAAGACAAAACAAATTAATATTATTATCACAAATTAAGTAATTTACTAAGAGTGTTTTGGAGGGGAGAGATCTTATGTTTAGTAAACATTTAATTGATTTATTTTTCTGTTCAGTTCTAGTTGTATTTATATTTATGAGATTTTTATACTTTGCTCTGAAGATGTGCAAAAAAACAAATTTTTATACTTGACAGACAAATACACATGAGATTTTGTATTGCAGATGTTGTTTTCTATCATATTTGTTCAAGTAGATTTTTCTTTCTGGATAAATAAATTAGTCTCAAGTCATTTTTAATCTATGTTCTGAAAGTTAGCATTTATACAGTATATACCATAGTATTTTCTCAGTTTATATATAGTAATTTATTAGAAGTTACATGTTTACTTTTAATGCACAGGTACAATTTTCGAAATATTTTTAATTATATAGAAATCTTTCAGTATCCTGGTTTGTTGCACTTTAGAACCTGGGTATGCCACTTTGTTAGTACTTTAATCTTAATAACTTAACTAGTAACTATGTCCATGGTGTAAATATTTTTTTCTGTAATAACTGTGTTTCTGTTCTGTGTTGTGTTTGCTGTTCAACCAAATTTGTCCTTGTGGGACAATTAAATGACTATTCTATTCTATTCTATTATATTATATTATATTATATTATATTATATTATATTATATTATATTATATTATATTATATTATATTCTATAGCCAACTAATTAATTAGCCAGTAGTTGTGAATAAGCATTCATTTACATTTTTATAAAAATTGCAAACCATTTCAGTCTATTTATTGAAATAATTAATTGATTCACTGGGTTTGTTTGATTTTTTTTTCCACTGAAGGTTTCCTCTCTAATCTGTGTGGATTTAGTTTTTGCCAAGTGTCATATTTATCATTTATAGACAAAGGGTTAGGTCACCCCATCAATAAAATCTGGTGACCTAACCCTTCACCACACCCACAAATCGGCTTCAGGAAACAAAGAAGGGATTGATTTCCCGGAGATGCTGCTGCGCAACAAGGGTGTGAGCGCCCAAGAGGCACAGGTGGGACATTTCGTGGGAATAAAGGTGTTGTCTTTTACCTCCAAAATGATTTTAACTTTGGAATGAGTAAACGCTGTACTTGTACGCTGCTTTGTGGGGATGTCAAAGAGTTTGAAGCTGTTAGAGTTTTGCATTGCTGCTCAGAATGATTTTATTTGCACCAACATTCTATGTATATATTCTGGTAAGAAAGTTATCAGATCTAGGAAAGGACTCGAGTATATCTCTGTGGCAACTTGAACCTTGACCATAACAGACAAGAAAGAAATGGATCACAGGAGCACCATATCTAGTAGTTACAGACTGGAACGCAGAAAACAGGCAGTTGCATAGATTACATGTTTTTGTTTTTTGCTTTTGCTGACTCTGCAATCACTGGGACCCACTTCAGTCTGTACACACTTTCTGGAGGACACTTTTGTCAACATTGAGGACTATGTGGAGTACGTCCGCAATCCCCCCTGTGCTGGTGGTCACATCTGCCCAGGCACACAAAGCTCTGACAAGTGTCTCGCCCCCCCCAGACAACATACCTGGACATGCCCTCAGAGCGTGTGCTGACGAGCTGGCTGATGTTCTAACCTCAATATTCAACCTCTCCTTTAGCCAATGCACTGTCCCCACCTGCTACAAAACCACCGCCATCGTCCCCCTTCACAAGAACTCCCCATCCTACCTGAATGACTACAGGCCACTAGAACTCACTTCAATCATTATGAAGTGCTTTGAGAGAGTGATGCTGTCCCACATTCAGAGCAATATACTGAACAATACAGACCCCTGCAGTACGGATACAAGCATAACAGGTCCACCATCATGTCTCCCTCTCCAACCTGGAAAATAGACTCCTTTGCCTTCAACACAGTCATCTCCCACAAACTCACCCACAAACTGTCAGCACTTTAACCCACCTTCTGGGAATGGCTCTTAAAATTTCTGAATGGCAGGCCACAGTCTGTGGGGATTTGGGAATTGGACTTCTGCCAGCATCATTACAAACAATGGTACCCCACAGGGCGTCACCCACGACGCTCTTTCCTCTTTACGTTTGCTGACAACACCGCTGTGATCGGACGTATCATTGGCGGGGACGAGGTGGCCTACAGGAGGGAGATGGACAGGCTGGTGTCATGGTGCAGTTATAATAACCTCACTCTCAACTCAGACAAGACCAAGGAAATGATAATGGACATGAGGAAGGAGAGGAGACCTCATGAGCCACTGTTTATCCGGGATTTTGAGGTGGAGCGGGTGAGCAGCTTTAAGTACCTGGGGGTTAGGGTTATCAGTGATGACCTCACCTGGACATTTCACACCACACAGGTAGTGAAGAAGGCTCAGCAGCGGCTGTACTTCCTGAGGAGGCTGAAGAGATTTGGCATGTTTCCTAAAATCCTCAGCAACTTCTACAGCTGCGTTACTGAGACCACCTGCATCACTACGTGGTACAGCAGCTCCACTGTGAAGGACTGTAAATGCCAGCAGAGAGTGGTAAAGACTGCATCTATGATCTCCAGGACACCACAACCCTCTCTGCAGACCATTTACGAACGGAGAGTGATCAGAAGAACTGCCTCCATCATCAAATACTCCAAACCTCCCCAACGTGGACTGTTCCCACTTCTACCCAGGCTGGAGATACAGAAGTGTGAAATGCAAGACCACACGATTTAGAAACACGTTCTTCCCCACAGCCACCAGACTTTTAAACAGCTGAGCTTATATAGATAAGTGTGTGTGTTAAATTTTTGCATGCTTATTTTATCTTCTGACTATACTAATAATTATAATTACAATAAGAATAAAAATTACTTTTTGGGCATCTAGGATGGGCAACAAAATATTTCAGTGTAGGTTAAGTAAAACAGTTCTGGAAAGAGAAGTCGGTCAAACTTCTTCCACCATGATGTAAAACACTCCTTTTCGATTATTTCTTTTGACAAACGTGAAAATGTGTAGTATTATCAGATATTCGGCTCAGGAAGCAGCTCACTTTTCCACATAGGTGCCAAGTTGGTTTGGTTAGTTTTTTTTTCCATTGATAAGATAGCAAACATGTCCTTTTGTGATTTAATCTGGTTACCTATATATATATATATATCATTTAAGTGTGACAAAAAGTGCTCTAGATACAGGCAGCAAAATATACTGAAATAAATTGACCAGCTCGAACAAGAGAAATATATTTATTTTGTTACAGTGGATATTTTCATTTTATTTACAAAATCTCAAAATTATTATTTTTTATCTTGGGAAAAACGTTATCATCACTGGGGCGCTCATTGACTGTTTTTTTTACAGCTTATTTCATTTGAATCCACAGAAATTGCAATCAGTATTAGTTTTAATTAAAATTTAAGAAAATTTCATTTAATTATTATTATTATTATTAATATTATTATTATTGGAGAGTGGTGCGCTAGTAGGAACGAACGTTTTTGCCAGCTCAGATCAGAGCTTTTCCTCCCCCCCCCCCTTCATCCTCTCGGCTACCGTACTTACAACATTTGCGGAAGTTCATTGTTGTGTGTGTGGGGTGTGTCTGTGTCGGCTTGTCTCTGATAAAAACCCTGCGCTTCAGCCTGCATATTTCATGTGACCCGATTTCATTCTGACGAGCACATAGAGAGCGTCGGACAGTGAGTAAATTATCTCATTCAGTCTGTGAGAAGTCAGAATTATCTGGTTATTTTTTTCTTTCTTTTGCGAAATATCCAGTATTACAAAAGTGCAACTACTGTCGCAACGACTTCACTGCGCTTTTGGGCATCTATTGTAGCAGCTTGAAGGGGCTCTGACGGTTTTTAAAGATCTAGTTGTCACTTGCAGTTGAAGAGACAAGTCAGTAAAGCTAAACTCGTTAATCCACTAAAGGGGAATTGTCTGGGTTTATGTCATTTCACGTTATCCAGAAAAACCTGATTTTACAGGTTTGGGTTGCATGGTATAAATATTAAGTGGATAATCAGTGGGTTTGTGATCTAATCTTTCTCTTTAATGGAGTTTAGTTTTAAATAAGAATAAAACTCTTGAAGATCTAAAAAATAAATAAATGCTGTCCTGTTTTTCTCCTCCAGGCACGATGGCAGCAGGAACCCCTCTGACTTCAGCCAACACCACCTTCTCCCTGGCTTTGCTCAAAAAGCTGGGGGACAACGACAACACTTCAAATGTCTTCTTCTCTCCTTTCAGCATCTCCTCAGCTCTGGCCATGGTGTTGCTGGGAGCCAGAGGCAACACAGCTACTCAGATGTCCGAGGTACAGTGCACTTCCACATAAGCATGTGCTCCAACTATTTGAATTTGCACATAATCATTAATCAGATTTTTTTTTTTTATTATGTGAGTGGAGGTGGCAGAGTTCCCCAAATGTATTCATTCTGGCTGAGGCAGTGCAGAACTTTGAAGCTCTATTAAAGGAATAGTTTTGAAGCTAGGTTTTGTTAAAAAAAATATATTTAAGGAATTATTATCTGACCTACAATGGATGATGGGTAACTTTTGTGGTATCTTGATTTTAGTATATGGCAAAGATACTATATACTGTACATGCCACTTCAGCACGTTGAAGATCCTACTGTGCTTGGTTTAAGATTTTCCCACAACTATTGTCACTCATAGTTTCTCTGAAACTGTTCAGCCTCTCATCTTATTACACTCTGTAGCAATAATTCTAAATTTAATGAAAGTAGTCTGTATAAAATGAAACGGACGTCAGGGCGAAAAGCATGAAGACTCTATGAAAATAGTCATGGGAATGTAGAAATCTGGCTTCTGTGTTGTTGCTTTTTAAAGTGTAACTGAACCCCATGAAAAGACATAATCCCACCCCCAGGCAACATTTGAAAAACTACCAAAGTGGGCAGGACCAGGAGACACAGCTCCATAAAGCCTCTATTTACCTAGGGTAAAGGGAGAAAGTAGGTCTCTTTTCTGCCGTTCACAGTAGATAAAGAGAGGCTTTATGGAGCGCAGCGGCTAAACGACTTATCAGTTTGAGCCTTTGGCTCAGGGCGCTGAGTCAGCGCTGCCTGAAGCCGGCAGCATGTATAGTAGCGAATAAGCACAGAGCCTAGTGCTAGCATAGATGCTAAGTAGCTTCGGAGGGAACTACCTCAGCTTTTGTTTCCTTATTCACTGTGTGTTTAAAACATATAGGTTATAACTTATGGCTTTAAACCACTTCGACATCCAAAGTGTGATATACGGATTTCAGCCTCCTCTGTTTCTCTCAGTTTGCTTCTGTGTGCGCACGTAGCACCATAGACTGTAAATACAAGATAAGCTCGACCAAAAAATGTGGAATTTAACAAGTTTACACGAAAATGTCAAATATATGTCCTTAAACTGAAAGATTGCATTGGTTAAAACCCATTTATACAGTTTATAAGCAATAAAAGTTTTTTTTTTACTCTTATAAAATTTAGTTTTCACCTGGGCAGTGGGTACCACAGCAACATAAAACCCTAATCTTTTCAAATATATGTCGTAATGTTGACGAGGCCTAAATCCAGATTAGTTGGACCTATATTATTTGTGGTCAGGGTAACCTCAGAATAGGCAGATTGTAAAATCAAAAATATATTGTGGTGATTTCAATGTACACTTTGTGATTTTTTTTTCTTTAGAAAATTTGAAATACTTTTCTGTCAGGAAGCTATGTAAGAAAAAATGCTTTACATGTTTGGTTCTCAAACAGGAAGATAACTGTTGACACACTGCCTCCTACCACCATTTCCTGTATAAATAATTTGTTTTTTGTGTACACAAAACATCTTAAAGGCTCATAGCATTTGTCAGAACTGCTTAGAGCAGAGGGATTTTCTAAGAGAATAGAAGTCCACTTTGTATCCTCTCAGATTAGCCATTAGCATCTCCCTCCTGGTCTAACTAATCTGGGTTTATAAATGGTAAATGGTAATGGACTGAACTTATATAGCGCTTTTCTAGTCTTACTGACCACTCAAAGCGCTTTACATTGAAGCCACATTCACCCAATCACACTCGCATTCATACACCGACACCCAACATGGCTCGGTAGGACAATGTAGAATTTGGGGGTCAAGTGCCTTGCCCAGGGGCACATCGAATCGAACCTACGACCCTCCGATTGCAAGCCAACTACTCTACCACTGAGCCACAGTCGCCCCAATTTATACTAAATGAAGACACCAAAAGTGGTCATCTATAGTAGACTATACATCATCTTCTAATGACCTTTAAACTGATTTTCACTTTGAAAACTCTGAACTGTCCCTTTAAGATGCAGCATTGAGTTTATTATGGCACATTGCTAATCTGTGGAATCTCCCACTTGTTTTATTCTCTTCCAATTAGCAAAAATAATCTAACAAGTTTTTTTTGTTGTGTAGGTCAGGTCTTTGGTTGTGTTGCTACAGGAGCAGGATAATTACTGTTGATGTTTAACAGCAATAAAGACCTGTGTATATTATCAGTTCCCATTATGTGCAGCAGAAACGCTCATCTGTTTTATGAGCGTCCCTTCTCAAAGTTCATTTTGCATGAACTACCCGCCATCCTCCGGTTGCACAGACACATTTAGTGATGTAATTGTGTAATGACTCTAGTGGTGGCTTTCTACTGACACTCGCTTTGCTTTATTTATTCAGCAGTGATAGAGTTCCTACAAAAGAGTCTGCGAATAAAAATAGCATCTATCTTTTATTTAGCTGGTTCTCAACTAAAATAGAAAGATACTGGAGCTTGTTCCAGTGTGGTTAGCTGTAATTCAGGTGGAAGTTGATACAAGTGCGTTTGCTGAGCTCCTAGCTAAGGGAGTAGACGGGAGGGGCAGCGCCTCACCCATAGTCTGCCCCAGCTCAGGTTAAAGAAACGACTCCATTCAGTGCAAACTAGTGTTATCGTTGCAATAGAATCACTGTAAAGCTTTCATGTATTTTATCCAGTCACGTGTTTGCTAAGAAATGATTAATTTAACCTGCATTCTGTCCTGTTCTCTGAATTGTATCAGGATTCTTACCTGACCACAAAAAGATCGGGAATAGACTATCAGTAAGTTTGTTGTCCTAAGCAAATAGGCAGTCGGTTTTAGAGTATTATGCACGAAGAAACAATTTGTTTTGCACTTCTAAGTAAATAAGACCCCACTGCTCTGAAGCCTTGAGGAGGGGCAACAGGTTGAAACTGTAAGGGAAACAATTTATAAAATTATAAATGTGCCGATTCTTTCTTCTTTTTTTTTTATTATGTGGCAATCAGTAGATGCCTCTAAAGTAAAGCAGAGTGCTGCAGTTTGGGATTGGCACAGAGGTTTCCATTGTGTATCTAAAGTGATTTACACTGGTTGCCATGCATGAAGTGGAGTAGGAGGGAGTGGCTGGGTGGTTGGAGTGGAAAGTAAGATGAGTCACCTATGGAGAATTAGTCTTTGAGCAGAGAAGTCACTTGGTGGGCATTGCTTATCCGCTTAGAGGTTAACATTTACTCTGCACGAACCACAGAAATCTGTGGATTAGCTGCAGCAGCTCTGGAATATTCTCACCCAACAAACACCATTTAGATGACTCAATCCAGCTTGGAAAGACAAGCTAGTAATGGCAAAAGCCTTTTTTTTTCCTCAGACATACTGCAAGTTACTGATAAAAAAGGTATTAAACCAATATATAGGAACTGTTGATTGTGGTATTCATACCAAAAGGAGCCCAGGGTATGTAAGGAACGATTAGAAGTGTAATTAATTTTCCCTTTTTTCTCTGCTTCAGTATTTACTGGTGGTATTGAAGGTTTAGATGTTACTTTCAGATCAAATTTTAGATTGATGCGCAAGTGTTCTGTTAATATTTGTTCATATTTTAACAGCCCTGTGTAAATGTCTTGTTAAAATGTACAACGGATAAATTTTTTTAAAATAATTTTTGTATAGATGGATCCTTCCTCATGGTTGCTGTTGTTTCTTGTCACAAAAAATGGCTTCCAGCATCTATAGAAGGGGCAAAACTCATACAGTTCATGTGTAGTCTTCCAACACAGTAGTTCCCAAAGTTATGGTTGGGACCCCACTTGGGGTCACGCTTATGTAACTCTGTGGTCATGAGGTTGTCTTCAGAAATTGACCTAAAAATATGATGCGAAAGGATTTACATTGTAGAAATGTTGTAGACGATAAAGAAAAAAAACGAGATTAAAAATAAACAATAGCTAAATATTAGCCAATACATTGGCTGTCAATGCTGATTATGTTGTAATTGTTACAGATTTTACTTGACTTGGTAAAAATGTTTGTATCGTAAACCAAAAGTTGGAAATTTTGGAAACTACTGTTCTAACAGATGTAGGCTGGTAGGAGAGTCTCAGAATATAATAACCATTAATAAAATTGTACAATTTTAGCTTATTCGAGCAATACAATGTGTAACTTGTTCGTACTGCTTTTATTTAAATCGGGGGGGGGGGGGGTGTATTTATTTCAGTGCTTATTGGCAGAAATTTTGGGAATTATTCTTTTTAAGGCGTAGCAGAGTTTTAAAAAGCTTGTTGATTGGTTGGCTGTGTGCTCAGGCAGCTAGCCTGCATTCCACTGCTAAACACACTGAATGCCACTCTTTGTTTCCCAACTGTAGGTTTTAAAACAAGATCCTCCTTATGGCACAGTCCATCTCTTTTTAAACGCATTTTCTTTCAGCTGACTGACCAGCAGTGTGCAGCGAAATGTAAAAGAGGGAATTTACTGATCTACTCTACCCACCACTGAGATATAGAAAGCACCACTCACTCCAGCATCTCACGAAAACGTTTTTAAACTGTAGGAATGTTATTTACAGAAAATCTTTAGCACTACCTATCCCTATTTTGTAAAAACCCAGTCATTCAGGGTTTATCTTCATTTTGTACTCTAAATCATACCTGGGAAGCTCAATCTGTAGCTTGTGTAAAATATTAGACCAAGATGCAATCAAACAGCAATTTCTGCTGCATTGACCAAACTTTTCCCTGACACACTGTTCAATACCGGTTGAACTTTACTCTCTGATTACACAGTGTTAAATATGATAGGAGTGGAAACCAGAGTGGAATCTCTCATGGTTGTGAAAAACCCTTCCAATGATGAATCACCTCATTATCTCCTACTGTCAGCAGAAATAATCAGTCCTACTCTCACTCTGTCGTGGTATTTATGAGGACCCACCCTGTGTTGTCCTGAGTAGGTGTAACTTACCGCTATTGACCAACTCTAATTACAAACACACAGCCGTAAGAGAGGTGTAGGGGGAGGTTGCAGGTACTAGTACCTTTAACTTTAGTTAAAACTATTGAATTGTGTGAATGAAGTGTAAAAAAAGTGTAATTTTTTTGTGAAGGTGAACCTGAATCACTAAATCACTGGTTTTGCAGACAGAACCGTTCCAACTGGAGATCATTAATGTCCCACTTGACAGTAAGTACTCAAATGTCACCTCCAGGTTCTCCGCTTCACTGAGGCGGATAAGGTGAAGCAAGCAGGACCGCCACAGATGCAGATGCAACAGCAGATGCAACAACAGGTCCAATGTAAACTGCCACCACATCTGCTAAAGGTGGTTAAAAAAAAGCAATAAAACTGGAGGTGTTGGCTGGTCCTGTTGGTACTAACTGAGGGTCTGGGTGGTAACATGCTCCTAGGAGGGGATTTATTTTTTATTTTTTTTTGCTTCACATGCTCCTGCTCTCTTTCTGCCATTTATGCCTCCTTCTATAAATATTTCAGGAAGAAAACTGAGGCTAAAGGAACCAACTTGAAGGTCTTGCTTGTGTCAAACATTCCAACTCCCTTTGTTTTATATTGTTTAGCTTTTTCAGCTGCCGTTTCAGGTTACTGCAGCTAAACTGCCAAAACTCGTTTCCTCTTGCCGGTATAGCTCTGACAGTGGAAAATAACCACTGTGACATTGCAACATTGCAGTTCATTTGAAATGAAACATTAAGAGAACGAGATGTTGACTAAGGAGTTGGAAGGTATCTTTGGGAATAACAGCGTGGTGGAGGGATGGCCTTTTGTCCTGGGATAACTTCTAAGTTCTGGAGGGATAAAGGGTTAAAATATTGCCAACTTTTCTCTCTTTAGTTACATCCGTTTACTTTTAATATTGTTGGGACTTCATGACTGATTCCTGTACTTATAAAGTGCCTTATAACAGTCTTTACACCCTTTGAAAATTCAAATTTTTTCACATTACAACCACAATCAAATTTGTTTTATTTTAGTTTTAAGGTTTACTAAATTGGGATCATTTATTTTTATTCAGCCTCGTTTACTTTGATAGCCCTAAACAGTTAGGTGCAACATATTGCCTGCAGGAGACGCTTTTTTTATTAGGAAAAATCTGTCTATGTATAATTTAATTCAAGTATAAATTCATTTATGGAGAGGTTTGTCGTAAACAAAGAGCATTTTGAGGACCAAGGGACTCAGCATATTGGTCAGGGACAAGGGTTTTAACCAGAGCTGGTTTAGGTTATTTAAAAAAAAAGACTTGGATATTACCATCTTCATCCTGAAACATGGTCGTGGGAGCATCATTTTACAGGGATGCTATTTTGTGCTGATCTATGACTTTAAATCGGAATAAAATATGTTGAAGTTTGTGGTTGTGATGTAGAAACATTTAGAGGTATGAAGACTTTTGCAAGGTACCATAGGGTACAGTGCATGAGGGCGTACTTCATCTGTAAGTAATAAGAACAACATTGTTTTGTCTTTTACCAGTTTATTCAATATTTGTGGTTAAATGAATTCCTTTAACAAGATGGCCATGAAAACTATTTCATAATTTATATTGTAGACCAGTCTGCAACTCAATGAGCAAATCTAACTGGTTTATTTTCATCTGCAGACCTTGAAAACCCTGGATATCAAGGAGGACCTCCACTCCAGCTTTGGCCAGCTGCTGAGTGAGCTCAACAAGGCTGATGCTCCGTATGCCCTGAGCGTCGCCAATAGGCTCTACGGCGAGCAGTCCTACAAGTTTGTTCAGGTGTGTGTGTGGATGTTCCAGAGTTGGTGTGGCTTTTTTTTTGTACACATCATCACTGATTGAATGACAGAGGAAAGTGGAGCAGGTACCAGATCAGGATACGAGCAAATCGGATATTGACTGTAGGAATAATTAATAATTCTGGTAGCACGGGTCAATAAAAGTTCTTTGTTTCAGGATTTCCTGGAGAAAACACAGAAGCACTACCAGGCAGAACTGGAGACAGTTGACTTTGCCAAAAACTCAGAAGCAGCCAGGGTCAACATCAACACATGGGTGGAGAAGGAGACGCAAGGTGGATCACAGACACACACCTCTCAAAGTGTCACTGATCGTATAAATCCCACCACACTAGAAATAGATATTCAAGTTCTGGCTCATATTTCATCATCAAACATTGAATTCATGATTTTATTTATTTAACAAATAAAATAAAAAAGAACAGATAAAAAGAAGTAAGAAATTGATCTATTCATGAATCCCCTTTTTCCACTAGGGTCGGTCCGGACCGGTTCGGGTCAGCACGTTTAGCACGTTTCCCCTACCTTTGTCTGGGCCAAGCCAACTCCTTTTTTCGGTTTACTTCTACCCGATCCAAAATGAGAGGGAGTGACCCAACACAGCCAACTATGGACTAATTGTTTGGGTACAGTGAATTTACTCTCACTCCTACCTACATAGTGGTAGCCACTGATTGGCCTAGTGGTGTTTTTGTGAAGTGATGTCACAGAGAATGCCGGTTCCTAGGCTTCCAGCGAGTTCAAAATATCGCTTGGGGAAACTGAAGAAATAAGAGTGCGAATAAGGAGCTGTGAAAGACCACAACGGCTGGATTGGGGCAAACCGCAAGCACAGGAAGTGCTTTGCAGAAATGGAATGCATGTACGGTGAAAGGCCGGCGAGCAACGGGAGGGTGAATGGGCTAAATATCAGCTCCAGCATCGGCGTCTGTTACTTTGGAAAACGGTGAGGGATGACTGGTTTTTACTCGAGCTTTGCTACGCTGAGCCGCCCCATGTCCCCGCCCAATGCCGCTTTCCTTAGATGGCTTTGGAAACACAACCAAGCTGTTCTGGTCCAGGCCGACGCTACACAGTCCGGGCCGAGCTGAACCTAGTGGGGAAAGGGGCAATAACAGGAGGAAAATGGAGCTTTTTTTTTTTTTTATTCCCTTCCACTTTACTCATTCAGTCATCACAATCTTCCAACCTTTTTGTTTAATTACATGTTATTGAATCCTCTCATTACGTTTTCTTTCTGATGTTTCCTCATTACTTATAGCGCAAGTAGTGTGTTTTTTGTGTGTGTTTTTTTTCAACCATGAACTTATTTGTTAGTGTGCATTACATTCATTTACTCACCCAGACAAGTTTGGAGCCACTTGGAGTCCTTCAGAGGAAGTTTATATCCAGTCATGATCAGTTTATATCCATATAATGGGAGTTAATGGGGTCACTGACATGTAGCCTCTAAATGAGACATTATCTGCAACAAAACTCTTTCATTTTATTGCCCTGTGAGTTCAGAGGATCTCAGAGGTGCTTTTAATCCAACCACACTTAACACACAAATAGAATTACATCACTGCCATGCTGCATCCCAGTTGTAGTCTGTGCAGGGTTTCACTCTGTGCTTGACAGCGGCTGTTTAGATAGAACTTGCTACTGCAGACATCAACATGTTGAGCATTTGTGTATTTTGCACAAACAAAATGACCAAGTGGAATAAGTTCAGTTTCTACAGGCTCCCGTTCGGTCCTGCACAGACTACTGCTGCAATGACGGACGGTTGCAACGTAATTGAAAATCACTGGTTAGTGTAAATTGGAATGGGTCTGATAAAAAGCCTGTAAAAAAATGCAACACAGCACCTCCGAGACGCTCCAGACTAACTGGAGAATGGTGCTATTCATAGCACAACATTGGTGAAATTAAGGAGTTTTGTGGAAGATAATGCCTTATTTAGAGGCTGCGCTTTGGTTGCCTCATTAACTCACATTTTATGTATATATGCTAATCGCAAATGGATATAAACTTCTCCCGAAGGACTCCAAACTTCTCTAAATGAATAAATGAAGGAAATGCATGAAATCAACAAGGTCTGGGTTGTAAAAAAGAAGGTTACTTTCCCTTTAATTTCTTTTGAGTCACATTACTGCTTAAAGTATCACCAAATACTATTCATGTATCTAGTTGCAAATTAAATTACTTACTTTTATTGCCCATCTATTGTTTTTTGTGATAATTAATTTGCTTATCTATAATTATTTAAATTAATGTTTGCCTGGATTGTATGTATATTTATATATGTGAATATGTATATATGTGGATATATATGTTGCTTGATTAGTGTGCTTATCTCTTTGATTTGCATCATTTCTTTATCGCTAGGTAAAATTAAGGACATCCTGGGAAATGATGCAGTGAACGCAATGACCAGGTTGGTGCTGGTCAACGCGATCTACTTCAAAGGCAACTGGGACAAGCAGTTTAAGGCGGAAGCCACCCATGATGCTAAGTTCAGGATCAACAAGGTAACGTTGCTACTGGATAAACTTTCGCAGTCTGTGTTGAGGACATGGACTCATCACTTCGTTTTATGTCTGCTGTAGTACGTAATAGTGTAATGTTGAAAAAAAAAACGAAAAAGGGATTCTTAAAGATATCGAACCGATTCACAAGTTCAAAAATTTATTTTCTTTTTTAGAATAGTTTGCCCTTTTTTTTTTTTTTTACAGCTAAAATAGGAAGGAAAATTCCAGACAGTCATTTTAAGTCTTGTCTGAAAGGGCTAATACGGTTTCCCCCGTTGAACTGTTACTAACCTTGTGTTAATTCATTGAATTACAGGCATATAATTGTAATAACAGCTAAAAAAAAACCTGAACACTTTTAATAGCAATGATCCATATCTATATCGAACTGGTTCCGATTGAATCAGATCAGATCATCGATTCCAACTTTTGAGAATCAGAATCAAATCGATTCTTGAAATTTGAATCGATACCCAGCCCTAGTATGTAATCTTTTAAATGCTTTATATATCTTATGTGAATATAATCAACTTTTAATTCTTGCTCTCCTGTTTTCAGAATGAGACCAAGCCGGTGAAGATGATGCACCAAAAATCAAAGTTTCCCCTGACCTACATCTCTGAAGTAGCCTGCCAGGTAACTGCAGAGATTCACAACTCGGGTGGGACTATTATTATTGCTCTTTACAAATTGAGTCTTTTATGGAAGAGCGGGATGCCAGAAGAAGTTCTGTTTGCAGCAATCCATGCAAGGAAACTGCGAATGTGGAAGATAGACCTCTGGTCACATAAGACCAAAGTACAGCTCTTTGTCCTACATTTAACACTACATGTGGCAGAAGTCTAACAATGCTCTTTACTGTGCACCCAGAATCCCTGCTATGAAATATGGTGGTGGTGGCACCATGTTGTGGAGTAGCTTTTCTTCAGCAGGTCAAGAGTTCTGTTGATCCATCATAAAATTCTGGGAAAAAGCCATTAAAATTTCAGGTTTGAAAAGCATCAAGTGGTAGAAATATTATTAAAGGAGATTTTATTCAGATCCAAGACATTTCACTTATACCTCAAATGTTATATAAACTAATTACTAAAATCTGAATAGTAACAAATTATCGTTTAGCTGTTTAATTGCTTCAGTGTTTAAAATATTCTCCTGTTTTCAGGTCCTGGAGATGCCGTACAAAGGGAAGGAGCTGAGCATGCTCATCTTTTTGCCCAACACCATTGAGGGGACCACTGGTCTGGAGAAGGTAGGACCTTTTGTGTGCAAACTCAAAATAAACCACAAAAATATGACACATTTTTTTCCAACCTCAGCTGGAGCAAACGTTAACATATGAGAAGTTCGTGGATTGGACCAATCCAAGCATGATGGATGTAGTCGAGGTTCAGGTGGGGCTGCCTCGGTTCAAGATGGAGGACAAGTATGACCTGAAGACCGTCCTGACTAGCATGGGAATGGTGGACGCCTTCGACCAAGCAAATAGTGACTTTTCCGGTAGGATGTTCATCTAGACCTTGTGATCCAGCATCTGATGTTTATGAATCCCAACGAACGGTATTAATCTGATTCCCTCTAAGCATTTCCCCTCTCTGCTCTGACAGGCATGTCCCCTTGCAACGACCTGTTTGTGTCAGAGATTTACCACAAGGCCTTTGTGGAAGTCAACGAGGAGGGAACCGAGGCTGCCGCGGCAACCGCCGCCATCATGATGCTGCGCTGTGCCATGATACCTGCCACCTTCATCGCGGACCACCCCTTCCTCTTCTTCATCCGACACAACCCCTCTATGAGCATTCTCTTCGCCGGCCGCTACTGCTCGCCTGTGTGAGCTCATTTAGAGCAATGTTTGTCAGCAGGAGGGAGGTTACAACACAGTTCAAACAGCTTTGAGTGCGGGAGCCGAGTCGGTTTTGCTAATCCTACCTTAGGTTTCCTCCATCAGAATGTACTACTTTGGTTTTACCTCCTTATTATGTGCCTTGCTAAGTTTAACCTAACATCATCCTTTGCAGGTGTCCCCCCCCCCCCCCCCCCCCCCCCCCCCCCCCCCCCCCAGTATCTAATACTAGATAGTCCTGTTTGCTGATGTTATGTTTCTTTTTTCTAAATTTGCCTTTTCATCAACTGGCAGCATAAACATAACTTAACCCCATGGTTGCAACATTCTTTGCACTTTATCGTAGCAAAATATTAGCGTAAATTTATGTGAAGCCAAAGAGAAGTGAGACTAAACGTGAAGCCTTAAATCTATATCATTGTAATGTATCCCTGAACTTTCACATGAGGAATAAAAGTGACACTTGAAAAGCTGCTACTATACTTTATTTACATCCACACCATCTGGAGTGGAGTGTGGTTGGATAAATGTGACATTGAGGACTTCTTTTTTGTCTCTAGGAGTGGGCTTTATGAGAAACCACCAATAAGTCCACCCACAGAAAGGAATATTTAACAGATGTTTTATGTTATATAATGTCTATTTCCAAAATATTTGTGACTGGACTACAAAAATTACTACAAGAGCAATGCCGACTCATTCAGGAAGTCAGAAAAGAGCGCAGAGCTACTAAAGTGCTGTAGCTATGTCACTTCCCTCAGTTAAGGTTTGTTTTTTTTAACAAGAAAAAGAAACTGAAATCCAAGGGAGACTCATGAAAAGCACTACTTACCTGAATACGACACAAAGCCTGTTTGCTATTTGCCGAAAAGATCCGAATGACCGCAAGAACGTGTTGGAAATATTGACTGAAAAAACATGGGAACAGTGTGTGGCTTTGGAGTGGCCTAGTCAAAGTTGAATGAGATGCTGTTAACGCTTGAATAATTTTGCCAAGATTCCACAACCAGTTAATTCAATTCAATTCAGTTTATTTATATAGCGCCCTTTGACAACAGATGTCATCTCAAGGCACTTTACAAGAAGAGTTATTACAATACAATGTTTAATTTAGGAATTAGAGAACCACAGAAGATTACGTCGTGAATTCTCAGCAATCACTCACACTGAGCAAGCATGAAGTGACAGTGGAGAGGAAAAACTCTCTTTTAGCAGGAAGAAACCTCCAGCAGAACCAGGTTCAGCATAAGCGGTCATCTGCCAAGACCGTCTGGGGGAGTTATTTGGTTTATTGGGACATTATTTTTACCCGTGGGGCTGCCGGTGGTTTGGACACCACCTTCTACCAATAAATCATTACAAAAAACTGACAAAACGGGGAAATACACAGCACTGAATTACCAAATGGCTGGTTAAAAAAAATAAATTTATAAGCAATAAAAAATTAGCTCTTTTTTCAGACAGCGGAACAACACAGCAATATGTAGGGGAGGGGCACAGTTGTTTCACTTTCTATGGCATCTCAGAATATTTTTTCAACCATAGCATGGCAGAAAATGTTTTAGGCATGTTAGCATATAGGTAACTATATATAATTAAAGCTTTTGTGTTCAGTTAGCTGATCCTTTTATTCCAAGCAGTCTACACAAGAAACGCATGGGGGACAGTTGGAGGTTCTACATAAAAAACGAAAGCTCAGCCTTTTGGAGTCTCCTGTGATTGCTTGGCTCCGAAGTGATACATTTTGTGGTTATACCTAGGCTAAATGAAGCCAAAAAGATACTGCTTTTTTTTCTTGAAGTCTATGAATTGCATTTTGATTTACAAAAACCCCAACACAAATAAAATCTGAAAGACTTTGTAAGCAACAATGTATTAAAATGGCCTCTCATTCAAGAAGAGTAGCATTAAGAAACATTAGATTTTTCTTGCCCTGATAAACTGTTTAATGTCTTGTAATTTAGAAAATAATGTGCTGAATCACTAACAACTTGCATTTGCTTGATAAACATTTGTTAAGTTAATATTTTTCTTATGATCAATTTCAGGGGAAATATTTTTATTCCATTACAGAAAACAAGCAGTATTCATATTATGTAGAGTTGGGGATATGGCTAAAAATAGCAGAATAAAGTTTAAATAAATCATACATATTTTCTTTGGCTAAAATTTATGGTAATGTTCTGGACTGGTCCAAACAGAGTCACTAGTTGAATCTATAGATGGAGTTAAAGATTGAGGCAATAGGGAAAAAAGCGTTCCAACCTCAAATGGTTGGAGTTCATGACCAAACATCGATGTTCGAAATATCAGTGCAAAGGATGTGACTGGTGCCAATGAAGAATTTTCTGGTATACATTTTTTTTGGCATGTACATTTTCAACCCTAATAAGTTGTATGTCAATTAGTTTTATCCCTGTTTTTGTCTAAAAAATTGTGTTGAATTGATACTCTCGTCTTCCACAGTCTTTACTAATCAGAGTAGATTAGGTTGGTTCTTATTCTACTTGGGATGTCATTGACCCAAATAAGCAGGAAGAAGAATTTTGAGTTGTTTTTTTTTTTGCTGTGCTTTTTTATTTTAATTTTGTTCAATTCTGCGAAATGAATAAAAACCACTACATCCATTTATGTTTTCATTGTAAGAGAAAATTTGTCAGGTGAAAAAATACCTTTAACTTTTAAAAAATTAGAACAGAAAAAAATAAAAGAATAAAAAAAGTCAGAATCACAAAAGAATTAAACGAAATTCGGATAAAACATTGAAGAAAATTGATACATTTAAAACAACTAAACAAAATCTTTTTGTTACCATGAACTTTTTTTTCCACAGGGATTCTTTTTGTTTTATTTTATCACATAAATATGAAGGAGATTATGAGTTATGACTGTAAAGGCGGACAGGAGGGGTGATGATTGTGCAGGAGAGTAAAATCCATCTTGTAGTACTTATCCAAGTCCAGAAGATGGCAGCAGAGCAGTCAAAGAGTTTCTACAGTTCAAGGAAGAAGACGTTGTTTACACATACTTCCGGGTTGTCATGTTAAAGCTGTTGTCATTCATTACTTGCGAGTATAGCAGGATTTTGTCGGTCTGTTGATGGAGACGCTTCTGTCCAAGCTCCCCGACAAACATGTCCTCTTCCCGGCTTCTTTTGCTATCCGGCTGGCTTTGGTGGCTTATGGAGACTACCAGGACAGGACTATGGTGGTGAAATACACGGATATAGACTACCATGTGTTCACAGATGCTGCCAGGTTCATCACACAGGTACCTACTCGCCTTTTATCAGCTGATGCGCATGTTTTTAGGAAATATAACAGTCAGTACTGCAGTATATGGGTAAAAATGAAGGTTTTATTACCTTTTTGGTCTGTCTGGTTGCACAAACGGGGATTAATAACATTTTAAAAGTTACAAAAACCTTTGAATATTTAAATATTGAGGCTAAAAATGTTTATTTTCACTTCATAAGGCACACTCTATCTATCTATCTATCTATCTATCTATCTATCTATCTATCTATCTATCTATCGTAGGGATGTGTATTGGCAAGAATCTGGTGATATGACTTCTCAATATGGGGGTAACAATGCAACATACTGTGAAACTATGAGTAACACAACATTTAAGTATTTTTAAAACTGAATTTAACTGTAGAAAAACTTTGACTGCATTTTAAACACTGCAACGTGTTTCATACATAACACATCCAGCCGTATCACTAGAGTTAATCCACTTGAACAAAGATGGTGAAACCAGCCATTCACTAGTGTTCATGATTTGAATTTCACTACAAAAATGACTGTCATCATTAATGGTATGATTCAGCTTCTAAAAAAGAAAAGAAATATACATATATTGCTTTTGTATATCGATAAAAAATTGTGACATAAAATATTCAATATATCAGCACATCGATATTTTGTTCCATCCCTTATTTATAGTGAATATGTGTTTACATTTCATTTATTTATTTAAGGAAAGTGCATATTAATCAACATTTCTGTAAATGTGCCGGTGTTAGCCAGCAGGCAAATTTCCAACTGTAGTCCATTGGCAAGATGTTATACTAGGCACATGGTGGCTTAAAACGAAATGAGCATGTTAAATTTGGGACATAGGACCCTGCTAATTCCATTCAGGAAAAGTAAGGAGTGAAAGAAAAATGCTTAAATGCTCTTAATGATCATAATCTTATGTCAGCATGAATCCTAAGGTCACATACAGTGTGTTCTGATGCCTTTCAACTAATTATTAGTTAAACAAATTATTTTTGGACCTAAGGAGGAACGATCCAGAGTCAGCTCACAGCTTCAGCTAATACAACTAAAAACTGATCAGGCCAGAAATCTAGGTGTAATAATGGACTCAGACCTGAACATACAGGGTCACATAAAGGTCAGGTTTCTATCATCTGAAGAACATTTCTAGGATTAAAGGACTGATGTCACAGAAGAACCTTGGAAAAACTGATCCATGCTTTTATCTTTAGTCGGATTGATTACTGATACATCGTCCTCACACGTCTACCTAAAAAGTCAATCAGACAGCTGCAGCTTATCCAGAACGCTGCTGCCCGTGTCCTCACTAGAACTAGGAAAGTAGAACACAACACCCCAGTTCTTAAGTCCTTACACCGGCTCCCTGTAGCCCAGATAATACACTTTAAAATACTCCTACTAGTTTATAAATCATTGAACGGTTTAGCACCAAAGTATGTTGGAGATCTGCTGTCACTATTCCAACCCAGCAGACCACTGAGGTCCTCCAACTCTAGCTTACTAAACCTTACTAGAATTAGAACTAAACAGGGAGAGGCAGCTTTCAGCTTCTATGCTCCACAAATCCAGAACAAACTTCCAGAAGAATGCAAAAATGCTGAATCGTTAGGCTCTTTTAAATCAAAGATTAAAACTCAACAAATCCCAGCTGCCTTTGAGCCCTAAATTGTGCTTTCTGATCACTCTTTGATTCTCGTGGTTGAATTTTTATTCTTATTTTTAATTTCCTTTTTAAACAATTGTGTTTTATCTGTTTTTAATCTATATTAATTGCATTAATTTGTTCCTTACATCATCTTTTCTTGTGTATTTTTTTTAAACCTATATGTTTTTGTGATCATGCATTTGGTATCATTATCACTGAATCATGTAAAGCACCTTGAATTGTCTTGTATTGAAAGTGTGCTATATAAATAAAATTGCCTTTCCTTGCTTTACCTTTCAGTCTAAATCAAAACTAATATTTCTACACTTTAACTACCATATCCTTTTTACTGTTCTTTGGTCAACAACCTTTTGAAGTCTTTCTTTCTTAGACGTTTTATGACTGGATCCTCAGTTGTGCAGATGTCATAATATAGTACTTGTTGAATCTTAAGCTTTCCTCTTTTATATGCTACCAACTTGCTTTCCATAAATGTCACTTTCTGCCTCACCTGTCATAGTTAC
The DNA here is from genome assembly GCA_028564705.1 of Apricaphanius iberus. NCBI lineage: Eukaryota > Metazoa > Chordata > Actinopteri > Cyprinodontiformes > Aphaniidae > Apricaphanius > Apricaphanius iberus. Next base: position 67,633 of record JAPXFQ010001470.1, read on the forward strand.
CACTAGGTGTTGATTATAATATTGTGTCTGATGCGGATAATTCAAATAAAGGTCATCTCTTAATTCATTTTTATGAACAGACTATAACACTGCTGAATTTTTGCACAGGGGGAGTCACCGTACAACAGGTCGACCTACCGCTACACCCCTCTGCTGGCCTGGCTTCTCACCCCAAACATCTGTCTCTGTATGGTGTTTGGAAAGCTCCTCTTCGTCTTATGTGATGTGCTATCAGGAGCGCTAATCTACAGAACTCTATGTTTGAGAGGTCTAGACTGCAAGGTTTGACCAATCTCAGTTTTGTATCTGGGTTAGTAGTGGGCAATATAAAAGGTATAAGGTAGAAATGATATAAATTAAAAGATTTTGACTATATCGCCATACTGCGATTACGCAGGTATGTAAGGAAGATAAATACTGTTGTTCAGTGTTCATCTTTACACTAGATATATGAAGTTTAAAATTTGTTGTTTTTCAGTTAAAAGAAAAGAAACCTGAGGGACATGTTGGCGCAGCTGGTAGTGCAGCTCACTTCACAGCTCCTGAGTTCGATTCCCGCCAGGGACGCTGTGGGTGCTGAGGGTGTGTCTGTTCCTCCATATCATCAGCACCCACACCCTGGGTGGGGTTGGCCAAAGGGCCTTTCTGTGTGGAGTTTGCATGTTCTCCCCGTGTTCTCTTGGGCAGCTAATGTGAGCTACTCCCACAAAAATATGCATCAGTCCTGGGCTATACACTGCCACCTTCTGGATGGGCAAGGCGGGGAGGATCTAGCTGGAATAACGTGATCCTTCCACGCGCCACGCCCAGCTGGAGAAACCCCACCCTATCCGGTGAAAAGAAGGGCCTGCTCACTCCTCAGGCAAGAAGGAGGCTCGAGGTTCAGTGCTGGGCCCTCCCACTGTTGGCAGAGGGAGAGCAATGCCCAGAACTGTACTTCGATAGGAACACTGGGTGATTAAAATATTGGGTAGAAAAACATGGGATAAAAAAAATAATTAAAAAAAGAGACCTGTTAAACTTTGAAGCATTTTTAATTCAAATATGTGCGGTTCTTCTTTTCTTTTTTAGCAACATACGTAACCAGGAAAATGTGAACTTCATTTTCATAACATTTAGCTTTTATTTTAATTAAAAATATGTTGTGAGGACTTTTGTGTTTCTTTATTTTGTAAAAAGATTTGAATTTTTTTTTTTTCTCTGAATGAATTTTGCACAATACATTTTCTTTCAAGGGCATTCTAAACCTTTTTGAAGTTGTTCTACTGCAATGTATCTGGATAGTGAGTATGCTCATAAGCATCAATTTTTACATTTATAAAGAAAAAAAGAAGAATATATCGCAATATGTATTGTTACCGCATATGCTTCGTTTTATATCGCAATATAGATTTGAGGCCGAGACATAAACTGGGTATTTTGATAGTTATTTTGCTTGTTTATTTCTTTAGACCGCAACCTACGTGTGTTCACTGTGGCTTCTCAACCCTCTGCCCATGGGCGTGTCCAGTCGAGGGAATGCAGAATCCATCTTGGCAGCTCTGGTCCTCGGGACGTTGCTTTGTATGGAAGGTAAGGCAATGTGGGAGTTTAATGCTCACATATTACTACTGATATGTTATGTCCACAAAATTGTGGTAATATATTCAGTTTCTTCTAGCCGGGCATCTGGTGTGGGCAGCTGTGCTCTACGGCCTGTCGGTTCATATGAAGATCTACCCTATAACGTACGCCCTGCCCATTGCTCTGACCCTGAGAGCTCCGGTCGTGGGTTCGGCTGAAGGGAAGCCCATGCGCACGTGGAGGAAGTGTGTCATTTTTGTCGGAAGTTTCCTCAGCCGCGAACTGATCCTCTTCGGAATAGTGGCCGGAGGAGTTTTCTCCATGTTCACGGCGCTCTTCTATTACATGTGAGATAATTTAGTCACTTCTCTGCATAATGTTGAAAACGCGGCTGCGTGTCACTCTACTAATCAGATGTCACTATTACTTTAAAGAAGATGTGTAACTTTGAATCGACTTGGTTTTACAAAAGTTGTTCCTCAACATCTGTGGTCAAAAGTTTGAAAGAAAGCAGAGTAAAAGCGTGACTCCTCTGCTGTGGATGCAGGTATGGTTGGCCGTTTCTTCATGAGACCTACTTGTACCATCTGACCAGAAGAGACATCCGACACAACTTCTCTCCTTACTTCTACATGCTCTACCTCACTGCAGGTACTCATCATTCAGGCACAGTGGTGGCAGCGTTATGCTGTGGGGGTTGTTCTGCTGTGACAGTGAGGCTGGCTAAATCCAGCCGAGAAGGATGTACTTTAAAGAAACAGATGAGAAAGTTATTTTTTTTTTTATGTGTATTTTTTTTTAGCAGTGAACACATTAACTTGGGCTCATTCTGTTGCTTTTTGTACTTTCAGACAGCAGGGGGAGCCAGTGGCTCGGCCTGGCAGCCTTTTTGCCGCAGCTCATCCTGCTATTGGTGTCGTCATGGACCTTTCACAGTGATCTGGTCTTTGCCTGTTTCCTCAATACGGCCATCTTCGTCTCCTTCAACAAAGTTTGCACTTCACAGGTACGTGGAGCTATCACTAAAACAAGTCATGGATCACTCTTAGGATTCATCCTGGAATCGTGGTTCCTTAGCAGTCCTGTGTATCTGGAAACGTAGGGAATTTACCTTCATTTTTTTCCAGGTCTTGGAATATGGGAAAAAATAAAACTGAGTATGGAAAATCTTTTGATTTTATTTTTTTGCTTGTTCTTCTGTTTTCCCCTTTTTTTCCTAAGAAAAAAAACTTCATAATGCTTAATAAACTGATTGATTTATTACATTGATTACATCCTCATCTTTGATTTGCTACATTACACCTTTTATGGTTTTATATGTTACTCATCTCTATTATGTTTTCTGACTTTATGACCTAATTTAATCTCATTCTAAAACCAAAAAAGGGCCATTATACAACTTTTGTTTGATTCCTAAACTGGGCCTGATCAAATTAAGATTTTTCATGTACAAGAGAAAGAGACCAATGTACAGAAACTTGGTTTTAATTGTCCAGCAAATCCTCAAGGGCAAGTAAAACATGATCTTGCAGAGTTTATACTTACACACCTTTAATTAACACTATGGAAATGGAAAATATTGGCATTATTCACAGAGTTTGCATAAAAAAAGGGTTACTATTAATCAGTTATTTACCCTTTTCTTTACTCATACTGTTAATCAGTAAATCGTTACTCAGTCTTTTTAAACATTTTCTGGAAATTTATATTCCTTTAATTAGACTCACTTCTTCCTTTTGTCATTGTCAGAAAATTTTTCTGTGTGTTTCTGTTTAAAAAAATCCTTGACTATAAACTGAAAGTTTGGAAGCATGGTCAAATTTCCGCAAAAAAGTTGTAGTTTCAATAGTATTATCGACAAAAAAATAAAACCGATTCTTAGTGTTGTTGATCTTCTTAATAAAAGGTTGAGAACAGATAAATAGTCACTAATCTGACTTGAGTTTTACAGTTTTATTGGTATTTTTTAAGGAGCTTAACGGTTTGGCTCCATCTTAACTTCAGGATCTGTTACAACTCCATTCTTCATCTAGAACACTGAGGTCAAATAACCAGATGCTTTTACATGTTCCAAGATCCAGACTTAGAAGTAGAGTTGCTTTTACAGTATCTCTTCCCAGTCTGTGGAACACTGTCCCTCTACATTTCCGGCCTGCTCAAACCTTAGGGTGCTACTAAAGACTTGCTTCTTCTCTTTGCCATTTACACTTGTTTTTCTGTTATTTTTTAATCTTTTTTTATAGCGCTTTGGTGCGGCTCCCATTGGTTTTAAAGTGCTTTAGAAATTAATTGACATACTTTTTACTTTAATTTTTAGATATCTGAATTTTTTTTTCTTTCTTAGACATTGCTTCATCCAAAATTCCCTCCTGTGGCTTAAAAATATAATTTTTATGTTTACAAAAACCCTAAATTTTTTAATTACTCTTAATGTGAAGTTGAGCATCTGTACCGCAACTATCTGATATCATCAATATGTACCTAAAAAGTATGTGAAGGAAAACGGTGCATAGCAACAAAATCAGGGTCTCCTTACTTTTTGGCCTGGCGTATATGTAAAAATATTAAATCCTGCCGTAACTGCTGACTTACAGGGCCTAACACGTTTCTGTTTTCAGTACTTCCTGTGGTACCTGTGCCTCCTACCTCTGGTTATTCCCCACCTCACTCTGTCTGTGAAACAGGGGCTCGGCCTGCTGCTGCTCTGGTTTGCTGGACAGGTAATTAATCTACATCTAACCGTGCTCATTTCAAATTTACCTTTTAATGATGATAGTTTTGTTTTTTTCAACATAATCAACAAACTTACATGACTGGTAGAAACTATCATTGATAAGAAGTTTCTGGTTATGTTTGTATAATGGCTGGTTGTGGTTTAAAAATGTAGCCTCAATATGTCTGATTTTAGCTAGGTAATAACGAGGCAATTCAAGGCAATTATATTTGTATAGCACACTCTGAACAACACGGTAATTCAATGTCCTTTACATGATTAGGTGATGAAGAAAACACTGTTAAAAAGCATAAGACAAGCACACAAAGATGACACTTAAACACACACCAAACACATGATGTATGAAAACATTACTCAAAGGCAATTCTAAAAAAAGATGAAATAATTACCTCAGTTTTTTTTCTATTCAGCTGGGAAAAGTTATTCCACATCCATCCATTCATTGATTTGGCCGATGCATTTACCTAGTATTTTAATGAGTTTGAACTCACCTGAGTATCATCTGCATAGATTTGTTAGCTAATCTTTTTGGTTATTATAAATGGGCTAGTGGGAGCATAAAGATACTACATAGGAGGGACCCCAGGATGGAGCCTTGGGGTGCCCCACGTGTTATTTCTATCTGTTCTGAGGAAAAGTTTTACTGTATATTGAAACAAGGAATTTCCTTTTCTTTAGGTAAGACTCAAAACAGCCAAGTACTATAAAAGAGAATCCGACCAAGCTCTCCAGTCATTTCCACAGTAATTACATTCATATACATAATTATTTTAAAGCAAATATTCATTGGAGATATGCTGCTAATGTTACTTAATCTGGTTACAGGTGCATTTAAGTGGAAAATCAAATGTGGAATCATAAAACAGTTTCATTGGTATTTTCCAGTCGCATTCAGTCTGTTTCATAAATAATTTAATAATTTTTGGAAAATAACTTGATACACTTTCTTAAATACAGGGCCTTCAAAAAGTATTCACACCCATAGCTTCAGTGTATTTTATTTGGATTCTATGTGATAAACCAACAAAGTGGTGTAAAATTAGGAAGCGAACAAAAAAGTTTTTACAAATAAAAATCTGGAAGTTGTGCTCTGGATTTAGCCTCTCTGATTCAGTTCTATTTAAAAGCACTTTTTACTACGGTTATAGCTCCAAGTTTATCAGGATATGCCTCTACCAGGTTTGCACATCTGGAAGCTATAATCTTTTTTTCCTTTTTTTCGTATTAAAAGCGCTCATGGTTGGAGAGATTGGATGGAAAGCATTTGTGAACATCACTTTTCAATTCTTGACACACGTATTCATATATGTCCAGACTTTGACTGGGCCGTTGTAGCACACAAAGTGGTTAAAAGCATTCTATTGTAGTTGTATCTGTATATTTTGAATTTGAATTTATTTATTTAAAAGAGGCAATGTGCATTAATGAACATACGATTAACATATGTAAATACACAAGATTATTGCCAGAGCTAATTCACACCTTGAGTCTCTTCGCTGGAAGAACCAGCAACAAAAGCACTCATCACCGTAACATGATGATGAGTGCTGGTGCTCAACAATTCATTCGACATTCTGTACAAATAAATCAATAATAAGAATAATACTAACAATAAAAAAAGCATATATAAGAAAGAAGGATTCACCAATACTGTTATCGGTTATCCGCCCCGATACTGTCTATTGTACTCATACTGGTATTGGTTAAAGTTAACCGAAAACATGAACCAATACTAAAAATGTGGAAACTGCTATAAATTCACAGAAAAAGTTAATATATAAATAAAAAAACTTTTGTTTTGGGGTCATTTTTATTAACATTAGATTTTTTTAAAATCTAATTCCCCCTCATTTGTTGTAAAAAGCAGAGGGGAAAACAAAACCTGCCTTCCAATTCACTGCATTATTTTGTGTGGTAGAAGTATCGGCAATGGTACTCTGCAAATACTCAGATCCAAGTATCGGCATTGTATCAGTTTGAAAAAAAAAAAGTGGTATCGTTGCATCCCTAAGTAAAAATAAAACGAAATTAGAAAAAATAGAACTAAGAAAAAAGATGACAGGCACTCTCGGACTCACTCACTTGTACCACACAGTTATAAAAATCTGATAATAATAACATAAACAATTATATTTTCATGTGAATTTAAGTATGTGGGCAAATTTCTGATTTCTCCATCTATGCCGTTAAATATTATATAAGATTTAGGGTTCTTTTCCTGGTGGAAGGTAGCCCTCAGAGGTGTGGACTCGGGTCATTAATTTTACGAGTTTAGACTTGCCTTGGAAAAAAATATTCAAAGACTTGTGACTTGAGTTGGACTTTTACTCTATGACTTAGAACTTGATTTTGACTTGAACCTGTTTACTTGAAAAAGATTTGATATTTTAGCTAATGTCTTAGGTTTAAAACAGTTTTATTTCAAAATTGCGCACTTTTAAGTGATTTCACTCAACTGTATGTATGTGTGCGAGAACTGCAGGACAGCCAATCAAATTACAGATTTCAAAAGAAACATATAGCATAAAATAAATCAATTACTTCCAAAGTTATCTGGTTTTTAAGTTTCATTTTAATGCTGTACATAAAACCCCTTTGTTTTCTCCACCTACAGGCTCTCTGGTTGGCACCCGCCTACTTCCTGGAGTTTGAAGGCTACAACACTTTTGTCCTGATCTGGCTCTCCGGATTGCTGTTTTTGATCATCAACTGCTTCATTTTGAGTCAGATCATAACCCATTACAAACCCAAACCTCCTTCACTGAGAACGAAGACCGAATGACACTCCACTGAGTTGAAATGAGAACGTTTACATAAAACTTTCCGACGAGAACACGGACCGCAGGTCAAGGAAAGAGGCTGAATCTCTAAAAACTTTTGAGTTTTGCTCTGTTTCTCTCAGCCGTCTTTTTAAATACTTTCTTCACAATAATCTCAATCATGTTGTCAGAGATCAGTCATATAGTGTATAAAAGCCTCAGATGGATTATCAGTTATCCTGAGTTAAACCCTTGGATTAAATTCTTATGTTGGCAAACCAAAGCACTTAGATTCACAGGGTTGCGCAGACAGCAAACAATTATCACACTGCTTTGTGTGGCCTAAAATCTTTGACATTTGCCCAAAAGTAAAATGGAAAGCAGATCTACTTAACCTTTTGTGATCAAATTACAGATTTTAGGTCAGGTATTGGAGGAATTCCTGATATATTTGTATAAACTCCGTTTTAAATGTTTCAGGGCTATTTTAGGAGCCCGTTTCTGTTCGTCTAGAATGAAATCACTTTTTCCCCTCTATTACTGTGGAGTCTGATTGTTTTACATGTACTTCAATGCTGCTTACTTTTAGTTCTTGAACAAAGAGGAGCACTGTGCCACCCGGATTAAGCTCAGGTAAATCTATCTAAATGTCATGTTGACGTGGATTTTTAATTATATATTTTTCTTTGCTTTTCCACATTACTCTGATAATATTCAAATGAACTGCATCTACTAATGCATATATTCAGGGTACACTACCAGTTTATGTTAACAGGGGACATGTTGGGTAGAACAAGCTTTGCTGCAGCTGCAGTGCTCAGTGTTCACCAGTAGGCAGGAGCATCTGCCAGCGGAACAGACCCCTGCAGCTCGGACGCTTGTGTAACTCACACAGATTAATCAGTCAACTGGAGCATGAGTCCGACTCAAAACAAACAGTGGTTCCCTTAATCTCGCCATCCTCTCTCCTCCTAATCTCACGTGGAAATCATCAAAGCGTTCACTTTAGCCCTGTTGATCCTGCGTACGTTTATTGATGCTGCCGACTAAAATCACTAGAAAATAGTACATATGCTTGCATGTCTCCTAGGGTGGTTAAAGGTTGGATTTGGGGGGGTTTCTCAAACGTTTATCTAAATGGCTCGGTCGGTCTGCGTGTTCCATGTGGGGCGTGCGTGTTTGGACTGACTCACGGTCAGCTGCGGCCTGAATACCCGGTTTATGAATCACCGGATTGCACTGAGTAACCTTTCAGCTGGCCAGCTGCCTTCGGGCCCATGCGTAAACCATTTCATTTCACCACCATCCCTCTGAATACCACAACGTTCTGGAGTTTACTTTTAAAATCTAATGACTATAAAAATTGCCTGGGCCTTCTCTCCTCAAACTGTGGTTATGTTTTCTAAATCGGATGTGTGGCCACAAGTTTCAAGTATGAAAAATACTCTCCTTTAGGCTCCTCGCTGATAGAGATCTTAGAGATGAAGGTCCGACAGGAGAGTGACATCCTGATGAGGGAAAAGAGACGGTTGAAGGAAAATGTGGATTTCTCCCAATCAGTAACACCATCATATTACATGTTTTCTTTATGCTGTGCTGATGTAGTTTTTATACTGAAGTCTTCAAATAGTTACTCAGTATACACTTAAAACGTTCTGTTCCTGGAATTGATTATACACATAGTAAAATGTTATATAAAAACGTCATTTTAAACAACCGCCATAGCATTTTTGAGTGATTGTAGTGATGCAGAAATATGCTTTGGACTGAGCCTTTGTTCTGGTTTGCTCAACACTCAGCCCTCTATCCCAGCTGAACCTAGTCATGGACTCCAGGTAGGATGCTTATTACTCATAATCTGCCCAAAGAAATGTATTTAAGGAAAATCTGCAGCGGATTGAATGGATTTTTCTTAAAGTGGAAGGAAATTGTAACAAGTGGTTAATGAACTTGTAGAAGCTATATAGTAGACCATCAGCTCAGATGGTAGCAGAAAGCCGATGTCATTAAACCACATTTGACAGCGAAACCATTAAATGAGACTCAAGCAGCTTAAGAAAATAGGCAATAAGGCAGGGGGCTTTGTTGCCCTACATTAGCTAATTGAGGTCAGCAAACAAAGAGTTGGAATCATTTTGGTTGTAGCCTTGCATGCTTAAAGAGTTTGATAATTTGTTGAAGTTTTAAACAGCTGTGGAAAAATGGTGGTGGGATTTGCAAGCTAGGTGGAGTCGATGACTGAACTTGAGCTTTTTCGCAATGAAGAATTAGAGTCTTAAGCCTAGTTTATGTTCCGTTTTGATGGAGACGGATTGACGCAGCGCCATTATCCGTTGACGCAAGGGCCCGCCGTCAACTACGCAAGAACGCACGGCGTAAAGGCCCAATTTTTAACTATCTGTCTCCATCAACAGAGAGCGTATGCATCTGATTGGTCAGTTACGGTAACAGCCAGAGATTGCTTCACCAGAATAGTGCTCTATAGTCGCTGTAATCAGTAGTTAATTCAACGTTTGGCCACTATATTCTTTATATTGAAACGATAATTTATTTAATCTGTTCTTTTGGTGATTTTGAACACAAGGTGGTGTGGGAAAACCACAAAAAAAAGGTTGCTGTGTTTTTTTTCCCATGTATTCTATTAGCTGCACTTCTAGTAAAAAGCTTCATTGAATCAAAACGTACTTTCTGTCGTCCATTGCTCCTTGAGGAAGAAATGTGTTCACAAGCCTCGTAAAATAACTGAAACGATGCTGTAATAGTAGGCAGAGACGCCATGATAAGTTAGCGCTCCCCCTGCTTTCCTGGTCGAGCAACACTGAAAAAAAAATAATGGGTGGAGAGGAAAAACATGTACTACTATAAATGAAAAACGTCTCTGTCAATACGTCTGCGCCTGAGTGCAAATCTGCGTTTGAGAAGCATAAACTGGGCTTTAAGATGGGGACTGGCCAAATACCAATGCATGCCACACTTTTCATGTTCATGTTTCAATTTTCCGGTGCGGTCCCAACAAATACACAGAAAGTTGGCGGTATTATTGGCAACGAATGGGGTTATATAAATGCCCATGTGACCTTTGAACTGAAAGTGTTTTACTGATCTCAGCCTACTCATGTACTCACAGTCTGCTTGTGCCTCACAGATACAGCTGTCAGGACACATCAGACACTTAGCTTACACCACAGCTGCCCAGAGCGCTCACTCCTGCCTCCTGATTGGATGTCCTCTTTACAGCGTGTCTTTCCGCTCTCTGTATCTCTTCTCACTTCTGCGTTTGTCTCTCATCATCTCTATACTTATCGTGGATGATGAACAATGTGATTGAAGGGTGTGCGCACTAATGGATGTTTGAAACCAGCTCCATCATTTACTTTTCCATTTTCCATCATTATTTACAGTAGTTGTTTAATTTTATTTTAAAAAAGTGTGTTGAGTTTTGACTTTTACAAAAATTGTGAAATAACCTGTCCTCCAAAGTCACCGGACCTGAACACAATCAGGGGTGAGCTGAACCGCCGAGTGCAGGCAAAAGGGCCAACAAGTACTACGCATCTCTGGGAGCTCCTTCAAGACTGTTGGAAAACCATTTCGGCTGACTGCCTCTTGAAGCTCAAGAGAATGCAAAGCAGTAATCAGAGCAAAGGGTGGCTACTTTGAGGAATCTAAAATGCAACACGTTTTACAGTATACAGTATTTCCATACATCATGTGTACATTCATAGTTTTGATGCCCTTAATTTAGAATATACAATGTAGTCATGAAAATAAAGAAAATGCATAAAATGAGAAGGTGTGTCCAAACTTTTGGCCTGTATTGTATGTATTGGACTTAGATTTGTGCATATAAACACAGAAACTCACCTTACACATCTCCATATTGTGTTCATGTATATAACTTTCAGAACAGAATATTCATAGCTTACATAAATATACAATTCCACAAAATCATGACCTCGTCCTCAATTGCCCTGTTGAATCCACATTATATAATTTTTGTATGCTAGATCAACACAAATGTAAAACTAAATTTGAAATAGAAAAAAAAAAACATTCATCTTTTTTAATTTTCAAATAGAAACAGAAAAGTGTGGCATGCATTTGTACTCTGCACCCTCTGATGTCCCTGAATGAGGATGCAAATATTTACAGAAGTCACCTCATTGCTAAATAGAGTCCACCAGATATAATGTGACAAAAACTGAAAACTTTTTACAAGCTAACATCTAACAAATCCACAGAAAGTTGGCAGCATTATTATTAATGGGTGCTTGATATGCACATACACGTGGGCAAATGTACGTAAACATGCTCAATCATCCTAATTAGTAAAATCCCGGCATTAACTGATCCTCGCTCAGCCTGTAATTCCCTGTAAGCTATACACTAAGTGAGGAGAAACAAACACCAGGTTCAGAGAGAGGTTAGAAGAAGGAGCGATTAGTGATTTGCTGGCAATCAGTAACGGAGACATATGAGGGCTATATAGGGAATTATGCAAAATCTAAGTTACACCATGTTCTTTTTTAAAAATATACTAGAATTTGAATATGGAACATTTTCATAAAAAAAGCTACATTTATAAAATATATTAATCCTCTGGGCTATTAGAGGGGTGCAGAATGAAAGTACATTTCCTTAAAAAAATTATATTTGAATTAAAGTATAGTACAATGTACTTTTAAAACGGGCATGGCAATGACGTTATGCTTACATCTACCAACCAGTAGCGGCCACGGGTTGATAGATACAGTCTATAATCCAACTATATAGTTGGCAAAGCTCAGCTGGCGCTGGGAGAAATGGAGTTTGCAAGTCAAGTATCTGCTTCAGAGCGCTGTAGATACTGTTATATGCCTCAGTAGTAGAGTGTCCGCAGAAGAACGGAAACTAGAATAGTTTTAGGTGAAGCCTACAGTAGATGGACCCACATAAAACATTTCTACCGCATCAAACACACGCAGAAACAGCGGCGTTCCTCCTGGATTGGTAAGCTAACTCACTTGCTAACTTGGATAACATTAGCTGTCTGTTAAACTCCTTTAAAATACATTCCTTACTGGACATATTTCAGGTTGGTCACTGGACGTATCGGCAGCAAACCAGGCAACCCAACAGCTGGAATTACGTTTTTATTCTTGTAACTGCAACCTAGATAAACTAGATGTCACTATCATGTTCCATACCCAACCTTTAATAATGCTTGGTTAATATAAACAGCTGATACAGTGATGGATGTCAAAATACAGGTTATGTAGCCTCAATATGACTTAAAGTTGGAATTTATATTCTATACACTACAAAAAAGTTGTAGACAAGTATCTTATATTCTTATGACATCGAGAAAATTTTCACTTGTTCCATCGGCAGAATTTTTAGCTTATTACAAGCAGAAACTATCATGTTTTTTTTTTAAACTTATTTCTAGAGTAGACTTTTTGGAGTGCAATTTGAATACCAACATATGTTGCTTTTACTGTATGCCTTTTTCTACATCTCTTATAGCAGAAACTGGCCTTATTGATTTTTTGTATGAGAAACCTTTGTCATTTTAGTGGAAGTAGCTGAACAGACTCACCATGGTTGTCTTTCTCTCCCTCCATTGGCTGCTATGCCAGCAACAGCCACTGATTTTTAGCAGATTCATGCTTGGACATCAGAAAAAGTGTATGATCCCAGCATTTACTAAAGGATATTGTCAGCTGGATCATAGTGATGTGGACAAAGCATCTAAGTTTGCTTATTTTTGTTAAATTTATCTGAAGACTTTATCACCAAAAAGGAAAAGGTACCTTGTTAACTACTCCTCTTTACCGATAGTGCTTCAATGTCAGGAGGAGCAACTAAGATTCCTCCACATTTGTTGAGCTTTGGCCAACTTATATGCCGGGACTTTTCTGAACCGATTTTTTTCAAGCTGTCGTGGTTATAAACATGTGCTGTGTAACCAGGGGATGAAACACAACAACAAATAGCTGTGTGTTGCTTTTTTATATGTGTGTAACTAGGTTACAGTTATATTTTATTAGAAATAAACTGTGTTTTTTCACCAAATTAGCCCTCATAGCTGACTGTATTGTGAAAACCATTGTGACTTGAAGTTCAGGCATGATTTCTTCTTCGGGCATTTTCTCCGCTTTTTGTACTAATATATTAAACATTGTATTGTAATAACTCTTCTTGTAAAGTGCCTTGAGATGACATCTGTTGTGAAATGGCGCTATATAAATAAACTGAATTGAATATTTTGTACTAATATCCTATAAGAGAGATTTCAGCTGCAATATTTGTTGTTTCCCAGCAATCTGGTATGAATATTTGGTTCCATTTACTTTTTGTTAAGCTAAGTGTGGCATTTTGAAAGCAATACAGACTCACCTTAATTCCTCATATTATTGTTATGCTCGGGGCTTGGCATAAACAAACAGAGTGGTTATTTCGTTCATCTCTTTTATCAGAGCATGAATTTGGTACTTTCCTCCTGAAAGATGATCGTGCTTCTCAGTAAATACCAATAAACTCCATTTGTTTGTAGACAAAAAGAAATCTGACAAGTTGTAACATCCGCAGGAGCAAATTGGGATCAAAGATCTACTCCTTGTAAAAAAAAATGATCCATCCAGTTTGAAAGCTTGATTGTGTCATGAAAATGGACCATCACCGCTGTCTGGCTAAATGCAATCTTGCTCCTTTGTGTTTTCCCTTCACATATTCTCTTTTTTTTAAATATTTGTTGCCTTCTGAAGGCATTTCTTGTGGGCACATTAACAAAAATCAAACTGTGCATTTAGGCTTGAGAGGAAGGTTCACGTATCTTGTATTATTTTAGTGTAATGTTGGCGCTTAGGGATGCCTTCAAACCAAGCGTGCCAAGTGTAAGTTAGCTCACTGCCCCGTAGGAACAGTAATCCTGGTCTCTCGGGAATCCCAGAGATCAGGGACTAACCACAGCTTTTAGGTTGCATGTCTTTTCCCCTCTTGTGCCCTGGCTCCTCTCCCTCCTCACTCTTTCTGGGGATACCAGCAGTCCCCTGGCTCTATGCCCTGTCCCACACAGCGGTGAACGCTGTGCCTCAAGTTTCTTAGATTGTGTGTGGGGGCTGTCACGCTAACTTTGCAGCACATTAATCATGGAGTGAATGTGGCTAGCGACATTCTGTATCCTTACTGGTGTTTATGTATAATTAAAAGATTAAGAATAATCTGGAGGAGGAAACTACATTTGGTAAATTTGAAAAATTCAGAAGCCTTTAAAGAGACAAAGATGTTTAGTGAACAATGAAATGTGGTTATTGTTAAGCTCTGGAAGGAAGAAGCATCAGATTGTTAGAACAGGGGAAAGACAAATTTCTGCTTTGTTAAAAATGCCTTACAAGGTATTTATTTTTTGAGTATGCTTGGAATAAAAGATTTATAAAATTGTTTTTAATATTTTAAAATTCACTAAAATGCCAAAAATAGGGTATATATCAAAATTAACAATAATAATAAATATAAACTAAACTAAAGCTAGTCTCCATGCAGACACTACTCTGATTTACAACCACTAGTTATGATTATGTGATGTATTTTCATTGCTACTCAACAAGTCAAAACTGTCCATCTGTACATAACTTATTAAAGTTTTGACCATTTGGTTCCTGGGACAAAACAAAATTTTACGATTTTTAAATATTTTTTATAGGTAAATTAAACATCAGCTTCTTGTATTTAAAAATCCCAAACTTGATTTCAAAGAATCTGTAAAATAATTAAACTGAGTGGGTAAGAAGCTTGTTCATCCGGGACAGGCTAAGAGTAGAGTCGCTGTTCCTCCACATGGAGAGGAGCCGGTTGAGGTGGCTCGGGCGTCCGGTCAGGATTCCTCCTGGATGCCCCCCTGGTGAGATTATCCAGGCACGTCCCACCAAGAGGAGAGCCGGTGGAAGACCCAGAAATGTTTTGGGATTACCCCTGAGGAGCTGGCTCAAGTGGCTGGGGAGAGGGAAGTCTGGATCTCTGTGTTTAAGCTGCTGCCACTGTGACCGGACCCCGGATAAGATGAATGGATGGATGGAATAATTAAATCCAGATCCAGATTTTTTTTTTTGTCCAGTTCTAAGCTGCGCCTTATGCTAAAAGTGCACTGAAAAAGCTCATTTTCAGCCAGGGATCTCAAAGTACATACAGGCCTCAATGTTTAGTGTCCTGCAACATTTAGATCATGTAACCTCGGTCCGAACCTGAATCAAATTGCTAAAAGGCCTCTTCAGCATGCAGCTTTGGATATTACTGCAGGTTGTCAGCCTTGTTCCTGTCTTGCCATTAGGGCTGGGTATCGATTAAAATTTCAAGAATCAATTAAATTGATTGAATCAACTAAATTGTGCGTAGGCAGGGTCTTGTCTACGCACTTTTCTCTTCCGGTTACTTGCCGACCCGCTTCATCTCTTCCGGGTACCTGCCGACCCGCTTTTTCTCTTCCGGGTACCTGCCGACCCGCTTTTCTCTTCCGGGTACCTGCCGACCCGCTTTTTCTCTTCCGGGTACCTACCGACCCGCTTTTTCTTTTCCGGGTACCTACCGACCCGCTTCTTCTCTTCCGGGTACCTGCCAACCCGCTTCTTCTCTTCCGGGTACCTGCCGACCCGCTTCTTGTCTTCCGGGTACCTGCCGACCCGCTTTTTCTCTTCCGGGTACCTGCCGACCCGCTTCTTCTCTTCCGGGTACCTGCCGACCCGCTTCTTCTCTTCCGGGTACCTGCCGACCCGCTTTTTCTCTTCCGGGTACCTACCGACCCGCTTCTTCTCTTCCGGGTACCTGCCGACCCGCTTCTTCTCTTCCGGGTACCTGCCGACCCGCTTCTTCTCTTCCGGGTACCTGCCGATCCGCTTTTGTCTTCCGAGTACCGGCCGACCCGCTTTTCTCTTGCGGGTACCTGCCGACCCGCTTTTCTCTTCCGGGTACCTGCCGACCCGCTTCTTCTCTTCCGGGTACCTACCGAGCCGCTTGTTCTCTTCCGGGTACCTGCCGACCCGCTTTTTCCCTTCCGGGTACCTGCCGACCCGCTTCTTCTCTTACGGGTACCTGCCGACGAGGTTTTTCCCTTCCGGGTACCTGCCAACCCGCCCCTTTGACCCTCCCCCCTTTCTTAGGAGCGTCCATCGGACACAGCCTCCACGTTCCGAGCCCCTGTTCACTCCTGTACCACCTCTTCTAACCTCTCTTTTAGGTTCCGAGCCGTTCCCGCAGATGTTTCGTCGTGGGCTCGGACTGCTGGAGAGCGAAGCTCCATCCGCTCTGGTATCCTGCTCAACTACAATGCCCCCTGCTATGTGGGAGGGATAGGTCCAAATGCTCCGGGTGACCGAGCATCTTCCATGCTCTCTCTTCTGTCTTCTCAGACCCCCAGACGGTCGTGACAGATGACCGCTTGTTCTGAGCCAGGTTCTGCCGGAGGTTTCTTCCCGTTAAAGCTGATTTTTTCCTCTCCACAGTCGCAACATGCTTGCTCAGTACTCTGTACATCGTATAGGCTTTGTCTGAGGGGGGTCCTGAGCAGGCTCGGAAAGACGATTTCTCCAAGACTGCACCCCCACACTGAGTCTTCCCCTGGGACTCCGACGATGCCCCTCCTCAGACCATTCAATTCTCCACGCCTTCAATAAACTGTTAAAATTCTCAATCTGTGGCGTGGTCCTTGCTAGTGAAATGGCTGTCTGGTTAATCTTTTTAGCCCAAAAGTTTCAACTTGAATAATGAACTTTTTGATAATCAAGCTGAAGCTGCTGCTGCTGTGTTAAAAGTTTTCAGGTCATAACTAGTAGTTACAGAATTTTAGTATTATTTTAAAATGTTACAAAATACGTATTTCATTATAAAGAGTGCAATTTATTTAAGATATCACCCTAATGGGTTGCTTTTATTTATTTTATGCAACAATTCTATTGTGTATTGGCAGCTTTTCAAAATAAAGATTTTATATTAATTTTTTTTGTACCGAAAATTAACGTTACTGAGCCCTTCAAGACACTGAACCAAACTGAATATGATTATAGCGTACCGTTACACTACTACTTTAGCACAGTGAAAAAACATCTGTGACTTGGGTCAAAGCACGCAGAAATGATCAGTATTTTGAAACATCAAGGCCAGTTAAATGCTGGAAGTAAATGTATTGCTTTTGATGCAGTCTGACTCTTAATATGGATTCAATACCTGGATCAACTGTATGGATTTCACAGTGTTCTGCTCCATCTGGATTGGGTGAGTTACTTGTGTATGATGTCAAGCTTCTGGTAATGACCGTTGGGTTTTATCAAGTCCAAGGTCAGAGCAGTTCTTCCAGGAATTTTTAAAACGTAATTAGTCCTTCTGCTGACAAACTTTATGAAGATGCAGATTTCATTTTCCAGCAGGACTTGGCACACACACACACACACACACACACACCTACACGCACACACAATGACTCCAAATCTAGTTTATTGGCCTTTTTATCACTGCACTTGATTGGTCTGACCTAAACCCCATAAACAAGTGTTTGAACTTCGTTTATTGTTTGGTTTTCAGTTTAGATAGTTATTTACTTACATCATGCAATTTCAGATCAGTCCTTTGTGTTTGTTAATTTATTTGTTTTGCTATTCATGCTTTTGGGTTTTGTACACTTTGATTATTTTTAACTTCCCAGTTCATCTCTGTTTATCATTCACGTTTCCTCAGCGTGCTCGTGTGTTTCTCTTCACAGCCTCTATCCATTACATGATTCGCCCTGCTTGCACTCTCCTTCAGCTTTTCTTATTTTTCCTCTTATTGGAATTTCAGGTTGCTTTGTCATTACCACCTCTGCCTCACAATTTATCCTGAAATGCAATTGTTTTTCACTAGATCCTCCCCTAATATTACCCAGTACTATCATACCTAAATTTTCATTATCTTCCGCCTCTAAACTGAACATGCCTCTCGGTGGATCAACATTTCTATATTAAACATAATTTTAAATGCTCTTATTTGATTTTCACGTATTCTGAAAAGCTAGAGAAACTGTTTAAATAGTTAAATGTTTAAAAAATTTTCAGTAAACCTTATCTGGCCCCTCCTTACACCTTTTAATAAAATGCTGGTGCTGTCACTGGTTTTTCAAAACGTTTTCTGATTGCGATTCAGACAAAAGAAAAAAAAATCCAAACCCAGACTTTTTTATGTAAAGAAAAATCTTTAATATTTAAGTCACATTTGCAAAAACACATAAAAACATCCGAAGACACTGCATATATACACCATGTTCGCTACCTTACAGCTACCTCCTCCATGAGATGAGCACAACTGCCTTTTTTGTTGTTGTTGAAAATTATCAAAAAGATATCAAGAAAAAGCTATTTTTTCTTAACGTTAGTAAAACAGGGAAAGCCTTCAGTTTTATACTTTTTAAATTATACACTTACCATTTACAAATAAATATTAATCATGAAACATTTATGGACATGAGCACACACAAAAAAAGGAAATGACAAAATCCACATCAGTGACACTGTGTACAGTTGTGCGTGACGACTCAAGCACGTGTCTGGGCAGGCTGAACTTCAACTGAACTGTCCCCAGTAGTGCAATTCAGAAGCTACAACAGTAGCTTGACAGAACTAAGACTCAGATTGGATTAGTCTTGATTGATTTTGTGCAACAACAAAAAAAAGAAAATAAAAATACTGATGTGAACACAAAAGTCGGATGCATTTTGACAGAAAATGTGACATGGAAAGCGAACATTTATCCCAAAGAAAATGCATCAGATCTGCAGTTAGACTTGAGCAGCTGAAATATGCTGAAATATAATAATTTATTGTGCTCAGTAAATGAAGCTTTAAAGTTTATCTTCCTAATATGAATATTTGAAATGTGTCACTCTAATCTTCTGTAAGCAGACCTTTACCTGCTGGCGTCAGACTGGTGCGGAGAAAGTCCTGATGTGTTTTCAACGTCTTTATGCTTCAAGCATGCTCAAACTGATCTGTCTCCGTTCATCTCTTCCAAAATGTGCTCAGAGTCAACGAGCATGTGCAGGGCCATGCATTAAACAGTGCCTTGCTAATGAAAACACAGCACAGAATAGTGGTTGTTCTTTTACTCCTTGAATCCACTTATGCAAAGGAGGTTGAAATAAGATGAAGAAAGTTCTTCGGCCCTACTGATAGTCAAACACGTTTTGATTATTTACTGCACATTGACTGAGTTCTGCTGGTGTAATGTGCAAAAGAATCGTGGAGTTCAGCAGTTTGTAGTGCTATATTTTCTTAAAAACTTCACGTTAAAGAACTGAGATATGATGCTTTCTAATGAAGAAGATCTAGTCCATCAACAGAAAAGATTCATTGTTTTGGCATATTTTAAATTGGATCGAATTAATTTAATCATATAAAGCAATGAAAGTGAACTTGTCAGCAGAGATGATGGAAATTCACACGATCAAAATGTATTATCTTGAAAGTGACACACCCTAAACCAATCAAATCCATCCAATTTTGTTTTACTATCATAGATAGCACTTTTCAAGCTTCCACTGGTAATGCTTGAGTTCTGAAATACGCACCAACCAGCAGCTTCTGATTACGTATTGCCTTGCAAGTATTTATGCCCGGCGAACTTTTTAACAATTTGTCATGTTGCAACCACAAACTTCACTGTATTTGTCTTGTCTAGTTTAAAAGATAAAGCAGCACTAGGTAGTACACCACTATGAGGTGAAGAGACCTTGTGTTGTGCATTTTTATTCAGCTCCCTTTGAGTGAATTCTATGGAAAACTCTGCTGGGAAATGTCTCGTTACGCTTTGCATGTCAATAGACAGTATTTTTTGTTGCTATTTCTACCTTGCCAATAGCTCATGCTCAGCAATATTAGATGCAAAGCGTCTGTGTATATCAATTTCCACGCGTTGCCACAAATTCTCACTGCTATGTAGGTCTGGATTTGACTGGGCCATTAAAACACATGGATATGTTTTGTTCTAAACCATTCCTTTGTGGCTCTGGCTAAAAGCTTAGGGTAGCTCTGCTGGAAGGTAAACCTCCACCCCAGTCACAGGTCTCAAACAGCTTTTCTTCCAGGATTGGCCAGATTCCCCATTCTCCCTGAAGAAAAATATTACCATAGCATGATGCTGCAGCTACGGTGTACCATGTGGCGTTTACAGAGTGTCAGTTTTGGTCTCATCTAACCAGAGCACCTTCTTCCATGTTTTTTGCAAAAATAGGACTTCCCACAGCCATTATGTAGTAGTTGTTTTTTTTGTGTTTTTATTTGTTTTCTAGGCTCCTTCAGATTTATGTAGTGCACAGCTTTTCGGACCTGAGCAACGCAGCCATGGAGCTTTTCCAAAGTTGTCACACAGAGAGAAACAATTATGTGAAATCCTAATTAAGGAGGTTGAAGTTTGTGTATGGTCTGACAAAACATGAAAAAGTCAAAGGATATGAACACTTTTGCAAGGCACGGTACGTCACTGAAGGCAGTAATGAAAAACATTTTTATGAAGCTTCAGTTCCAAAGAAGTGGCACTGTATAAAATGTAAATTAAATCAGAAAGCAATGTTTAGCAAATCATTCAAACCGTGTTTTTTTTTTACTACTATTTTATTAATAAGGGCAAGATATTAATTTTTAAAGTTATTCTTTGAGTCATAGCAGGCTTAGTATCATTAACAAAAGGATGGGCAAAGAACTTTTTTTTTTCTTAAGGTTTCAAAAGGGATGAGACAGCAGTCAATAACAAAGTCTATCATTTCCTCTGTTTCTAAAGCCTTTCATGTTCTTAAATAGTTCTCTAAGTTCATTTGATGCTGATTATATCCCAGCTAAATCTTTTTCTGTGGGGCAAAGGTGTTCTAGCTGCATTATATATCTTATAAAATAATAAATACTGAGAGTTTTATCAGCTAGGTCAATTTTTCACATCTCATAAAATTTTATTTCCCCAAATGAGAAACATAATCACATTGGCAATAGAGTGAAATCTTTAGTAGAGTCTGGAATTGTCTCTATGGAAAAACGTAACTACAAAAAAGCTATTATTTTAACCCATGGGCAAAAAAAAATTACTTTTGAAGGGAAGTAAATGAGGGCACATATTGGTGAAGGGGGAATTAACCTGCAGCTTGTTTTAACAAAAGCTAAATGTTAATAGATTTGGCATTCACTTGCATATTTCAGAAAAGCCTTTTGGATTCCCTTCCACCCATCAACAATTAAATTTCAATGTTTTGAAAATCATTACATTATGTGTTTGGGTTTTGAACAGCAGCCACATTTTTCGGAAGCATAAAATTAGCCAAAAGTTTATATTTAGGCTATTGGGTGACTTAAAAGGGAATTGTCCTAATCACCTAGATTAATTAAATTGTGTTTTAGATAAAGGTTTTCTCCTGTGAAAAAAGATAGAAAAATAATATTTTCCCTGCAAAAGCCTTGTGTAACAATACAATACAATACAAAAGAAAAAACTGTTTTTAGACATTTTCTTCACTCTATATAAATTCAAAAAGTGCTCAAAATCTCAAATCTGTACCTTAAAGTAACATCTTCTGTACTAAAGCTGGTTTGAAAGTCAAATTTTTGATTGTCACAACACTGATGTCTAAACCTGAGACCTCTTCATTAAATGTAGGACAATATTTGACATCCGGGGAGTCATTGTAACCTTTTGTAATGCTTGTACACGTGTATGTAAAATGATAAAGAAAAGCAAGTTAATACATACTGATTTGTTTGCGGCTGTACGTAATTGTGCTTGTGAACGTGGGGCTGAGGGCAGATAGATACCTGCTGATGTGTTCACACTGTGGCCAATGCCCTCTCACTGCATGTAAATGTAGGGACTGGACTTGTGCTGTCCTGTGCTCATCACGCATGGCATAACGTTCGTTGAGCCACCCATCATGGACTGGTTCATGTCATGGCCGTTCTCAGACCAAGGGGGGGAGTCCATGGGCTCCCGTTTGATTGAATGGATCAAGCTGTGACCCTTGAACTCATAGGCGTCATGTTTGTTGTAGTCCAGGTGCATGTATGCCTTTTGAGGGTAGATGTTTGAATCCGTGAGGTTGATCGACTGGTTGTTGCATAGAGAGTCTGAGTGAGAGAGTCTCTGAGGACTAAACTGGTTGGAATCACTGTTGCTGACCAAGTCTTTGTCACATTTTAACAGACGTGTGCCGTTGTTGACTGCATAGTTCGGGTAGGTGCCATTACTGTATGTGGGGCTGATTCCTGCTTTTCCTCGTAGGCATGGCGAGTACTGTTGGTCGTAGTAATCCGTCTCTGATTTAAGCTGCAATCCGGTGTTTGGGTCGTACACTCCGTTTCCATAGCGACGGTCGATGCCCACTTGGTTGCGACAGCCCCAGGTCTGCGCGTACGTGTCGCAACCGTTTTCAGAGTCTGAGTCGTGCTCTATCTTGATGGGGGGCATTTCAGACATCATGTGGCCCTCGTAGCATTCCCCGAAGTCGTTTTCACTCTTCACCAGGTCTACGCAGTAAGCATCCGGGTCTGACGAGCCGTAGAGCTTTGAGACGTAGACGTCTGCACCCCTGCCACCGTGACAGCTCGGGGACAAGCGGTAAGGCTTCCCGTACTGGCCGGTCCTGTTTAAGCGGTTCGACGCGATGTAGCCGACTCCCTGAGCCCCTCTGACGGGCCCTGAGTGCTGTCGCATAGGCCACCCTCCACCCAAGCCAGCGCCCACACCTTTATGGACAGCCACAGAGGACTTGCAGAAGTTGAGGGGCTCCTCCTGGTTGTAGAAGCCATCGGGGCTGCATTTGAGGTTGTCTTTGCATAGAGGGGTCCAGGGGGTGTGGTGACTTCGCTGTGTAGCTCCCGGATGAGGACAAGTGAAGAGAAGAGGGTCAGTCAAGTCACCCATTCCTCCACTAATGGAGTGCTTCCTAAGGTGTTCCCCGCGCTCACTGTGAAGAAAAAGAGGGACACCGTTTATTCACAAGTTCTTCTTCTCTGATACTAGCCAAAATATAAATCCTATATCCTACTTGGTCCATCTGTATCACATGATGAGAAATGTTCATGTTGAACATTTTAAGATTGTTCTATGATTAATTTTCTATGCTGTTTGTTTTTTGAAGAAAGTGAAGGTTTTTTTTTCCTACCAAGCTTCAAATAGTTTTGTTAGAAATCTGACAATTAAGATGTTTTACTACTTGATCCCCCAAAGCACAATGTAAAAATGTTAAAGTGGAAAAAAAAAACCATCTTAACAGAAAAACCTGTTGATGTCTATGAAAGGCAAGGTAATGTTATTTTTATAGCTCACTTTCAACAACAGCATGATTCAAGGTGCTTTACATGATTCGGTGTTAAAACGAACAAGCAAAACATGCAATAAAAGCATTAAAAACAACATTGCAATCAGCTCAATTTGGTATGGATATATGGGCTAAAAATGAAGTTTTCAATTTATTTTTCAGGGTTATATAAGCATTAAAAAGAAATTAAAAAGATTTTCATGGACAAGAAGACTTCTGTCTAACGAATTTCTTTTTTTAAGAGCGCGGCTTTGTTGTTCCATAACAGCCAGAGCTCAAATGGCAAAAACCTCTATTTCAATTAACTCAGTGTAGTTGACAGAAAGTTTGGTAAGTTTTGCCCCAAAATATTACTTCTCTGTCCGTGTGACTATATGGGATAGCCCACATGTTTCTTTCTTGCCCAGTAAATAATGACTCAAAAAATATATATCATGGTTTGATTTACTGTAGAGTCCTGAGAATAATTCCATATGTGACTCATGCTTTCTGGGATGTGTCCCATCTGAAAACTAACAACAGAGCTTACTTGCACAACTCAAAGATCTCTAGGTTTGTTGGCAGGGCATAACCGACTCTGTGGTAGCTCTGCTTTTAGCATCATACTCTTAAATTTGTCAACTTGAACAACTTGTTTATAGCATTTCCTGATTACAAAAGGTGTTGGAGCTGTAAATGTAATTTCCATACAATACATTGTACAAGACATCCATCCAATGTCTATACGCAGATTATTTGCAGTAAACACTGGGTGAGGGGTACAAATTAAGAGACACAACTAGTGGTCGTCCGATTGCTGGTATCAACACATATACGCTTATTATAGCTTAAAAACTGTTCAAACAAATTGCTATAATTCTTTTGCAGTTTAAAGATTTTCTAATGAGAAGATGTTGAAAGCGGCAAATGGACTGGAGTTTTCTCTGGCTGTATAGAGACGAGAGAAGGGCATTGCTGCCCCTCTTTATGTCTCGCTGTAAACTTTAGCTGGCCAGCTGGGAAAAAAAAATGTTACAAGTTATTCAGACGTAAATCATCTGCTTTAACTTACCTTAGCAATTCAAAACGGCTCAAACTAAAACTGGTCATATCATACCAACCTGCCGCTTGGTTTCTTAAACTACCGGAAACTAGCTATTGCTAGTATGTTTCCATGTTTCTTTGAGACATGCATGCTTTGATCACCAGTAGAATCGATTATTGTAATGCCCTGCTTTCTGGTCTTCCAAAAAAGACTACCTCAAGTTTACAGCTTTTACAAAATTCAGCAGCACATGTCCCGATGAAGACCAGGAGGCGGGAGCACATTACACCGGTCTTAACATTACACTATTGGCTCCCCGTATGTTTTGGGATCGATTTGAAGGTTCTTTTATAGGTTTTATCAAGTGTCTTAATGGTCTTGGGCCTTCTTATCTTTCAGAAATGCTTTTACCATATGAACCCTTGCGGTCTCTGCGCTCCTCTGGCAGCCGTCTCGTTATCATCCCCAAAGTCGGGGGCAATAGTTGTGATGATGATTTTATTTTGGGTTTGGGAAGGGTAGGGTTTGTGGGGTAATTTTAATCTGTAAAGCACTTTGAGAAGCTATGTAGTTGGAAAAGCGCTTTGTAAATAAAGTTTGATTGGTTGTTGTTGGATGTTAAGCTACTGACTGCAGGCTATTGCTGGAGCAGATAGCTCAACTAATTAGCTGTTAGCCAATTCAGATTGTTATACTCACACTGTTTCTCTTGCAGAGTGACAAAAAGGTGTAATATTCTGTATTGTATTTTTGAAATGACTAAATCTATTAAAAGATTATCTTTTTTCTAGTTTCTGTCTCTAAATTAAAGCAGCAATAAATTAATGTAGATAATATTATAACTCTAATAATCAGTGTGCTATAAGGAAGTAACATGTTTTGTTGCTTTCTGTTTTAAATAAAAGGAATTAGATGACGGGGAATTAAAAAAAAATACTGTAAAGCTGTGGTAGTTTTATTTTTTTTAAGTTATAATAACACCAGAATGTCAAACAAACCCCTGCCTCAATCTAACACTACTAAGCACTTTAAGGTCTTAAAACAGGATTTAATTTTTTTAGTTAATGGTCCATAAAGACACATGGAAAGTGCCACATTATGAAGCTGTTCCCACATGTTTCTTGACGGGCTGTTTGAGGTTCTTTTTTTTATTTTCTCCCTCTCCATAAATCACAAACACTTGTGTGAAATGTTTGTGGTTAAGAGCAGAGCTCCATGTGTTTTGAATTTAACCAGAAATGTAAAATTCTGCAAATATGTTTTTGTTATTTCCTTTAAAAACAGATCTAATTTTGGCACCCTCTGTAATTTCTGATTTCTCCCCAAGAGAGTTGGAGACCTCACACTGGAAAATACTGATCTAAGCCATGTACTGTTTTATTTTTTTAAATTTCTTTGTGGAGTTATGAATAGCTTGATTATACCAAATAAATTTCACAAAATAAAGTTGGTGATGAGTTGTTAATACCAAGGGGGGGGGAGTTGGTGACACTTGTAAACTCATGTATATACAGAAGATATGTACATGTAATTCGTCAAAAGTACAGAGATGTTAACTTGTCGAGTCTGGTATAAAATATTACTGGAAAGAAAATGTATTCTTTTTGTGATGGGGAACTGAAACTTTGGATAAATATGTGTTTTGAAGCAGTTGCGAGGAAAGCCGGTGTCTCAAAAAAAACAGAAAAGGCATTTTTTTATTATTTATGTGTCTTTTACACTTATATTGTGACTTTTTGTCACTACAGCCAGTAAGTAATATGTAAGCTTTAAAATCTTAAAGAAATCTATGGCCACAAACGTATCTGATTATCTGTGAACGCTTCAAAGTGGTGCGTAATTATGAAGTGGGATTATGCATATTAAAATTGTATTTAAGTCTTTTTACAAAAACTCTTAAAAGTGTGACTTGCATTTGTTTTCATATGACGCTGAGAACCCCAAACAAAACCTAGTGCAAGCAAATGCCCTTACCTAGTTATTAAAGTACAGCTCCATTTTATTTAATTTTAGGTATAAATCCAGTGACCTCGCTGCCAGATGACGATAGATTTGTGTAGAAGTCTAAAGCATGATTAAGTTGTAAAAGGATATACTAAGCTTTGAAGTTTTACAGAGAACATTTCAAGGTATCATCTAAAAAATAGCAACTAGTTAAAACAGACTTAAAGTGGCAGGTACGGCAAGGAGAGCACTAATCAAAGAAGCAAGCAAAAATTACTGTGGTAACTCTGGAGGAGCTGCAGAGATCCGCAGCTCAGGTGGGAATATCTTTAAACGGGAAAACTACTGATTGTTCACTCCACAGAGCCATTGTTGAGAGAAAGACATATACTCTGTTTGCAGATTGAGACAATAAAGGTGCTCTAGTGAGGGGAGATCGAATTCGAATTTTAAAAACATTATTCATGCTTTTACATACACGTGAATATATTATTAGCAATGTAAATCAATCATAATCTACTTTTCAAACATTAAGAGTTTTTGCAACCAGTTCTTCAATCCATCCATCCATTTTCTTAACCACTTAATCCTTAATGGGTCGCGGGGGGGCTGCTGCCTATCTCCAGCTGTCAACGGGCGAGAGGCGGGGTACACCCTGGACAGGTCGCCAGTCCATCACAGGCCAGGACAAACAGGACAAACAACCATGCACTCACACCTAAGGACAATTTGGAGAGATCAATTAACCTGACAGTAATGTTTTTGGACTGTGGGAGGAAGCCGGAGTACCCGGAGGGAACCCACACATGCATGGGGAGAACATGCAAACTCCATGCAGAAAGACCCTGGGCCGGGATACGAACCCACAAGGCAACAAGGCAACAGTTCTAACCACTGCTCCACCGTGCAGCCTACAAGCTCTACCTTGTTTAAAAAAAAAACGTCTTCTAATCGTTCAAAGTGAATACACGTCATTTAGTGTCGTTTTCTCTTACCCATGCTCCATTGGAGAGTTAATCCCGCCGCCTTTGTTCTTTCCCCGCATTAAAATATTTTTCATTTTCATTTCAGTGATGGAGGGCAGTAAGAGGGGGACAGCTGTGCAGAACAGACCCAGCTGAGCAGGAATCGGTGTCCCAGAGGACGACTTCTTTTTCTGCCCGTGGAGGAACTTTAACCGACCCTGAAACTGCATTGTCTGAAACAAAAAAGAAAGAAGAAGAATTTGCTGAATTTAAATACTTATTGATATATTTATGTGCATTTCATGTGTAATTTGAGGTTGACTTTTATAACTATCTTGTATCGAATGATTCAGCAACAAAGTCCTGAGATTTTTTATGCTCCGGGCTGCAGGAAGGGGCAAATTACAATGTTAGTTCACGTTTTAAGCCACAGGATAATTTATGGAGGAAATCTCACTTTGCACATTAATATAGCTTTTGTGTCCATGTTGAATCTTTGCAAGTTTTGTCACACACAGAAACACATACTGTATGCCAGGTATGCCAGCTCTGTTCATCTCTAAAGCTACAAAGGCACTTCGATATCTTGTAAACAGTCAAAGGCTAAAATTATGAAATAAAATAGTTGTACAAGTGCATTCATTTCAATTTTAGATTAGCTTCTGTCTTCTATGAATACGTTGGTACAGCTTTGCTCCATTTAGAGTTTGCTTTGATTCATAGCACTCACCAAAAATCCAGAGGTGCTGTCCAAGAGACACCGAACCCTGGCGATGAAACATCTGTTGAGAAAGCAGGAGAGCTCGGGAGGAATTTCCCCTGCTTCAGGAGAGTTAAACATGCTGCTCACGACAAAGTCTTCACCTGCAAGACAACACGAAGAGAATGTGAGTATCAATTAGTGTAAATAAAACCAAAAAAAAAACGTAACTACAAAACAACTTGTGAGCAGTACTCACCTCTTCCTGCAGCTAACTGGTTATCTTGCTGCCCAGACATCCCCTGATGTTGTGGGGGACACATGGCCCAGTGGAGCTGGCGTCTGAACTCCTGCCGATCATCTATGTGGATGTAGTCAAAGACGTTTTGGTGCATCACGTCAGTCTGTGGGAAGGAGGAAAGGATAAGAGGTTTTCATTAAAACATGTACCTAGTTTGGTTAAAGTAAGTCTTCTCAATCATTGCATCTCAGAAAAGCTTTACGAAAACTGTGTTATAAGGAAATTAAAATCCCTTTTTATTAGCGATTAATAGTCTCTTTATGATCCACAGTAAACCACAAAACACCTGGTATGGATCGCTTTTACCAGTCATGTCATTACAAGTTGATTTGCCCAGATCCCGGAGCCTGTTAGCTTTTGGCTCATTTGGCAGATTACCACAACAAATGGTTACTGGCTTACAACTCACTGCATTAATCAATTCATAGGGATTTCCAAAAATCAGGCTACGCTTCGGGTCGTAAACCTCATGGGAGTAGTGTCTGGGAATTCAGTGCTTTAAATACAAGAAAACTT
This sequence comes from Apricaphanius iberus, assembly GCA_028564705.1. Lineage (NCBI taxonomy): Eukaryota > Metazoa > Chordata > Actinopteri > Cyprinodontiformes > Aphaniidae > Apricaphanius > Apricaphanius iberus. Next base: position 96,436 of record JAPXFQ010001470.1, read on the forward strand.
GCATATTTTCCACAGCCTATTATCATCTGCATCAGATTTAGCTAATTGATTTATGCTTCTTAGATGGAAAATGAAAGATCATCTGGTGGCCCTGATCTGTCTATACTCATGGACTGCAGCTACCTATATGCTGTGCTACATTATTAGGTCACTCTTGTTCTGCAGTGTCCCTTGCAGTTCATTGTGGTTATGGGTTTAGGACAACCTGCCAAGATGAATCAAGGGCATGCATGATATTGATAGGTTGACTTCAACTCCTCTTTTAGCCTTTCTTTTGATTGCAAGACATAAAGAACATGTGCTGATTGCAAAGAAAAGAAATCGTGTAAGAGGATGCCTGAACAGAAACTGAGGCTTTAGTGTGGTATTCCTGGTCTACTGGTTCAGTATCTAGAAATAATGGTCTAAATAAGGTGAACACTGGGTATTTGGTGCATGCAGCGCCCTTAATTGGATCATGCAGTCTTTCCTGTATCCAACAAAGAAGCTGCTAAGGCTCAAGCTGCTCTATAGAGTAATGCTGGTTCTGACAGAAATGTGTCAGAGTACACAGTTTGTTTTTTAAAGAGCAACATAGACTAAAGCCGTTTTCAGATACAAGTTCTGGAATATTGACAGCTCCGTCCGGACTTTAACCGTAGTTGTCCTTTCAAATACACACTTTTTTTTTTACTAGAACATTGCCCTTTGATTGCTTTCATACATGGAAAGAAATGTACCGGAGTATCCTGCTGAATGTCTATAAATGGGTGTAATTATACAGGTAAAAGTTATCAGTAAAGATTGCTGTCAGATTAAAAAGTAAAACAGACGAAGACCGGAATATTACAGTCTTTCATGGACTGTTTGAAAGGAGCTTTAGAGCTACAGAGGCAGCTGTAAAATGCTGAAACCCACAAGCGGCCGGTTAGAATAACTGGAACATGGATGTAAAAGAAGGTAGTTGGGGTGGACAAATTAGGGTTTGCAGTGCCAAATCCCATCAAAAAGCCAAGTAGCATAGGTAGTGTGATACATTTGGTGGTATAAGGCTAGGAAAACCAGGGTCCTGCCGTTCACATTAATGTTGCCATGTTTCACATACCTAAGCATTATGGCAGATGGTGTATGGGATTCTCTGATGGCTATTGGCTCTTACAGCAGCACAATGACTCCTACCACAAAGGAGAAGTGATTATGGAATTTCTTGAGGGGCAGAAAAATGACTTTGAGGTGTTGATTTGGTCTTAAACTTTCCCAGATCTCAATATCATCCAGCAGCTGTGGGACGTGTTGAGCGAGAAAGTCCAATCCCTGGAGAACCCCAACTCACAACAAAAATATTGGTGCCACACACCATAGCAGTTTTAGGGGTCTAACAGAGTTGGGTCTTCAGCAGGTACAGATGACCAACACACCATTCAGCAGGTAGTTGTAATGTTATGCCAGATCAATTTACATGCCTTCAAGCACACACATACACAGGCAGGGGGATTTACTCAGTGCAGCAACAGCCGAAGGGCAGCTGCACGAGCAGCGTGGGCAGCTGTGTTTGTCAAACATTGCGTGACACCGTCTCCCGAGCGTCAGTCCGGCTAACCCTGCCCTCCCCATCCCCGTCCACTCTCTCACACCGACTGAGCCTCGCTCCATCCCACTTTCATCAAGCCTCTCCCCTCTCTTTTCCAGCAATAACTTTTGCTTTCTGTCATTCCCTGGCAGATTCCTCACTGTAACGTTCAACCTTCTCCTCTTCCCTCTCTCCCTCAACCCCCGCCCTCTCTCCAGAATTTCCATGGCGGTGGCACGCGAGGGTTTTTGATCGCCTGCCTCTGAAAACACAATCTGTTCCCACCGTCTTCGCGAGCACTGGGCGCGCGGACTGCGGTTCCCTACTGGCGTTCAGGCACACAGACGGATCGAGTGACTATTGTTTTTTGTGTCTCGTAAAGAGACATGCAGGGAGGGAAAGAAAAAAAAAACTGTAGAGCAAGTGATGTTTTAGCTGACCTTCAAAGGCTAACTGCTTCAGCGACAAATTGGATCAAAGAGCAGTGAATATTTTCTGCTCCTCTCTGAGGCTTTTGTTGTGGTGCTACTCAGTGGAGCCTTCTCTTTCCTTTGTTTTTTCTGTGGTATATTAATAAGTGTCCGCTCATTACAGTTGTGGGCCCAGACTGGCGCAATGTGTTTGTTTGAGGCCCTGTTAGGGGAAAGTATGTGCATATGTTTTTGGGAAGGGGGGGTGAACTCATTTTCAAGCACTAAATGTGGTAAATACAACCTTTTTATCACCAAGAAATACTTAGGAATCTGGTCTGCGTGGAGTGACGTTACAACTCTGTCATGTCCTGACGTGCTAACAACTTGTCTCTTTCTCTTGAACATGCATGTTTGCATTTCTCTAAACTAAATAGTCATCTGGGACGTATACATTGGGCAGGTATCTGTCGCACTGTCATGACCGCGATGCGAGAACAAAGAACCACTTGTACATGAAGGAGTTCATTTGTATTTTAATGTTCGACTCTAAAACCATCAGCACGGCAGGTGCCAGTGCGTGCTCTTTATAGACATCAGAAAGAATGACACGCTCATGGTTTAGAATGAACTAAAACGACAATCTTCTTTTATTTCAAACAAAAGCAGTACTTATAATAATTTTGGCTATAGCATTGCTCATTATTTAAATTTGTTACAGAGACTTAAGCTAAATTTTGAATAAACAGTTCTCTAATGCATATTGATATCTGCTTTTTTAAAGAGTATTATAAGTATTTTAAATGAATATTAGCTGGCTAATTAGTTTGGCTATCCTCTCGGGTGAACTACTGAAATTTGAAATAAAGCGCTCCTTAAGTTTCCCCATTTGTACCCCACGAGGTGAGCTCTTGCATGGAGCCCAAGGTGGAGGGTGTTTGTGAGTGATCCATTTTTTAATAATTGCTCCCAGTGTTTTCTATACAGATAAGTTCAAACAGGTGCCATTCATACAGAAGACGAGTGGAGGATAGAAGACCTGCTTCAAGGAAGAGTAACAGGTTTGTGAGGGGCTGAATTTTTGCTTGCTTGTAGGTGCTAATGCCATTTTTCTGCAACATTATACAAATAAATTATTTAAGAATAATACAGTGTCATTTACTTAATTTGTTTTTATACATTATGTCAAAACACAGTTGAAGTATACCTCTAAATAATATTACAGACCTCTCTCATCTTTTTAAGTTGAAAAACTTGCTCAACTGGTGGCAGCCAAATACATTTTGCCCCACTGCACTGATGGTGAAAACACACCAGAACATTTTTACATGAAGTTTGATTTAGGACAAGATTGTTTGTCATTTGTCTCATCAAAAAAAAATGTGTTGACATTGTTTTGATATTGTTTGTTTTCTCCAGATTCCCATAAAACCCATAATCCCATGTCAATAGTAGTTATTTGCATTAATGCAATTTAGAACCTGATGCAATTAATGATTTCCCACACATTTCAAACAACCTGGCAGCTTCATTATTTTGAATATAGATTTATTTAAATTGAATTACCACAACCTATTTGCAATGGAAATCTTGGCCACTATTGAGCATGCTACTATTTATTATATGACTTTTGTATATTAAAATATGAAAGATTTTGGCTCACCTGATGGAATCCCAGATAGTCCACAATGGTTGAGGAAGCATAAAAAACCATCCCATCATTGCTCACCACCAAGGCAAAGCCTGTTAGAGACTAGGCACACAAAGGCACACAGAGAGGAAGAAAGGTTGATTCTCATACAATATGTAACACAAGAGCACAAAATACAAAAAGTTGGATTTTATTGCTCTCAGTTATCTTCTTTTTACTTTTTTTTTTCTTTTTTTTACAATTTATATTTCATTTTAGATGACTGGCATAGTGTGCATTAAAAGGCTAACAGTGTAACATGTGACCTACGGGCCATTTGAAACTAGATATAAAATGTACAATTCATTGGATAAACTTTTTAATGATGAATTTATATCCAGTAAAAACAAAAAAAAAGGTAAAACTGAAACAAAAGTATAGAATTCCAAATGTGGCAAAACTTTTTTTTTCCATGGAGCAACTCCGTGGAGTCTTCCTATTCCTTTATTTTCTCTGTTGTATATAAATAAGTGTCTTCTCATTATAGTTGTGGGCCCAGACTGGCGCAATGTGTTTGTTTGAGGCCCTGTCAGCGGAAAGTATGTGCATATGTTTTGAAAGGGGAGGAGTCTCATTTTCAAGCACTAATTCTGGTAAATATAACCTGTTGAGTTTAAAAAAATAAGCAGAAAAAATGAAAAAGTATAGAGTTCCAAATGTGGCATATGTAGTATTGAATCTGGAAATAAATTCATCCAGCATTATCTGGCATATTAATGATTAATTAACTGAATCATCAACAGCCTGATTCGTGGTACAGCAACATGATTCATATGCATACAGTATATATATATAAATATATATATATATATATATATATATATATATATATATATATATATATTATATTGTGTTGTTTTTTTCCTTAATCCTAGCACTTTAGGACATCCATAATATACATGGGTTATTATAGTAGAAATCAAACAAAGAAAGTCCTATTAAAAAGTGCCAGTGTGTTTATTTGGAAAGAAATTAAAAAAAAGAGTATTTCTTGTGGATATTCAGATGCATTTTTAACTTTAAAACCATTAATGATGTGGGTGAAATACACACAAAACCTCTCACCTTAAAACTCAAGAAGCAACATTTAGATTTTGTGAAACAGAGAAATAAATGCAAATATATCTCCTGAAGCAAAACACAAAAGGAACTTTGCAAATAAACAGCAAGGTAGCCTCAGTGAAATATGCCTGGACGGGCGGATTGAGAGGGAAGCAAAGGTACGAAAACAAACAAAAAAAAAAAAAAACAGAAGAGGAAGATAAAAGTTCCAGGAAGGATATGTGGAAGGGCTCCTCTAGCTGCAGTGTGTGCATGCACATGGCTGGGATTGCGTGACAACAGCAGGGCCAGCTGACTTGCGTGACTGCTGCTGCCAGAGTCTGTCACCTCTGTTTTACAGCGAGAATATGCAGGACTTTTTGGATCTATGTATGTGTGTGTGGGGGGGGGTATTTTACATGACATACATCCCTGTGGTCACTAAATCACACTCGCTCCCGTTATTTCCCCCCTCTTTCACAAACCCCCCTTTCACACCTAACACTGATCTGATAACCATCCATGGAAGATATCATTCCGCTGCACACGCTCATATCATCATAACTCACCCTGTAAACTCAGTGAGCTGATCATTCTCTGTTGATGCAGTAGAACGCAGATGCATTGAGAACCAAACTGCAAAAGCGTAAACTAGAAAACTATCCGAGCTATGATCTAATAATTAATGAAAGCGGTATGAGCACAACGAGTGGAGCGGGGGAGGAGGATGAGAGATAGGTGCCCGGTCGAGTTGATGCAGATGATGTTTGACAAGTTCAACTGCCGGCACATGTCCCATCGCTGACCCCAAACACACACATGCACAAACACAGGCACAGATTTCTCTGGCAGACGCTCAAAACAGACGAATGGGAACATTTTGAAAAAAAAAAAAATGAATAAATACTGACTCCAGCTTAATATTTTTTTTTTGAAGATTCCTAATTTCAAGGGATTTAGAGCACTCATAATATCATCCAGAAAAAGAATGCATGAGCCAAATGTAATAAACGTACACGAAAACAGTGACTTTAATCAACATCTAATCTCTCTGTGAGGGAAATATAAATATTCCTGTCATCTCTAGTATCAAAATTGCAACCCTGCAGGTGAAAATGTAAAGTATTTCAGTCAGAATTACCTGCAAAATTATAAAATCCTGAGCTTGTCTGCTGACGTTCATCTCAGTGGTTGGTCATTCTCAGAATGTCCTCAAACAATAGACATGAACAAATGCTAAGTATAGAAAGAAGACATGTTGTTTTCATGAAGTCCTACAGGGCCAGAAAGGGTCAGCTTTTTCATGTTGGTCGCACGCAAGTTTATGTACTCACTGGCATACTTTTTTCCCATGCTTCCTCCAAGTCACTGAAGTGCTGCAATAAAATTCTACAATAAAACCCTGAAGGACTTTGGTAGTTTTATTTTTCTAGAACAAAGATGACCAGGACCTGAACGAGAGTATTTAGGGGAAGGAAAAGAAAACAACTAATAATATTTCTACTGTTGAGTTCAATTAGGCATTTCTATTGGAATAACTGGCAGATTCTGAGCACATTTTTCTAAATGTTCATTAATCACAGAGAAAGAGCGAATCATGTTGGAATTCTACTTTACATAAAAACAATAACCGCTAAATATGTTTTCCTCATCCACAGTTCTATCAAAATATAGGCAGAGCAGCTCCATCACTAAAGATGGAAAAGAGCTGCAGAAATAAAACAAATAACCCACTGTATTAACACTGGCAGCACTATGCAGCGTGCCGTTTTTATGTGGTTTTCTCGTCTTTTCCCTCAGTTCCTTGCATACTAAAGCCTTTAGGTAGTGGAGGCACCTGTTGCTTTCCTGTGTCACAAAATATCTGCAACTAAAAACGGCACCCATGGGAAACTAAAAAATTTAACTTTCATCATCTTAAAAGGCAGTTACGCTGAAACGAGGAGTTCAAGCTCAGTCAGACTGGACGCAGAATCTGTTAACATCATTCTTCAAAAGCTTGCTACAGATTTGGATTTACATCTGGACTTTGATTAGCCCATTCCAACAGGTGAATATTATTTGATCTAAACCCTTCTACTTTAGCTCTGGTTGTATGTTTAGGGCTGTTGTCCTGCTGGAAGCTGAACCTCTTTCTGGATGTCGATTTATCTCCAGAATTATTCTGTGCTTAGCTCCATCTGCATTCCCACCAACTCTGACCGGCTTCCCTTTCCCTGTCCCCACAGCATGATGGTGCCACCACCATCTTTATCAGTGAGGATCTTGTCTTTAGATGTATGTACATTGTTCTTTTTACAACACACATGTATGATGGCCAAAAACATCATTTTTGGTCTCATTTGATCTGAGCACCCTCTTTCCTTGTGTTTGCTTTAATTCGCACCGGTGTAGCAAACTTACAAACAGGACTTTTCCTTGCAGTCTTTTGCATAAAGGTTTACTTTGAGAAGTGCACAACTCGTAGGAGTCCTGCCGACAGAGTATTCTACCTGAGCAGTACATCATATGAGCTCCGAAGTTATCATAGGCCTTATGGGTGCATCCCATGGTAGGTTTGCGCTTAGAGTTTGGGATATTGTTTAATAACCTAACCCCGCTTTAAACTTCTGTCTGTCTCTCAGACCTGTCTGCTCTCATCCTTGGTTTTCATGATACTTTTTGTTAATCAATATACTCCAACAAACTTCTTAAGCCTTCTCAGAACGCCTGGATTTTTACCGAGATGAAATTACACACAGGTGGGCTCTGTTCACTAAGCATATTTTCACTTTTCAGATTTATCCCCTTTACAATTTTGTGCTATTTTTTGTCTAGAACCTAAAGTTCCAATAAAATCCCCAAAATGTTTAAAGATTTTGAATTTCTTCACACTAAGGGAGATATTCTATGCATATATAGTGAATCTAGTTTTCATGAACTTTGATAAATAAAGAAACTTCACCACAATAGTCGCTTTTGGACTGTAGGAACCTTTTGTAGTTCCTGTAACCTTTTCAGAAACTATGCTGTTTTTTCGTGCATTCGGACAGATACAAACTAGGGACCGTGGACTATAGTTCTTAGAACCATTTTAGCTTCTACTCTCAGGCAGGGTCTTTTCATGGTTCCATCGGAACTCATATGATGTGGATGATAAACATTTTTTTTGCTTCTTTAGGCCCCAGCATTTTTTTTTTACTAAAATGAGCAAAAAATAACTAGAAAACATTTTAATTAAACTTAGCTTTTTAAAAACAAGCAGTTTTGTGACATCGGTTTCTATCAAGGTCCCTGACTCCTGTGCGAATGGAATCTGAAAAGGTTCCCATGGGAAGGGGAGTTATAAGAACTACATTCTAAGAGGATGGTTCTAAGAACTCAGTTCTTAGAACTTCTCTGACTGAAAGCAGCTTTTTTTTGACTTTCTGCAAAGTTTTCAAGTTCTACAATAGATTGCCAATCTAGCCTGTGTGTACCCCATTGCATAATAACCCATACACAGTCATGTTAGAAGGCTTTGGTCCAAGCAGAGTCACGCAACAGTAGATGGAACATCATTACGGTCAATCTAGTCTTTTGTTAACTGTTCCAGTGAGCAACCTAACACATTAACAGCATCAGCGGATCGGCCCTGAGTCCGTGCCTCCTGGAAAATGACCAACGTCATAATTTTCAGCCCCACTGAGTGCCAACAGGTCACCGATAGTGTAATAATGATCTGATGCATTTGCAGTTCCCATGCAGAGTGCTCCTGATCTGTTTTGCTAACAACAACCCGCGCAGTGTGTTATCTAATAGCCTGCCGGATATATCTTCACATACGTGTGTCTGCATGAAAATCCTGATGTGACCAGCTCTGATAAAAATGTCCTCACTCAAATTAGTAAAGTCCGTTTTGTAATTTTCTTTGATTGGTATAGACAGACTCTAAGCAATCCTCTCACTTTCTTCTTCACACCCTCACCCAGACTCTCACGCACCTCACCAGCTGCTCATGAGAGCTTCCACCGCCCTCCGTCGGCTTCGTCACGCAACACCACAGATCCACAAGCGAGGTCGCGCCACAGGGCAACTCTCTCAGACAAATCTTCTTACAGGCACGTGTGCAATACTGCCGGGCGGTTCACAGACGGTGCCATCCACAGGGGAAGGAAAGTGCAAACGCACGATGTGACACAACGCTTTATTGTTCAAACGAAATAAACTAAGGTGTTTGCGTAGAGAAAACAGTTTCTGTTTAAGTGATCAGAAGCAGACGTCAGTCAAACAGGACACACACACATAGGTCATATGGTTTCTTACTTCCAGAAGGAGGCTGCTTTCATTGATGGCGGTGCCCAGAGGAAGGCTATCTTTCCTGGCTTCAGGGTTAGAGGATGCTGTGCTGGCGATGTGCTTCCTGGAGGGCTTGTCCTGAGTTGCTGGAGAAAGAAAACAAGTAAATACATCAGCATATGGGACTGAGACTAAAATCAATTAGCAGCTGAAAACTAGTTCAAAAGAGGCTCATCAGTGAGATCCCTTCGTATGGCTGTCATTTGTCTTAGAGCGCTCCAGCAGGAAGAGATATCGTTTTATGCTGCATTTAAAACATGGTTAAAAATCCTGAGCAATTGAAAATGAGATATCTGTTTACAGTCTCTCACACAGGCGCTGTTATGTGTGACGAAAGAGAGAGCTAGAGCATTTCTCAGACATGTGGCAGACTCATTATCCATATCAGTCTCCTTGTTGGACGACATAAATGCCATTTAGCACACCAGGAAGGTGTACTGGGTCAGTGTAAAGGCAGGAAAACAGTTGAGGATTTGTATAATTTTACAGGACGCCCTTCAGCACAAAACAGGACATCCAAAAATCACAGAGAGTTTGGTGCAAATTGATGTGTTCAAGCTGCACAGCCTGCAAAACTAACCTCACATCCTTATTAGGTAAACAAGTGCATGATTCAGCCCAAAGGTGATATTACATTTAATAATAGTAGTAATAGCAGATGCAATTCACTAGAAATAAATCTTTTTAAAAATGTGAGCATTTATTATAATGCATTCTTATAAAAAGGAGGGGAAGATTTCCAGATTATAATTTAAACTAAAACTATAACCAGTATAAACCTACAACCTGCCTTCAGATTCTTTTTATAAAAAAGCATAAATATCAGAATAGTCTCTCTTTATCCACTACCTAACAAAACTTTTCCCTATACAAGTAAAACCTGTGTAATGCAGTGCCTCAGAAAAGTCTTTATGCTCTACAAACCATTTCCAATGTTGTCAATTTAACTGTTTCATTAGCACAAAGTAACGCATACTTGCAAACTGCAAGAGTGAAAAACAAAAACCCATGGCTATCACGTTTTTTACAGAAAAAAATCCTAAAACCAAGGTGCCCTCAAAGGTGCACAAAAAGCAAATCTCACAATCCATCATCTGAGGATGAAAAGAGTATGACACTGCAGAAAAGCTACCAAGACATCGCCTTCAATCAAAACCAATTTTAAAATGCTGGGAACGCATTAGTGCAAGAAGCAGCCCGGAGGTCTTTAACAACTCTGCGGGAGCTGTGGATATCCAAAGCTCAGGTGGGAACATTTATCTCCAGGGTCACTATTATTTATGCGCTTGAAAATCTATCCATCATGAGTTGCAGAGAGGTTATTTTAAAAATCTGCACATCATCTGTAGGTTGACGGCATGTTGTTCTGTTTTATACCTCAGTGATGAGTGGCTTGCTGTACTGTAATGTCAGGCGGGATATAAATCTGCTCAGTTTTATCAAACAAAAGAAATTGATAGAAGATTGTAGTCACTAAAAACGCTGTATTAATCCTCAAATAATGTGGGGAGATTAACCAAAAACATAGCCTCTAATGCTGAACACGCTGTGAACCGTAAATACAGACTGTTACTATCAGCTCAAAGATATTGGGTTCGACAGTTCAATAAGGATAAACATAACATATTGTATGAAGGATGGTGGCTAGGGCTGATAATGGACTAATCACTAATTATTTTGCCAATTAGTCAACTAATTGGATCATGTGTAAAATACATGTTATTGCAAGCAGCTGCTCTAATATTTGCGCATTACCTCGAAGTATTATGTAGTAGGCCTATTAAAAATAGTGATTTTAAGGTGATAGCTCCCTTAACAGTTATGATCTATAAAAAAATAAAACATTAATGAAACAGAAGATATATGACTTATGCTGTTAATGTTGCAGCATTTTCATCAATCTATGAATATTCCTCAATACCTAGGATAGAGGGTAAAAAGCCGACATGTCGGGTAGAAAGGAGAAAATCGGCCTACTGTTGATGCTACTGTTAGCAGCTAACAAGCTAACTAGCTCACAGAGGCTACTGTCTGTGTTTATCATCAACCACAGCGTGTTTCCCTTTAAGAAGCTCAAACACTGTTGTACTTCCGTGGAAATTAGCTTCTACTTTGTGAATTTTGCATTACACATGCTTCTCTTTTTTGTTTAATAAAACTCTAAAACGTTAGAGCTACGTCGTCGGCTTACAGCTGTTAAAGCTTTTCTAAGCTGCAGCTAAGCCTGAATGCCACAACTGCGCATGTGCGTGAGCGGCAGAAAGGGAGCAGATAACGGGACAGCAACCGTTTTAAGAGAAAAACAAAGCTTTAAAACAAATAAACAATGTCAATTAATACACTTTTTGTCGACAATTTTACTCATCGAAGTTGTTGTGACGAATCGTGGCAGCCCTAATGGTGGCAGCATCATGCTGAGGGAATGCAGGGACAGTCAAGCTGGACAAAGTTGATGGGGAATTAAAATAGAGGTAAATACAGGGTAATTATAGATGAAAACCCTGTAAAAGGTTGACTTGAGACTGGGGCTGATGATCACCTTTCCAGTGGGACATGAACTCTAAAAAGTATAAATCCAATTGAGAATCTTTGGCAAGCGTTGGTGACAGGTGCTCAACAGCAAATCTGAGGTGAGGTATTTTCAAAGAAGATAGAGCAAAAAAAAGAAAAAAGGCTGTCTCTTGTTGTGCTAAGCTGGTAGAGACACACTTTCCACAGACTTGTGGCAAAATGCGTTCTCTTGACACATGCCACACTTTGTAAAGGTGTTCCCTTTTCCTTTTTTCCCCGCCCGTCTTACAGTTCAGCCCTGTTTTGTGTTGATCCATCACACAAACTCCCAGTTTGTGATCGTAATCTGATAAAGTGTGACGAAGCTCAAAAGGTAGGAACGATTTTCGCAAAGGCTCTGCATAACCTGCTCTAAGCGTGTGGCTTACTGAACTGTCCCATGCTCTCCGGTGACGCGTACGTGTGGCGTGTTTAGAGGCATGTTTGCGTGTCTCTTTTGTGGATGTTTGGTCAGGGGCTTGTGGCTCCCTCCAACAGATCAACCCTTTGCTCCATCAGTCACAGCAGCAAGCAAAGATTAGTCACGCAACCCACATGTCCCCATACCTCCATCTATATCATGAAAACCGTTATCATCTCTACACGCATATGCCGCCCCCCCGACTCCCACCCGCTGCCCCCAAACTACAACCTCATTACGGCTCATCACCCTTGACCTCCTACTGGCTCCTGTGTCCATCCCTGCCCCTCGCACGCTTCTTTAGCGCTCCTCTTCTTTTCTCCACTCTGTCCTTGTTTGGTTTTGCATAAGGTTTCGGTGGGAACAGAAATCCCCAAACACACAGCCCCAGTTTATTGCATCCATACATTTTGTTTGGGGATGTTTCGCCCCACCACAAGTAATCGTTTCTTCCTTAAGCTCTAATGCAGCCTGCGCAGCTCATGAGAAACCCTGACAAGGCTGAAAGCAAGCGCTTATTCTAAGCGTTTTGTCATCACCTCCACAAAGTGAGAACACATACAAACAAACAGCTGCAGACGGCCGTCTCACAGAAAAATCGTTCTGTTCAATCACCAAGATATCATCCAACCAGTGGAAACCATTGCAGAAGGGAAATGAGTCTAATGACCATCTTTATTTCCCTCCTTTCAACGCCTCATATATTTTTGTTTTCCCTCTTATGGCAGCTCTTGGAGAGGATGCTGCGTCAGGAAAGACAAACACTCGGGATGATTAATTATCGGCACCGGCACTTCCTCTGCCAACAATGCAGGCTTTATTCCTCGCCGCTAAGTTCTTTCGGCTTTGCTTTTCTTCGCCTCGACTTTCGCCGTCTCTGGTCCAAAAAGGAAAACAAAGTGGGTAATGGTGAGGCGTTTATGTGCGCTGTGTGAGGACTTGGTGTTAGGTTAAAAAAAAGCGACAAGTGTAGGGATGTGAAAGCTGCCAAAAGGGTGAGGCTTGAAGTGTTTAGTTCCTTCAGTCGGGCCAGAGCTTCTTTCCACTGAGTGTACAAAATATCAAGACCACCTTTCAATTATTAGGTTACGCTATGACTTAATTTTTATGGCAATACTAACAAAGGACTGTTCAGAGAAAACTCTAGGTAGAGAATTATGAAGCAGTTTGGTTGCTTGGTTGCTTGAACCAAACCAAGGATGTCCAAACGTTTTGCTACAAGGGCCACAAGTGCCCATTGGCCACAAAAATAAGATTTTCTTTATGAAAAAATGAGTGTCTTTTAACCTGCTGAATAATAAATCAAACAGGTAATATTGTAATGAAACACATGAAGTAGGAATTATTGAAGAAAAGGTCTCTGGTCTCTGCCAGCAAACAGGCAGAGCGCAGTCGTCCTAATGAGCTATTTGCTTCTGAAACCTCCAGGGGGAAGAGGTGAGTGTGGGCTGTGAAGCTAACAGAGACGTAGAGCACAGTGTGGTTCAATTTGCCTGTTTTCAACATCCCCTCTTTTAAAGCCACTTCCTCCTGTAAAACCGAGTAGCTGAAAAAGACAACAATAGAGAGAAATGCAGCAGACAAAAAAACGAGAAGACACTTAAATGCTCATTATTGTGGGGATGAAAGAAACAAAAAAGAGGAAAATGATGGAAAAACCTATACACAATGAGCTGTTCAAAGGAAACTGATCCTTCCACATTATTGCAGGTGATAGTATTGTGATATAATAATAGAGTTAAAATTAATGTTACTTTAATCATGATGAGTACTTGACTAGTTCCTTCTACTGTTTTGTGTAGTTTCCATCCATCCATTTTCTGAACCGCTTAAGTCGCGGGGGGGCTGTTGCCTATCTCCAGCTGTCAACGGGCGAGAGGCGGGGTACACCCTGGACAGGTCGCCAGTCCATCACAGGGCCACATAGAGACAGACAGGACAAACAACCATGCACTCACAACTACGGACAATTTAGAGTGATCAATTAACCTGACAGTCATGTTTTTGGACTGTGGGAGGAAGCCGGAGTACCCGGAGGGAACCCACGCATGCACGGGGAGTACATGCAGAAAGAGCCTGGGCTGGGATACGAACCCACAACCTTCTTACTGCAAGGTAACAGTGCTAACCACTTTGTCCCTCATAAATAATTTTCATTTAAAAGTTTCATTGTTGTGTTTAACGTCAAACACTTTGTGATTTCTATGTTTGTGACAGGTGACATATAATAAATACATCTATTTGGATATTGTTTTTTTCTAATTAAGTATATTCAACTCTTGATATCTGTTGCTGGGGTAACTGTCTATCCTTTTACATCAGATCCAATACTTTTGGAGCTCTACAGATGCGAGTTGCAGTCAGTACATAACTGTTACATCCTCATTTTTTCTTGGGTGATCAAGCAAATTCATGATCATAGCCACTTTCTGACAAAGTTCTAATTACTCAGTTCTTAGAACCATCCTCTTACAATGTAGCTCTTATAACTCCCATTCCCAGGGGAACTTTTTCAGATTCCATTTGCACAGGAGTCAGAGCCCCGGGTAAAGACGAACATAACGAAATTGCCTGTTTTAAATAAGTTTAGTTGAATTTTCATTTTTTTTAAAGAAATTTTTTCTCATGTTATTTATTTTTGAAATGGCGGGGCCTTGAGAAGTGGAAATCTAGCAAGTTCACCAAACATCCAAATCATATAAGTTCAAATAGAACCACGAAAAGACACTGCCTCAGAGTAGAAGCTAAAAATGGTTCTAGGAACTGAGGGCCGTGCTCCCCGGGTCTTATCTGTCAAAATGCGCAGAAAAACGGAATGGTTCTCGAAATGGTTACAGGAACCACAAAAGGTTTCTACATTCATGAAAGACTGAGACATTGTTGCCTGCTGCAAATCATTTTGGCTGCATATTAACAATTTTCTACATACATTTGTTTGATAAATAATTGACTGATATGAAATACCAAAAAGTTAACATCAAACTTTCAGGTGTACCCCACAAGGCGGTTCAAAGTCAAAAGAAAATATCATAAGAAATGCAGAGATGCACCCATCAGGCTTTTCTTTGGGAATGATTGTGATAGCTTTTTTTTTTTTTTAAGATTGTAAAAAAATTAAAATTAAAAACTGGAAAAATATATGTACTAGTAATAAATGTACTAGGTTTGAATGTAATGGAAAGAATGAAGGAAATACATGATCATCCCCATTAAGAGCATATATTTCCCTCACCTTTATCTTTATTTTATTAAACTCAAAATAAGTTCAAAGGACATGTTGAAACCAAATGTGTATATAGACCTGAAAAAGTGGAAATTCTTAGTTCTGATGTGTTTAATGAAAATATAATAAAATAACTAAAATATCACTTTTCATTACCTGATCTACTGACTAAAAGTCAGAACCAACCAGGGAAAAAACAGCCAATCTCTGGTCGATTGACTGGTTCATCTCAAATGACCGACAACCAGCTTATAAATGTATAAATTATGATAAATAATTTAGTCATATTTTCTATAAATTCTCCCAGCCTTGTATTTCAAAGTATAGTAGTTTAAGAAGCATGGGTGCCGTCTTTTGGTGGCATCCCCAGCAGCGCGTACCTTTTCTGCAAAGAAAAGTTTTAGACCTGAACACACAACGCTGTGCAGCACAGCAGTTCCTCATCTCCAACAAAGCTTCCGTGCATATAAAGACAACTGTGTGTGCGTGTGTGTGTTGCGATTTCGCTGGCTTGCCGCCAACCTCCTTTGCCTAGTCCCGCCTCTCGCCTCAGCACTGTATGTACATCTCTCACTCTCTCTCTGCAGGCACAGGAAATCCAGAGTGAAGAGAGCAATACTAACAGAGAGAGAGAGAGACAGAGAGGAGGAGGAGCTGGTTGATCAAGGGCTGCTTGTCACGCGAGCCGTCTGTCAATCTAACCCCCCACCCACCCTCCTGACAGCCTGCTGGCAGACGGCCAAGGCCTTGCGTGCAAGCCGGCAAGCCACATTAACCCATAAAGAATTTCATAATAGCAACAGCTGTTAAATATTGATGACTTCTGGCAAGTTCTCAATGGCAATCCGCAAGAAAAGTTTAAGGCAGCGCTGTAATAGAAGCTGGTACTTCATTATGCCACAGATCAAATGTCCGGATCTTGGCCGGGTCCAAACTCGATCACTACCAGATCTTCCGGTCCTTGTTTTCACATCAAAACTAATAGATTTGTGAAAATGTTCACTCTTTTCTTGAGACGAAGAGGGTCAGTTGAGGCTGACTCACTCAATCCCCAATCAGCTTACATACCGGTTTTAATACCAAGTTGTGTTTTCTAATCTTTCCCATATTTGTTTGGATGGGAATGATTAGTTTCCCTTGTGAAATGGCAAAACGTCAAGAGATGAAAAAATTAAGAGACATTCCCTTTGTCTGTTGACGAAACAGCAACCATGAAGAGTGTGTTTTGTCAGGGGCGGGGCGGCAATCGCAAATATTCATTTTTCAGATGAGATTAGAATGCAAGTGAGTGACGTCTGTCAGGGTTAGAGTGCGCATGTTGACCTGAGAGGGAAAGCCTAATCTTCAAAGTGGAGGGTGGGGGGGCGAGCGAGCTGGGGTGAATCAAAAATCAAAATTTGATTCCTGAGCACAACATAAACAGAGGCTTTTGTCATAAGCTGGTGCTGAAGCAGAAAAGAAGTGATATTATGACAAAGCAAACGGGATCACACAGATCAAAAGCAGAGATGTAAACTCTGTTGTTTCCACTTCCCTGTTTTACTTGGCAGGCAGAGGCACGTGTCTTTGTGTTCTACACAACTAATATGGCTACACACTCGAGGCCTCAGGCAAAACCGACTTGTATGGCAGCTTCTCTGCTTAGCTTGCACTGCCACTGTTTAAGGTCCCTCATAGAAGTGGCGGCCTGTAGTCTTCACAGGCACGCTAGAGAACATTTACAGCGATCAGACATAGACAGTCACCTCACTGTCTCTGTAATGAACGACTATGACGGAGGTGCTGGCAAATATCTTGTCTGTTGGGGGAAAATTAGCTGATTTTCTAATGAATCCGCTGAAAGAATGATACATGCGCTGATGCAGTTAAATGCTGTCTAAACAATCCTATATTTGCCTTGTCAAGCTTTGGCAAAATGATCCACAGAAGAGAACCAATGTGGTGCAATACTTACACATACATTTGGAAAAACTAACACAATGCAAATGACTGGAGGCTCTTTGCTCACACACTAACGTCGCATCCAGGTTCGAGTTTCATGACACGAGCCAATTAGGCAAGAAAGATTTTTATTTGCCTGAACCCAGGAGAGTATCTTCCAAACGAAGCACAAACAAGTTTTTGAGCTGTCACTCGAGATATGAGCATGTTCCGCCAGTTACAGCTTCGACCCTGGACAGTGAATCCTGCAAGACCAAATCCAGGTTACTATATCCCTCGTGAGCCACAATTATGAGAGCAACAATCCTACCTGGGGGCAGAAACACAATGGATTTGCAGAAGCTGCATGTACAGACAACAAGAGCACATGAACGGGTTATATATATGAGAGAGTTATATTTAAGGGAGACTTCATAACAAGTTTTTTTTTTTGGTGCATAGATTTACATTCTCTCTTTTTTTCCTCCTTGCTTGTCAAACAGATTGTATCTGGAACCCAACTGTTTGAATATTATTAGTAATTTTTACAATAAATGGAAAATCTATGATTTTACTGCTTGATTGTTGATGAATTACAGCTGGCAAGCTTTAAATTTATTCAGCTTAGATGCAGATCCAAAATGTTTTTTCCTCACTGAGGAGGGAAGGTTTGAAAACATGAAAACCAAAAAAAGAAAACCCAACTCATGTAAAACAGACGTCGTTGTTTGTATTAATACAAGAATAGCACAATTATTCAAAAACCACATCTAGCTTAAACAAAAAAACAGGATTTCTATAATAGCACATACAAAATACGGGTTTATACAAGCAGTCTAGCAATCAATAGATCTTAGTTAGTGTACAACCCTAAATAAAACTGCAAAGTTAAGGTGATGACTCAATGGTGTAATTTTACAACCATAAATTATACAAAAACCTACTATGAAATATTCTGTTCAAACATTTTCAGGTCAATTAACCTCTCTACTAATATATACTCCTGATTTCTACATATACATTATCATTTAATTCTAGGCTACTTTGTGGGTTAGGGTCTCGTTGTACCCTGAGACAAAATAATTTTGACCAACTTCCTGTTGGTAGATGTTAATGAACACGTTTCCTTACATTATGCCCTATGATAGTTTAAAAACACTTTAATTCATTTGTTTGGGTAAAAGACTTGACCCAAGTTGGCTAAAAATTTGGCATAATTAGAACATAAAATCAACCAAAACGTTTCTTTTTTACACTTAAATAAAGCCAGGAACTAAATTACCAAAACTGCAACAGTAAGAAAAGGGCCATAAATAATAAACAGCTGATGAAGTAAATGCACTTGAAGGAGAAGTTAGTTTGTTTTTTTCAACCTGAATTTTTAACAAATTTTACATTCACTTACTCACCCAGACAAGTTTGGAGCCACTTGGAGTCCTTTGGGAGACGTTTATATCCAGTCTGATTAGCATATAACCATATAATGGGAGTCAATTAGGGCAGGAGATTTAACCAATTTTTTCTTATTAAACATTAGCACGGATTGCACTAACCGAATGCCCAATTAGACTAAGTTCAGCTTCCACAAGCTCCCTTTTCTCAACTTACGCAGACTTCAGCTGTAATGGCGGGTGGCTGCAACACTACTGAAATCCCAGGTCACTCTATGTTGCAATCGATTGCATTAAACGCCGGTAAAACAGCCAGAAGCTAATATCTAGCTATCTATTTATAACAAAACATGGCTAAATGAAGGAGTTTTGGGACAGATAATGTCTTATGAAAGGTGGAATACTGTATCTCCTGCTCTGATGACTCCAATTATATGGATTTACGTTGATTGCGACCGGACATAAACTTCTCCAAAAGCACTCCGAGTGGTTCCAAACTTGTCTGAGTGAATAACTGAACGTCAGATTTGTTAAAAAATAAGGTCCATGTTGAAAAAACCCAAACTTCTCCTTTAATTAAAGCTGCTCAAGAGTAGATAAGCAACAATTTAAAAACCATACAGTACAGTACTGTAGTTCAATACCACTGGAGCATACTTACCAGAGTATTAGCTCTTCTAATATTCCTGCTTTTTCTTAAGAAAATAATGACAAATATTAAAACTAATCCATCCATCCACCCATCTTTAGCAGTCACCAGGCAAGAGGAGGACTATACTCTGGAAATTTCAGCATCTATTTCAGGGCTATTTGAACAAATATGTGTGGAAAAACTTGTGTTTCTTTAGTTGTTTTTCCAATAAACCTCTCAATAAAAGTAGATGAGCACAAAAAAGGAGGCAAAGATGAAAGGCTGCACTCAGCGTTGACATCAGCCAACTTTACTGAAATTACTAACCGACATAACGCTTCTTTTCATTTCATACCAACTAGTGCCACCGACACCACTCATAACAGGCAGAGAGAGAACTGACAGGCCTAAAAAAAAAAAACTACTTCGGTCCTCCCCTCTATCTGGGAATCTTTCACCCACAGAGTATTTCTTCACTAAAATTTAATCTGTTAAAGTGATCTATTTTGTTTTCCACCCACTGAAGAAAATAATAAGCAATAGTTTCCAGCTCAGCTCAAATGGTAAGAGACTTAAAAGCTGACGTGTAAAACAATGAAGATTATGATCTTACGTATGCAATGCAAACATTTAAAAATGAATGCAGTAGATATATTGAGTTTAATAAAATAAAGATATAACACTTGTTTTTCAGTCTATATTTTATAAATTCAACAAGGCATCATTGTCAGTTAGCAAAATGTGGTGGGGGGAAAAATCAGGCAATTGCAAGTAGCCTGCATTGGGGCCCAAATTTGAATTTGAACCCCCCTCTTATCAGACACCTTTCTCCTCCCAGGTGTTTCTGGTCTTTTCTTAACTAGATCTTGTTCCTTTTGTTTGTTCTAAAATGTGGGGGATGGTCATTCTCTGTAAAAGATGTTTAAGCCTTGTTTGGGCAGGAAACAACCCAGGAACTCAGATGCTTGGTCTTCTGTTCCTCCATGCTGCAGCAACTAAAATAAACCCAATGGTTCAAGGAAAAAAAATCTGTCTCACTGTCTTTGTTTTAAGTCTAGCTGTTCTTAAAGCTGCCATTACAAATATGCAGAAATATCTAAAAATGTACATTGTTTCGTAACCAGTAAAATGTTCTCTCAATCATACTGCTTAAATTACTTTAAATTATTGAGAGAAATTCCCAGAATGACCAAAGTTTTCTCCAGCAGCAATGTGCACAGTGTTACAGTGCTTACCCCACCACACATGTTGCTGCATGTAGCTTACCATACTTCATACGTGATTATGGTTCTAAGAATTGAAACAACCCAGTGGAAAAACATAGCATTCATCCAGGCATTTGCTAGTGATTCAGAACTTTGGGTCAAAACTCTGGCAAAGTGTACCATCTTAATAAAAGCTAGTCTTATATAGCATTCACTTTCACCCTCACTACTAATGATGAAGCTAGTCTAAATAGAAGAAAAGTACCTAAGTGTTCAAAGTGAGCTGTTTTTGTATAGTAGCTGTTTTTCAGTTCAGCTAAATTTCTTCTTTTTCTGTGTGTTTTATATAATCATACCCCTACAGACATGTCCCGACAAGACGATCTTACGCTGTTCACTACTGAACCATATTCACCAAGCTTAGTCTGTGTCATCAGCAGGTACCATGCACCCAAAGTGAAGCAGAATATTTCCTCCATCCAGAAGAAACATCGTCAAACGATTGGCAACAGATGAGCAATCAAGAAGAATATGACTGAAGAAACAACAGCTTCACATGATCTCCAAAAGCCCTGCTTCTTTTATTTTTCACCTCCTGTCTCCCCCAAAGCCCGGGAATTGACAATGTAGATAAATATAATCATACACCTAACTGGAGTCCATATTTTCAATTATTCTCACTTTATCTGAAGGACAAAGGTTATATCTATGATTACATTATTCCATTTAAAATGTAAAAGTTGAGATTCCAGTTTGTTTTAATCTGTATTTGGTCTGCTGGATGCCGTTTGTTAATGTGAAAGAATTTTGGCCTGGAAGCTGTGAATCAAATTTGAAGTAAAGTGATAGGAACAAGGTGGATACATTCTTGGTTACTTTCCTGAATATCAACATAGTAAAATCATATTGTAACCTAGCTTTAATATCCAGCTACATTCCAGGTTTAGCTTTTTGCACACTGTTACGCACCCTCTGGTGATGATAAAAAGTAATTATCTCCTTCAGTTCGGTAATTTCCACAGAAATTTGAAATCTCAATTTTTTGGAAAGTGTGAAAATAACTTAGAGTAAGGATGCACTAATATGAAAAATCAGGCCGATATCAATAACCAATGTTAGTATTGTCTTATTTCATTGCCACCAAACTGAAAAAAATCTACCAGGCTGCTGACATTATCTGACACATGGCCAAACATGCCGCCCCTCCCATCCTGAAGCACATACACACGGCAACAAGATGGAAATAAAAATTGGTTATTATATAGACCCAGTTTAACTAATGGGACCGACACCGATATATTAAAAAATGACCAAATATTAATATAATGTGCATCACTGAATAAAAAAAAAACGTTAAAGTCCTCTAATCCACTTGATTTAAGATAAACAAACTAAAAAAAAATCTCTAAGGTGTGTGCAATGTCTATCAAGTGACTGAAAGGCCGATCGGTGTATAATTAAAGAGGTGCAAGGTGCTTAATGTATCCGAGGTTCAGCGGGATCAAGTGTTAATCATAATGTTAATCATGTCTTATGCATGAGTGTCATTATCATGTCAATCAGAAGACAAAACAGAGATATTATGTATCCACACTGGGTTTCAATGTGTCTACAGTATGTTTAGACTTTTTTCTATGTTTTTTTGTCGTCTATATTATACCTATGGGGTTTTATACCCTCATAAGGGCCCAAAAAAATAAAACACAAGTTCAAAGAGCTGTTTGATGATCAAAGCTTTTTTAATGTTCTGAGATGAGGGAGAAGGTCAGGATTGTGCGAATTCTGATGCTTAGGGTTATGGGAAGGGGCTAGGAAACAGTTAATATATGCCATGTGTTACAAGATCTTCAAATATTGTCTGCATAAATCTGTGCAAGCAAGATAAAAGCTAGTAATCAGAAGCAAACTGCAACACATGACTGTCTATTTTTCCTGTAAACACCAAGTTTACACCACCGTGGCACTCCGTTATTTTTCTGATATAAAATATTGTTTTGGGCACTAGAATAGAATAGAAATATCCTTTATTTCTGTGTTTCAGTTGAAAGATAAGGTAAGTAGGAGATGCATATTCATAAAAAGGTAGAAACAAGTACCAGTAAATGCCCTTAGTTTAAGCCAGTTGCATTACTAAAAACGTTATGTCATGTCAAGTTTTCCCTTTATGTCTGTACGCAAAGCATGATTTCATGAATAAACCAAAGTCTGAGATAATTTTTTTAAAGCTAACTTCTCTGCAATAAAAAGTTTCGAACATCTTTACAAACATTTGATTTTACTGGAAGATCCACATAAACTTTTTCTCAGTTAACAGAGGGTTAATATATTTAATCTATGGGTTAGAGTTAATCTATTCTCATAACTCATGCGCATAAAAAGAACTGAAGAAAAATGTATAATGCCTGGTTCACACTAAAAGATATTTATACCAATTTTGGACCCGATTCTCCCCATTTTGACTATCTGAAGTATGTCTTATTATTGTGATGGTTCTGAAGATTATCTCTTCAGATATTCCCACCATGTAGAGTGTGTTGAGGGGGTTCTGTTGGGGTCGGTAGGACGCCTGGATCACTCTGATCACAAATTGGGTGTATTTAACATGTTGTCTGTTTCAGATATCACACCATGTGTGGTGTATCCTGAGGACAAACGAGCGTGCGGCCTGTTAAATGTGACATTTAGCCAATCAGAAGGTGAGGTGACCATCCTTGACAGCATCTAGCCTGGCATCCTCCTCGTCCTCCATGTTTATTTACTCTAAAGTCATTTTTGATCTTGTAATATTTTGTAAGACCACCAGTCTGACCTGGAAATGTTTGTCACGGAAAACTGTTAGTGTGTTCATTCCTGTGTGGCCGCACATCACATACTGCATCACCAAAACTGGTAAACTCGTGATTTGTTTTTTTGTTTTTTTATCACGGTGCGAGGTCTCTCATGGTTTGAAAACTTTATGACAACTTTAAAATCTTGCCATGTGAACCAGGCCTTTAGTTATTATCTTCATGGGATCACACTTAACAACTGCGATGTTGCCTGTTCTCACCGTGCATTCCTGGGCTTTCTCTGGAAAATCAGGTTTCCCAGCACAATTGATTAATAAAGAATTTCAGAAATAAATTTCACTTGTGTGAAAGTGTGTCTGTACGGGTGTGTGATTGTTTGTCTTAAGTACTTGCTGACAGTGCAGCTTGTTCTACTGAAGCTCAATCACTGTTATTTACTTTTTATGCTACTACTTAAACAAAATTGTTAAAGGAATTCCTAAAGTTGTTTTTTTTTACAAAGTGAAACATAATATCCTGCAAAACCTGAACAGTTGCTCCAGACTTCCCCAGTTAAGGAATCAAGTCAAATATCTATTCCCCTCTATCCCCACTATCGATCACTTCATGTAGCACAGGAGGGAAAAACATATACACACTGTTTTAATACCCCGCAGGGAACATGTGTGGTATCGTGTGTAATGTCAAATATGAGCCGCTGCAGAACAACAGGGGACAGAGAGATCATGCATACTTGCCTTACTGAAAGAAAATAATGAAGAAAGGAGATAGTCACACATGTTTTATTGCACATACCATTCACAAGTTTATATATATATATGTATGTATGTGAGATTTTCTGAGGATAAACAAACACTGACCCTTTTTGCCCTCTCACTAAAACTTCTATTGCTGTGAATCTGAGGATTAATTTTTGCTCCCCGCACGTGAAATGCTGCCAGCTACAGCCCACACATCCACACTTGCCCTAAAAGCAACGACACTACAAACATCGCATGGAGGGAGATTTGATTTTAAATCAGAATCAGAACAGGGAAAATATAAATAGAAGTTCAGCAAAAACACATTTCCCATCATTTTATTCTTTCGGCATCTGCCAACGATTTAGATTCTCATTTGTTCCTTCAGCAACATCACAACCTTGTCGGAGTACATCTTCCTAATCAAAACCAGACACAGTTTACCTCTAATATCCATAAAAAAAAACAAAATTTACCATGACAAAAAAGCCTCCACATTATAATACGAATCACAAAAGGCTACAGAATTCTGCGGCAGAGGACAGAGGTACGGCCATGCCTTTGAACGCTCATGCAGTTTTCTTTCTGAGCAAACAGAAGCATATGTCTGTCCTTATGGGCCACCTGTAAATGATGAGTATTTTTACAGGTTCTTTTTGGCAGCATATGGCCTGTTGCTGAAGAAACCTTTACCATGCCTTTTAACTGTCAGTTTAGGAGCGGCAAATACTGCTTATTTCCTCACATAGTTATCTATGTAATGGTTGACATCTGGAAAAATGTTGGGGGAAAAAACGATGTGCTACAATGGTAGCACTAGCTCGTATGTAAACATGAAGTGGCTATTTAGTCTCACCTTAACAAAAATAAATAAGGGGGAAAAGTCATTTGTCTTTTTATTTTTGAAGCATTGGCACACAGCAGCGTCCACCTGCTGCTTTTCTTGCTTTTCTCACTTCCTTTTGGAGCTAGGTGTGCTGCAGTTGCATGACTAGCTTGTATCTAAACAGAAAATAAGTATTAGGTTTCAATGTGGCATTACTCTGTCAAATATGATGGAAAAAGAGTATGTCTCTTTTTTTCAGGAGTTTTTTTTTACTGCTTCTTTTAATCTCCTCCATTAGCTAGCTGTGCAGCATTGTCAACGCCAACATTTACCATAACACTAATTTAGACAAGAAAAAGTAATCCTAGTTTATCTTGCTTTCTACTTTCAATTTAAAATGCCAATTGAGCTAAGTTGCCACATCAGCCTATCAGCACAAGTGGGAACTTTGCAAGACAACTTTGCCGTTTTTGTTTGAATTCGCAGGAGAAAAACAACACTGTGTTCATACTACAGAGTGCGAGATCTGATCTCGTTGAAAACGATGTAGTACATATGCCCAACCTTTAAATGGCAGTGTTCCCCGTGCATGCGATGTTCTAAAAGGTTGCGTTTTCACACAACCCCCGACCCCGGTTCTTGTTTAAACAACAGGGTGAATCGCAAAGAAAAAAAACTTTGTTTTGCTGAAAAATGTTGCGTAAAGTGCCCCTAAAACTGCTCTTATCTGACTGAACCTCAATCCATTACATCAGTTGTTGCTATGTTATACATGCTGCTAGCATAAAAAAAATTGTAAAAGAGAAAAAGTTCAGTTTAAAAGAAAGTACAAGAAACTCAACATGCTTTTAAATATCAGCTTTGAAGGCATTCAGTGCTTTCTTTTTAAAACATAATGATATCAACTGTGTGACGAACACTGCAGAAATGCATCAGCCAGAACTTGTTTTAGGTTTAAGGCATTTTTTATTTTTTGGCCTCACCAAAACGCAAACACACCAAAAAGCAAACTGTAACTTCTGTGTGAGTGTGTGTCTGTGTAGATAATCCTTCCTTTTTTTTTTAGCTCTTTGCTTGTGTGCGTGCAAAGCCCGATGATGATCCCATCACCATGTGGTTAAAATGACACTGCTTCTCACGAGAGCCAAGTCGGAAGCAGAGGCGAGCATGTGTGTTAGCGAGTGTGTCTTCGAATCGGGGAAAAAAAGAGGGATTGCGTGGGGCAGCGGTGCAGAGTCCAGGGGGGTATGGCCGGGTCAGTCGCTGTCTACTGACCCAAAAGCTTTCCAGGTCCTTGCATCTCACAGACAGACACAAAACACTGAATTGTCACTTCCGGTGTACCATTAAAGATCTTGGTCTGTGTATACATTTGCTGACACAAACTGAAGCTGTAATACGAATGTTTTGCAAAATCATTTGCTTTCATTATTCATATTCGTTAAATGCATGAATATTTAAATGAAACATTGAAAATGTTGTAAAGGATTTTCATGTCTAATTTCTGCTGAAAGTTAACCCGAAAAATGTTTGCAGTTAAAAATCACCAAATTAAAACTGTCAAAGGTTTCTCTGTTCCTAATTTACTTGAGTAATTTTATACTTTTCTTCCACAAAATTATGACAATATCTTTAGATTTCTACAAACAGGCTAAATTTACTATAATTTAGCTCAATAAAACATATGTCACTAATAAAGACATCTGCTGAATAGAGGCAAAAGAAATCATATGCTTCTGAAATGTATGTTGAAGCTGTGGCTTGAAATACAATCAGATAGACGTGCATCTGCGTAATGTTTTAAGACCAACACGTTTGTCCTCAAAGAGCTCTGGATTTACTTTTATAAGCTTTATACAGTACTGTGCAAAGGTTTTAGGCAGGTGTGAAAAAATGCTGTCGAAAAAGAATGCTTTCAAAAATGGAAGTGCTAATCATTTATTGTCATCAATCAACAAAATACGGTGAATGAATAAAAGAGCGATTTAAATAAAATCAATATTTGGTGTGACCATCCTTTGTCTTCAAAACAGCATTAAATCTTCTAGGTAGGTTGTGCCAAACATGTCTTAGTACTAACCACGGATCTTCTATGGATCTAGGCTTCCTCTCATCCTTTTGTCCCTTCATGTAATCCCAGGCACACTCGATAATGTCGAGATCAGGGCTTTGTGGGGGCCATACCATCACTTCCAGGACTTCTTGTTCTTCTTAATCCAGAAGATAGTTCTTAATGTCTTTGGCTGTATGTTTGGGTCGTTGTCCTGCTACAGAATAAATTTGGGGCCAATCATACATCTCCCTGAATTAAGTGAGGTGCCTGTATATCTCTGCATTGAGAAAAAAACATTGATCCTGATCTAACCTCCTGCTCCATTTGTAGAAATGCAGCCCCAGATGTTCAAGAAACCTCTACCGCGCTTCACTCTTACCTATAGACACTCACTATTTTACCGCTCTCCAGCCCCTCGACAGACAAAATGCCTTCTGCTACAGCAAAATATCAGTCCAGAGCATCTGCTTCCAGTTTTCGGCACCCCAGTACTTGTGTTTTCATACATAATTGAGTCGCTTGGTATGGATTTTTGGCTGCAACTCTTCAATGAAGACCACTTCTGGCAAGAGTAGATGGGTGTTCCTGGATCCCACTGGTTTCTACCAGTTCTGAGCTGATGGCACTGCTGACCATCTTTCAATTTTGAAAGGTTTCCTTTGCCAACCACTGAATCTACCATCTCAACGTTGCCCGTTTCTTTGTTCCTCTTCAAAAGAGCTTCAGCAGTACACTTTGAACCCCAGTCTGCTTTGAAATCTTTGTCTGGGAGAGAACTTATGCAGTATGAATAACTCGTGTCTTGTTGCTGTGCTCAATCTTGCCAAGACACAAAACTATCTTCCACAACTTCACCTTGGTAGCAGAGTTTGGCTGTTCCTCATCTAGTTTTAAGCCTCCTACACAGCTGTTTCTGTTACTGTTAATTGCTGAGTTTTAAACTACCCGTGACACTGATGATCATCAGCACTTGTTTGGTATAAGTGGTTGATACTACACCGACTATAATTTTACAAAATCTCAGACTTTCTGCAAGTGTACCTATAAGAATTGATGCTGGTTTGAAGGCAAAAAGTAGTAACACCAAATATTGATTTGATTTAAATGTTTCTTTTGTTTGCTCACTTTGCATTTTGTAAATTGATAAAAAATAAGCAATCAATATGTATATTTCTTAAATCATTCTTGTTTACATCATTTTTTCACACCTACCATAAACTTTTGCACAGTACTGTATTTTTAGCTTATTTAAATTATGGAGGCAAAGCATTCCAGAGGAGGCTGGAAACACGGAGAGGGATGCTGAAAGCTGTATGTTGAACATAAAGCCTTAATGTGCGGCACGCTTCTTTGACAAACCCTTCAATTATCGCCCGCACACTAATGAACCTCAGTTTACACCCCATGTCAGTAAACCACCATTTAGGAGCAGCCGCTTATAAACTTTGACTCGTTGTTGGCACCTTACAGCTGAGACCTGTGGGCAGCACTGCTGGACCGGTGCCTGTTTCTGGATTTTTCATGCTTGACTTATAATTCAAGGGATTTCTGCATACCTCTTCTGCAGGATTGGAAGTTTAAAACCATCTCTTTTTAATGCAATGATCCCTGTCTAAAATACTTATGTCCTATTACATTCAAACTTTGTAGATTTTGCTTTATGTTTTATCGTTTTGTCTGTTAAAAACTTCCTTATTTAATCACCCAAGCTTCCACATATCAACATTTCTTATCTTTTGTGTTTTTCTGATGTTGCAAACTTATTTCCTTATAGAAGCCATAAAAGCTGTCATTGAAACCGTAATTGTTGCAGATAAGTGAGTTGGCAGAATGTGGCAAACGACCAGTGAAATACGCAGAAGTGATGTGGTCGACTGATTGCCAGTCTATCAACTTCATCTTTATAGCTCGACTTAATCGTGACTAGTCCACCAGGCCCCCACAGTTCCAAGTCCACTTGCAAGAACCTGCAGGCAAACCACTTTTGGAAAGTAATTTACTTTAGCTTTCTCTGTTTCTCTGAAACTTCAAACACGGTCAAACGGAACATGTAATTTCCAAAGCACTGAAGCAGCTCAGACTTTGCTGTTTCTTCCTGCAGTTTCCTTTTTGACTCTTCAGCTAGAACATGATTTATGAGCGGGATAGCAGAAATTCCTGTTGAATGGCTTCAGGATGTGCAGCAGGGTAAGAGCAGCATCTCTAATTTAGGAAAGTATCAGCAGCTTATAGCATGTGATCAAAACACAGAAGCTTCATTCCTCTTCTTAGCATTAAAACGCTGAAAATTGTCACATTATTTTTTGTCTCAATCTGTAAATAATCTACAAAAAATAAAGTTTACCTCACTAAACATAAAGTAGTATTTGAGTCATTTACAGCGCCTGGAAAAAGCTTTAACACTCATCATGAGAGTGTTCAACTCATCTGAAGGAATACTTTTTAGACACAGGTTTTTGCTGCAATTACAGGACAAGTCTTTTGGGTTTCCAGACATCAGTTCTGGGCAATTTTTCCATTCTTGAAAATAGCTCTAGCTCAGTCATTTTGGATGAAGCTACATATCTTCCTTTTGGTTTCATGTGCATCTAAACCATTCTATTGGAGCTCTGGCAGTTTGGGGTCATTGTCCTGCTGGAAGGTAAACTGCACTCCATTTATCCTCGCATTGTATCTGACCTGCTTCAGTGTCCACAGTGACGAAAAGCCCTATATATGGCTTGCAGCAAAGTGCAAGGGGACTTTGAAATCGCTTTTATTCAGCAGCCACTTTCCTTTGTCAAGATTGGTGGAGTCAACCACTCTGAGGGTGGAGATTCTTCAACGTGAGCTTTGGTTCTTTGCAGCTCCTCCAGAGTTCCCATGGGCCTCCTGGCTGCTCTTTTGGTCTCCTTCCCTAAATTTTCCAGTTCCACAATAATCTCCCTGACCCGTCTGCTGAGTTCCTTGATCTTTTTTATGCTTTTTTAAAAATCTATAATGATCTCTTAAAAAACTTCTGATGTCTTCACAGAACAGCTGAATTTATACTTAGGTTAAATTACATACAGGAAGACTTTATTAACCCACTATGGGTATCAGAGTAAACAGAATATCGATGTCACACCTTTTAGATTTGTATCAGTATAAAACAAAAAATAAAATAAAAGTATTCATTATATTTCACCTCAGAATCATTCACTGTGTTGTGTTGGTCTGTCTCACAAAATCCTAAAAAAAAATGAAGATTAAAGTTTATGGATGTAACATGAGAAAATATTCAAACTTTAATGGGGAGGAATACTTTTACAGTGCGTTTGTCCCTGCAGAGTCAGTTTCTTAAATTCTAGCACCAGTCAGATATTTAAAGGTAACTTGCACAACAGGTTTCAAGTGTCCATTCAGGTTGTAGTCTCCTGTTACACGCACACACCCATGTACGCGTTGTCTTGCTAGTAGCAGTGAGGACCTTCATTGACTTCCATTCGTTTCAGTGACTGTTTTACGTCTAACCTTGACACTTTTCCTAACCCTAACCTTAACTAAAACTTAATTCACACCATACCTCTTTTAAGAAACCAGTAGAACTCATTAACATTGTCAGAAAGTGAGGACCAGGCAAAATGTCCTCGCTTTGCATTACATGGTCCTAACTTTACAGGTGAAGAATTTAAAATGGACTAAAATGGCCCTCAGTTTGAATTGTAGACAGGAGCACTCCCACACAAACACATATTGCTCTCTCTGTGCAGAATAAACAGGCCAAATACCCACATCCTCCTCATCCAACAACAGGGCTGCAACTGTTTCTCATGTGACAGGAGAGGGTGGGGGCGAGGGCTGGGAAAAGGGATGGAGGGGGGGGGGTTCTCCTGAGCAGAGGGAGTGGCGAGGAATAGCGTGCGAAGACCTAATGCAATGTTTCGAATCCAGATGGGTCACATCAGCAGCCCACAATCAACATATTTGGCTCTGCCAAGTTTACACGCTTAACAAGTAAAAAAAAAAAAATTAGACAGTAGAGAAGAAAAGATCCCCCCCTCTGCTTTCATCACCATCATCATCACCACAGTTTAGGTTCTTTTTATCCTTCTCTTAGATTGTAATTATAGAGAAGAGAAGAGAAGAGAAGAGAAGAGAAGAGAAGAGAAGAGAAGAGAAGAGAAGAGAAGAGAATGCATGAAGATTTGCTGTGGTCAGCCAATCCGTTTCCTCTCTGACACCAGTAATTGTTATCAACACCACAGGGCCACTTACAGCTGCCAAAACGACCCTTGCCATCTGCTGAGAGGGATGAAAATGAGCCGGGGGGGGGGGCACCTGGTGAGTTAGTTCAGTCCCTCACAGCGGAGCTCACTGGAGTCGTGTTTGTGCAAGACTGATGATATCTGAGCGTCTAGAGCAATACTGGCGGAGATTGCAAAAGTTTCAGCATCCTCCCCTGAATTATCAGTGACAAATCGCACACATGCATGGTTGCATTCGCACAAACACACTCTAAGAGACTGATCTTTCAGAGATTTCTGTAGTTGCGCGGAGACGGCCGTCCCGACGGTGTGTGGTCTTACCAGTAAATTTTTTGTTTCCACTGTGGCCTCTGATCTTTAAATAGCCAGCTGTAATCTGTCGGTTCCAGCGCAGGCCCAACTCTCTATACCAACCATCCAGACCAGACAGCAAAAGTCTGCTTTCCCAATTGTGGACATCTTCATAAATGGAAAGTTAACTTTCTCTCACACTGAGAGGAGCCCATCAATCTTTTATGGTGTGGAAGCAGATTTTAATGGCACAGATGGCTAAAAGAGCAAGAACATTTCATTGAAATATACAGAGCTGTTCCACTTTACAGATCTCATTAGTTTTTGGCATTTTTTTTAACCCATTCTTAAAAGTTTCAGATTTTTAAACAAACTTTAATGTCAAACAAAGACAACACAATCAAATACAAAATGCAGCTTTCAAATGATAATTCCGTAAAGATTTCTGAACTAGTCTGACCCTATTGGAAAGGGCAATTCCTCCCTAAATAACAGGTTGTCTCAACCTTGGAGGAAAAAATTGACGTTGAGCGTTTGCAGTACCTGGGAATTAGTCTTGCATTGCTTTGAGGGAGTTTTGACTAACTCTTCTTTGCAGAATTGTTTTAATTCAGCCACACGGGAATTTTTGAAAAATGCATTGACAAGTTTAAGCTCATGCCTTTGATTCATTTAGAAATATTCAAAAGATTTTATGATTCTACGGGTCAGGCAGTAATTAGTAATTAGGTGTAGCCTAACCACAGTTTGTTCGGGATTTATTAAATGTGGGCAATCAGGTTGGTTTGGATGGTTATTTCCTCCACTTAATACAAGAAATCCTCATTTGAAAACTACATTTTGTGTCTACTCAGGGTTTTTTTTATATTTAGGTGCCTTTCATGGTCTCAAACTTTTTAAAGTGACCAAAATCTGTCAGCTGGGAAATGCTTTTTTTAAAGCACTGCAGCATAATATAACAGCATCAAAGGGATCAGGGTTAATAAATCACTGCTCTATTGGAAAATACTTACAAGATAAAACTGAAAGAGAAGAAATTGTAAAAAAAAATTACAAGGTGGGAGGAGTCCTTAAAAAGAACAAAGAATGTATTTTTCTCTCCCACCATAAGGCAGTGAAACACGAAGAAAGCATGTCCAGGAAGGAGGGCGAAAGCCTTTAGATTTCACCATATGAGACACAGAGCTCCAGATGTGGCTCAAACACGCCTCAAGTTTCATTGAGATAAAAGTTGGGCCTTTGCGAAACACAGACCTGGCTGTTGGATTCAACCCATTCCAGTCAGGCGAATATTCACGCGCATGCAGACAGCTACAGTAGCGAATTAGTGATGGGTTTGGCTTGAGTTGTAAAATTTATTTTTTTAAAAGTGTTACCCAAGGGGTGCCAATTTACTCAGTTTTGATTTATTACACAGCCACACCGTGATGAACACCATTTACCCCACATTTATCCACAGCTGTCAAGACTGATTTAGGGAGGCTCAGAGTTCACATCATCACTGGAAGCTAAAAAACTAACAGCTTTAAGTTTTTTACCACTCATAGGAGCTTCATGATGGCCCTAATAGTAAATGCAGTATGGCTTACAACATGACAGCGCTTTTCATGTGCATACATATTGAATAGCTTGTTTTTTTTTTGTACTGTACTGTATAGTATGCTAATCAGAGGGTAACATTTCAGGCTGTAAAGACATATCTCCACTGTTCTAATGCGAAAAAATAGTTCCCCCCGAAAAGGATATTTTACCAACTGCCTCATTTCAACACTTCCCTGCTGTGAAAGTCAGCAGCTGACATCAAATCTCTCTTCCTGCCTCTTTCCCTTTTGCTCCATCATCACAGCTTCTGCCTTTCTACACAATTAGATTCATTACGCCACTACAGAGAAATGTACTGTACACGCTATACCCAGCAGGGGAGGGACACAAACTCAGACATAGACAGCAGAACAAAAGTGGTACCACTTTGTTTGAGCCATTTTTTAGAAATATTAAATGTATTGTTACGGATTTTTTAAGTCATCTTCATTTACAATATATCCAAATTAGTCTGTCCAGGAAACCGAAGGCTAGTCCAGAAAAAGGCTGTTCTATCGCATTAGAACAACTCCAATAGTGATGTGACGTTAACGAACGAATATAATCTTCTGAATGGCTTTTCACTGTGAACGATGAGAACCAAGCTCCTGTTTTTTGCAACCTGGACCTTATTCTTAGCATGAACTACATTCATGTACTCACTCAGACAAGTTTGGAGTCACTTGGAGTCCTTTGGGAAAAGTTTCTATCCATTCGAGATCAGCGTATATCCATATAATGGGAGTTAATGGGGCAGCCAAAGTGCAGCCTCTAAATAATTACTTATCTGCCACAAATATCCTTCAATTCATCAATGTTTTATTATGAATCACTAGCGCAATTCCCCTGTGATTTCGGAGCATCTTGAGGTGCTGTTTTGTTGTCATACAGGGCTTTTACTGGCTTTTCCAATCCAACCAATTCTAATTTCGTCGCAGCCGTCCGCCATCGCAGCTGTAGTCTGCTTGAAAAGGCAGCTTGTGGAAACTGAACGTAGTCCACTTAGTTATTTTGTTTGGGTAATATGGAAACATGTAAACAAGTTAATGTTCCGTCTAACGGTCCACTGTCAAGCAGAGTGAAAGCCCTGCTCAGACTACAACTGGGATGCAGCATGGCAGTGACATCAGTGAAACTGTGTGTAGTTGGATTAAAAGCCTGTAAAACGCCCTGCAATATAAGAAAACATCTGTGTTCGAGTAGCACTACACATGCATGTTTTTCAACAACTAGTTTCACTTCATGACCAAACAAAATAATCCACGTAGAGAAGATGGAGCGGGAGCTTAGCAGTAACCCCTTCTCGCCAGAGAGGCATCAGTGAGCCATCTAGCATGCAGTCTGCCTGAAATTTATAAGGAAAATAAGACGGAGCGGGACAGGAGGGTAAGAGGACAGAGTAGCAGCCAGCAAGAAATTGATGAGGTGCAGAGGAGGAGTCTCGATCTTTTAAAATATTGCAACAAAACGCCTCCCTTCAAGGAGCCATGAATCCCATTACTAAATTGCAACTTTAATTTCAGATTTCACCTTTTCATTAAAATGTAATTTGATGAATTGTTGCCACGTTTGCATTATGGAGTGAACGTTGGAGGCTGCAAACCCCCAGGGATCTGTCTGAATGAAACACGTACTGAGAAAGATATGAATTTGGTTAAAAACCCAAAGATATTATGGTTTTCTTTAGAAAGGTTTTGACAATAATGTCATCTGTGCTTCTTGTTTTTCATGTTTGGTTGAGTCCACGCCAAACAATCCAACTCACAGACTGCAAACTGGACCACTGACCACTAAACTTAAGGCATCTTTCATCTACCTATGTTTTTGTTTTTGACTTTTATTTATAATTTTTTTAACTTAAATTACATCCGAGAGACAATGTTTAATCTGGCAATTAAAAATTAAAAAACTATTTTGTTTCAGACTCCTCATCCTAAGCAAAGTGTGTCAAATCGAGGATAAAAAGAAAAGGTAAGAAATTGTGAAGGAATGTTTGCGATTTCTAAGCAGATGGTGAGTTTGTGTGTGTGTTTAGAGGCCACGGTCATGTGAGGGATCTCATCATATCGGTGTCAGAAACGACACCCCTCTCTCTGCGAGCGTCATATCGCTGTGTGTTCACATGGAGGCCGCATTTACACGGCCTGCTGCACCACATCAGTCCGCTTGATCCCAGTGTGCTGTGGCTCTTTCTGCGAGTGACTCACTGTTTACTGTGTCAGCTCCCCATCCCACAGGTGTGTGTTCATGCATCCGCGTGCACGCGTATCTGGGTGTGCCTCTGTTGGGGGGGGTAGCAGGGATTCCCTGAAGTGTGTTTATACTCCCAGGCATCGCGTGCAGAAGGGCCGGACCTCTGGAGCCGAAACGCTCCTCTGCAGCAGCTCGTCGCAGAGTCCAGGCTGACAGTTATTTGCAGTGCTTAAAGCTGGTGTCATGGGACGGCTAATGGATTTCAACCATTTATTCACCTGTCATCCCTATTAAATCCACAGCTTCTCTATCTGTGACCAAATGGGATCGCTTGTAGTTTCCCATCTGGAAA
Source organism: Apricaphanius iberus (assembly GCA_028564705.1). Taxonomy (NCBI): domain Eukaryota; kingdom Metazoa; phylum Chordata; class Actinopteri; order Cyprinodontiformes; family Aphaniidae; genus Apricaphanius; species Apricaphanius iberus. The sequence goes on from JAPXFQ010001470.1 coordinate 131,835, forward strand.
CACCGGTTTAGGCTCATCTCATGTAAATGTGAGATGGAAATGTTGTGTCTTCAGATGAATCCGCAATGTGTTTGGGATTTTGACAAAAACACCTGAAGACAAATGCGGTTTCTTCACTCCAGAAAAAGCTGGTTTTGATGATGGGTGCAGTGTGGGTGGTCAGTCCACAGCAGATCAGAGCAATGACAAGAGAAACCATACTGAAGTCTCTTTTGTGTGTTGCGGTCGAATGTTTGGGGGTGAAAGCAGTGTCTATTTATGGCCAAAAACACAATACCACTGCGAAAGGGCTGAACATTCAACTTGAAAGTATTTTTGGAGGGAAAGATTTTATTATTTTTACATACTGTAGCGAAGCGGGAGAACAATCAGAATACAAAAGATTTAACAACAAACAAGCTGGTTTTTACTTGTCAATGACGATGTGACACCTGAATTCAGTTGGTTGTGATGAATTGTATTAAGTGTTAGAATGAAAGTTGGTGACTACAGATGGGCACTACACTTTTAAATGAGAACTCTTTTTTTTTGTACAACCTGAACCCTTTTTTTTTTAGCAAATATTATGTACAGTTACTCACCCTGACAAGTTTGGAACCACTTGGAGTCCTTCGGGAGAAGTTTATATCAAGTCATGTTCAGTGTAAAATAAAGACATTATCGGCTCCAAAACTCCTTTATTTGACCAATGTTTTGTTATGAATAGTTAGCCTATTTTCCCCTGTGAGTTCAGAACGTCTCGGAGGTGCTAAGGTATTAGCTTCTGGGGTTCCAACTCAGACTTAGCTGTCATTTCAATTATGTCGCAGCCATCCACCATTACAACTGTAGACTGTATAGGTTGCGGAAAGGGAGCCCGTGGAAGCTTAACTTAGACCAATTGGGCATTCACTTCATTTCATTTTCATTTGGAAACACAGAAACACAAACCATGTGGATGTTTGCAGTAGCAAGTTCTTACTAACCTACACAGCGTACGTCCTGCTGGTAGTATAGTTGGATAGTATAGTTGCATTATCGCCTCTAAATCACCTGGGTACAGAACTAATAAGCACTTCTGATTTGTTCCGAACTCACAGGGGAATATCATTAATTATTTATAACAACATATGGTTAAATAAAGGAGTTTGGGTGTAGATAATGCCTTATTACAGGCAGCTTATCTCCTGCCCCCATTGACTGCTGATCACAAATGGATATAAACTTCTCCAAGTGGTTCAAAACTTGTCTGAGTGAGTAACTGAACATAATATTTGCTAAAAATAATGTCCAGGTTAAAAAAAAATCCAAACTTCACCTTTAAGGTAACACTTACTTTCAAAACCTTTTTTTTTGTCTTCCATTTAACAAATATCAGATTTTTTCTCTCGAATACACTACACAGTAGACTGCTGAGACAATATACTTTCTGCCCTCCCACATCTGGAAAAAGTCATCCTACGCCTGATTAGATGGATCACCATCAGTTCTTTGCTTCAGGTTGTAAATCTTTATAAACATGGTAGATTTTTTTTCTTTTGTGTGTGTGTGTGTGTGTGTGAGCCTGGCTTTAGGTGTCAACATTTTTCTTCCGTCACGCCTTGAAAACATTCTAGAGGAGAATTTGATGGAAGGGGGAGGGTTGGGATGGGTCAGCTGGCTGTATGGATGGCAAGTTATCCATGCCCTCTTGAATCCCCACAAAAGCAAAAAAGAAAAACATAAACCAACCTGGAAAGTCTGCAGAAGCAATGCGGCATACATACCCCCCTGGCTGCTGAACTGCACTGTGAAAGGGAGCGAAGATAAGGAAGATCCAGTGATAGAATCTCCAGACAGATTTACAACCCCTATGTAGGCAGTTAGAAGCAGAACATCTAAGGGCTGTTTAGCTTTTTCACTTGATGGATTTCTTAAACATTTTGTGTTAAAACTACAACTGCCTCCAAATAAAACAATTAGGGAGAAAGAACAGACATTAATAGGCAAAATAAGTACAACACATAAGCGTAAATATGTGTCCACACGATGAGGAAACCTGACACCGGGTACAACTTGTGATCCACACCACCTGTGAAAACACCACCACAAAGATTTCCTCTGTTTATGGACTGGTCCTTTAATTAGCATTTAATTGGGGTGCAGCTCTTAGAGTTAAGACAAGCCGCCAGCTATGCAGTCAGAGAAACAGCATTTACTGTAAAACCAGCATATGTGAAGCTACAGAATCTCTAACAGATTAACGGTACGGACTTTAAGGTGGATGTCAGCGCGTGCGCCGATTCCAAACCTCACCTCTAGCCCCCTGAAATGCTTCAAGATTTAGAAACTGCATCTGAGGAGTTATGCAATGATCAAACATGTGGCCAGCAGTGAAAACAAACCGTGGCACGCGATGGGAAAATGGGTCATTTTGCACAGTGTAGTCCCGCTTCTCTGTCTATATTTTCCTAATTCCCAAAGGAGCAGTTATGCAGGAAAACTGTTTCAGACAGTATTAGCTCATCAACATACCACTGCACTTTTTCCTGACAACAACTGAGACCTTAATAGTCTTTTTTGTCCTTTTTTTTTTTTTTCTTGTGGACTGGGGGCACACAACGTCTTCTACTTGTCAACCACTGGTGACAAGAGGAGAAATCCACCAGGAAGTCTTGACTGAATGTTAGTGGGAACATAAAATAACGATTCAGCAGGGAAAAATAAGGCGGATAAACCAACATAATGCGTGTTGTGACTGTTCGAGATGCAGGGTAACCATACAGCCTTCAGATTTTTGAACACTCCCAATAACATTTAATTCTCTTCGTTCAGTCTCTATCACTCAGCAAGAGGTATTTACTCGATTTGTTACGAACCAGCCCTAAAAGCGTCTACATTTCCAAAATCAGCATGTTTTAGCGCACAAACAGGCACAGCTCACACCATTCAGGCACCAGGAGCCATAAAAAACGTCAGCCTATACGAGAAGTGTGAGCACTTGGCACAAGGATCTGTTTTTTTTTAAACAGAAAAATGTGTCATTTGATTAGGTTAATCCTGGTAGCCTAGTGTTATGATGCTATTAAGATTTTACAGGTCTTACATCTTGAATTTGGCAAGATCTACAGGGCTGAAATCCCCATTTTACTACAACCAGAAGAAATTGGTGTAAAGTGAAAGTCAGATCAAGTGTAGGTATGTTTTACATGAAATAAAAACACCACAATTAAAGGGTGATACAGTGTACTGTTGAGGTTAAGTCTCTGCCAGCTTTGCATGGTGGGTTTTTGTTGATTCTCTCAAAATTGGCCAAACTCCTTCGGTTTTGATAGAAGGTTTACGTCAATTTTCAAGACTTGCCACAGGCTCTCAATTAAATGTTGGTTTGAACTTTAAGTAGGCCATTCTAATACATGGTTTGATGTGGTTCTGGCTATGTGATTTGTGCTCTGCTGAAGAGCAAATCCTGCATTCGCCGTTTTTCTTCCAGGGTTGACTGTAGACCATTTCTGATTAAAAGAAAAGCCTCCCCTACGGCATGATGCTGCCTCCACCATGTTTAAACAGTGGGATAAAATGTTTTAGGTGATGCGCGCTGTTTTTAACTGCATTAGTTTATCATCAACTCTATCTTCCCCTACTGAAGAAAAGCCTCCCCAAAGCATGGTGCTGCCACCACCACAACCGCATGTATTTTGCATCCCATCTAAACAGAACCCTTTCTTCTTTGTGTTTGCTCTTCCTTCAATTAAAGCCAACTCATCCATATTTTGACTTTATCTGTTACATAAAACAGCAATAACATACATATGGATTATTTATCCATTTATTTTATTTGGTACTGCTGATCAATGAAGGTAATATGAAACTCTTAATAAGTTACTCAATTGATTACAACATACAGTTATAGACCTAAAAGGAAGTAAGCAGATACAACAGACAAAAAAATAAATCTATGCATCTTTTAAATGTTATTGGTACACACACCTGCTTTTTTAAACGGTATTTTACAGGAAATCCATGAGATCATTTGGAATTCAAGTTTGTTTTATGATTCTATGGAGGTAAGTGAAATAAAAGCAGTCTTGCATATATGAGAGCATATAGAGAGTGTCCTGATAAACGCCAAAAAGAAACCGTACTATTGTATCTGTGTGTGTTGACGCCTCTATCCTGCTTTCTACAACACCAGTGCTCCAGTCAAGTCACAACAATAGATGGTGAGCCAATAATACTCAATGTGTATCATGCAAAACTGATAGATCTATGATGCTATATCAGAACGATACAAGAGGAACACATCTTGGAGGTCAAAAGAAGCCATTTGAACTTTCTTAAAGCAGACCTACAAACCTCATCACCAGTAAGAAGCAGCACATTTTTTACTTTTTTTGTTCTCTTGTCCCCCTCTTGCACTTTAAAAAATGTATATTAACATCTGAATGAAGAGAAGTACAATAAAGATGAGAAAAAATAAATAATGTGTCATCTAATTGGGTTACAAAGAACAAGGTGGAAGAAAAGCATCCCCACATCCTGATGCTACCACAACTTTTTCCAGTTTTTCACAGCATCCTTAATTTTGAGACACATATATACAGCATTTTGAATGTAGACCAAGAAGATAAAGTTTTTTATCTCATCTGACAAGAGCACCTTCTTCCACAATCTTTCATTTTCTCCTACATCATGGCTTGTGGCAACCTGCATAGAGGACTTCCTTTAATTACTTTCTTCTTGCTAACTCTCCATGTGGGAAAATACAACTCTTCCAGAGTTACATTGACAGCTCCTCTGATTAATGTGCTGTTTATTAAGCTATGAAATCACCATTAAATACAATAGTTTGTGGTTTTAAGGTGACAGAATATTTAATACATTACCATAGTACTAAGAACATGTTGCAAAAAAGTTGTAATTGCAAAATTGTTTTTGTTAGATATGAAAGATTAAGATAATGAAAAATATACTAAAAGCATTTTAATATATTCTGCACAAGGTTTTAATGAAACATATCCATTTGACAAATCAGAACAGACGGCAGAGATGCACTGGAATTATATAAAAAATGTTGGGGTTTTTTTTTTTCTTTGAAGGAAAATATGTCTTTTCTGACATCAAAATATTTTTTTTCCACACCACCCAAAATGTTAAAGAAACACAAGATGCTTTAAGATTACTTCTGCTCCCCAGATCCTCCTGATCACATGCCGGTAAAAAAAAAAAAAAAAGCTTTATGGAAAATTAAATACCTCATTTGCTATGGGAACCAAGAATGTGAACATGTGCACAGCTGGTTCCACTGGATATCCCTGCCCGCCTAAAGCAAGCCATGCAGCTGGCATTGATGACGCTCAGCCGCTACGATGTACAGTAAATGTGACAAGCAGGGCACGGACTGGGGGGGTTGGGCCGTTTGGGAGATGATAAGGCAGTGTGACAGAGCGACTTAGCAGAGGAGGATGAACTGTAAATATTGACCCTAGGTAGGAGGGTGAATGGTGCCCCAGCAGGGAATCGGTACAAATCGGACGGATGTATACAAACACATCAGGTTCTTCTTAATCTTAATCTTAAGAAAAGACGCGGGAAAAATAAAATCCCCTACATTTTCAATGCAAGGATAAGTCTGCACAGCTTAATGTAAAGCTATGTTTACAGTCTACTTTCAGATAAGTGCTGAATAAATCCCTAATTCATCTCCACTGACTGCTGAGGCACCACCAGCGACGTGTTCTGGATCTCCAGGGAGAATCTCAGATCAGCGATGTTGACACTAAGAGCTCACCCTGACCTCCTCAGTGTAAACTGTTTATTAAAATGCAGCAGCCGACCTGAAGGAGTTATCTACCAAACCCATCAGATGACTTCTTGACCTTTTGAACCCCACAGCTAATCCCCCCAAACTGCGTCGCTTGCTGATCCCTGAACTTCTGGAATGTGCAGCTCCCGACTGCGGTAAGCACTGCTTTCGGCTTGATTTGGGAAAGAGTTTTACTTCTTCAGTCATGCTGCTCATTGCTGTAATTCAGTTGTTCTGCAGGCCAACTTGTCTTATGTAACAATGCAATGAAACTTTTTTTTTCTCTCCAGAGGTTTTTCTTTTTACTGCAGCAAGGTTATTGCTTGCGTTGTAATTTATAGGTCCTTTAATTCCCGTTTTAATTTTAACATTTTGGCCTTTGCAATAATTTATTAACATGGCTGTATTACTTGGTAGGGATGGTAGGTATACGTAGAATGTGAGCTATTTTGATCAAGACTCTCCAGTATTTAACCAGACTTAAGCTACTTTCCAGCTTCTTCCTCCTTATTTTAGAGCCATTTCTTAGTACAGATCAGTGTGACTCAACTAAACTTTACCTGCTCCTGCAAATAGCATCACCTTAATTTGGGCCAGATCAGCTGTTTATAGCTCCAGCAGTGTGTGAGCAGTGAATGACACACAGATTGGACTCAAAAGCTTTGTCAAAATTCAGCTATTATTCCTCAAACATCTCACATTTCTTCAAATTGCATTCCATAGCGTTGCTGTGCTCTATCAAGGCAAGTAGGTTTTTTCTTTTTAACCATACATAAATCTGTGCAGACAGTGCCTCGTTCCTGGTGGAGACACAGTGTCATTAAATACAAAGGTTAAAGATTATCTCTTAGGAATGATTTGACAGCAGTGTTTTTGCGTCACCAGCTCAGCTTGCATGGATATAGTTTAGTGTTAACTGAGACAACAAAGAACAAATCAAATACATATGTAAAATAGAGTTCAAGAGAGTTTTGCTATCTCCCATTGCCTTTGACCTTAACAACTCTTTCCTCATCACAGTTTTAACCCCTTACCATACAGACGTACCGGTCCTGGGACATAACTACTTTTTGACAATACTACAGGCATGTGCATGCCCCTCCATAAGGCAATCCCACAATATAGACACAAATGAATGAAATGAGCACCTGGACATACCCACATAGAAACTGGAGTAAAAACAAGAATTTTGTAGAAATTATTATCAAATTTAACATAGTAGCAGTCAACAAGTGATTCTATTGCCACATAGTGTGTTTTCTTCCCAAATACCTCCTGTTGCTATAGACACCTTCATTTTCTAAAAGAAAATTTAGACGAGGATAAAGAAATAATTTTTTTTGAGTTCTAAAGTGACTAACTTTTAATCAGTCATACCTACAGTGATTAAAACGGCTATGAGTGAAACTAGAGGGCGTAACTTTAACAAACAACCCAAACATGCCTTTATCCTCCACAGGGTTCAATAACGACAATAATTCTGAATTGGAGAGGCCGTATTAATTTTATTTAGCCAAATGACCCCACTTGATAAGGGGTTAAACTTCAAATGCATTCAGTTGGGATTTAATCTGACTGATAAACACAATGTAGACCTGGCGTTAACACATACGTGTTAACCAAGTGTTGGAGGACCTTCATTTAGTCCCCTTTACCGTAACACCCAAAATTAAATCTCCTGTACAACACAAAATTCAATTAGGGTTTGATTTAATTTGACCCTTCTGTCACATGGTCGCTTCACCGTATTGAAGACATGTCCCCAAACCCCAACCCTGCTCAGAAAGCAGAATGGTGGAGGCAGCATCATGCCATGGGAATGTCTTTCTTTAGCAGGTAAGGAAACTCTTAAGAATTGATGATAAGATGAATGTGGATACATACAGGAAAAACCAGGTAGAAAATGTTACATTCTGCAAATGACTTAAAACTAGGTTGAATATTCACTTTCTAGCAGGAGAGTGGCCTTAAACTACTGTCAGAGCTTTAATGGGCATGATACTGCATACTGTATGCACGCATCAGAATGGGGCAGACCAAAAGTCCATTAGAGAATTTCTGGCACTTGAAAATATTTGCTCAGAGATGCTCTTCAAAGAGAAAAAGAATGGAGAGATTTTAGTCGGTAGATATGCAAAGCTGTTAGAGACATGGGACGAGCAGCTGTAGCTGCGTGATAGCTGGTTCTGCAAATGTTTTCAGAGTTATAAATGAAAATCCATGCAAACGTTTGAAAACAATGTGTGCTTTATCTCACATTTTACAGATCTGCAGTACTTAATGTTGCTCTATCATGAAATCCCAATGAAACTGATCTGAAAATTGCAGTATAACTTGACAAAAATGTGAAAAAGCTTAATTGGAAATAATGCAAGGCTTTGATACTTTTAGGCCAGGGTGATTTTATCCTGATTAATGAAACGTAAGTCTCAGGTTTACTTCATCTTTCATCCTTTTCCTCCTTGTTAGACACACTAAACCACACTTTTATTTGAGTAATATTATTATGAAGTATTGCTACTCTTACATGAGTCATATTTCTGGCTCTAGCCATTGGTCGTAACATTACTGAGTGAAAAACAAAATTGAAACAGACCCAGATACTAGATAGACCCAGAGACTTCATGTTTGTTCCGATGATATTTTCTCTCTGCTGAGCCCTTTGTACCATTTGGAGATCAAGACGATTTGGTAAAAGCTAATATTGTCAATATTCTAACAGGGATTCACATGTATTAGTTCCATTATTTTTAGTTCATTTTTTAAATTAGCCTTGTTTTTTTATTTTTTTATTATGTTATTTTTTGTATGAGGTTTTTCTTTTTTCTTTCTTTTTTATGCCAGCATTTGCACATATGATGACATCATCCGTTACTTGGGACTTAGAGACTTTTCCACTTGATTACTTGAGTCGTTTCCTGGATGACAAATTTTTACTTTTACTCGGGTAAACATTTACTGAAGTTGCGCTATTCTTACTTGAGAACAATTTCTGGGTACTCCACCCACCTCTGGTTTTAACACAGCTAAGCTTTCTTTCTACCATTTACACATCCTTCCTTTGGAACCTGCACAGTGGCTGCTGGACAGAGACTCTGTCTCACACCCAATGTGTGAGAGCTGCAAACTTGATTCAAAACAAAGATTATACTGTCATGACAGAGACTTATTTGGTCTTACCCGCTCTCTCTCTCTCTCTCTCTCTCTCTCTCTCTCTCTTTCTCTCTCTCTCTCTGTCTCAAGGCTGGTCCTGGTGACACAGATCGCCCCCCCGTCCCACCGCCGTGCCTGTAGAGCGACTCACGCATGGATACAATGTGCTCCTCTGTGCTCTTTGAAGGCCGGCATTACCGTTCACACGCAATCCCCACCAAATACTGATATGCTTCTGTTTCAGCCCTGTTTCTTCACACTGCTTTTTTTGGGATTTTTTTTTTTTACCCGCATAAATCTTGAATATTTTCACCCATTTTTAAACAGCACAGTGGATAGCATATTTGTTGTTTAAATAATCAAAATTTTATTTCAATGAATCTATTGTTGACTAATAAAATGATCATGAAGGAATCCTTCTCATAGATGTAACCAACCACGCGGACACATTAAACTCACCTGAACTACAATAACTACAGAGAAATATGTAATATCTTTAATAAAAAGCAGGTATTTAGAAGGAATAAACTGCTGAATAAACAAATATTCTTCTTTAGATCATGCAAACACAATGGAAAACAAAGTATGATATATAAAACTTTTATAGTAAAATTTTTTATCAAGGTTGTTTTCACTTATATATTTGTGCTCGCAATTATGTGTTCTAATTAAAACCTATTTCAGACATAAAACAATAAAATAATGTTTGTTTTTTTGCAATGTCAAATCTGCTCTATAGATTTATTAAACAAAAAGAAAATAAAAAAATATGTGCAGAAAATTTTGGAAGAATGTAGTTAAACTATTTAACTTTGAACCCTTATCTATTTAGTGAATTATTTGTTAATATGGAGGAGAATAATCACATTTTAAATGGTCTCACTATGAGAATGAATAATGTAAAACATGTTTAGTAAAAATAAAATAAAATAAAAGACTTATTTCAGTCTGAAAAAAATAATTTGTATGTCTTTTAAAGTCATTTTAATACTACCTGCTTTTACGACAAAAAACTTCAGTCAACCAAAAGAAAATGTATATATATTTTTTTATCTTTAATAATTTATGGTGTTAATGGCAAATCTGTAAAAGAAATTTATTCTGGAGGGGTTTATTATTTCAATGGAACTAAAAAGTTTATTGTCTATATATGCGGTTTTTGTGTACTAATGTACGTCACTGATAAAAAGAGAAAAATTATAAATATATATAGAAAAACATTAAAATCTTTTTAATTGCTATTTGATTTTGTATAAAAACAACTGAAGTGGTCCAGCATGGTCCTAGCATCCTATTTAAGTGGTTGTAATACTGATGGTCTTTACTTCCTTCTCTCTGTCTGCAGATGGTTGTGCAGTCAGCTGAAAATAATCCCCATCAGACAGTTATGTAATAAATGTGACAGGCCCTACAGTAAGGCCTCTGTGTTCTCTGTTTGACTGTATGTGAACAGACTCTAAAACCTTTTCTTCATATTTAGAGCATTTCATCTGAAGACATACCTGCCTTTTACTGCCACCTTACACCAGTTTTTTGGGGGGTTTTTCCTCGTTGGCATAAAGCTGCTATTTTGCTGCATCCTTGACCTCTGCTGTTTGTTTTGCTTCTCTGCGACTGTGCTGTCTGCCCCGCAGACTGATGTTGTTTGTTGCCCTGTGGCTCGGTTGTGCAGGACAGAGCATGAAGTGGGCCACACACTGCTTTTGATTGACAGTTTAGTCTGTGTGCAAACATTTCATCCAGTGATAGCAACCGGCAAACTGTTCTTCTTTCTGTTTTTCCTGCATTTTTCATTCACTCTCTCCCTCATTTACTCATTCTCTTTCTCTGCTCGCTTCAACAGATCGTTTTCATAACCACTTTTCTGAGGTCACAGTTTCGTCTGTAGTAGTCACGCAAACCCAGTGCCTGCTCAGTCAGCTCTACTCACACACACACACACACACACACACACACACCAAAGCAATACTATGCTGCGCTACAGAGGAGCTAGTTTTAAAGAGACAGTGAGCGTCTTTCTCCCAGCCTCCACAGCATGTTACAGACTCTGCTCTTTAAGGGTCAGCGGGTCTATTTTTGGCTCCTGGAGCTCGGAGCACTGACACATGGGTAACCTATGCCTGAAGATCTGAGGAAATCTACCAGACTATTTACGATTTAACCCTTGACTGTACCAATATTTTACGGTTTAATACTGTTTTTGGATTGCCGCAAGTAATATTTTTTAATGTGTTCAAAAAAAAAAAAAAGGATTTTTTTGTTTGTTGCTATAGGGCCACTTTATGTAATCTCCTGTAATTCCATTATGGGGTAATGCAAGAGTTAAATTTACTTTAAAAAAATGCTTGTTTTCCTTGCAGCATCCTTCTTTGTGCTTAAGTGTTTCAGGTATGAATTGTTCCAGCATTCAGAAGACAGAGCCAGATATTCTCCTGTCTTGATCAGGAAGGGTTCAGTTGGCACTCTAACCCTTTCATCACCTTGGGCCCTGAGGGGGAAACTACAGTGACCGGGATTGACAGGGGGGGAAGGGGAGGAAATAGTGGGCAGGAAGAGCGTAAGAGCCACTGATTATGAATGAACATAAGAGGTCATAGAAACAAAGGGATTATTCATATTAACACTGATGCAAACTGAAACTCGACGATTACACGAGGATGCAGTTACTCTTACATAAAACAGATATATTCACAGTAAAAAGAAACTAAATCTTGTTTCTAGGGCTTTACATATCTATTTGGTTTTATGTTTCTTTCAAAACACACGGAAAACATGTATTACACATTTTTCCACTGAAAGCTTGACTTTAACAAATGTAGAAGGTTGTAAAAAAAAAAAAAGCAATTGACTGTTATGGTGATATTAATCAAGAAAAGAATTTTAAAGATCATCTTCAAAAAACACTTTTGCCAATAGAAGTTGCATACTGTATATAGAACCAGTTTAGCGCTAAGTTAATAGTTCTGTTTTTTGGCCAAATTAACTAAAGTGTAGAGCTGCTACACGTTTGAAATAAAAAATACAGCAATATCACAATACGACAACTTTTTGTACAACATGGTATCACTTTCTTACAATATCATCTTCTCGTTTAAACAATATGCTTATGTTAATAAGTTATAATATGATTAGCTGTATTTTTATTCCAACTGGGTGACAGCTCTATTCTTGCATACAAATTAGCATTCATTTAGCACATTTAATTAGATTTTAAAAGATTTCAAACTACCATTGCACGTGCATATGTCTCTTTAACCTCTGTTCTAATCTTTATCTTAAAGACCTAATGAACAACTGTTAGCACTTAGCTTTGTGAACTTATTTCTGCTCACAACCATAAGCCAAGGGTGCACTAACATACAGAATAAAGATTAGCAAGGGTGCATCTGCTGACTAAAAGAAGTTGGCTGCCTTTTCCCCTTGCTTATAAGACGAATTTGACAATTTGGAAAGTTGTCAGTTGAGAAAAACACTTTATAGAAAGCAAGAAATCACTAGAAGATTTCATATTCGGGCCAAAAAGCACCTGTAAATCTAGTGGGTGATTAAATGAAGTGAGGAAATGATTGTTGCTCTTTTATTTAAAAGAAAGCGGTTTGAATTTCTTTGTATGAAATGTTTGTATCTGGCTATGCTAGCAGGAAACTGGTATTTTTACCCAAGGTTATCCCATACCCTTCTTTGTCTAATACAAATTACCACATAAAAAATATCAATTAAGTTTTTTACAAAAAAGTCCTCTAAAAACTCTTGAAATATACTTATAGTTAGTATCAAATTTAATTAAAATAAAACACAACACACATTTATTCCCCCTACTCCCACCACCATCCAAACTCATACAACATGATTTAAAATCCAATATCTAAAGCCTTCCAGTTCTCTAAAAGCAACAGTGTAAATGCATGTGCATAAAAACACACAAACTTTGTTAGATTCAAATGTGCATGCATACTCTATAACCAAAGCAAACTTTATTGGTATTTACCCTAAACATAGTGGATAATGATTCCCGACCAGCTAAAAGATTATATTTTCCAGCTCATCAAATCTGATGTTTGCGTGTTTTTTGTCACAACATTGCCAGCGAGCAAGTGGGGGCCATGAAACAGTCTGAATATGGCCGGGAAATTGACAGAGAGTTTAGCCAGGAGAGGGTTTGCATGGGGAACAACTTGAAGTAGCAGGGAGGAGAGGCTTGGCAAAACCGAAGGCTCAGTCCTGAAGGCTTTTGGCAGGTGTTTTGTCTCTGCTATCCATCCAGCTGCTGACTACAAACACGGAAAGCCTTACAAGAAAATATACTAGCTGTTTGGACAGACTGTAATCTGAGTGATCCTCTACTTTGCTGCTTTTTTATGCTTTTACAGTTCTGCAGGCTGACTACTAATTATTTTTTTACAAGAGGACATTTTAGAAAATAACGGAAAAGACGATGCCGTGTCTAGGCAAGTGAAAACATAACTTGAGAAGATTTGCTTTAACCAACAGCAAATAGTGATACCAAAGCAATAAGGGAAACACCAGAATTTGTGATTTATTTATTTATTTTTGACTGATTAGTAGTGGTGTAATAAGATATCATCACACAAGATCACCCAGTTGTATTACTCCTAAATATTTCTCATTCAAGTCTCACAAAGTCTTGCTTTAAATATGTGCTTTCGTTTGGTGAAATCTACTTGAGCTATCATTAGAAACCGCGCCGCTTAAAATGACGTCTTTAAGATTTACAACCTGCCTCTATATATCGGTGAGTCCTATTTTGAAGTGAGGTTAGAAGTAGTTCTTGAGTTGAAATGTTGTACTGACAGAGTTGACTGGTTGGATGGGAATGTGGTAAATTTTGGGTCATTCTGATTATGTAAAGCACTTTGAGTTGCAATTTTTGTATGAAAAAATACTTTGTAAATATAGTTTGATTGATTGTTCAACCGATAGTTGATTTTTGACAGAAAAGTGACAACCTTCTTGTTGGCATGGTTTCAGTATAACTTGGTCTCATCAGCCAGGACTTGTGTCTGTTTAGCAACTATCATATCTTATGATGAGAGAAGAAAGCAAGCCAGTATGTAATTGTCACACACATATTTACAGTGAAATAATGTCATGGAATTATGGGCTGTTTATGGCTCTAAACAATCTGTCCAGGTAAACTGTGACATCATAACGCTGAACCCACACGTCTATCCAACCAAATGTCGTATTTTTCTAAATGTGGGTTGTTTCAACACAGAAAAAATCCGACGTACTCCAAATTTGTCTACCTGTTATGCTAGAAGAGTCATTCAAAAAAAAAAAAATAATAACGTTTGGCTTATTACTTCCCTTCCGGTTCTGTTCATTCAGAAATTCAACACATTTAATACGCTACCCTTCACGGTTTGTGCTGCAAAATATTGCAAATCCTCAAACTAGTTTACAAAGGTTTTGAATGTAGCTTCAAAACATAGTTTTCTAATTATCTTTGTGAGTCAGAGTAAAAAGTAGCAAACCCTTTAAAGTCCTATTTAGTGCAGTATATAATGAAAGAGTGGACAATATAAAAGACAAGGATTAACAGATGATCACTTTGACTCAAACACTCATACAAAACAAATGTATTTATTTCTAATAATTTTTCTTTAAACATTAATCTGTATGAATATTTCTAATGAAGTAAACAGAGGTTATGAGTTTTTCTAAATAAATTAAAGCGGCTCACAACTTGTTATTTTATGCCGTTATGAAATTAAATGGGTGTCTGAATGCAGTTCTAATCAAGATGAATGTGGTGAGAAAACTAGACAGATTAGAGTGCATTTGGATGAAATATATTTCTCAGACTTGACTTGGATTTGAAAGTGATAATGTGTGACTATTTCTTTCTATCAGTGTAAAACTAAAGGTTCTAAAATACGTTTATATAGCTTACACTGGAAGTGGATGATTGTATGCTGTACAGAGATTTGTTAAAACACAATTGAAGATCAATGAAAGCTCTGTCCCTCATTATTGTATTTAAAAAAAATTGAATTTCAATACTTATCTGGAATTAGGAAATAGTATAGGCCATAATAAATGGACCTGGACACATTTTTTTAATATCTGGGCACAATTGGGATTCACAGTTTCCTCCAAGATTTACAATAATGTAGTCTAATTTTGTTCTTATGATTCCACAATCGTGTATCAACTCATCCTGTGAGCCTGATGCATCTTCTAGCTTCGGGAAAATCAGAACCATAATTAACTGTCTACGGCAACAGCCTCAATGCCATCAGCGATCACATGGCTCTGTCAATTAGGTCAAGCCCGAGCCTTTTCTACATGAATTGGCCCATCTGACATTTTTATAACAATGTTGAGCCAACAGTAGAGGGATGGGGAATTGGTGTTGTGATGGTCCAATGAATTATGCAAGCTTGTTTTTTTATGCTGTTTTTTTTTTTTTTTTTCTCCCTCACTGCTTTTATTTCAGACAACTTCTGTTTATCTCACAACCCCCATTGACCTTTTTAAAGTATGGTGCTCGGTTCAAATTATTCATGGTGTGACATGTTGACCTTGTTGCAGAGTCTTCCTTTGCTGCTTATCTCCTAATCAGAGACATTTCAGGAAACTATTTGAGGGTCGAGTGGAGTAAAGCGAGAAAAAAGCTCTGGCGTCAGTTGCTAAAATAGACATAAAGTAAACAGAGCGAGTCAAAAGGGAGAGTGGGAAGTAAGCTGACGCGATAACACGCGTGGTCAGGCTGGGGTCGCCCGACGCTTGACTGTAAGGTGTTGCAGCTCTACTTAATAATAGGATTGAGGGAGATTAACAAACTTGAGGATAGGAAAACGAAACAAAAGACGAGTCTTTGGTGCCATCCACTGTAGAAGAGACTTTAGGTTGTGTTAAACATTTGTTTGTTCTTGATCTCTGACACTTCTACAATACAACAAGATTATTAGCCTTACAAATGTTTACCAAATTCCCACAAATAATCTACAAGCGTAACATTTGTGAACCATGTTGTGTTGTTTGGAGTTGTTTTCCATAAAGGGTGATAAAAGAAAATCCTAAAAATTGTCAACTTTGCATCGTAGTTGTAAAGATTATCTGTAAGGCAATCTGAAGGAAGCCACCAATAACATCAGCTCTAGATAGAAACGCAGACAGATGCAGCAGATTAAGTATTTGTACTTCCTGAGCGCGAGACTGAAGATTTCTAAAAGTATCACCACATTCTCATGCCTGAGACATGTGAACGGGCGCGGCATCTTTGCCCTTAACTCGTTTAGGGACACGTTGAGGTCACTTTCCCCGGGTTTACACAACATTGCGTGACCAGGAGATGGGTATCTGGTGGATCCAATTGCCTTCTGTGAGGGCGGGTAGTGCCTTCATGAATGTAGCCTTTGAATGGCGAGAGGCCAGCAGACATCCAGACAGCCTGTACTTTACTGTATGTGGGAAATGGGCCTGATGCGACTTCAAAAGGCCACAAAGATGTTATTATGCCATCCCCCAGCCTTTTCTGAGTCACAAGGAGGGAGTCTCCACTGATCTGTTGTTTTCTCATTATATTACACATGGAATGGTTTGGACAAATTCCTGTTTATACTTTAGTTGACCAATTTCAGAGAGACAGAAATTGAATTACTGTGATCGCTTTTTGCTTTTATATCGTTTACTCTATTGAGAAAATAATGTTAAAAATCAAGAGGCATTAAAAACACATGGATTTTAGGCACTTAGATGGATAAATTGTATTATTTTTAAGTTAAAAAATGACAATTTGAAGGGATGGAATTGGGGAAAAAAGTACATCACTTCGTCCTTTTGCCCCCTGGTACTTCCATTTTGAACCCCTGCTTTGCCATTATTTTTCTGTTGTGGAAAATATGTCTTTAACTATTGCATATCAGTTTATTGCTCTTAGTATTTAAGTATGTTTGGTTATTTGTGAGGATAAACAATCATAAATATGTTTAAATCTTAGAATTTAATTTAAAGGTGCATTATAATCAACAGATTTGATTTTTACGCCTCGTTTCCATTTATTCCCATTACATTTTTTGGGGCCAACTTACTCTTATGAAATATAAAAGATGAGTGACCTCCAGCTAGTGTATATATATATAATTTATTACAGAAACATACCCACATTTCAATATACTGTTTGCTTATAGATAAATAATTTTAATTCAGTTAATTCATATAGTGCCAATTTCCAACAAATGTCATTTCAAGGCAATTAACAATAAGAAAACAACCTGTCGTTGTTGAATCTTATCATATAAACAAATTCATCTTTCAATATGTCAAATAACTGATTGTTTAAGCAAATATGAAACTTTGCCTGAGTGCGTAGAAAGTGATGGACAGATATATGTGTAAAAAGGTTATGGATTTACCAGCTTTGCACATGTAGAAACCTTTTTTTTTTTTTTTGTTCCTTTCAAATAACCCTGAGGTCAAATATTCTTAGTTGGATTTAGGGCTGGACTTTGAATAACGCAATTGTAACACATGAATATGTTTTGATCTAATCATCCTTGTAGACCTTGCTTAGGGTTGTTCTCCTGCTGCACGGTGTCAGTCTCAGCTTCTAAAAGGTTTTCTTCCAGAAACACCTCTCCAGCTTAGCTCATCCTTCTTTCAATCAACTCTGACCAGCACTCCTGCTCCCTACCTAAATAAAAGCATGATGCTACCACAGAAAGTCACATGGATTTTGTCTTGTATTTGTGGGGGAAGGAATTGCTGTTGTGTTGGCCTGACGTGTGGATCTCTGCAGCTCCAAAGTGGGCCTCTCAGGTGTGACTAATAACCACCATGTACTGGTAGGTTTCGGGTTGTGGTACTGTATAACATACTCTTTCCGCTTTTAGCTTGTGGATTCAACAGAGTCCTCTGAAATATTAAAAGCTTGCAGTATTTATTATATCCTACTCCAGCTTTCCACTTTTCCACCCATTACTCACTGACCTGTCCGCCGTGTCGACCTTGGTCGACGTTTGGTCACTGATTTTCTCTTATAATCCTCTGAGACTTTTGCAGAGCAGCTGGATTTCTACTGAGATCAAGTTACAAACAGTCGGACTCTGCTCAGCAACTAGATTAATACTCGAAGCAGGTGGTTGCACTGTGTTTTATATGGGGACATCGGGGTAAATGGGGCTGAATATCAAAAATAGACTTACTTTACTGATTTTAAGAAGGTTTTGACAGTCATGTGTCCCTTTTCTTCCACTGCATAGTTAAGGGCTACTTTGTACTGGTTTATCACATAAAGCATATGTGGTCTGTGGTTGCACTGTGAGTATTTTAACACTTTTAAAAGCCTCTTTATGTTAGGACATCTCAGCAACTGTTGAGCCAAAAATGAAACATTAGATATGGAAATCTCTTTGCAGAGAACAAGAAAAAAAATGATTTTTTTTTTTTTAATCAGATGATTGAAGTTTTGGTTTCCCAGGTGACAGCTAAGTACATAGAGTGGATGTGATTCCACTTTGATTTGGCTACTATATTTACCCAGACACTGCAGGGCTGTCATATCAACACCTCTTCTTGTCAAAACTTCTGCTGGGCCGAACAAACGTTTGACAGCAAGAAAACGGGATAACACCTTGGCACGACAGCGTCGACACATTTAATTTGCCGAACAACGCGAGCGACATCCTAAACAGGACTCAGAGCGCGCCGGAAGATGAAATTATGGCTCTTTTGTTCTCCTCCGCCATTAACTGACTGTCACATTGTTTTGACACTGCTGCTTGTTCTTTGCAAAGCCTGAGGCACAAGTATCTGCTAAAGAGTAGCTTAAAAGAATACGTTTCAGGGAAAATTGTCTTCCTGTAAAATGATTGTGATCAATCAATGTTAAATGAAAAGTTTCATTTCAATCAAATCTTTACTAATCTTCCTGCACTCAGAATATTCGCTACTCCACACTCCTATTGTATTTATTTACCACAATTATACTAAAAGTTAGGATGAATCTTTCTGTGTTAACAAAAAAAAAAAAAATCCAATATGTCGTTAAAGGAGACTGTTGTATGAAAACAAATAGGATTTGAAACCACAACCAGTTCTATATCTAACAAATGACTCTTTATGAAAACAGGGATTAGACTGTCAGTGCTCTGGCTGGATAAAGTCGCGCCGTGTGCGCGTAAGCACATGCGATGCATATTTAAAACGTTTGCAATTTGATGATGAAAACAAATCCTGGCACATTAGCGCCGAGAATTTCACCCCTTCGCACGCAAACTTACAGCTGGGGAGGGCCTTGGTTCTGAGCTTGCATATATATCTACGTGTGTCCCTGTGTGTTTGAGTTTTGCCGAGGGTGCACCCAGCAGCTGTTTAAATTCAGTTTAACCACGCTGTCTGTGCAACATGCCAATTTGAAACGAGATCATGGAGGACAGAAACAGAGCGCGACACCTCTCTTCAACATCTCTTTTTTCCCCCTCTTTTGCTGTTAAATACGTTTGCTTCTGTTGCCAGAGTTGTACTCCCTTTACTTATTTAGGCTCGACAACCGTCTTGAGCTCAAGCAACTGATATGATGATCTGACCCGATCCCTCTGCTCGCTGCTATGCGCCATCTGTCAGAGGTCGCGACCCTGTTCTTAAAGAATTAGATCAGGGGCGCGTTATTCTTTTAAAAGGTCTAAAGGGCTGCCACCTACAGCAGTACATGCTACTAATAAGATCACAAGCATGTAGAGTTCATTATGACAGCAAATGTATCCGCCGTTAATCTTTATTGCAATCGACCTGTTGTGGATGGTAGACTCTCAGAAGTGTCATTTAAAGTGAGAGTCTGTGGAAAAACCTCTGACATTACAGTTGTAAGATGAGCTGAAAAAGAATGACAGCTGAATTGTTGGAGGCAGAGTAAGCTCTGACAGCAGCTGTAGTAAAAAAAAAATGGTTGCATGGACGGGAAAAAAGCAGAAAGGGGGGGTTTGTTTTGGCTTCAGCGTGAAGATCTGAGAGTTGAGAGGATTAAAGGTGTCAGCTTGGGTGTATGCAATAAAAGCAACTCGAGTGTAAGTTTGAAAACACTACAAAAAGCCTATCATCAGCTCTCAGTAGAACGGTTGATTTCCTGCACATGCAGTCGATGCAGGCGATTCTGGCAGGATGACGTCGCCGCACGAAGCAACCACAGTTTCAAGCCAAAAAATGTACAACGAAAAAGTGAAATAGTGGATTTTATTTAAAACTGAAAAACAAACGCTATAATTACAGATAAAATAATATAACGCATCAAATATAACAGTTGTGAACGGTGTGGCCTGCTGACTGGCTGTATGCAGAAATAGGCCGCGGAAAAAGAGCCTACTTCACACAGAAAAAGAAAATCATTAAAACCTTTTTAAGCTATAAGAACCTGGGCTGAGCTTTAGCAATGACAAAACGCTGCTGCCAGGTTTTACTGTAAGATATCCAGAATGCATATACGGTACTTCAAACGAAAGCATCTTAACCATAAGAACAGAAAGCTTTAGGCACTGTATCATTGCCTTCATCTTTATATACTACAATGATGCATACAGACCTTGCACAGATACAGTAATATTTATAAAAATATTTCCTTTGGAAATCTTTTTTTAAGGCAAATACAAAGTTTATTTTGTAAAACTTCTTTTATGTGGGCAAGGCCTAAAACTCCTGAAGCTGATTCATTTTTGTCAACAACAAAAAAACATGCTCTAGCCCAGAGGCCCACATCCTCACAAATCTGGATGAAAAGATATGTGATTTTAAACACCTTGACTTTTTTAAATCCTTAAAACACCTTGTCTATGTACCAAAATGGGGTGACTGTACATTAAAGAAAAGGAAAAGCCTAACTAATTTAAGATATCTTATTTGGAATTTTTACCAGCAAAGCTGCTTTAAGTTGTTAAAATTTACTGGGAAAAAATTGTTCTTTTTATTGGAGTGTCAGAAGATCTGCATGGAGAGGATATGTTCACGTTTTTATTTGGTGTGCACATGCATACGTCAGCAGGCAGAAAAAAAGATGTATATTTCAGATAAAATCCAGTTTTGAATTCTGTTTACTGTAGAAAATTTACACTACACCTTCCTTTCTGCTGGCTAACAACGTCTGCCTGGAGGCTGGGGATCTTAAACAAGCACAAGTCACGCAACTGCCTCACTGTCTTGCTCTCTCTTTCTCTTTTTTTCTTCCACTCACTCACTCCTTCCGCCCTCAGTAGTGACACACATATCTGAATGGTTACCTGCCTGTCCGGGTGAGATGTTTTCCCTGCCGTAACAATGCGCTGAATGCTAAGATTTTGCCTTATATCGTTTTAATTCTCCCTGCCAGAGAAAAACAAAGCGTGTGCACGGATAGGTGTGTTTTACATGGAGAAGCGTCCATCTGCTCTACTGTCTCTCTTGCATCTTATATAAAGATTTTTATTTTTTTTCATTTTTGTCCAGCTCACTCATTCGATCATAATTCGTTGGATAGCAGGAGTTCATTGAAAGTTCATACTGCTCTGAGACAGAGGCGAAGGCCTGCCACCCAGCGAAAAGCACACAGAAACCTTTCAAACACATTCTCTTGTCCTCTTTAATTACTTTATCTGTTTCTCACAACAGTATCTGCCTATGGAGCTGCATTAGCATTCCTTCTACTTAGATCTTGCGTCTCTGAGCTTAAATAAAACAATACCCCCAAAGCTTCCTCAGCTAAATCTTAACTTTTTGTGACATGCTCTGAGGACCTATTTTCACTCAGCTGATTTTATGTTTTGTTTTGCTGTTCTTTCGCTTTATAAAAATGGCGATGAAAGGGGACCTCATCTGGTTGACAGGGGTCGTCGTATCGAGCTGTTTCCGGTCAGATGCCACTTTGGTTAGCAGTCTTTTCAAGCGCATGGAAACATATCGATTTACGTTCGGGAGGGGGCCCCGAACAATTTTTTGCACACTGAGGCGTGCTTTAATTAAGATAAATGGGGTTGACAGATACAGCAAACAACCGGATGAAACCAGCAGGCGGACACAGACGGATGAAAGTAGATGCATATGTTAAATGTGGTGAAGCTGTCTCACCAGTTGCTCACTTCAAATAACCAACATGATCTTTATCTGTGAAACAGCTTAAAGAAAGACACGTGCTTCATCTCTTTCATTCTGTCTGCTGTTTGTATAGCACTCAATAATCATGGTCAGTAAGTTGCACTCTCTTTGTCTCACAATAACTTTGCTATTTCAAAGTTTTCCTGCCTCCTGACAGTGCAGCAGTGTCACAGTTCATTCATTGGGCAAAGTGCATTCTGTATCCCTCCGCCATAGGCAGACTGCACTACTGACACCCATGAGTACATTGTGCTGGCAGCCATGTTTCTCTGGACATGCTGCAATTGACGGATGTTGGGAAATTATAATATTGTGAGTCATCAGTCAATGCTAACTGCGAAACAGAAGCATTGAGCATTTTGTTCTGAAATTACAAGAATTTTGGGGGGGCCGGTTTGAAGTTTCTAACATAAAAATAGCAGTTTCCAGGCTTAAAGGTCCAGTGTGTAACATATTCAGCTTTTTATTAATAAAAATCAAGTTCTGCTTTCATAAATACGTATTTTACCAAGGTCTAATCACATTCGCATTATCAATAAAGCGTTCTCGTATCGTAGAATACGTTGTTTATAGATACAGAGGGTGGGCCGCCGCCCATCTGAGGCTGCAATGCTGCATCACCATCTTTGAATACGTTAGCCGAAAGGGGTTAAACTTGTTAGCTTTACTTGTTTTACTTGTTTAGCCAGTGACGTCGGGGGGGGAGGGGGAGAGGTGAAGAGGCGAGCAACGAGCATAAATAAAGCAGAATTATGTATGGTTCTGTACCTCATCACCTGATGAGACAATCGAGCTTGTGCCAGACGTTGACATGATCACAATTATGACACTCCGTGGCTTCCGTTGTAGTAATGACGTGTTATAACGCTGAGAAGCCAGAGAACACTGCTCAGTCGCATGCATTCAATTAGCGCACAACTAGTTGGAGGTAATTCGTACACACAGGGGCTTTAAAGGGACACTTTAGATAAAAATAAAATTACGATTCTGAGTAGATTTTGTAATAGGTCCCTTAACTTTTGTAGAAAGATGTTACATTGTAGTGAGCTTGACTTAAACAGAAGAAATTCTATGCATGTTAGAAGAGTTACTTTGTTTAGTTATTTCAACAAAATAGAATATATGTATATATATCTTAGTTAAAAAAACATCCAGTAGATACAGTATGACTTTTCAACATATACATTTTCAAACCTAATAAAAGATGAAAACATACATATTCTTGATGGCACGATATACGCTGGTACCCAGTAACCAAAATATAAACTCTAGTCTTTGGAGATTTACAGTGTGTTCGATTAGTCTCAAAGCTTATTATATATTTCTTTCAATTTGATGCTTACAAATAGGCTACATAAGGAACATGTTGACAAATAGTTATTATTCTGGTCCCTGTGTGTCATTTAATGAAACCCAAATTGTCAAAAAGTGTTAATATATAGTGTAACCTTTCACTACATTCTACAGTATATAAGCGGCAGCCATACTGGATATTAAACTCAGGGCTGTTCGGTGAACTATGACTGTTTCTAGTCGAAGTTCAGATTTCAGAGAACAAAGGGAACCCACCATTCAGTGCAGCTAAAGACAGCTGGTAGTCTTGAGTAAAAATACGTTAAAGTAGTAACATAAATATTGTTCAACTCTGGGAACACCAACTAATTTAACAATGGTATCTTGTGGAAGCATTGATGTTAAATACAGCATTGTATCCTAAGCATAAAAGCTTATGAAGCGTGAGTTTATATAGTTTATAATAGCAAACCATGTGGCAAGCTAAAGCTGTCTGAGTAGCTGTTAGGCTTCTCTGAGGTTTTCCTAACTTTCCTATAGCTTAAACTAATGGTGGTATAATATCTTTCAACCAGATGCCAGAGAACTAATATATCTACTGATAAAAACATCATAGAACATCACTACAAAAAATCCAATATATCCTTTCAACAACTGGTGCTTTTAAATCTGTTAGCAATGTTCCATAATTGAGTAAAGACCAACAAAGTGTGTGTTTGTTGTAAAGGTGGACTGGAGTAAATTCATAATCTGGAGTAATGGGAAATGATCCAAAAGCAGCAGAGATTATGCATTATTAGAAAAGTGTTCTTAATGACAACATGAGACAAAAAAACATGGGTTTGCACCTCAGTTAAATCATTTTCTTCAGAGCGGCATGTAAGATTTGTAATCGTGTAAACTGACAACACAATTCAAAACAGCTGGGAAACGGCAGCATGTTTTGTAGCATTGCTGCACTGTTAAAGCCTCACCATAATATAATTATCAAGTTAATCTCCAGAGGCTTTGGAGTGCTTGTTGCTTCCCTCCTTTATCCCTCTGCGCTCCCCTTGCTGAGGCGGAGCGCCTCGCTAAGCGGTAGCTGTGACACTAATTACACTAGACAGCTTCCAACAATAGTGTTGGACCAACAAAGGCTTCTGCTTCCTCTGCAGGAGTCCCTCGCTGTCTATTCATACTCACTTGCACCCGAAACACACACTATACCCGACTGTTTGCACACAAACACACCACCCACTGCTGCGTGGCTGCCTCTAGCTGTTACAGTTAGGAGTCTAATGGACCCCCGTCTGCAGTACTGATGTGAGTAATTCACTTATGGCCTCTGTGATCTCGAGAGGCTCTGCAGGCCCCCTGCCCCTTCCAATGAAGACCCCTGCTCCTTTCAAGGGAATTCAATGTCTATGGCAAGTGGGAAGCCCCAGCAAATCCATGGTCATTCCTTGATTTAACTCGACTGCCATGCTCCTTGACAGATACATGGGATTAGCATTATTCTTTTGTAGCAGTTCACAACTATTGTGTGTTTGACTGATTCAAAGAGAAAATATAGAGCTGCACATTGAAACTAAAGCACCAAACAGATCTGTGATTTGTTTTCTTATTTTGAACTGCTAACATGTACTAGAATGTGATATACCTTAACAGGAGGAAAACCAGGATCATCAAACTACATTGAGAAATACAAAATAAGACAATGAATAGCAAAAACAAAAAGGTTTGCTTGGTTAAATTCAGCTACATTTCCCTGGAAAAGAAATGGTTTACAAGTAACTTTTCCCAAAAGCTCACGGAACATCAAGCATTTTAGGCCACGACGGTCACAAAAAAGTGCTGCAAAATCCTGGAGGGACTTACAAACATTTCTGTCATTAACTGTGATTCGCAAGTTGGCCTAAAGATTGGTGTTTTAGTTCCCTCTAAGTAGAAAAACTTATTTCACATGCCTGCATCTCCCCATAACCTCTGATCAGCCTAACTATTACGATTAAAGATCGGCAACCCAATAGCATGATGTTATCGTGAGTACTTCTGATTGCTTTCTTTTAACAATTGCTTCCTTCTTGTGGCTTTTCTATAAAAACCAAACTTTTAAGTAATACTTATCAACAACCTGAACATTTGGAGCAAACTTGGGCATTTGTGCACCTAAATAAAGGAAAGGGATGAAAAGACATTTGGGATTGTAATTCAGTCTTTCTGTGCATTAGGTATACTTTAACATATGTTTCATTCATTTCAGCATGATTACATCTTCCTATGTGTACAGAACTTGTTGCACAAACGTAGAGACATTGCGTGCAAGGGATAGAGGAAAAAGGAAGCCCTACCAGTGGCATTAAGCTCTGTACACTCACTGTTCATGAATGATGAACAGAAAACAGGGCTCGGTCTGACCTGCTCATGTAGTACGAGAAAAGCTGTAGATTGTTTGCCACCAACATCCTAACAGGATTGGTCAGCGTTTTGAATAAGAGTGACATTTTAGTTTTAGATTTTGAAGATGATAGTAAAAACACTACGTCTGAAGTACATATGGTAACCAACTGTGAAAATCCTGGGTTGAATGTGCTTCAGTGTGCTTTGTTTTTTTTAAAAAATACTCTCTGCAATCAGTGGATCTTAGTACAAGACCTTCCTGCTTAATTAAATTGCCATATCTGAGAATTCAGAACCCAGTTTGGATCTCAAGAGTGAAGGAATTTGGTTTCAGAAACAATAAATTGACCACACTGTGACCTTTCCACGGATGAACCTTTACACTCCATTCACTATCGTGCTGATACATCTTGGATTCCGCCTGACCATCTTGTCTGTGTCTTAAGGAAGGAAAAAGTGGAGGGTCACTGAGAGTTTAGCAAACACAAAAGTCTGTCTATGATTTGACCTGATCCACAGTTCCACCCCTGAGCTAAAAGACTCCATTCAGAAGTAGTTGTCACGCTGCCGTACTTCCCGCTTTAGGAAATCAAATCGTCTGAACTGGTTATGACCGAATTTGATACAGACCTTATAGGGTAAGAATAAACTCAAAACAATGTCAAAGCTTGGGCTTACTTCTGTGAAATTCTTTTTAAATTAGTGGGTGTTAGAATAAAGATTTTAACTGATTGATGTGTCTTGTTTTCCTCTTCCTCTGTCGGGTGGTAGGTTACAAAACTGTCTGTCTACTTGCTGACGTCACAGATTGCTCAGGGCTGGCGTGAGTCTGTGGGCTCTGTGGTGTTTCTCTTCCTCTTTTATTATAGCTCAGCAAGCAGATAACAGCCCAAGAAAACTCATTTTGAAACGGCACAGCATACAGTTGATTAGCATCACATATCTACACCATCACTGCTGGTTTTTTATATTCTTTTTTGTGTAGGTGTGTTTTTTTTTTACCCTGTCATCACCTTAAATGGCATAATGGCTAAGAGAGGAGGTTTTATGAAGAAAATACAACAAAAAGTGGTTACATTAACACCAAGGTGTGAGGTCTGTGGCAGAGCAAACACTTAGGGCTGGCATGGTTTAACTTCTGGAGCTTTTGGATATTTACTGTTCTTAATTGCAATATGAAACTGTCTTTTTGGAAATTTCAAATATAACCCAAGAAATTACTATTTTAATCAAGCATAGTATAATTTGTCAGATAATGGCTAAATTTGACCAATATTAGCCACATTATCTTATAAATCTGAACATTTTGATGAGAAGCTGGCTATAGATGTTAGTTTAGTCAAGTGTAATTCTTTTTCAACGTTTTAAGCAGAGAACAGTAAGGCTGGCATGTTTAGACAGGTTTCAGTTTGAATCTTAGTTTGAATTCAGCTATAGCTATCTTAGCATTAATGCTAAAGTTGAACTTGCTAGCAGGCCGTGGTCCGTGAAGACGACTTTCATGGAAAAGGTTTTGAAATACAGTGTTCTCTCACTATAACGTGGTTCACCTGTAGCGGCCTCGCTGGTTTGCTTATATGTTTCTAATGATTTACATATAATTATGGAAGACTTACTGGACTGTTATAGCGATTATTTAAATAGTTTTACTGAGAGAAATTTGTGAGGATTAGAATTGATAACATACTGAAAATAAAGGAATCTTTATACTGTATATATATATATATATATATATATATATATATATATGTGTGTGTGTGTGTGTGTGTGTGTTTGTGTGTAAAATACTAGGCATGTGCATTACATTCATTTAGTGTCACTTTGTGGTACGGTTTTTAATTGAATGAATTAAGGTTTGAAGTATTACCACTGTACCACTGAAACTATGTCTTGGTTACACCATTTCCTTATTGGGCAAATGACAATTAATAATCTCTCTCTGTATCCAAATATCAGTCTTGCTTAAAAGCTTGCCTTTAAAGACGTGAAATTTCAAAATAGCCTTCATTGTCAAGATAGCGTTTTTTAGCCAATTTCATAAATTGAATCCAAGCACCTCTAAAATTTGAGTTTATTTTTTTTTTTTTTTACTATATATGCTTTTTTAACACATGAGAAAAATAGAAAGACCATACAGTACTTGTTTGAAAATTTATATTATTAAACCAAAAATACAGCAAACCTCTCCCACCTCAAAAATGGTTTGATCTCGCTTACCTTTCCCAGACTCGGACTCTGAGTGCTCTGTGCACAGAGTGATGCCCTGGCTGATTTGCTGTAGTGCTCTAATGGTGCGTTCCATATACCTTAGAAGTTGGAACTCATAGCTGGGTTTGACGTGACAACCGAGAAAACAGCATTCCAGTTCACGTTGTCGGATAAGTCAGGATTCCAATACAGCGACACCCAGGTAGCCATGCTTGATAGTACCTCTTACGAACAATGTTTTTAGCTGTATTTTCCAAATGCAAACACCCTTTTTTTCTTACGTTTAGGGTTGCTGGCTCTACTTGTGAGGTCGATTTTAGACGTATGTTTTCTAAGATAAACATGACAACAACAAACAAATCCCAGACTTTCAGAGTAGGAAGTCTGTCAAGAGGGTGTTCCAGCTGTTTTATCCAACTTGGAAGTCAAAATGTCTCAGTTCCGTTTACAAGTGTGGATTCCAAAATGGCGACATCCAGGTGGCCATCATCAGCAGTACCTCTTAGAAACATCATTACAAGCTGTACTATCCACATGGAAACATCCTTTTTTTATTTTGCTAAAATTAGCGTTGCAGGCGCCGTATGTAATACTGATGTTAGGGTCCGTTTGTTTGAATGCGCAGATAAAAACGCTACTGCGTTTAAATGACAGGGCGTGTGATCTGATCTCCTTGAAAATTATGTTGTACAATGTACATATACCCGGCCTTTAGAAGGCAATGTGCCCCATGTGTGCAGTTTTCCATGGTTTTCCCCTTATAACCCATAAAAAAGTTAAAGGATGGCTGAGTGCGCAGGCCTAACATGCTGTGGGCGGCTGGCAGTGATGTCATTGTTTGTGAAACTCTCGGTCTTCCACTTACATGAAAATAAATCACCCCAACATTGTCAGAATTCTCCATTCTGAAACAGATTTTAGAATGGTTGTGTTTCCTAATAATGTTTTTTGATATTTATGTATTTTTTCCATCTAATTGCATTCAATTTATTTGTGTTTGATTGTCACCCCAAAGAGGGACAGATGAAAAAAGGGAGAAGGAGAGGATAGAGTGCAAGGTCAGAAAGAAATAGGTAAGAAAACAGACAATATCGCCATGCAAAACATTGACAACAACGTGTTAACATAACATCAGCAGCAGTATTTTGGAGTGATTAAAAATAATTAATCACTGTATTGAGGGAAAAAGTCGCAGATTTTCCCAAAAAGTGTTTTGCTTTTCTTTCACAAGTGTGAAAAACCGTGATGTTTCTCTTGCCTAGCTGAGCAGCTTTCTGGGTGCTCAGCACCTCTAAACCTATGATCCTAGTATTGCCCCTGAATGTCAGGCATGTTACGGAAGCTGTCATGGTTCAGTATTCATTTATTTATTTTTGTTATGCACATATGCAAAGGTAAAACCATCTCCCAACAACAAAAAGTTTTGTACTGTTGGTCACTAACTTACGGTGGCGATACAGAGCCTTACATTTGCAGAGCTTTAACCTTTCCAAGGTAATACAAACCCTGCATTTATGCCTGAAGAGAAGGGAAACCGTTGGCTGCAGCAGACAAATCAACTACGCGCTGCACTCCTAGGTGAAACCACAACAGAAGCACACAGAGGCCACAGAAAGCAACGTAATGTTGTTGGACATCGCTTTTAGACACATAGCGTGCCAAAGGCAAATAGGGGTGTGTGTGCAAGAATTAGATCAGCCCATCTGATAGCCTGAACAGTGTATTTCATTAGGCTCATTTTATGTGTAAGACTGAGGATTTTAAAGAGGAAATGTTGTCTTTTAGCATGTGGTCTTAAAGTTCACTAATTTAGAAATCCTCATATTTTTTTATCAGTGAGTGGTGTTGATGTCTAGTTTTGTTAAAGACAGCTGAATTCAATGCCTGATGAACGGAAACACATAAAACACCAAAAAAACAAGAATAAGAAAATCAAAGTAACTGATAAGTACTATGAAAGGTATTATGCTTCATTCAGCAAAGTTAAAAAATAAACATATAAACTAAAATAATAAAAAAATAAACAATGCAGTTTGTTGGTTGAGAATTTTTGAAATCACTTGCTGAATGTCACCTACAAATATATGACCTAAGCTGATTCACATGTTCACTTCACCGATGTCTTCATTCATTTTTATTATATTAACATCGACAACACAACACACAATATCTTTGTTATAAATAGAATTCAAAGAAAATACATTTTCAGGACTCAACCTGTTAAAACATACCAAAACCCAGTCCAAAAGTGCATTTAAATAATAATTTAATGTGAAACCAGCACATTAATAATGAAGACTTGTGATTAAAGATACAAGCATTAACAAGTAATAAATTAATTAGGGATTTAGCTACAACATAAACTAAATTAAGAAGAAAAAAAATGCTTTTATAGGTTTGTATGTGCTACTTTAATCTCTCCCAATATTTATAGCATAAAGGTGATCTTAGTGTGATTTCAGAAAAGGATCCCAAGACAGTACATTTGTTAATTAAAGACCCCAGGTGGGGTCCTGATCTTAAATCTGGTGACCTCTGAGTTAAATCATTACAACGTTGTCCGTACGATGAACTTTCTATTTATGCATCTTTCTTTCTTTTTAAACTTGTTCATGTTAACCTAAGAAGTTCTTTGTGTAGCTGGAAAGGAGAGACAAGAATCCATCAATTGTCTATAATCACATAACCTTGCAGGGTCATAGCCGACTGATCCTAACTCCAGCATTCATTGGGCTAGAGGTGGGGTACACCTGTCATCTTATAATAAAGTCACCAGTCTACAGCAAGATAAAAATAACAATAACTCACACCTAAGGTCAATTTAGAGAGGCCAATTAACGTAAAAGTCATGTTTTTTAACATGTCTCTGAGAGAGGAAGCTGTAGTACCTGGAGAGAATCCACACATGCACAGGGAGAACATGGTAACTCCATGCACAAAGACCCCAGGCTTGGATTCAAAGTCAGGACCTTCTTCCTGCAAGGCAACAGTACTACCAACTGCTCCACTGTGCAGCCCGCAGGAGAGTCGATCAAAGACTGTTAAATTAATGGTAAATATTTAACCAGCTCTGCAAATACAAAGAGGGCAGATGCCTCAGATGGCAGGGAGGAAACAACTGCTCATTTGTTGACCTGCAAACAAATTAATATCTGACTGGAAATACGCCTGAAAAGGTAGATTTACTCTTCAAGGAAATATGCTGGTGCATATAAGATATTAATTCTTTACAGTGAAACAAGCCTATGATCCATGGGAAGTCTAAATCAGACTTTTTAATATCTCTATTTACTATCGTACATACTAACCATTTTATTGCAGATTATATTCTATATTATGTATTAGTATTTGTTAAAATGTATATTCCTGCCTTAATAACACAGAATAATTTAAGGTGATTATATTTTACATTTAAATACATCATATGTTGATCGGATGATTTTATTGAGATCAAAGCGATATAAAAAAAACATTAAAAATCCTTTGCTGGTTTTTAGTGACGCTTACATGCAGGTACAAACAGCCTGAAGGTGTATTTGTACAAAGTACGCAGGTGAACACTGTTTGTATGTTCTACCTTGTAAAAAGTTCCTGCTTCGTGACTTCTATCTTCCTTTGGCTCTCTGAATAAAGTAAAATAAACTGTTACTGGTCCATTCAGTAAGTATGTGTTTCACACAGAGGTTTATAGTCAAAACTAAGATCTGCATAATGATCAGTAAGCAACTTCACACAGTCCCCTGCTGGACAAAGCAGATAACTGCACCCTAAAAACCAGAGATTCTTCCTCTGTGAAACTGTTCATAAAGACAAATGAAACCTAAAGCTGCAGGTTTCATGTCATATTTTCTGTCAGTGACTCATACACAATTCTGACTGTTGTTGGAAACCACAGGAAGGATGTGGACATGTACTTGCTGCTCATCTTAGATTTATGTAGAAATGCTCCAGCCTGGCTCCGCGTTTGCATATCAGAGGGAGGGGGGGGATGGAAGGCTGGATGATAATGTGGGTCAAGGCGGTGTATCGGATGGAGGCCGTGCAGAGACTCCAGATGTAAACACTACCAAATCCCTCATGTTCCTCGCTAATTAATCTCGTTTGTGAAGCATCAAAGGTCAGATAAGCCCGTCACTACTGCCACTAATAACAGCAGAGGAGGAGTAAACAAATATGGGCTCCAGGCCAGATGCATATTTGAAATGCTCAAAGGGTTCCTACAGTGTTGTCTGTGGAGCTTTATAACGGAGTACAACTCTAAGATTGGGAAAAACGTTTCCTCTAACAACCCGTCGCTGCCTCATGACAATGCAGCTTTTTTCCGTTACATTAAGAGAGTTTTTAGGAGATTCCCTTAGCTTGAACAGTTCTCAGCATCACCCTACACATGGGAAGCAAAAAATATATATTATCTCTTCCTGAACCCTTGACCTTTTACATTACCACCTGTTCTTCAACTGTGCGTGCTGGTTAAGCTGAATGAGCGCTCACGTATATGCCAGCGAGAGTGTACGTGGACGTGTGTGTGTGTGTGTGAAGGAAGGAGCCAATGGGATGCCACTCATTGGGTTCCATGGCAAACCAAGGCACCGGATGGTGGAGATTAAGCGCACACTGGAGATCACGGGGGCAAGGGGGCAAAATTTTTAGCACAGAGGAAGCTTACAAATCCCCAAAGAGGCTTCTCAGAAACGACGATGGGAACTTTGTTTCGCTCCTCGAGGCAGACACGGTAGGGGGTGAACTTCGCGGGACCCCGCCTTCCCTCCCTGTTCGCCCTTTTATCCTACTTACGAGTTTGCACACGTGGGCGTGGTACCGAGGTATACTCAGGTTTTAAAATATGCATGGTTTCAAAACTGATAACGTTTTCCATCGTATCATTGTCACAGTTTGAAGTACCTAAAACCCGAAACATCAGGGAAAGCTTCACAGACACCAGAGTTTTCTGGTTGTATATAAAACATAGCGTGGCACAGTCAAAGCCCACCCTCCACAACCAATTGCTGTGCTGTTCAGCTGGCTGAATGAAGGCTACAGCTGCCATGAGGACCCAAACACTGTGGAGGTGCTACTTTTGAGGTTATTTATTAACTCACAAACTGAGAAAGAAAAAAACACACACACATAGGACAGCTCCAAACAAAAGAATCCAAGGAAGAGTGGCTGAAAATTGGGAGCTGGGAAGATCAGGATTACTGGAACCGAGGAACCGGTGAGCATAATTACCTGAATGTAGCGCAGCATGACTGAAACAGCCGAGAGAAAATGACGTATTGACTCAAAATAAGCGCAGAGAGAAACACTGGGGTTGGAGGAATTAACTAAAAACAGGTAAACAAAGAGTCTAAAAGGTTTTTGCGAATACATTTTCCTTATGCATGCAGAAAAGGTCAACTTTTCCTGTTTTGAGAATTGTTCTTTTTAAATTACATGTGGATAGTCAAGGTGTGGAAACTAAAAGAGAACCACACATTTACTCTTATAAAAGTAAATTGGCATAACGTTTTTTTTGAAAAAGCAATTAGCCCCTGTTGTTCTTTAAAGTAGATTTAAAGCTCTGTGTTGACATCTGTGGTGTGTTTCCTCAAGGGTATCATGTTGTGAGAATCTCATACCAGCCCAGGTCAATCATGCAAGTTTCTCCTTATAGAATTAAGGGGTAAGGCTCACTCGCTCAGTTATTTCACGCAAAAACAAAGAAAGGAAAAGAAAAAACTCTAATTTTCAGATGTTCCTACAGCATTTGTGCTAATAATGCAGCAGTCAAGGCCAGTGGCAACTAAATACAGTCTTCAGAGGCACATGAATATTTCAAGTTCATGGTGAAGCAACACCAGGGGGAGGAGGAGGAGGATGAGGAAGACATCGGGTGGATTAGAAAATAAGACTCGGAATCAGCCCACTTTCCTCTTAAATGTAACAGAAGCAAACAAAGGCGCAGCGGTGATGAAAGCCAGAAAAAACACACAAAACTTTTTCTCATATTTATGAACCATCTTAAAGTCATGACTCATCCTTAGCAGCTTGATAAAATGTTTATGCCATGGAGCCTCTCACGAGGCTTTAAACGTCCTCCCTGCATTCTAAAAGAAGGATGCAAAGAAAGATTGAAAATAATGCGAACACTCAAGATAAAAAAGAACAGATTTTCACGAGAACACATGAAAGTAACAGTTTTCATCAACACAAATTCTCCATCATCCTCTGCGCTTATTTTATAGGCATTCCTCGTGTGGGAGATCGGAAACTTCGGAGCAGCACAGATGCAAACTTTGAAGGCACTCTTTACCTTGGAAGAAGCTTTTGACACGGAGGTAGGAGACAGCGAGCCGCAGCACGGATAGCTTGTCCAGCTTGGAGATGACATCAGGAGGGAACGGCAGCAGGCTGGCCAGCCGGTCCAGCTCGGCGTTGAGCCTGTCCCTGTGCCGCTTGGACGGATTGCTTTTCTCGTTGGCAGAGGAAGGCTTCCTGTCGACGCGACGGCAAAAGAGATAACATCGATGGGTATAAACTTGGGATCTAGAAGGTTTTTTTTTTTTAGCTATTTGTTTGCTAAACTTAAAACTTGAGAACACAGCCAACAGAAGTTAGGTTTACTTGCTGCTGTTCTCACTATGTGACAAAAACACTTATGGTCAATGATAGGTATGTATTTAAAGTCATTTTTTAGGTCAGTTTTGTAACATTAGCACAACATATAGCTGATACAAGTAAATCAGCAATCATCTGAAGCAAAAATGACATATAAGACTGCCAACTTTGTCAGTCGTTGGAAATATTAGTTAAAATATGGAAGCTAAACGTTTTAGGAAATAATGTATCTAAATGCAAGCTTATGCAAACAACAGCTGCTTGTATGGCAAACACTGCAGGTTGCAAACTAATGCAGAGACATCACTTGACAAAACCACAAACTCTCTTTTCTGCCCCAAATGCGTCATAAAATCACTTTTTTTGTCTCTTTTGGCAAAAGGCTGGAAATAAAAGGAAAAACACAAATCCTGCACGATAAAATAAACTCTGTTGTGCTCGCTCTATTCCTGGAAGTTGTTTCTGACATTAAGGTTGGGTGATTCTTCCCGATGCAGCCAGCCGGGATTATTAGGCGCTAAAAAAAAAAAGATTGTTTTAATCAAGCCTTACCCTGTTTTCCTTTAACATAGAATGAAAATTTAATTCTAAACATAAAACCATGGTTTGACTGGAGTTGGAGGGTTAAAATAAAACTTTAACCAACATGAATAACAAAGGCCACCACATAAACAGCAGAATACCAGTGTGCTTGGTTCATTTTAGGAGCTGAACAAACAAAAATTCCAACACAGAGAAGCGGTTTGATGTGGCGAAGAGTTTCTCTCAGATGAGCAGCAAAAAGCAGGGCCAAGCATGAAAACTTTATAAACACCACAGGCGTTTTTGTTTTTTGGTGAAGAAAAAAAAAAAAAAACACATATTTATCATTATTCATATCATCCTTCAGGATCAAAAATGAGAAATTTTCAGCAATTTAAAGAAAAAAGAAGCATCTAGCAAACAGAAGCATGTAAAACTAATTTACTCATCCAGCTTTTTTATTATAGGTGCATATCATTAAAGCATGAATTTAAAGATTAAAATACTTGTAAAATCTTCAACATGATTATTTATTTCATTAATGATATACACCTAAAAACCCAGAGATAATTATGTTTCTTGTTTTTTCATACTATTAAAAGTTTTTCAACAGCTTGAAACTTATTACCTAGCTACTCTTTGATGACTTAGAGAAAAGCAAAATGATTTAAAAAAAAAAAAGAAAAAAGGCTAATAATATCCGTGCACTTGCAAGCACTTATCTAATACATGCACAAGATCAAGCATGACTCCTTAACTGTTTCTGGATGGGCTTCCTCCTCTTTCTGCCCGCGTACATGCAGTCTCCAGGTGGGATCATGATCTTGCGCTCCGTGGAGGTGACAGGTGCGCTGCGGATAAGACACGGCAAGTTAGAGCTGCTTTACGAAAGGCTGGAGGGAGACACTACCAGGGCACGTGTAGGGTGATAGCTTCAAAAGCAACATGCTGATGACCATTATTTCTCCTAAGGTCAAGAGTTGACCCCGGATCAAATGCGCAGAAAATGTGTGCGTACTAAGTTTAAATTGAGTTGGAACTGTACATGCTATAAATAAGCAGGGTATTTATTTTAAACGCTCATCGAAGAGTGCTATCCCATCATAACTTGGTGATAATTAAGGGGGGTGCATCTTCAAAAACTGGAGAAAACAAAAATAAACATTAAATAAAAATCACAGATTAATGCACTAACCCAGAATATCCGTGGATTAAATCCAGAATCAATTTGGCTCTTGAATCACATCCAGTTTAAAATGTGCCAAAGAGATGCGCCTGGCGGAGGTGCACCGGCTTCGGGAAACGGTAGATCCAGCGGGAAGACAGAAACAAATATATATACAACGCGGATCCTGCAGGAGCTCCGCGCTGATGTTTTCATCAGCGTCGCTCTGCTCAGAGGCAGATGTTGCCTGATTCTTTATACCCAATTGAGTCGCATTGACTTCCTCGCGTTTCAGGTGGCGGATTCCTCTGACTGACATCTCGAGCTCTTCGCACGCAACTCGCCGCCTCGCAAACACCGGCGCGAGCGCACACACATTACACATCACATAACAGAAGCTTATGCTGCATTCAAGTGCTGTGCGTAAATGGGAAATAACCGTTTTTGTTATGGTTTGGGGCTTATTGAGACAGTTGTTGATTCATACACTGTAAACCCCAATGTTGAGATTACTTAGTTACACTGAGTAGCTGAAACTCAATATTCTGAAAAAAATTTATTCTAATTCAAATGTGTTGAGTTAGTGCAACATATTCTTGTTTTGAGTATATGTAACTCAAACCTTTTGAGTGACCTAATGAGTACCCAGTGAGTGCTACTCAATATGTCACTTGTGTTGAGTCTATAGTACTTAAGAGCATACATATATATCTTAATATCATGAGACTTATTTGAATTCCTGTCAATTTTATTCAAGTAGCCTACATGACACTAAGATAACCTAAGTGTGGCCTATACTAAATTTCAAGTAATGCCTGCTTATTCCAGCAGAATAAGTTCTTGTGAATCAAAGTACTTAATTTGCAACAGCTTGATTTGAATTTAACTGTACTGAGATATATTAAGTAGTCTAAACTTCAATAAAAGTACAGCTCACTCAAATATAATGATTTCACAATACTTTCCACTATTAAGTTTGTTTACTTACCTTTTCCAAGGTAATCAGTTTCCTAAATATTTTCAAGTAAACTCAACTTGTTGGAATTTACAGTGTAGAGAGTGCTATCTATCTATCTATCTATCTATCTATCTATCTATCTATCTATCTATCTATCTATCTATCTATCTATCTATCTATCTATCTATCTATCTATCTATCTATCTATCTACTATCTATCTATCTATCATCTATCTATCTATCTATCTATCTATCTATCTATCTATCTATCTATCTATCTATCTATCGATCTATCTATCTAACTATCTATCTATCTATCTATCTATCTATCTATCTATCTATCTCTACTATCTATCTATCTATCTATCTATCTACTATCTATCTATCTATCTACTATCTATCTATCTATCTATCTATCTATCTATCTATCTACTATCTATCTATCTATCTATCTATCTATCTATCTATCTATCTATCTATCTATCTATCTATCTACTATCTATCTATCTATCTATCTCTATCTACTATCTATCTATCTATCTAACTATCTATCTATCTATCTATCTACTATCTATCTATCTATCTATCTATCTACTATCTATCTATCTATCTATCTATCTATCTATCTATCTATCTATCTATCTATCTATCTATCTATCTATCTATCTATCTATCTATCTATCTATCTATCTATCTATCTATCTATCTATTATCTATCTATCTATCTATCTATCTATCTATCTATCTATCTTCTATCTATCTATCTATCTATCTATCTATCTAACTATCTATCTATCTATCTATCTATCTATCTATCTATCTATCTATCTATCTATCTATTATCTATCATCTATCTATCTATCTATCTATCTATCTATCTATCTATCTATCTATCTATCTATCTATCTATCTATCTATCTATCTATCTATCTACTACTCTATCTATCTATCTATCTATCATCTATCTATCTATCTATCTATCTATCTATCTATCTATCTATCTATCTATCTATCTATCTATCTATCTATCTATCTATCTATCTATCTATCTATCTATCTATACAAAAGTAGGCCTACTGCAGGACAACATTACACCAGGAATAAGTTTAATGAATCAGTTTTTGATGACTGATACTCTCAGTGACCAGACAAACTGTTTTGTTTTAAACAATGCGGGAAGATTTCCTTTTATTTTCCGTATTGTGACTGTCTATGTTTTCCTTCAAATTCAAAAGCAACCCGCCGTTAGCAGGTTCAGAAAGGGCAGCAGGTTGTCAATGTATGTCCCATACTATACGAAGAACATTAAGCACTTTCTATTAGGGTTTCAAACGGCAGGAATGGTATGGAGAGAAATGTTATTACTGAAACAAAATTTGTAAAACTACCAATGCTTAGTGAGACCTCAATCGGAAGTGCAAATTAACACGTTTTTTATTATTATTTTATTGTTTTTGTTTTTTCTTTTTTACTGTAA
This sequence comes from Apricaphanius iberus, assembly GCA_028564705.1. Classification (NCBI taxonomy): domain Eukaryota; kingdom Metazoa; phylum Chordata; class Actinopteri; order Cyprinodontiformes; family Aphaniidae; genus Apricaphanius; species Apricaphanius iberus. Next base: position 170,437 of record JAPXFQ010001470.1, read on the forward strand.
ACTTCACCAAGTTTAACATGGTGTACTTACTGGATCTTGAGATCAAGATTGGGGATTTTGCTCTTTCAAACTGACAACTTCTGAGTAAAAGTTAAGTGCATCATTAAAGTTTACACCAATTATGCAGTTTCAAGAGAAAACATTTTTTGTATTTTATCATTTTGCAGTATGAAGAATAACACAACTTAATTCCTGTTTCTATTATTTTAGATGCTTTGAAAATCCTTGTAGTCGGATAGGTCATTTACCAGGTTTGAGCTTGTAAAAAGTTTGAGAACTGAGATTGAGATTGTTTTAATTATTATGATCAATATTGTGGATTTCCAAAAGAGGAGAAAAACGTGCAAACTGGAAAAGACTATAAATAGAAATGCGTTTCAGGGCCAGCTATGTTCTTTTAATTAGAAAGAATAGTCAGATAAATATCTGTATTAATCTTCTGTTCGAGAATTAGTTTATTAGGATGTCTTATTTTGGCTTTTCGAGCAGGACGTGAAAGCAGCATATGCCCAGCGGCTCGCAAGAACTGCCGCGCGCACACACACGCGCCATAGACTGTATAGAAGACACACGCGCGCGCGCGCACAATGAGAGGGAAGGGGAGGGGCCTCGCGCTCACAACAGCAACAGTCTGGATTTTTCTAAATGTTGCTTTCAAAGAGGAGAAGGCTGCTGGGTACCGAATCCAGACTTCTGTAGAGAACCAGAGACCGAGAACCGGGAGCTTCACAACCAAGCACGACTTTTCCTTTTTTCCTAATGGTGGTGCGCTGGATTAAAGTCTTTAAACTAACTTAGTTGATAGCGGCCAGGAACCGGACAGCTCTTTGGAACTGGATTTTGCGTCCAACGTAATTAATAATTTTGTTTACCTGGAATCATCTCCAAAACAAGCGCATAGTGATTCGGTATAGTCGCGAGAGTTTGGCGCCTGCGTGGGTTGAAATAAACCGTCATCTAGATTTATTTTAGATTTGGGACTTATAAAACAGCTGTGTGTGCCTATTTTAAAATGTATCACTTTGAGAAGTGTGGTAATCTTCAGTCAACTGACTCAAACTGTCCTATTTATGTTTCTTTACCCTACTATTTCTATCTAATAATCTGTAACTGGGATCCTGCAGAGAGACCCTATTTCTGCCATCACAGAAATTCTGCAAAAGAAATTAACAAAATTGTATCTTAATGGAAAACATACCATTCATCCAACAGTAATGCAATTTAAATTGTACCAAAATCAATATAGAATGATTCAGTTGATATAATTTGCTTACATAGGCCTACTTGTCTTTGATAGGAACTATTGCAAAAGGCTTTGTTTTTGTTTCTTCACAACACAGATTAAAGGTTTCGATATCTTAAATTGTGTTGAAACAACTTGTGTGTGTGTTATTAATTTTGTTATTAATTAATTCATATTAATGCATTATTTTAAGGAGAGAAAGAGACAAAAGTAATTGGTTTATTGGCAAATTTTTAGCAGATTTAGATATTAGAATTATATTTTAGTTACCACTTTTTCAGCACAATAAACCATTTTTCAAAGTAATTCTTTAAGATATAGGACATTATAGTGATACATTTTATCACTCCAATATAATTATGCTCTAATAAAGGGAGCCTTACTGTAAAATTCTGAAGCTACCTACTACAAGGTAGTGACTTAGTCTGGCATGTTTAATTCATTGTCTCTAGATTAAATGTGTAGTTAAACAGATGTGGTTTACTGTTAAACAAGAAATTGGTCAGATTTGTTCTTATTGCCTTTCATTAATGCATGAGAAAACTTCTAATGATTTATAAAGTGTTTGCAAATTAATCAACATTTCTAAAAAATATTCATTTATAAGGGGAGCCTTACTGTAAAGGGGTACCATTTTAGTTTTGTGGTTATTTTTATTTATACTTTTTTTATATCTAATTCACCATCATTTGTTTAATAAATAGATAAGAAGGTCAAATCTGTCTTCCATTTTATTGGATTTCTTTGTGTAGTAGAAGTATCGGCAAGTACTCGGATCCAAGATTCGTAAAAAAAAAGTGGTATTGTTTCATCGCTTTTTTTTCTTATTTTTATCATTGCATCCCTAGTTTTAAATATCCTAAATATGTGAGAATTTAATTAAAATTTCAGCATCATCAGCATAATGTACAGCAGTGGTCCCCAGTACCCCCCCCCCCCAACAGACACGTTTAATATCAGAAAATATTCACATAGACATGTAGATTAATATAACAAAATAAAACCAAATTACAGGCATAAAAACAAGGTTATTTTTAAATTTAATGATAAATGTACATCCAATGTGTGCTAATAACTTTATTAGCGTTTTCATAACATCGCGCCAAAAACGTAGTAAATTCATTTCTGTCCCTTAACCTTACCTGGTCGCTATGGTAAGGTTTAAACATACCTTTAAGATAAGATTTACCACAAAGATAAATAGGATGTGCAGTAAAAAAAAATACAGCCTACCCCAACATTGAATCAGTGTAGCTATTTCACATGTAGTTGTTTCGCTCTAACAAGTTTTAAAGGTTTTATTGCCTGATTAAAAAGTTGGTTGATGTCCTTCCTTCGTCTGGACTTCCAAACAATGAGAAGAAACAGGAATTATGTAAAAATGTAGAGATAAGAAATGCTAAAGTGGCCATCCCCACTACAGTTTTTTTCTTTTTCGTTGTTGTAATAACTTGAGGATGATTATCTTCAGACGAGAAAACCAGTGATTGCTATTTAATTTTAACAAATGTGTTTCCATGTGATAATATTATTTGCTTTGATACAGACATTTGCTCAGTGGAAATTATAAACATGACTTAATAAGTAAAATACATTTGGAAAAAGATATTTAAAAACGAAAACAAATGGGCAAATAAAAATTCCATCTCAAAGAAAAATGTATGTTGTCTTGAAATAATATCATCGTAATGCTCGTTTTACAACAGATAACCCAAAAAAAAAAAAAATGGCTCGTGTTACCCCTGTGTTGTGCTTCCCTGGGATTAAAGCCATATAAATCATATCAGAAACTCACTTTCACTGTTAAGTTAAAAGTGAATAACTAATATTCTTCATCAGTAGTTGCAACCTTACAAAAACATCTATTATTTGCTGCTACCAGTTTCTTTACAATGTATTTTTCTTTTCCGTTTAGCTTTACTTTGGAGTACTTTTTTATTATTGTGTGTAATTTATATATATATATATATATATATACATATTCCTTATGTTCCGAATGTAACAGAGTAAAATCTGCTCATTGAATGTCTGTTTTTTTTCTTTGAGAGACAATCAATCAGAAGAAGTGAACTTTGTCTTTAATAGCTTTAGCTATCATCTTCTTTTCTGTAAAATCCAGAACTACATACATGTGATGTGAACTGATTCTTTCAGACAAACAGGGACAAAATAGGCTTTTTTCTTGGTCACTAATAAGGCAAAGATGTTGCTGTACGGTTTCTCTTGAAAACTGCGAAAACTGCGGTTTATTTTTTACACCTTTAATCTTTTGTTCTCTCGAGTGTTTATGGTACCTTAGATGGGAGAAAAAGATGCACATGGGAATGATTTGAATAATTTTTACTTGTGATACGGCTCAAGAAGTTTTACATCAGCCATTTACCCTAGTTCTTAAAGCTTTTGCATTACCATTTTTTACGCTGAAACTTTGATCTTCAGACTAATAAAGCGTGCTGACAGCATATAGCTGTCACTGCACATTTCAGCAGCAATAAAGCTGAGTAAAATAGCTATAACCACCTCTGGTCCTTATTAATAATGCATGCAGTATAGGGGGGTACAGGATAATGGTGGTGAAGTTACTATGTTACAACTAAATCCATGTGTCCCTCGCCTATTCTTCTGATAGGCTTGACTTTGACATCATCACTGTGAAGCAGTCAGGTTATGCTAGTGACGGGGCACGTGGCACTTTATCAAGGGAGATGTTGTATTTGTTGTGACAGGTCAAGCTGTGGATCCATAGAGGCCTTGTTAAGACTGTCAGCTGCTACTGCTGAAGCTACAGGAAGCTTTGGTATCGTTGCAAATCCACAGCCAACATTATCCAAGCTGCCTTCCAGATTAGCCCGGGCTTAAACTTCCGATAACCCTACAGGGGCTGACCTTTGCACGCAACCCTGAATGTGTCCATACAGCATGTGTTGTGTGGCTAAACTCGCATTTAGGAATAAGGAGCATGGAGACAAGCCCGCTGCCAAATGCAATAGTGTGGCTTTCATTGATTAAGACGTCTCCATTAGGTTCACAGTGGGATTTCGAGAGACATGCAGAGCTGCGACATGACAAGTCTGATTGTAATGGGCATTCATAATTGATGGGAGGGTCAGGATTGGAGAGTAGTTAACACACACTCGCTGATCCTCTGTCGCTGTCATTTAGAGCACAACTCTTTCTTAGTAAGTGCCACATGACTGCTCAAATGGAATTAAAGCTATCTGAAAAGCTCAGACAGATTGGTTGCAGAGTGTCTGTCAACATCAATTTTAATATTTTGCTTCAGATCGTCAATTAGATCTATATCTAGGACTTTGACTGGGCAATTCTAAAGCCACATGTAAAGCAGCAGAATACAAGCTTTTTACCCCATGGGCCAAAATCATCACTTAAAAAGTGCACCAGAAATATGTCTGCTTGTGTGTTTTTAATTACACTCCAAGAAAATGGTTTAGATTTTCATTACCTGCTCAATAATGAACATACTAATGAAACAAATGAACTTCTTTCCGGTGTTCCCTCGTGGTTTGTGGAACATTTTAAAACAGAATTCCTTATGGATTTCGTTCAATAGTAGCTTCTGTCTTTTCAGTTTTCATTAAAGAACATATTAGTGAAGTGCACGGCCAACAGTGGTATCGACAGATTCTCTCTGTGGATCTCTGCAGCTCCCCCAAAGTTACCATGACTCAATTTTGGCCTCACCCCATCGAACACCTTTGTCCATTGGTTTTGTTATCCCCACTGTGGGATTTGTTGCATATTCCTTGGTCTTCATGTTTGTTCCCTGAGGTCCAACAAGCTTTCACAGAACAGCTCAATTTATACTTAGATAAAACTTCAGACCTGTAGTGTGTACACATTCTCTAATTAGTTGTCTTCTGAAGGCATTTAATACGACTACATTTTATTTAGCGCTAAACAGAGTATACACGACACGCTTACTACATTTTTAGTAATAAACCTTTCACAATTACACCTTACTTTGTGTTGATGTATGAAAAAAACTTAAAAAACACACACAAAAAAAACAATTTCCACCCAACTGAATTGGGTTGATTTAGCAATAATGAATTTTGTTGAGTGAATTAAATGTAAACATGTTGGGTCAATCTCATACATTTCGGTTGCTCTAAGGCACAACTTCATTTCATGATTACAATGGTTTCAGTGATACAATTCCTTCACTTTTTTTCATGAAAAAAAGGGAATTGGCAGGTATCTATTATATAACAATTTTTAGTTAACACTGGAAATTAAGTCATAAACGTATATTATTAAATACAACATTTTTTAGTTATTGTGTAGCAAAGTGGTTAGTGCAGCTGCTCAGAAAACAGACGCCCTTTTCTGAGTTTGAGTCCATCCCCTGCTGTTTATTTTTGTAGCAACCTAAATGTCCTAGGTTTTCCCAACATGTTTACATTTAGTTCACTCAACTAAATTCATTATTGCTAAATCAACCAAAATCAGTTATGTGGAAATGTTTGGGGTTTTTGTTGTTGTTGTTTTTTTGAGTGAAGGTTGTGGTTATAATGCAACAGAATGTGAAGAAGTTGCAGACTTTTGCAAGGCACTGAATGTAATAATGTGACATTTGTGCTGGACAAAAAGCAGAGGACGCTAATTAACTTTGAATCGGTGTTCCACATTGACTTCACATAAAATGCAAAAGGCTCCATCAAAGTCAATCACCTCACATGCAGAATATCTCGAGAACTCACAGTTGGGCAGGAAGTTTAGAAGAGCTGGACTTGGCGTCAGCAGGGCAACTTTATAAGCTCTGACATGCAGAATGTTGCTCATGCAAACAATTACAAAGAAATAAGACTTAGTCATTACTAAAACTGCTTTATCAGATATGGAGCATGTTCTAACTTTTGGAACATGCTCTAATATTCAGCTTTCAGCTTTTGTTTTAATTTGGTTCAGTTGTAAAATTGCTGAGCAGCCCCGCTCCCTGAACATGCAAGAGTGTAATACCACATCTTATGGGATTGGCATTTGTTTGGGAACAATAAGCAGATCTTCTTTTATCTCATAGGACTGCACATCTCAAATCCAGAACACCATTTGAATGTGATTCAAACTTATAAATTGCCTGATTCATGTGCTTTTTTATGATTAAAAAAAAAAGATTTTATGTTTTCATTTTCATATTTCTGTACTCACGTAAGGCACCTTGAATTGCCTTGTGTTGAAAGAGCGCTATACAACTAAAAGTGCCTCGCTTTGCCTTAGCAGTGATCAGACTAAATGATAACAAGACAGGAAGACACTTTACAATTGAACTGCAAAACTATTCTCACATGAGGATATCCTATATGACTTTTAAATCTCAGCATGACTCAAAGTAGGTGAAAAATTTTATATAAAAAAATAATGTTGCTTTTGTCTGATAATGTTGGTTTTAGTCTTTTGTTCATTTTAGTTTTGAATAATCTGCTAAAAAAACTCTAGTTTCTGAGATGTCTATAGAGAATAGAATAGAATAAATCCATTCTAAAAAAAAACTTTATTGTGTCTCGCGTTTTCTCTCATTGTCTCCATTACGATGTGCAGCAGTTGCTTTTATTTTATTTTTTCTGTGTGTTTAGGGATTTTTGAGATAATCTTTTGTTGACATTTGGATTTTAGGTTTTTGCAGGGTCATTTTATGTTCAGCTGGAGGGTCAAATGGAGATTGACTATCTTCTCCTGCGCCCCGTGATGGTTCTGTAATCTGCTTGGGCTCTTGATTTTACACATCAACCAGAGGCAGCAGGCCTTAGGCAGCTAGCTGTTGCGTGACACCCAGGATGCAGAGGGTTTCAGAAAGTCAATGACTCAGTCATGTTTGATAGAATAATGATAGAGGAAGATAAGTGTGAAAGCACACAGCAGCTAAATGCCGGGACGTTGTTTGCACAAGCAAACTCAAAATTGGTTATAAACGCGAGTGCTGGGTACTGAATGGAATTTAGCCTCCATTTACAGCTGTTTATACCCCAATAATCATAGGATTAGTGAAGAGAAGGCCAAACGGGAGAACCTGAATGACGGCCTTACGGCACCTCCCACGCTTATTGGCACCACTGATAAAGATGCATAAAAGGAATAAAATGAATCATCTTTAATTGCAGTCGGGTGATCTCGAGCACAAAAAAAATTTTTTTCCAAAAAAACTTGTAATTGGAGACAATTCATCCAGTGAGGGAATAAGGATACTATCAGCAAATAATCTTTCATGTTTTTTTTTTCATCTTTCTCTTCATTTCTGTGTTGATTCGACCAAATGCATTGGGTGCTTGTGTATCCATTAGTTAGCCACGTAACTCAAAAAGTTCTTGCTGGATTTCGGAATGGGGAGGCGAGGAGTTGACTGAGCTGCCATTGCGGAGGTCTGCGCTCTCCAACTTGTTTTTAGTTGTAATATAAAATGTCCTGATAGTTTAAAGAACTTATAAAGCCACTAATGCTAAAAAAAAAAAGGTTCTCATGGCCTTTGGAAGTATAACAGGCCAACATCCTCCGCCATACTTTACAGATGATGTTAGAAAGCTCGATCTTTGTTTCTTCTGAACAGGTTTTTGTTTGTGATGGTGGGATACGGTGGATTTATCCTGGTATACCTGCCAGACAAGAGGTTAGTATCTAGATAGCCTCTGGAAGAGACTCCAAGGGCCCTTTGATGGTGCGTTCTCTCGTCTTTTCCATTTTTATGAGTGTTTAAGAGAAAGTGGATAATGTTGCACCCTACTTGTATCCCAGGGAAGCAAGAGGTGAAAGGTTATAGATTGTTATCGGCTTCAAAATGTAAAGTGATAAGTAAAAAAGTTATTCTGTTATATTATAAATTACAGTATTAGACATTATTAGATGTGGTAGTGAGTGTGGTTTTAATGATTTTTTCAAAAGAAAATCATTAAAAATAAAGGAAAAAATTTGGCAGAAAAAAAAAAATTCTTCGCTCGTTAATAAATGGGTTAAATTTTAAGAGTAAAAAACTACAAATAAATAGAGACCCTATGCTAGTTTAATAAAAGATAAATGCATGCTTTTTTATTTTGTTACACATCTTTATCAGGGGTGACAATACGTTTCAAGATCCCTTAATGAATAACAATAAAACAATGTATAAACACCAGGTGATCCTGCTGAGAATCCCTGCTTGTCATTACACACAAAGTGACAAACTAACTCAAAGGTTAAGTTATTGCCTCAGGTTGTTCTCATTTCAAATCAGCTTTCTGTTGTCCTGCCAGAGGCTTTGGTAAATTATTTGTCTTTATTAAAAAATACATTCATTAATTTATTTAAAAAAACAATTGTGATTTATAGGGATCAAACATAAGCAAAATTGGATGCCAGTGATGAAGTATTTAACATCCTCCAACATATGGGGTCCGCTGATTTTTCTATTTGGTCCAGTTGGGCTCAGTTCTTTATGAAATCCAGAACTTAATTTCAAGAATTCACTTCAATACAATTCACTTTATGGATGTAAATGGCCTGTATTTGTATAGCGCTACAGTACATTCACCCATTCACTTATACACTGTTGATGGCAGGCTACGTTGTGACACTGGCGCCACCTGGCACAACGACCGAGACAGTCGGAGCTGGGGCTCGAACCAGCAGCCTTTACAAGCTGATTACAAGACGGACTCCCAACTCCTGAGCAATAAACATTGTCTTGAAGCACTTTGAAATATAACGTTTAAAATAGGGTAAGTTATAAAAATAGATTACAGTTTAGGATATTCCAGTTGGTATTAATCGATGGCAGCTCTAAACAGATGGGGTTTTGCCTTGATTTGAAGGAGCTCAGTGTTTCAGCAGTTTTGCAGTTTCCTAGAAGTTTATTTCATATTAGAGGAGCTTAAAAACTGAATGACGCTTGACCTCGTTTGGTTCCTATTCTGGGGACTCAGCACAGACTTGAACCAGATGACATGAGTGGTCTTTAGCAAGATTTTTTTTTTTTATCCATTTTGATGCTAAGCCATTAGGTGATTTAAAAACTAACACAAATGTTTGTACAGAATGCTATTTGTATCATTTTCACTTTAACCCAGTCTCAAATGTAATGGCTGCGCTTTAGAAATTAGCAAAATTAAAACTGAAAAAAAAACAAAATAAAACAGGTTTAATTTCCTTCATACTGAAGACCCTTACTAAGCCACATTTCTTTGAATTTCAGGAAGCAATATACTGTATGTCAATTTAAATCTGACTTATCCATCGTTGGAGTCTGACTTTGGCTGCTGTGTCATTCGGTTGTCTCTGAGACTGAGCATTTTTATAGCTTCTGTACATTATAAACATTCTGCTTTTTTTCAGGTTTAAATTCCAGTTCTACTTGATTTTCTTTAAAAATACATTTTAATAACTTTTTTATTGTTTCACACTTTCAATGTGCTTTCCCACATGCGCGTGCATATTAATTTACATCCTCAAACGTGTGGAAAACCCAGTGCTAAATCAAAATTTCACAGCTAATCGTGCTCATTCATGCCTTCCGCACCCTCAACCTCTTCAGTATAAATCCAGCTGTGGCTGCAGAAAGGATTTTCTGCCTTGTTTGGATTAAGATCCACACACAGACTGTCAGTAATGCCAGGGATCTGTCTAATAAGTATTTATACACACTTGTCATAATTTTATCATAGAATATGTTTATTTTAAAATGTGAAAAATTTTCATCAGATCACATTCAGGCACATTTTTGCCATTTCATACAACTAACGAGACTGAGAACACACTGTTTACCTCTGGGGACGATCCAAAAAAATCTGGATCTGTGTTGGACAAATCAGCTTAGATTTCACTCAGACATACTTCAAGTTCACTCACTCAGCCTCTTGTATCTCATATAACGTGAACACTTCAGGCTCACATGATAGACATCTTGGCTGGGATCTTGTTTTAAAAATATAAAAGAAAGGAAATATGACAAAAAATAAGAGCAAAAGTATTATTTTCAAAAACATTTATAACCGTCTTTAACCCGTCACAGTGTTCAGTTTGTTTTCAGAATGCAATCATTACTCATGACTGGTGTTCTCAACCACAGCACAACTACTGTACTGACAGCTACAAACAATATTATTTAATGTTATTCAATCTAATCAAAAGCATATGTGCATGAAAACAATTATGAGGAAATTGAATGAGTCACTCCATTTGCTTCCCACATGCCACAGCCATGTTAATATGTTCCAAATGTAGCTTTCGCTCCTGCAGATTCCTCCCTATGAATGTACATCTGAGCACAGCAACAGGAGAGGGGAAGCCTTCCTTAGCACTGCCAGCCATGTTTTTCATTAAACTCTACAAGAACTCTGTCGCCTGCCTGTCGGGTTCGTCTATATCCAGGTCTTCAAAAAATGGCTTTAAGGAGGCCAGTCTGTTCCAAATTTTTGGTCCGGAATGTGGATGAAGAGGCTTTAAAGCAAAATTTGTTTGGAAAAAACATAATCTTACTCTCAACTGTTATGTTTAATTTATATAGAAATAGAGACGTAATGCCCACTTCAAAGTGGCTTTTTAAATCAAACGCACACCCAAAGCTGAAAACTATGTAATGTTTGAGCTCTATATCTGAATTAGAAAGAGTTACTATTCAAAAAAGCATTCTAATTATTTAAAATACTCAAAAGCCTCGACGCTCAAATATGTGAATTGAGAATTATGAGAGAAGTCGACAAAAATACTGAGACAGTGAGGGAAAATTAAATGGTGAGGAAAGATTTTACACTGCTTAACATTACAAAATATTCATGGAGAATACCTGTGTAGTCAATAATTAGTTATGAATCATAATGTCTTTACATCATTTACATCTGAAGTCTCAGATCTTGTCTATTAGTATATTTAAATTCCTGTTTCTGTTATGTAATTGGCCATGTGCAACATTTAAAACTAAAATATAATTACCACAACTTTTCTTTCTTTCTTTCTTTCTGCAAAACGAGTTGTAAGGTTTTCCATCTGTTCTTTTTCACATTTAAAAAGCATTATTTGCAATGCCTGTTTTGGTGTATTGTTTTATGTGCTTAAAACGTTCAGATTGTAGAGGAATATTGTTTTATATTTATATTATATAAATTATATTTATAAGAATATATATATATATATATACACATGTTTAAATAAATAATAAAACATTATTCCTCTATAAACTGAACATTTTAAGAACATCAAACAATACACAAAAACATGCATTGTAAATAATATTTTCCAAATGTGAAAAATAACAAATGGAAAACCTGACAGTTGCTTGTTAAAAAGAAAAGAGAACAAATTTTGGCTTGGTATTTCATACTTTTAACAAGAAACTTTTTTTAGGAGATGTAAAAAAAAAAATGTTTCAGTCTTTCAAATAGTCCAAATATATCCCTATTGGTGAAATTATGTCAAAACTTTTCCAGATAGCCTTATTATAATCCCAAGAACGTTTTCTAATCCTAACCTAACAGGGTACAATTTACAATCTTAGAACATCTGTGATATATATAACATAATTAACTGTTGCGAGGTGTAAATAAAACATTTGAGACTGAAATCTCTGGATGACTCAAAATCAATTTCTTCTTAATCAATGTTGGCACAGCTGCGATGGACTGTTCAGGGTGTAGTCTGCCGACCAATGACTGCTTGGACTATGAAGAGAGGAAGCCAGATCTGTTTGGCCTCTAGAGCTGATGTGAATATTGCCCCCAAAAATTGCCAGGGAATGCAGAAGCTAAGACTTAACATTAGATAATTGAACTATGAGTGAGGGTTAGCCCTTGTCCAAAAACAAGTTAAAGTTCTATACGACAAAGAGGAGGAGATCTGGGAGCAAAAGCAATGAATGAACTTCATGTTGCTAAAAGTCAATGTCATTTTTCTAGCATAGCTGAAGTAGATACTTTCGGTAAAAAGTTGAAGTGCATCAGCTGAGGAGACTAGAGCGGAAAGTTTAATGTAGCGGGAGGAGTTGACTGCCATCTTTTGGTAGAAAGGTGTTTTTACAGCTCCATGTAAAAATAAATTAAAGGCATTTTTGAGTTGATTTGTTATTGAAAAATTATTCACAATAAACCCGACAGGATGGGGACTAATAGGGCATCAATTTGGATTTTCCAGATGTTTGAGCTCCAGATGGTTCGCTTGAAGTCTTTAAGTCATGCGGCACCATCTTGATTAGAAGCAATGTAGAGACTATTTATCCAGGAATGTTCAACATTATTCTACATGCATCTTTTTATCTTTTCTTAAACAGATTCCTTACTCAGTGAACATCTCTCCTCCGTGTTTGACTGTGTTTTGGGGGGAGATGTTAACTTTCAGCATAAGAAAAAAAAATTGTTCATTGCAGTAGTGTTTTTTTCTAAATAATCTAAGCATGTAGTGATTCAAAATAAAACATACATAAATCTAGCCTGGGTGGTGTCTCCTTCTGCTCGTAATGTCTACACCCCGGATTTTTTTTTGATTTATTTATCATAGCCTCTCCCTTAGTAAAATTAATCAGCGATAACATGACCTCTGAGTGACAGATATAGACACATAGCAGTAGTTGTCATGAGATAATGCTCATTTACACTATGCTTTAAGGCAAACATCACTGAGATAAATCCTTCCAAATTACCAATGTTTCCATCCAGCAGCACATTTAGCCTGCAAACTGAGTTCTGGAGACTTTGAAACTTACTTCTTATTTTTTTTTTTTATATGGCTAAAAATAAAGCTCTTCCCAAAAAAAAAGGGAGGCCACGTCTTTAAGTTGTTTCAATATTTAATATAACATGTTGGGCGAAACATGGAGGTACAGAGTGAACCGATGACAGTTTCATTTCTCATATTCACGACCCAAAACTGTCTAATACAAACCCTTAAGTAGTATTGAGCAATCAGTGTTTATCTTGTAACAGCAGGAGCTCAGCTTTGGCGTCCAGAGTGTCTTCTTCCTGCCAGTCTGGAGCCTGCCGTATCCAATAGCATCATATCTGTCCTAGATGCACCGCCTAAAATAGGGAATAAATAATCATATTCTAATTACATAAGAAAAAATCCCTAATAGTTTCCTACAATTTCCTTAAGCCTTGCACTGTCTGACATTCGGGTGAATTTGCTATGGCGGACACTCCTGGAAATCTTTAAAGTTTTCCTCTTGAGAACAATCTCTCTTCATCTCTCTGTAGAAAGATTGACAGTGGATCATTTGGAGATAGAGAAATATTCTGGAGACCGAGTAAATTGCCCTAACACTTGCTTTTACAGAGGTGCTTGATGTAGATCAAATAATGAAGTGCATTAATGGTCCTTTGCTGCAATTTCCTTACATCTCTTAAATCCTAAAAAGCAGCAAAGGTTGTGTTTTTATTAAAACATATGCTTTGAATCTCAAAAATACTTTGAAACACTTCACATCCATGTTGTTGCCATTCGTGATTCTCAAGCCTGCCGCACACGAGAGCAATCTGCTGAGCTAACAGTCATGTTAGCATGCTGTGCGCCTATTTTTTGGTGAGTTTTCTGCCACATGAGGTGCCGAGGGAAAACTCAAACAGGTCCGATATTTTTCACCTCGCTCTCCGCAGTCTCTGTGAGCTGTCTGCTGAGCTCAAATATTCAATCAAATTGCAGTCTCAGATCACGATTCCAGGATGGCAGCCCCGCTCGAATATTTGAGCTCAGCGGAAAGCTCACAGAGAGCGCATAGAGTGAGGTGAAAAATATCAAACCTGTTTGATTTTCACCTAAGCGCTCCATGAGGCAGAAAACTCACCAAAAATTTGCCGCACACAGTGAGCAATCTGCTGAGCAAACGGCCTCGAATGATTGTTAGCTCAGCAGATTGCTCTTGTGCACGGCAGGTTTTAGCTCACATGTAGTTACGTGAATCATAAATGTCCCGATCAGCATTTTAGGTTTCCAATCCGATCTTTTAACCTCAAAACCGATCCAATCTCGAGTCCTGATCCGACATTTTGCCTTTTGAAATTTATAAAACGGAGATATATTTTCAGCAAGTAACTCAACTTTTTTATAAAACTAATTATTATTAATATTAGTATTACCATTATTATTGCAAATCCCATAAAATGTTCAATCTTACAGAGAATTACAGGTCAGCTTCAGTTTAATATTTCAGACAAAAATAGTGTTAGAAAGCCCACACTGTTCTAAGTTTGTTAGTTGCAGTATTAGTAATGGTTTTAACTAGAAGCTGATATATGAATGCACCACAGGTGCTGTTCAGTATCTGGCTTTTTTCCTGTTCTTTCTTGCGGGAGCTAAAATACGTTTTTCTCTGTTTATTTTTCAGTTTATTGTTGCGTGTAAATGCCAGAAGGTGAGTTTCTGTGCCTTTGTTATATAGTTAAAAGTACAGTTAAGCATGTCTGTTGAATTTTACCCATATCAAAATTGTGTTTAATCTGCAATGCCGATTTGTGGTAATTAAGAATCTTTGTTGGCACCAGCACGGAGGTTTGAATAATTGTGCAATCACGTCAAATATGCCTCGGAGTTACATTCGTAAAAACCGGTGTGACTCGTCAGCTAATATAGCCGATCTCTGATCACTGAAAAATGTGAAAATATTGGCCCGACCCAATATCCAGATCGGGACATCCCTATAATAAGATGTAGGTCGGAATAATTTCCCTTCCTTGAAACACGATAAAGGAGGATCGTTCCTTTCATTCCATTCAGTAGCTTTCTAAGTCAAGAACAAACAATCAAACAAACTTTTATGTCTAAATACAAAATCAATTTGGCTTTTATTCGAATTCATGTTTTATAACACAGTTTTTTGTATCTCACATTTCCCAACAGGTCCTTTCTTTTCTGGTGCACCTCAGGGTTTTGTCCTAATAACCCTAGATGTTCCCTTTTTCCATTTCCTGTTTCCCAAGCACCTCGTACCACAGTGAAATCACTGGGTGGTTCTTGGCTTCTCAGTCCATAACAGGAACCTGGTTTGGTCCAACTGTATCCTTTAAAGGCACTTCCAACAGTTGAATGTGGCAGGTTATCTTGCACTTATTTATGTTGCCATTCAGGGACATCCACCCTTTGGCAGGGAGTCATCAACAAGCAGGTACCCTTGGAGTATTTCCCTTATATGCATCAGTGTAGATAAGATTATCTTTTGCTGGGGGAACGCACCTGGTGTCTCATCCAATTCGTTGGAGCTGATGAAGAAAAGAAGACATTGTGAGGTGCGATTTTTCTTTAATATCTTGGCTAGCTAAATCTAAAAGGTTTTTTGCTTACACTGAGACTGGCCAGGCGGCCTTGGGTTGCTGGCGCTACTGCCGAAGGACGACTGGAAGTTGTGGATGGTCTCTTGAAGGATTTGTCTTTCTCGACCCTGAAGACAACCAGAACCTAACTTCAGTAATACACAAATCGCGACACTGGAAGTTTTTCGAAGTCGAAGAATGATAATTTATGGCTTAATCTTTTTTTATTGTAAAATAATCTGAGAAGGGTGGCACAGTGGAAACAATTGCCTTCCAAGGAAACTTAAACAGAATATAGGGTTCAAATGTGTGTAATTTAATCTAAGTATAAAGCGGATGTTCTGTAAACACCTCAGAGGTTTGTTGAAGAACGTTAGGAAGAAAGAAACATCACGAAGACCAAGGAACACATCAAACAGGTTAAGGAGAATGAAAGGGATGGGTCCAAGTACGGCTAGGTTATAAAACAATATCACAAGCTCTGAACAACGTACATAGTGCTATTCAATCCTTCATCCCGCAAAAGAAAGAATACAGAATAACTGGAAACCACCCAAGACATCTTTGTTTTTGAAATTTAATTCTGACTCAAGAATTGTTGGATATTGGCGTAGCTCTGTTATATTTCTTTTTATTTGCTCTTTGTCTAGACTTTTGTTCTTCCTTTTTGGTTGAGTCATTGCTTTTTTGGACAATTACCACCTACCCTCTAATTTGAAAAGCTGGGCAGCTTCTCTTATTTTTCATTTATTTATGTTTTGCTTTCAGAAAGTTGATATGGTTTGAAACCATTGAAACAATGTTTTTTTTACAACTGAGAGCAGGTGATTAGCATCTAAACATCTCAGATAGTACCTGAACTATAACCCCAAATTGCAGCCAAAACAGATGAGATCAATTAGCAGTAGTTGCGAACAACTGATGGTGTCGTGCAAAAGGTTAGAGAGAATATCGTCTCTGCTGTACGGTTA
The DNA here is from genome assembly GCA_028564705.1 of Apricaphanius iberus. Lineage (NCBI taxonomy): Eukaryota > Metazoa > Chordata > Actinopteri > Cyprinodontiformes > Aphaniidae > Apricaphanius > Apricaphanius iberus. Next base: position 186,867 of record JAPXFQ010001470.1, read on the forward strand.
TTGAGCTGTTAGCATGCCAGGAATTTTATAAGACTGTCATATAACTAGACTCTTCAGTCAGAGGTCTCTTCAGGTTCGTTACAAGACTGACTGGTATAGTAGAGCCTGCCTGCCCACACCATCAGCATACAAATCCATACTTGTTGAACATACTTGGACAGTATGAGTTACAACAACATTTCATTTCTCTTTGGGATAAATTAAGTATTTTTATAGGGGAAGAGAGGATCAAACAGAGAAATGGCACAAGGAAGCTCTGGAAGTAAACCTTGAGATTAATGCAGAAGCCACAGAACACCAGGATTTTTCCTGCCTTCAAACTTGGCGTCAGCCTCCTGCTAATTCTGTGCCGCCCCGCAGCTATATGGCTGTTATTTTAGCTTCAGTTGCAGTGTTGCGCCACTATGGGGGTGCTGTATCAACAGCAGTACACTGAGAAGAGCTGAAGCAACTACAGAAAAAGAAGATAAAATCGTGTTTGTCTTAAAATCCTTCAAACTTTGCGCTGAATGCATAATATTCTGGTTATCTCGGCATCCAATGCTCCCATATTGAGATTTGATTTGTCCAGCTGAAACAATGGATTAGCTGCAGTTACCTGTTGTATTGCAGGACTCTGAACTCTAAATTAAATTTGAACTTTCTCTGCACAGAAGGGGCAAGAACAGCAAATTTTGCAAAGGGAACGTCTTTTATTGTTGCGCATTTTCTTCTGGGGCAAATATATATTTGCCAAATTGTGCTATATGTCTGCCGTTTGAAAAATAAAACACGTAATCCTTTGGGTTTCAACTGTTATTAACACCTGTTTATACCCTCCAGTGCTTATTGCAATGAAAAGTGAAAAAGAGTAATAATAGGCAATAAATAGTTAATAATAATTTTCCCCAGCAATCTTCAAACCACATTCAGGTTTATAGTTATTGTCCCCAGCATTTTAAAAACAAACTGACGCTGTAGAACTCAGGCATACTGAGGAAGGCATGCACTGTTATTAATGCAAAAAGCATTGTACTCTGGCTGTGAGATGTGTGGATAAATCCCCACAACTTAATGCACTTGCAGGTAAAATTGGCACCGTATTTACACTACCGTTCAAAAGTTTGGGGTCACCCAAACAATTTTGTGTTTTCCATGAAAAGTCACACTTATTCACCACCATACGTTGTGAAATGAATAAAAAATAGAGTCAAGACATTGACAAGGTTAGAAATAATGATTTTTATTTGAAATAAGATTGTTTTTACATCAAACTTTGCTTTCATCAAAGAATCCTCCATTTGCAGCAATTACAGCATTGCAGACCTTTGGCATTCTAGCTGTTAATTTGTTGAGGTAATCTGGAGAAATTGCACCCCACGCTTCTAGAAGCAGCTCCCACAATTTGGATTGGTTGGATGGGCACTTCTTGCGTACCATACGGTCAAGCTGCTCCCACAACAGCTCAACGGGGTTCAAATCTGGTGACTGCGCTGGCCACTCCATTACCGATAGAATACCAGCTGCCTGCTTCTTCTCTAAATAGTTCTTGCACAATTTCGAGGTGTGTTTTGGGTCATTGTCCTGTTGTAGGATGAAATTGGCTCCAATCAAGCGCTGTCCACTGGGTATGGCATGGCGTTGCAAAATGGAGTGATAGCCTTCCTTATTCAGAATCCCTTTTACCCTGTACAAATCTCCCACCTTACCAGCACCAAAGCAACCCCAGACCATCACATTACCTCCACCATGCTTAACAGATGGCGTCAGGCATTCTTCCAGCATCTTTTCAGTTGTTCTGCGTCTCACAAACGTTCTTCTTTGTGATCCAAACACCTCAAACTTGGATTCATCCGTCCACAGCACTTTTTTCCAGTCTTCCTCTGTCCAATGTCTGTGTTCTTTTGCCCATCTTAATCTTTTTCTTTTATTGGCCAGTCTCAGATATGGCTTTTTCTTTGCCACTCTGCCCTGAAGCCCAGAATCCCGCAGCCGCCTCTTCACTGTAGATGTTGACACTGGTGTTTTGCGGGTACTATTTAATGAAGATGCCAGTTGGGGACCTGTGAGGCGTCTGTTTCTCAAACTAGAGACTCTAATGTACTTATCTTCTTGCTCAGTTGTGCAACGCGGCCTCCCACTTCTTTTTCTACTCTGGTTAGAGCCTGTTTGTGCTGTCCTCTGAAGGGAGTAGTACACACCGTTGTAGGAAATCTTCAATTTCTTAGCAATTTCTCGCATGGAATAGCCTTCATTTCTAAGAACAAGAATAGACTGTCGAGTTTCAGATGAAAGTTCTCTTTTTCTGGCCATTTTGAGCGTTTAATTGACCCCACAAATGTGATGCTCCAGAAACTCAATCTGCTCAAAGGAAGGTCAGTTTTGTAGCTTCTGTACCGAGCTAAACTGTTTTCAGATGTGTGAACATGATTGCACAAGGGTTTTCTAATCATCAATTAGCCTTCTGAGCCAATGAGCAAACACATTGTACCATTAGAACACTGGAGTGATAGTTGCTGGAAATGGGCCTCTATACACCTATGTAGATATTGCACCAAAAACCAGACATTTGCAGCTAGAATAGTCATTTACCACATTAGCAATGTATAGTGTGTGTTTCTTTAAAGTTAAGACTAGTTTAAAGTTATCTTCATTGAAAAGTACAGTGCTTTTCCTTCAAAAATAAGGACATTTCAATGTGACCCCAAACTTTTGAACGGTAGTGTATGTTTGTATATTGTTTTAATAAAAAAAGGCTTAAACATAATGGTTGTCATATTCTTATAGAACGCTGTAAACACAGCTGCTGCTGGATTCTATTAAAAAAAGCATGCAGCAGTAAAACGGTAAAGAATGAAAACAACTGTCTTTTAAACATATGGAGGCAGAGACTGAGAGTCTTGCCTTAAGGCAAGGCAAGACCCACCAATCGAGAGAAAGACTTTTTAGACGATACATCAATCGTTTGTGTGCTTTGGAGTTAATTGGTATTAAAACGTAGACATGGTGTCACGATGAACTAAGCACAAAGAGCTCTAAAACCAAACGCTGAGAAAAACATGAGCTATGCTGAGCTAAAGGCACCTTTCCAGCGTTGAGTTCAGAGATGGCAGCTAAGATCTGCTGCCTGGGGCCGTCTGTTTTGATCCCCAGCTCCTTCAGGTCTCCATCTGTCAGAGTCAGGAATGCTTCCATGTCGACCTGGAAGAGAAACAGATTCAAAAAATATATATATTTTGAACGATATTTAGCATAAAGAAAAAAAAGGGTTATGCCTAAAACAGATAGAATACCTCCTGCTCTTCAAAAATAGGCTGATATTTCTCAAGAGACAGTTTCTTCAAAATACTAGAAAGCTCATCTGGGAAAACAAACACAACAAGAAACATTTGAGGTTTAACAGAAGGGGATGACAGCTATAAGTCTGTGCTGGAGGCAGAACAGTTTCGTCACACCTTCGTCTGTGATGGTGCCGCTGCTGGAGCCCCCGCTGCTCTTAGATCGCGGATGAGACGAAGCGGACGACAGAGAGTCCCCCGGGCCAGCAGGGATCTTTGGTGTCGGGGACGGCGACGGGGTTAAAGTGGGCGATGTGCTCTTGGACATGGACGAATTCCCCGACTGCGATCTCTTTTTTAACTCCATCTTCTACATAGAAGAACGGATAAATAGTGCTTTTTTCATGTGGTGCCGGTCCAAACTCTCAGATACACTCATCCTGGATATGAACATTCATCTGGTGCTTTTTATAGAAGTATTTGAACTCCACTTTTTTTGTTAAAATGTATTGTAGATTTTCTATAATTAGATTTGTGTGCTCAGATTTGTGCTTTCACCGCCCACTAATAGATTGTATGTTGCCTCGGCGCTTGGATCACTTTATTTTTCACTTTCACCTTATTTGGGTAGAACTGATAGGACTTTATGTAAACTGGATGGTCTGCTGTCACAGATCCAAGTTTGCAAAGTAAAGTCAATCAAGGAGCCTCTCCTTGTGTAAAAGAGTGAACCATGTTGGAGTGAAAGATTACTAGCAAGTCATCTTTTTTTATGTTTGCATCCACTAGGAGCGATGCATCCGTACCAGTGGGGGCAAGGCATGATGCTGCCAGCTCCGTGCTTGACAGGTAACACTGGTAATCTTCATCGAATCAGACAACAGTCTGCAGACACACTGCATAAACTGTCCATCTAACCAAGTCAAAAAATCCTGTTTCCTGCTAAAAGGTATTTTTGATCTTTTATTGAGTCTTATATATTAAGAAAGAGCTGAAGGTGTTAAGAGCATATACGTCTTATTTTGAGAATTCTTACCAAGTGGAAATTTCTTACTACATTGGCAGATTATTTAAATTAATTAAAATACTATTCAATCTGGGTAAGAATTCTTAAAATATGACATATATACTCAAAATAAGATAACCTAACACCCTCTGCTGCGGTTTAGTATACAAGTCTCAAAACAAGATTAAAAACACTTTTTAGCTGGAAACAAGATTTTTTTTGACTTGGTTAGGTGGACAGCTTTTGCAGTGCAGAATGTGGCCGTTTCTTTGCTGGACATTTTAAACACTAGCGGGTCGTGGATGGCTAGACAATGTTTGTGTCGGGCCACATCACTACAGTAAGACGCTCTGATTGGTTAGCGCACCTCGTCAAGAGATAGTTCTGTTGGCTGAACTACCACGTTGCTTGCGTTTGCTGCTTTGCCGCTTGAAACGCAGGAGACGCTTGAAAAATTGACACAGCTAACACACACAAAGCGCCGCAGAGAATCTGAGGGACCTCTGACAGATTCAACCATAGACTTTACATGTAATCTTGCTGCTTCTGGGGGCTATACATTTCTGAGTATACCAGTGGTTTGAATCATAAGGTTGTATTATGTCATTTTGGCTGTGTGTATACATGATTTCTTTTGATTCTCTGTGGGTAAAAGAGAATTCACAGTAAATTCAATCCTGTCCAGATGCTCAAAACCCAATTTTTGCATCTTTATTCCACACCAGATAAACTGTACAATTAATCCACTAAAGGTCTGATATTAATATGAGTTAATGACTATAACTGTGGAGAAATTTTGTTAAAATCAGTAATAGCTCAGTCCAAACCCGTCTCGCGTGGAGGTCCGAGGCGACCAGGCTGGGGTTGGAGGGGATGTCAGGCAGGCTGACGGGAGATGAAGCTGGAGGAGGAGTTGGACTCTGCTGCTTCTCTGCTGTTTGGCTCTTCACCTCTACAAGCCCAGCAGCTCTTTTCCGCTGGGCGGCTATCTGAGAGAGAACGCTGTCTGCACTGCCACCTGATAGAGGCAAAGACAAAAAGAGATACCTTTTTTTGTTTGTTGGGCCACTTAAATGTCATACACTGGCTAATTTCCAGATGGGTTTCTTTGCACCTGAACGATTATGAGAATCCCGGTTGATCCCCGCGACTCCGTTTGATCCCCCGGAGGAGTGGGGGGAGTGGTAGTGACCAGAATTCGAGGGCGACGAAGAGGAGGGTCCTTTAGGGATGGTCGGAAACTTAATGGACCTGTTAACGACACGACTGACGGACGTCTTACGAAAACAGAGAGAGGAGAGAATAGCAGACGAGGTGGGTGATGGTAGGTACATAAACAAATCACTTTGTTGGTGAGATTTCTGTTCCCTCACAATATCAGAGTTCCCACTGCTATTGAGTTTTCTCTGAGGAGGCATCGGCAGGCGGGCCGCTTCGCTCCTCCTGTCTCTGAGGAAGCGCGATCGGTCGGAGTTCCACGGCTCAAAGTTGGACGGAGGCAGGAAAGGAGGTATCACTGCTTTCAGCTTGTCGTTTGGCAAGCGGGTCAGAGGAGCGCCGCTTCTCAGCTTAGGGAGAAACAGGATGCAGGATATGAGCAACCAGTAGGATCCAAACCAGAAGTATTTCAACTGAAATCTAAAAAACATTCCAGAAAACAAAAAGAAATGCACCCAAAACTTGTTTGCTGGCCGGGTTCTCGTCAGTGAACAAACGGAGGTACAGAGCAACCAGACCACGCCTAGATCAACATACATGGTTGGGATGCAACGATATCACTTTTTTTTTAACCGATCCGATGCCGATACTTGGATCTGAGTACTTGCTAATACAAAAATGCAATGAACTGGAAGATAGGTGTTATTTTCTTCTCCACTTGTTACAACAAGTGATGGTAAATTAGATAAAAAATAAAAACATTAACAAAAATGACCACAAGACAAAAATTTGGAGTTAAAAAAAAAAAATTCTATGCAATTACTGCAGAGTTTTCACATTTTAGGTATCGGTTAACTTTAACCGATACCGATACGAGTACATTAGACAGTATCGGGGCCGATACCCAATACCAGTATCAGTATCGTGCATCGGTAGCGTGGACACTGTTGACTCAAAGTTAGCTATACTTAAGACAAGTGAAGTGTTCAGAAATTAAGTTAGAGGAAGCACAGAGTTGTAAAAAGCTTTGCGGAGGTATGTCTGTGGTTCATTAGGGTGTGAAAAGGTAGGAAATAGCAAGGCTTGGAGCAGATAACAGGAAGACTAAAAACCTACGTTCCTTAAAATATTTTACACAAATACCGTTTCAGGTTTTCTAGCCATCTATCTATATCTACTTGAGAGGGTTGTTGCTATGTGGTTCTCAGTTCCCACTATTTGTTTCACTCTCTCTGTCGTCCTGCAGGTGTAGAAGCAGATTTCTACTGTGTTTTCTGGTATTTTTTTTTATTCAATTCAGTTTTTTCACAACATGTCATCTCGAGGCACATAACAATAAAAGCCAAATGTACATACAAATTGATCTGTTGTGTTTGGCAACTGTGCCAGATAAATACTGCAGGAGTAACTCAGGATGAACATAGAATGAGAAGGAGAACAGTGGAGAATGTTGTTTTTTACACAAGACGGCTCTATATGAGCATTTTTCAATGAGTAGGACCGCCTGAATGCAACTTCCAGCACAGATTGCCTCCTTATACAGACGCTGAGCAGGCATGTAAAAGATCCAGCATTTATCTCTCCAGCATTAGTGGTTGTTTAGATTGTATTTACCCAGGATGCCCTGTACAATAGTTCGTTTCCTACTTTTGGTGCAGCCCCGGTCCGTTAACTATTCACACATAAAATTGAACCAAAGCAGAGTTTGTTTCAATCGAACCGAGACCACCGGTTTTAAGCGGACTAGAGTTCTTTTTTTTTGGGTCAGAATCAGTTTGAATATCTGCCTCACAGATTACAACTGGGAGCTGGTTCCACAGGAGAGGAGCCTGATAACTAAAAGACCTGCCTCCCATTTCTACTTTTAGAAATCCTAGGAACCACCAGTAGACCTGCAGTCTGAGAGAAAAATGCTCTGTTACGAACACATGGAACAATCAGATCTCTGATGTATGATGGAGTTGATTACTAAGAGCTTTATATGTAAGAAGGAGGATCAGAAATTCTATTATGAATTTAACAGAGCATCTCAGTATTCCCCTTTCTCTGTTCTATCTTTGATTTCAAAAAAGAAAGAAATAAAGGGTTATTAGCCATTAATCGGGGCGTCGTGTGGCATAGTGCTACTAAATCAAATCAAAAATCAAAGCAAACTTTATTTATAAAGCACTTTTCAAAACACAGCTTCTCAAAGTCCCCCCCAAAACCAAAAATAAAACCATCATCTCAACCACACACACATATTTAAAAGCAACAGTAAACAAAAGCAAAAACGGCCTGAGAGTACATAAGAAAGGAAACGTCATCATGGGAGCCATCTGCATCGGCAGCAGCAGCTCGACAGCAGTAGCCAAGGCACTGACCCAGGGCGCCCAGAGGAGGGAGGGCTGCTATCCCCACCTCCACCCAAGCACTACCTGGAGAGCACCCAGGAAGCCACAGCTGAACACCGCTCCCGAGGCAGAGGGCTCCCATAGAAGAAACACTCGAAGGAAGATTAAAATAAGAAGTTAAAATTAAAAATAAACAGTAAATCATGAGAATAAGTAGTAAAAAAATTATAAAATGTTGAGAATGATGTTTTAAATGTGTAAAAGAATGATAAGATATGATCGAAATAAAAATGCAAAGCTGATTAACAATAAATAATAATTAAAAGTCTGTTAAAAGCTAAACTAAAATATCAATGGGGTGAAACATGCGAGTGATTAAACAGATATTAATAAATAATAATCAGTTAAAAGCTCGGCTAAAAAGGTAAGTCTTGAGTCTGCTCTTAAAAACATGAACGTTCTCTGCGGCCCTGAGGTCCTCCGGCTGCCTGTTCCAGAGGTGAGGGCCATAATAATGGAAAGACGCCTCACCATGAGTACGTGTCCTGACTTTGGGGATGCCAGACGGCTGACAGAGGAGCGCACAGACCGAGAAGGTTCATATGGTAAAAGCATTTCTGAAAGATAAGAAGGCCCACGTGGTCCGCATGGTTCCACGTAGCCAAGTTACATCATCTCAGAAGCCACGCCTCTCTGTGAGCCCCCCCACAGAGACCCACATTTCCACACCGGGCACCTAGGAAATTTTCTAACTACACGGATGGTCCCGTGCGGAAAAACATGGCGGACTGACAAGAGCTCATATTGGCGAAGGTTTGTAAATACAGACCTCTTTATGATTCGGCCCATAGAGATCACTGTGATCAACTGTTTAAGCTCATGGGTGTCGCCATCTTGTAAACAACAGTGATTTCTACTTCTACTATAGTGTAGTGTGGTATGCATGCCGTAGAGCCCTGCGGCGCCCCATACAGTCTTCAAGAATATTGGCTCTCAGCAGGGACGAGCCGCAAAGAGTCGACCGGTTCCGCACGTCTCATTTACGCGCGGAATGTACTTCTTAAGATACGCTTAAAAACCATTAAAAGAACCTAAAAATTGATCCTAAAACATACGGGGAGCCAATGCAATGATTCTAATACCGGTGTAAAGTGCTTCCGCCTCCTGGTCTTCATCCGGACACGTGCTGCAGAATTTTGTAAAAGCTGTAAACATCAGGTAGTCTTTTTGGGAAGACCAGAAAGCAGGGCATTACAGTAATCGATTCTACTGGTGAGAAAAGCATGCATTAGCGTCTCCGTACTAGCGCCCCATGTGCTGAGGCCTCAGTCCTCGACGTGGCTGTCCCCGGCTCGAGTCCCGTACTGGGCAACCCTCGATGCATGTCTTCCCCCACTTCTCTCCCCTTAAAAAAAAAAATCTGTCAAATAAAAGGCAACTGTGGCCCAAAAACTTTTTTTAAAAGTGCAAAATAATATCACGCAAGCACGTTTATGTTGCAAAGTTGGACTATATATTTTTAATGCTGTTTATAAGATTTCAAAATCTAATATAGGCTATGATTGGTATCACCAACTTCAAAACTTCACCCCCCCAAAAAAAGAGATGGGAATCGTCCCCCAGAATGGTGTCTCTCCGCTTGACGACACAGGTTAAGCATTTATTTTAGACCAATCAATCTTACCATTGTGGTTATTAGAGTGTCCTCCTTTTCTGAAGATGTTCTGCAGTGACCTGCTAAAACGCAGAAGCAACAAATTTCAACCTAATGCTATATTATATTGAGATTTATTCATAAGGTAAACATGTTGTTCATATCTGATTATATTTATGCTTTCATAACGATGGATAATTACTACAGTATGTCTCACCAGCGTCCTTGGTCTTCATTGCCCATGCAGTGCTCACATCATTCACTCCCGGGGAGGCAGTAGCCGCCGCCGCCGCCGTCCTGTTAGACACAGCCGCGGCCTTCTCGTCCGCCCTCATCGTGGCGTCCAGCGGAGTTTCAGCTTCGTCTGCAAACGGAGCCAACCGATTGGTCGAGAAGCCATGCCTCAGGGTGTGAGTCAGTTTCAGCCTCCGGAAGCGATTGGACATCCTGCTCCACCAGGACTGCGAGAGGGATTTCCCAAAGATGTGAACAACACCTTTTGTATGCCGGTTCACGTTTGAACAAAACTTCATCGTATTTTCTTTGGATTTTATGTGACAGATTAGCATAAAGCAGTGCTAGGAACACTTTTGCAAGTCCCAAAACAAAAGCTTTTCTTCCTCAGTGAGGTCTCATTAGGTGAAACAGACAATTAAGTGTCATTTTACTTCTTGATCTGAGCTAAAAGGTGACAGAAAATAACACATAAAACATATGATGTAATAGTGGGAATCGACTTCTTCACCTTGAGGCCTCCCTTGTCATCGGGCGGCATTGGGATGTTGTTTAGAGACTGTCTGCTTTTGGAGCGGCTGATTAATGCTCGGCCTCGCTGTTTGGATTTGTCCTTGTCCACCTGCATACACACTGATGCTAAGAGTCGGACCAGCTCAGTGTCTGGCGAAATGAGGATTAAAAATCAAACGCACATCAGAGCTTGATGACAATAAAACAGAAGTTTAACAAATTAGCACTTCAGTATTAAATGAAAGTTAAAATTACGTTACTGCACCTGATTCACAGCATAATGAAAAAAAAAAAATTTTCACCTTATATTTGAGTTTGATTTTAAATAATGATGAATTCTGAATTATTTGCACAAATATCTAACACTTAATCTAATTTAGCTCTTATTTATTTTAGTGTCATGAGGGAACTTTATGTTTAAAGAAAATGAGCGACAAAGACAAAGAATGGCATTCAACAGGTGTACCTGGGTCATTTAGCAACATAACCAAATCAAAGGCAGTGTATCCATTCTTAGCTCGAAGGTTGACGTCCGCTCCTTGACTCAGCAGATACTTGACAATGTCTTTATTGCTGGGGGAGAGCAGAACAAAAAGTAGAGAAGGTGATTATTGTGTCAGCATTAAAATCTAGAACAGATGCACCGATTGTTTGGCTGGTGACGGACAATTTTTGCAAGTCAACCTGCGGTCCGACAATCTAAAAGCTGATTTTAGGGGAGGATAGTTCTGTTGATGCAATAGCTAAACGACTTTGCATAACAGGACACGTTTGGAGAGGAAATTTTTGCAAAGGGAAGAAAATTCATGAAGCTATTTTTAATAGGTTCTCTTTTGATTGACTGTGGGCTTCTTGGAAACCAATGACGGCAATCTTTTTCCATTTTAAAAGACAACTAAGCACCAAATAAACTTTTTATAGCTTAAAAACGGCATAAATATGTTTCTTATAGTGCTCTCTACATGTCCTGTTCCTTTTTTTGACATTTTAGTGCTATTTAGATAAAATTTAACTTTTGAGCCTAAAACCGTCTGTGTGGCCCTCAGTACATTTTCGGTTGCCCTACATTTGAATTTCATTCCGTTCCTCCCCATTTGCTTTGGTAGTTGTGTGACGTGACTTTGTGCTGTGTGACGTCCGACGCTCTGCCGCTTGGGGTATAAAAGCAGCCACCCCCGTAGCGAGTTGGAGATGGAATGGTGAGCGAGCGTTTTACTTCGGCAGGCTCATCAGTGCCGACCGCACAGTTGGCCTCGGGCAACGCGCAAGCTTACGGCTCAAACATGTACGGCTCAATGACAGTTGATCCGCCGAGCAACGCCCCTTTTAGATGTCGTTTTCAAATTTTATTGTGGGCGGAGTAAGGCTGGGCACTGGTGTTTAGTTGCTCTTTAAGCACAAGCAAGTCAAACATAGGCACACTGTGTTGTTTACGCCACTACTCCACCAAAAACACACAAAGTTTGCCATTTTCAATTTGAGGTTTTTACACACAAAATTAGAGGATAAACAAAGATTCAAAAGAGGGAGACTTTCAGGATATAACTGGAAGGCTTTAAACATTTTATCCGTTTGTGATTTCAGCCTTTACCTTCTGAATATGGAAATGTTGGCAATCTTCTGGAAATCTCAACGTTAAGTACGGATCTACATTCTCTAAAACATACACAAAAAACTGCTGTCTTAGTAATTCCGGCTACACTAGTATTTTTGACTAAAAGACTTTAACATATTTCCCTTATTAGACCAAAAAAATACATTTTCTTTATGTATTGCATGCATTAAAACAAAACAAAGTATATTTTTTGAACATCATTTAACTTTCTCTACTTTTTTGTATCATAATTGATAAATCAGATGCCCATTGTCTCGTATTAAGCAGAATATTGTATATTATATATATAATTTACCTGAAAATAATTTATGATGACATTTTCAGCTAGATGAAAGAAATAATGCTGCAGATCAACAATTCTTTGTCACATTTTTTATCTATAGTAGAGGGCAAAAACTATCAGTGCTGAAATGAATCTGTGTCAACTATGACACCTTTTTAAAAAGTCTTTTCATCATGAATACTTTTTCATGCCCCACTGTTTCACCTCGATCTCGATGTGACTGAAATTCCTTTTTTCACTGTCTTGGCCATTATTTTTGGGAACGACGCAAGGACTTAATGCATGTGTTAGAGGGTGTGGTGCTACCGCACTTGGTTAATTGAAGCGGTTTCTCGCGCACAAGCCTCTAGGTACGCACATGTGAGATTTATCAACAGATGATTGCGGAGGAAAACGCGTAAGAGTGGCCACAAGTTTGGTAAATCCGACTGTACGAACATTCAAAATTTTCTTTGTAGGATAAAATACAGAACGGTTTCTACAAACGCTGATAAATAAAGGCCCAGGTTTCTCATTGGAGGTGGTAGGTTGTTTTTTTTGTCCAAAGAAAATATACTGAATTATTTCACCAATTGAATGCTGTTTCGTTAATTGAACAGAAATAAAATCAGACTTTTTAGTTGTCTTTCACTTAATTAACACGCACAAAAATCTATTATTTTTATATTTGGAATGCCGATCACCTGTCGGAGGCAAATATGAACCAAAATTACTTAACTAAATTTTCTTCTACACTTTTAGCTAGCACTAAAAGTTTTAGTTGGGAGACAAAGTTAAACAAAACTGGCAAGTTAGTACAATAAAAAAGATCAGAAACTGAAACCAGCCTAAGAATAAAGAGCAATCGGTCCAACATTGAGTGAGAGGCAGGGTAAGTACTATCAAAAACAGCTCGGCACCTCCTGCTCACCCGTGATACGTGGCTTGCATTAAAGCGGTCCAGCCGTGAACGGAGTCCTGTTTGTCTACGTCTGCTTTCTTCTCCACCATCAGCTGCACCACCTCCAACTGCCCACTCACCGCTGCCATCATGAGGGGCGACGCTCCATCCTGATTGGATGAGTTTACCTGAGCCGGATCCTCCTCCAAAATGTCTTTAACAAGCTGGGAATTTCCTGAATTGTTACAAAATGGCACAAACCTTCATATGAACTCTTTAATTAAAGATAAAAAATAAAATAAAAAAATGTCTCCTTATAGAGTCATAGCATCTAGTTTGAAGTGAGCTCACCCAGTTTGAGAGCGCTGAACACGTCTGGCCTTTTTCTCTCATCGTCTGGAAAAGAAAGGAGCAACGCTGAGAGCAGACAAGGCTTCTGAGGTTTCAAGAAAGCACAGCTCTGCACATAGCTCAGTCAGTGGGGTGGTATGTACACAAATCCTGATTATAGCAGAGTTCATCGCTTACAAAAATACCACAGCAGAGAAGGACACACAAGAAATTGACTGAAGAAGAGAACTTACAGTCCAAAGAAACTAAACTAAATGCTTTGTGCCTTGCAGAACCAATAAACTTTGCTAAGTAGCTGATGACCTTTGAGGTTCTCTGTCATGCTACTGTTAACTGCACTGCATTGTTTAAGACACAAAGACGAACATAAGATGGGAAGTAAAGGCTTCCTCAGCTGTTTAAACACGTCAGGGCAGTAAATGTTGAAGAAAATGCTCCAATACTACTATCCTCTATCAGCAACAGAGACACAACCGAATACTTTTTGGAAGTACCAACAGATAAAATATTAAAGGAGATATATCATGCTTTTAAATCCTTCCTTTTCACATGTAACTCATTCACTTGTGGTCTATGTAAAGTAGAAGCACAGTGGTTTGGTCTGAATTCCATGTTATTGTAGCCCCACAGACCCTCCTTATACCGTTCTGAGGAGCATCTTTAGAGCAACTCATTTTCGTGCGGTCCCTTTAAATGTAAGCGGAACATTTCATGCCCCGCCCCCTCCAGGTTACGGAGCGTTCTGTTCCACCCCGTTCGGACATTTTTGTAGTTTGATAGCAGCGATTCGATTACTACTGGCAGATAAACTTTTTATTGCGAAGCGATCGTCGCTAAATTCCTGTACATCATGTGTACCCCACGACAAAAACCAGCAAAAAAAGCCCAAGCATTTTGTTCAAAGCATGCAGTACAGTTATATCCTCAGCTAAAAGCTAGCACACATCGCTAACAGAAGAAGAATGTACAATGCTACAACTATCAAAACAATCGCCCATACGACATATCAACACACAACATTCATGTCTAAAAGAAAGTTTACTGTCATTTTAGTGTCATTTGAAGCTTACCGCTTTGCTTTGTCTGTCGTTTCCGTGGAGATAAGGAACTGACCCCCTCAATCAGACAAAGTCTTTCGGCAAATCCCTCCTGATACAGACTGAGGTTGCTGAAGCACTCGTCCTCGAAGTGCTTCGCGCAAACAAGGAGAACTTTCCCAACGGATGTGGGTATATTTCCTCTAAAAATAAAATTTAACCAGGCACTTCTCATAGGCTCTGATGCTGGGGGTCGATTTAGGGATTTGTGTGGGTTAATACACGCAATAACTGAACATTTTGACTTGCTTTCTTGTAATTTCGACATGACTGACCTTGGACTACAAAATCGCTGTGGGGGAGAAAAAATGGCGGCTTCACGAAACTGGTTACCCGGAAGTCCATTACCTTATTTGGCAGTTCAACAACAAATGCTGTGACGTAATACACAAGAAAACGTAATAGCGAATAGAGAAAACTAAACAGACTGAAAAGTAGGACCAAAAAAGAATGTAAAGATATAAACACAGCACCAGAAGATAATAAATGTAAGTTGTCTGCACTCCTAAACACCCAAAATACACATTTGCATGCATTTAAGGGCTAAAAAAGTGGATTTTCCATGATATGTCTCCTTTAAACTCCTATCCTTTTTTTCTACCATTCGCTATGTCACAACTGCATAATTGCATGTATTTTACAGGGGATATTATGTAAACCAATAAATAAAGGAATAAGGAAAAGTTTAAATTTTCACAAATGTATTTAGTTTTAATGAGCTCCTTAATATTCAGAACCCCACATTTCTCTATACTTATAGCTCTTAAGATATAAGTCTTCTGGGGTGAAACTAGAGAGGTGAAAATTTTGCACACTTTAGTTTGCATAATAGCCAAGATCAAGCCAGACTAGATGGAGAGCGTCTTAGAGCATCAACTCTCATATTTTTCCGGAGAATCACAAATGAATAAATGGTGGTTAAAAATCCTCCCCACAGCATTATGCAGCCACTGCTTTTATTCTTCTTTTTTTTTACCATAGCTTGATCTCTCCTGACACATTTTGTGTTATTTTGTTTCAACAGTGGTTTTCTTTTTTCAAGACAATTTCTTTAGTAACCGTCCAGCTATCAGACTCGCCCACCTGAGCAGGGGATCGCTGCAGCTCCTTCAGAGTTACCACAGGGTTTATAGCTTCTTCTCAGACTAAAATTCTACCCACTTGCCACTTCATTTAAGATGTATAGTCATGTCTTAATGGGTATGCTGTTCTCTCTCATGTGTTATATGACTTTTATCAGTTCATCACACAAAATCCAGTTCTTTTATCCGTAAATGAAGGGAAAAGTTCAAGAGGTGTGAATACTTTTCCGCTCCTCCTCTCTGCATAACAGCAGCTCAGCAACGCAGCCCTACCTGTCTGAGGTCTGACGGTGGTAATGGCGTCCAGGTAAGCCTTGATGTCTCTTTGTTTCAGCTGCATGGCGAGTTCAAAGGCCGTCTTGGACAGAACGTTGACCCGGTCTGGATCAGCCCCACGCTCCACCAGCTGCTGAGCCACAGCCTCCTTCAGAACATGCGACACAACTTCAGGAGACGGTCGTTTGCAGGAAGGGTCAGCTGTGAGATCACAGAAGCATGTCCATCTTTCGGTTCGCATCAATCAGCCTCACCTTCCCACTGAGCGTGGCTGCCATCAACGGTCCCCAGCCGGTGGTCTTCTGGGAAAAGTTGACATCAGAGCCCCACTCTAGCAGCAGGCGGACAGTGGCCTCATGACCATGCTGGGACGCCACTATCAGGGCTGTGATGTCCATGAAATCCCTGCCTCCTCCTCCCCCTGGATAGCCCTCAGCAGGTCCAAATCCAGCTGTGCTGTTGGGAAACACACAGAGCCACAATGGTGAGGCCATTTTACTTTTTTAGCCCACTTTCAACAACAGGGTGATTCAAGGTGCTTTACATGCAAGTAAAAACAGCAATTAAGCATAAAACACGCACCAAAAGAAACTCAGTATTTCAGGACCTTTGCAGTCGTCTGGAAGTTTGTTCTAGATTTGAGGAGCATAGAAACTGTTTGGTTCTGATTCTAGGAATGCTGAGTAGCTGTAATTAGAGGACCTGAGTTTTCTGCGCGGGTTGATATAGTGACAACAAGTCTTCAACATACTTTGTCGCTGAGCCATTTAACGATTTACAAACTAGCAGGTGTATTGAATTCTATTATCTGAACTACAGGGAGACAGTGTTGGGACTTTAGAACTAGTGTGATGTGCTCTACTTTCCTGGTTCTAGTGAGGACGCTAGCAGCAGTGTGAGGACGTTGTTGCAGTAATCAATCCGACTAAAGATTAATGCATGTATGAGTTTTTCAAGGTCCCGTTGCGACATTAGTCCTTTAATCCTACGAATGTTCTTCACGTGATACAAGACTTACTTCGTTATTACTTTCATGTGGCTTTGGAGGTTCAGGTATGAGTCCATGACTACACCTAGATTACAGGCCTGATCGGTTGTTTCTGCTTGTAATAACTGAAGCTGCGAGCTGACCCTTGGATCGTTCCTCCAAAAATAATTTACACTTTTGTTTCTGTTCATCTGCAGAAACTTGACACATCCACCCATTTTTTCGGGTTTGGATGGGCTCAAAGTACTTTTGGACCCATACCGATACCGTCATTGGAAATACTGCAAAAAGATATGGTATAGTCAAGTACTTCTGTCTAAACACTGTCCGATACTATGCAGGTTTTTTTCTCCTGCCCTACCCTACCACACACTAACACCGGCAGTGACAAAATATTGTGTGATGGTTGTTTCAGGTTGCTAGAATGCAAATCCTATTGGCTAAGTTTCCAAAGGCAGCACAAAAGGCACTTAAACACCAGCAAGCTTATAAATATTTGTCTTAACATCATGGGAAAGACCACTTGAAGTTTAATTTCTTAAAGGATAAAACCAGCAGGTATCGAAATCATTACTGAACATAAGAAAATGGTATCTGGAACGTCTCTAGTTCAAAGACACCTAATGACATAGTAGTGTAAAGCTGAGTTTCATCTGCATTGTTATGGAAACTGATCTTATTGGTAGTTTTGGTGCGTTCAAACCGCACACTTTGTCGGCGTCAAGCAACGCTCCCAACACATGTAGTTTGAAGTACATACATTTATAAGCTGAAGCTTGCAAAACTCGTTGGCGGGCCTTTCTCTGCCGGATGTTTTAAACACTAGCGGATCGTGATTGGCTAGAGATCGACGACGTGGGGCGACGTCCTAACAGTGAGACGCTCTGATTGGTTGGGGCACTGCGTCAAGTGCGTCAAAAGTTCAGCTAGCTGAACTGCTGCGTTGCTTGCTTTTGCTACGTTGCAGCTTGAAACGCAAGTAACGCTTGAAAAGTTGACAGAGCCAACGCACGCAATGCACCACAAAGATTATGACAGACCTCTGATGGACTCAACCATAGCCTGTACATGTGAAATGGCCGCAACTGAGGCTGAGGGTTGGTGGCGGTGTGAATGCACCATCATAATCTGGGCTGGCAGTATGTAGACATTAAATAAGAGAGGCCCAAAGATGGAGCTCAGACAGACCCCACTTTAGCGCTTTAATGAAAAGTTTCCTGTTGAAATATAGAAGTCCCTGTTCTTTAGGTAAGACTTGAAAAAGCCTAGTACTGTAGTATAATAGTATGTTACGACCAACAGAGGACGCCCTGTTATTCTGATGAGACTCAGTGATGAAACCTGCAGCTGTTGTTGTTGTTGCCATTAGAGATGTCCTCCGCAGCCACAGCCAGGTGATCGAAGTCATCGACGTAGGCACCGGTCTCCAGGAGCAGCTTGACCACGTGAACGTGGCCCCCCCGGGCTGCCATGGACAGCACGCTGGCGCCTAGCCTATTGCGGCCGTTTATCTCCGCCCCATTCTCCAGCAGGATGTGGGCCACAGTCAGGTGACCGAACCTTGACAAAAAAACAGAAAGAACAACTAATAAACCTGCTGTCCAATGGTGTCTTTTATTTACAGCTGTACACTGAAAAACAAGGAAGTGGATCGTTTATGGACTTACACTGTATCAAAATGAATGATGCGGTCGATTGCGTCACAAGAGGCACAATAAGCTGAATGGCTGTTATTAGTAGACATTAGGGTGGAGTATTTCAGGATAAATTTTTAATGAGTTGAAGTTCCGCTCTAGTCTGCCCTGGTTCCCTTCAAGAACCATTTTAATGTGTTAAAAATCTGAAAAGCGTGCCATGCATTTGCATTTAATGAGGGCCGTCAGATGTCCTCATTTTATGGACATTTCCTACAATAAACCAACCAAAGTGGCCACGAATTCTGAAGTGGAAGAAAAAGAAGATATGGTTTACAAAACTGTCTCCGATGAAGAATGTGAAAGGTGTCAGGTGAATTTGCATACGTCCACTTAATAACAATATAACTGTGCTTATGCTGCGCATCGGTTTGTGCTAAAAGTGAGGCATCTTCTTTCAAAGATCTACCTTCTCAAAGCTGACAAAATATGCATCAAATCCAACATTTTTTTTAATAATGTTATGACATTATGCAGGTGTTTCCGATGGGTTTTCATTGATGTGTCAAATCTTTAATTATTTCAAATGTTTGGGGGTTTTTTATTCTGTAACTCTAATAAAATGTAATGTTCTTCAAATGTGGTTTAATAGTTCAGCTTTGCACAAAGCGTGTAAAGTTTCTCATGTTTAAACAAACGTATGCATTGGCTCATTGTTATTGTAATTTACACTTTGTACTTAAAGATGGGAAAAAAACAGTTGCTTGACAATGTTGAAAAGATGAGAAAAGACTTCAATTTATTTGTTTTATTTACCTCCCCTGACCTGATGATGGGGCAGTACGTCTCTTTTCTGCTGTTAATCGAGTTTAATAGTTGCTCTAGCTATACACTGGCAACAATCTTCATAAAAATAAATGAAAACTTGGTGAAGCGCCTTCCCTTTTGTGATGTCATCCCAGATGTGTAGGCGTGGAGCAGGCTTTTATCCAGAAAAATAACATATTGTTACTAAATAAACACCCAAATCCATAGAAGTGTTCATAAGATGTTGGGTAACGGGTGATAAACTGCATCCAAAGTAAATTTGATTGATTTTACTGAAAAGTCAGATTGGTAGCTTTAAAAGGTGAGACCCTGTTGTGGCATTTGAAAACTCGTCGTTTTATAACAAAATGCCCAATCTTTAACGCTTTTATATTTTACTGCGCGCTTTTATATTTTACTGCGCGTGTATATATATATATATATATATATGTCCCTGGTGCTCCAGACCGCAGCCCCACCTCGCTGCCTGCATCAGCGGGGTCCAGCCGTAGTTGTTGCGGCTGTCCACTGAGGCGCCTTTCCGCAGCAGGAACCGCACCAGGTTCTCGTGGCCGCTGGCCGAGGCGAACTGCAGGCCGGTGTTCCCGTCCTCGTCAGTGCAGTCCACCGGTACCAGAGACACCGCGTCCGGGGCCACGCACTCGGAGCCCGCTTCTGACCGCAGCCTGCTCTGCCGACCCGACTCTCTCGGGGCGCCGGGCTCCAGGAGACCCCGGGCGGTCTCGTAGTCCCCGTCATCGCAGGCACGTAGAAGCAGCAGCGAGTTCGCAGGGACACCGAAATTCATCTCTTCGTCTGACGCGTTAGTCCGTCTCCATTACTCTGTAGTTTGTCTCATCGAGGGTGAGGTGAAAACTGTTTTCCTCTGTCACTTGGCCGCAGTTTGGAGCTCATGACGCGCAGTAAAATAAAAAACTTTACCCTTCACGTTGTGGAAGGATGTTCTACCTTTTCCTCCCCGAACATTAAAACACATAACTTAGCCTACTTTCCTACTTTGTCTTACAAACAACAACTTTCTGGCAACCAGCCGCGGAACTGCCCGGTTCCGTTACTTGTAAATTAATGGACCATCAAGGTATTTTACAACCGATCACTTCCGCTTTTTTCTTTCAAAACAAAACCCGATTTATGTCTTAAAAAGTTCAAAATAAGCATTGGTGCTCAGTGGTTGTGAAACATGTCTATTACACAGCAAAGGCAAATATGATCATTTGTAATATAATTTGGAAATGTTTTGAGAAATAAGACATCCTATCTGTACCGAAAAATATTCCCATTTTTACAAATAGCTTCAGTCCAGAGCAGCCCAAAATACAAGTAAACTAGGCAGCTGATGAAAATTCTCCACACCAGCAGGGGGCCGTCTAGAGCACCATATCACATTAGTTATGTTTAGAGGTGGTTCTAAGCTATGATCTATTTGTACTCTGAATTCGAATTTTCCGACTCCTTAGTGGGAAAAATCAACTGGAACAAATATTGACAAAAATTATTTTATTTTTATTTTTTTTGCTCCGACTTTGACTTTCAATATTGCCGCTTCGCGCATCAACAATAGTAGCTGTGATGGAAAAATATCTATTTTAAAAGATGCGCTTGTAAGAATGCGTCTAAAATCCATCTTATATGTAGAGCCTAAAACTCTAATCTTAAAAAAATAAAAGGGGTGTTTGTACATGGAAAGTACAGCTCAAAACGATGGAGCAGGTTTTTATCTAGAAAAATAACAAGTCACCATTTTGGAAACCCGACCTATCCCAGCAGAACTGAAAAGCTGTTTACTCGGGCATGATACCAAACTCATCTCCGAGCTCTAACTTTCGAAGTACGCTAAATAGAATGCACCAATAGTAGCTGTGGTTCAACTATGGCTATAGGGTTTCGCCATATTGGAATCCTGACTTGTCAAATGCATTGCTACTGGGAATTTTGGGATAGCCATCAACTTGAAAGAGAAGAAGAAAAGCACACAAAATTAAAGTGGTTTAATTTTTAGTTCTTTATGATTCCAAAGAAAGAAAGAAAGAAATTCTAAATGTTGAAAAATCTCTCTGAGCTTTGTTTGCAAAAAATAAAAGTAAACAAAGAAATTGTCTATAACTGTTTTTCTTCTTCATCTGCCTTCTTTTGCTCTGCATATGAGACCGTCTTTTAGTGAAGCCCATCAACCATATCATCGGTCTTGGATGTTTATTAGGGATGTAAGAAGATACTGATATGCCAAAATATCGTGAAATTTTATGGCACAATATTGTATTGATATTCAAAAGCAAAGTATCGATTTTTTTTTTCAAGAATTTTCATTAAACCTTTAATAATTACAGTCATTTGTCTTAAAATTAAAAGTATGACTGGTTGTTGGTGGGTTTTTCTTCCTCTTGTTTCAGTGGATCACCTAGATCCAGTAATAAAACAGATTGAAGTGTTTAGAATGTTGACAGATTTTCTACAATTAAATTCAGTTGTAAAAATCACAATAATCTTACCCATAGTATCTTGATATATTGCAATATATTGTATTGCTCCCTTTGTATCATGATGCGTATCGTATTGGCAGATTTTTGCCAATACACACCCCTAATGTTTATGATAGGTTAGTGATTTCATTAAACGAACCATAACAACCAGCAGTGGGGAGACATTTTGTGTGATTCTAAATTGACAGCAGCATGAAGACTCACACGATCCTGGTTAAGGGAGACTCCAATTGTGATTTGAGTTTTTTGTAGAAGGATTCAAATCAGTACCTGCATACAAGTATTTATACACTGCTGATTTTTGAGGTTTCCCCACTTACAAAGCATGTAGAGGTCTGTATATTTGTATCAAAGTTACTCTTCAGCTGTGAGGGAAAGAATCTAAAATAAAAATGCAGGAAATTGCAGCGGATGATTTTTAAATAATTAATTTTCATTTTATGGCATAAGTATTTGATAAATCAGACAAGGAGAACCCAATATTTGGGACAGAAACCTTTTGTTTGCAATTACAAAGATCAGATGTTTTCTGTAGTTCTTCACCAGGTTTGCACACACTGCTGCAGGGATTTTGGCCCATTCCTCTATACAGATCTTCTCCAGAGCGTTTAGGTTTTGGGGCTTTCGCTGGGCAACATGGACTTTCAGCTCTCTCCAAAGATTTTCTATTGGATTCAGGTCTGCAGACTGGCTAGGCCACTCCAGGACCTTGAGATGCTTCCCATGTCGCCCTGGCTGTGTGTTTTGGGTTATTGTCATGCTGGAAGACCCAGCCATGACCCATCTTCAACACTCTTACAGAGGGAAGGAAATTGTTGGCCAAGTTCTCACGATACAAGGCTCCATCCATCCTATCAGTACGGCGCAGTCGTCCCGTCCCCTTTGCAGAAAAGCGTCCCCCAAAGAATGATGTTTCCACCTCCATGCTTCACAGTTGGGATGCTGTTCTTGGGGTTGGACTCATCCTTTTGTCTCCAAACACGGCGATTGGAGTTTAAACCAAAAACCTCCACTATCTTCTCATCAGACCACATCACCTTCTCCTATTTCTGGATCATCCAGATGGTCATTTACAAACTTCAGACGGACCTTGACATGTGCTGGCTTGAGCAGAGGGAGCAATAGCGGTGGAGTGTGTTACTGTTGGGTTTTTTTTGAGACTGTGGTCCCAGCTCTATTTAGGCTATTGACCAGGTCCTGCTGTGTAGTTCTGGGCTCATCCATCACTGTCCTCATGATCACTGATGCCCCACAAGGAGAGATCTTGCATGGCGCTACAGACAGAGGGAGATTGACCATCATCTTGAACTTCTTCCTTTTTCTAATGGTTGCACCAATAGTTGTTGCCTTCTCACCAAGCTACTTGCCTACTGTCCTGTAGCCCATCCCAGCCTTATGCAGGTCTATTCCTGATGTCTCTCTGATCTTGGCCAACAGGTAACGAGTTCAAACAGGTGCAGTTAATGCGAGTAATGAGTAAAGAACAGGAGGGCTTCTTCAAGAAGAGCTAACAGGTTTGTGGAAGCCTAGATTCTTACTGGTTGATGGGTTATCAAATATTCATGTCATGCAATAAAATGGAAATTAATTATTTAAAAATCATCCACTGTGATTTTCTTCATTTTTGTTTTAGATTTTGTCCCTCACAGTTTAGGAGTAGCTTTGTAACAAATTACAGACCTCTACATGCTTTTTAAGTGGGACAAGTTCAAAAATAAATAGTAGCCTATATCAATGGTGTATCTCCCCACTGTATATAAGGGAAAGCGGTCATATAATGTGAGCATTGGAAAAACGTACTTGCTTTCCTCCAAGTTATCTGGAATATGTTTTGAAAGAATAAGTCAGAGATTAACGTAAACTTGTTTAGATGATTCTCATCATCTAGCTACATCTTAAGTGTAGGAGATAATAACCAAATTTCTCTGAAAAAAATATTTAAATGTTTTACTATTTTTAACTTAATGAAGGCACATTTAACTCCAAATCTTTTCAATATTTAAAGTCATGTAATTGGAAACTGAGTCAAGCAACACACTTGTGATTTTACTCAATCACTATAAAATCCACGTTTCAGATTTATCCGTATTTCACATTTAAACGAATATTTGATTTATTTTTGCATAATAAGATATATTAGTCTTAATATGCAAACATTGTAGATTATAATTTAACTCAATTTAAAGGTCCTATACAACTTTAGAAGGCCCCATTACTATCAATTACATTTTAACATGTTGCATCGCTTCTAAAAGAAACCTGTAGGTTAGTAGAAAAAAGGAAATTATTCCTTTTTTTAAACCTTCAACCCCGAAAGTTAGATTTTTATTGTATTGGTCTATGATTTAAATTGCATCTGCCTTGACAAGACGATTGCCTCGGTATACCCAGCTATGTGTCCATACTGCCCTCTGGTGATAAGAATGGAAATTACAAGTTTTAACATTAAACTTCAAAGATTTGCTTTATGATTTGTTTGGGATATTTATTCCGCTATTTACTTGGATAAAATGTCAATTAGAACAAATAGAGGGACATATAACATACATATAACTTTTCCACCCTCTTTTAAATCAAGTGTGCGTTTTTATACATTGTAATAAATAATAATAGGAATGTCCTAAAACCTTTTAGTCAAGATTGTTAAGCCGGCTGCATTCTGGGAATGTTGTATGGAGTCAAGATGTTGTTTGGTCTCAGAAAGAAAATGTTGAATTGAAGATTTTGTGTAAGATAACTTTATTTTATGAATATAAAATTTAGCTGGTGATAGCAATAAATTGATTAAATAAAACTGGTCAGCTTTAATCACTGGGTAACTGAAGAAACCAAACATCAAATTAAAGTAAAATTATTCTGGTACTGCTGTTAAACGAGCAGTACCAGAATAAGTGCAGAGTATCTTCTTTTTGAGGGTCACAAAATGAGCAATTATTATCAATGTCTTTTTTTATATATCGTTTTAGGACAGACTTAGTAGCCTACGACAAAAATGATTTCAGATGTCCGCTGGTGAGAGGCTGACGAAGCACAGTGCAGCCAGTAGGGGGAACTGTTTGCTTGTGAATAAACCGTGTACCAACAGAAGAAGAAACAACGGAAGCCTGGATGTAGAGCACATATATAAATGGGAGGAAGGCCCGGGTTCGTCCTTTTTCGTCTGGAGCTAACCACGTTGGTTGCGTCCGTTCCTGGCTCACCGCTGTTCGCTTGAATTTCTTCCGAATAAGTCGGTCAGGAATAATTACAAATGGTGTGTTCACTGCCACTATAATCATTTTTTAACGTATGTGTCGGGTCTGAGATGTGCGTACACTTTTAATTTGCCTTCATTTTAAACAAATTGCGCCATTAGCATCCACGGCTAGGACTTAAGCTGACGACCTGCCGCGTGTGATTGAGTAGAATAAAACTTCAACAATGATTGTGCCGGGTTTTTGGTGACCAAAGCATGTTGAGGAACTTTCTTAAATTATTCGATTTCTTTCGAGGAGCCATTTGAACATCTGCTTGAATAAAAATCAACTGTATGAATTCAGTTTTTAGTAGATGGGGGGTGTTTTGTTTACGTCAAAAGGCGTAAATCTTAACATGAAATATTGTCAACTCCACAGTTCCTGCCTTTACATAAACCACGACGACTTGAGGTGTAATATTTTAATTAAGTTCTTTGTAAAGTAGGGATTTTTCTGCTACAGGTTTCTTTTAAAACCAGTTTCTTGTGATTGGACAACGTTTAAGTGCGATAAATTCTGTAACTAAAACAAAAGGGCAATTAATAACGAGCTGGTCTGCTTCTATAGAGAATCTGTTTGTAATGTCTGATACTTCCTCTTCTGCAGGCTTTTAAGGACACTGGTAAGGCGCCCGTGGACACTGAGGTGGCCATCCATCGCATCCGCATCACCCTCACCAGCCGCAACGTCAAATCTCTGGAGAAAGGTAACCGCTTCAGGTGTTGCAGAGTGTTTGACAGAAGCTTGAGCAATGAGGATAAAAACACTTGACAGTTATTAATCGTGGTGACTGTATACGCTATTCTGAGCTGTTAAAGTCTGACTAAATGTTTGATCGTGCCTGTGTAGATTTTAATCGGCTGGTTTTTTTTTTTTAGTTTGTGCAGATCTGATCCGCGGCGCCAAGGAGAAGAACCTGAAGGTGAAGGGGCCTGTCCGCATGCCTACCAAGGTGCTGACTACTTTAGATCATAATTTTCCCCCTCTCATGCCCTTTATTTTGGATTTGTATGTCCTAAAGCATTTTTTCCACCCAATATCTAGACTCTGCGCATCACCACCAGAAAGACTCCCTGCGGTGAAGGCTCCAAAACTTGGGATCGCTTCCAGATGAGGATCCACAAGCGACTGATTGATCTGCACAGTCCTTCTGAGATCGTCAAGCAGATCACCTCAATCAGCATCGAGCCTGGCGTTGAGGTTGAAGTCACCATTGCAGATGCATAAGCAGTGCAGTTTTTCAATAAAGACCTGAAAAAGGAAACCTGCTTGTTTCTTTGTGTGAATTATTTTTGATGAATTCACAAAGGGTTAAGGAATACGAATCTGGGAGAATTAAAGGCTCCCCCCGCCCCCTCTAATTTGCAATAGTGTCAAGTAACGGAAGTATACATTTTGGGTATTTATACTTTAGTAATGATTGGACTACTTTTTACTTCTGCTCCTTACATTTTAAAAATAGCTTTTTTATTTAGTCTTGTTTTAAAGCGTTCCAACACATTTCCCAATCTATTAATATTCTGATGTGTTTGTCTACTGATACCTCCTGGATCTTGATATTGTGAGCAACCTATTAGAAAATGCAAGTAATTGATTCAATGACCAAAAAAAAGTTTAATTGTATTCCATATTGTAAACTGCATTATTTAATCTAAAGTTTAAAATGTCACATCTTGTGATAAAGTGAAACTGAAGGTGATTTTGCTTATGGATTGACTTTGAGGCAGACTTTTTAAAATGTCAATTTTAAAAAATGGTAACCTTTTTCTCGTAGCTCTGCATTTTTTTAATTTAGAACCAATTTCTCAAGCTTTAGAAAATGCGCTCGCAAGCGAGAAATGAAGCTGCAGTGCACAAGAACTTTCTGGATAGCAAAATATTTTATGGTTCAAGAACCTGAAACCGTTCCTGAATCCCTCACTTTCCACCAAGCTAAGAGGTTGAAAGTCCCTAATAATGAAATGCCTTGTCCAACTCCTGCGTCCTAATAGCTTGATGGTCAAAAAGGAAATAAAATGTATACTATACACTGTAAATAAATGATCACAAAGTTTTGTCGCTATATCTGCATTTATCATATTGCATTTGTGGCCTGATGTTCATGTTTGGCCCTGTGTCTCAGCATAGAAGACGTGCTTTTATTAATGTATGCCAATTCAGTAGAACAAATGGGCAATTTAAAGTGCAGAAAATTAAGCTAATGTATTTAAATTGAAATGGACTGAAATTCGGATGGATTGAGCAGAACTTGCGAGGAGCGGGATGGAAACAATAACTAATTCTTTATTTGCCCGTTATGAGATCAAAATTATCCCACATAGCATAAACCTTGCATTTTCTTTTTGGCTCAATGATGAGGGCTTTCCAGGAAATATTTTGGTTCAAAAGATTTTTTTTCTGGCAGATGACAGATGAAACAGCAGTTGCACCGGTCATGTGGCTATTCCTTAAATACATCTATTGAGATGGGGGTTCGGCTCTATGAGCTAGACACATGTACTGACCCATCAGTGTTGCTCTACCCATCACTATATGGCAAGGCAAACAAGGGTCCTGGCAGAGTTCGATCCCACGACTTCCCAGTGAAAGTCACACGCGCAGGCGTGGATTAATGCACAAGCTAGATATGGCTTGAGCCTAGGGGCCACATGCATTCTGGGGGCCCCCATTGGCCAGTTAAAGGATGGAGAGGGTGCAGGGCCCACAGACAAGTGCAGCCTAGGGGCCCCTGTACACCTAATCCTCCCCTGCACACGCGCTAACCAGTCAGCCAATGGAATATCCCTTTGACTGACTGGTTACCCGGAAATCGTGGGATCGAATCCTGCCTGGGCCGTTGTGTGGCTTGCCACAATTAGAAAGGTAGATTTTCAAAATTACTATCAAACCCTAGCCTGAATCCATGGCATACTGCACAAACACAGGTCACATGAATTTAAAATTTTCTGTATTTGTCTGGTTATTTAGTACGATGGCATGAAAAATCTGAAGGTGGCTCATCATTTTTGACAGATTACAATTTAAACGCTCGGCCATTTTGAGCAGACGCGCTGACCCTTTTAACTTTACGCATGTCATACAGGTAACTGAATCAATAAATTAATAGTAAAAAGATTCCCATATAGGCATCTGAGCATCATCTGCAACTGGGATGCTTTGAAACGTGACTGTTACCGCTGCGGTTAGTTAAAGACTTGCTTTATGGTGTGGTGGAAACCTCTCATACAAGAAAGCCTGCCATGGCTTATTCTGCTGCTGAAGCGATAGCAAGCTGGATTCAGAGAGACTTCGCTTCTGATCACCTATCACTCAATATGTGGTAAAGTAATTAAAAATAAAACAAGATATTCAAAAACATAAGCTCTGTAGGACACACCTAATGATTTAAAAAAATGCAGACTTATTTGTTGTAGCTGACGTCTAGCTGCGCATAATACAAACTACTTCAAAGTCCAGCAGGATGAAGCAGATGGATGTTGCGAAGTTCAACGATGCCCATGGTAGAGACTCAAATACAGCATTACAAATAGGACACTAGTCATCAAATATTCTGCTCTGTGAAACACATATTAATGCTCACTAGTCCATTAGTAGTTTTTTATGTATTAGCATTTCACTAAAATGCATTAATTGTGTTGGACATATGTAGCTGAAATAGGCTGTCAATCATATCCATTATTTTTATATATAAGATTTTTGCCTAACATTATGGTCATTATGGCCTTCAGTAAAAGTGTTTTTTGGGGGAGGTGTATTAGTGCTAAAGCTTTGGTCTTTAAAACAGAAAAAAACAACATTACATTACTTCAAAGTAGTTTTAAATCCAGTACTTTCTTACTTTTACTACAATTAAAGACTTGACTCGATACTTCAACTTCTAATCTATATTCTTCTTGAGTGTGGAATGTGAATACTTTTGACACCTCTGCTAATCTGACATAATATGAGTTAATTCTTTAACATGAAGCATTTCAATACAGTGGCTCTAAACCGCAAAATGTGTTGTCTCATTATTCAGAAGGTGGCTCAAATCTTAAGCATGGAATTGGTTGAGAAATTAACATCTGAATCTGCATAAAATATTTAATGTTAAACTGATTTAACCATTGTTTGCTGGCTTGCACTTCCAGTTAATAATAAAAAACATACTTGAGGTTCTCAGAATTGACATAATATCCCATCCTCTGTGTTCTTCTAATCTATAGAACTAATAAAGATCATTCTTTAATAGAGAAATAGAGAAACATTTTGATCCAGAAAACATGAAGAATAACAACCTTGCTTACACCACAAGCTTGGATGATGGCTGTGATTCAGATCTCATGGAGAAATCACGTGTCGGTGAATGTTGCAAGCTGTAAACAATTCCCCTGTTATTCTCCCATGGAAGCTAAGTTCAGGGTTTATTAGTTAAGCGAACTGACTTGTGTGATGGGAAAAACAGACAGGCGATCTGTAATGGGAGGTAAATGAGTTGTTGTGGAACTGTAATGTGATCCAGATACAAGTGGACTCTTTTTTTTTTTTCTACCACCATTTTTCCTTCCACTCAACATTCGGTTAATATGCAAATATACATGGATTCTGCACTCTGGGCAACCAGTTTCTTTAGCAATGGCCTTTTAAATATATCATGGGTGGTGCCAGTGAATGCTGCCAATAAATCAACCTTCATGATTATGTTTGCCCAAACATTTCTCCATAAACTATCCACTTTTTTATTAATAATATTACGTTTTCATTTTTATTCATTCAAAGTTTCAAAGCAATCTAAATGGGCCTTAGTCTATAGATTGAGGTCAACTCCAGTCAGAAAGAAATAACTGGGATTAAATCAGATGCTGTTCTTGACTTTTGGAACCATTTAATTATATTTAAAAATACATGGCATTTTCATAAAGATTTATTTTTAGAAAACTATTTGTCGGTACCTGCAAGCAAAACAATTAGTACAAATTCAGCAATAACTGCAACATTGCCTACATTTTCCAAATTAAGTGGGAGCTGTTTGGGTGATGAGGAAAAGATGATTCCTGCATGACTGAGAAATGGGTCTGTCCCTTTTACGCATCAGCAGTGCAAGCTGTGTGCAGGCGGTGGGGGGGGGGGGAGGGGGTCAGTGGAGTTAGTTAGAGCTTTTCAGCCATTACATATGCCTAAAGCAGACTCAGATGCTAGAAAAGTCTAAAAATCAGCCCACCATAGTCTTGTGACCATTACACAAATCGCTGTTTTCTAAGTTCAAAATGTTAAATTGATTAAAGGAGTTAGGACGTTTGCAGAATTTCATCAAATTCTATCTGTGCTTAGAAGAAGAAAGGGAATTCTGGGTTGAAAACTAAATAAAACATGCTTGCTTTGTTAGCTAATCTGCGTAAGACGTTGGTTCTTCCCGTTCAGTCTAAGCCAGTTCAATTGCCAGCTGACTGTAAAGGAACGGACCCCAGGTTTTGTCTCAGAGTCCTTCACTCTGGTTGGTCCCATATGATGATGATGATGATGATGTCTGTAGGCTCACACCTGCTTCCAATAAAAAGCAATTACATGTTCTCTGTCGCTTTTCATTGGTAGCTCTTTCTACAGGTGGTGGTACGGTGGGAAGTCATTTCAGGAAAATATTAAAATCTATTTTGTAAATAACCAAAGCATCTTTTTCTTAGTGAGATCACTGCTTAACTGGACCAAAATGGATTGTGAGAACATGCAGCCTGTTGACATGGATCTGACAGGAGATTTTTCTGTCAGCAGTTCTTCAATCCAACAGGTAAGGCTTTTTGTAGCTTATCACTCAGCAAAAAATGGCATATTTGAAGTTCATTTGATCAAACACCCTTCTTTGATTTGAATTGAAATATTTTCAAATTTATTTATTTATGGTGATACTTTTAATATACTTCAATAAGCTTAAATGTGAACTAA
The DNA here is from genome assembly GCA_028564705.1 of Apricaphanius iberus. Classification (NCBI taxonomy): domain Eukaryota; kingdom Metazoa; phylum Chordata; class Actinopteri; order Cyprinodontiformes; family Aphaniidae; genus Apricaphanius; species Apricaphanius iberus. Next base: position 217,691 of record JAPXFQ010001470.1, read on the forward strand.
AAGAACATTTGAACTACTATACTGCTAGTGTACTAGGCATGTACTTTTAATTCACATTTCGGTTTATTGAAGTATACTTAAAGTATCTTGAAAGTATACTTCAATAAACCTGAGAATTATAAAATTTTGTGCAAAGAAGTGTTCTTGAGAACATGAACTTCAAATATACCACTTTTTGCTTCTGCTCCAATCAAATCAAACCATTTTTGACTGCTAGCATTGCCTTTCCCTATGAAAACATATTGTTGTCCTCAGACTGTGATGTCCCCTGGTGGTGAGCAGCAGATGATGCAGATTTACCTCAGAGTCCGCCCCTTTTCGAAAGAGGAACTTTCTGGCGGTGAAGATCAGGTGTGGTTTAAGATTCAAATGCAATGTTCACATGCAATGAGTTAGAAATTTTCCCTGCTGTCGCATTGCTGCCAGCGTTTTTGTTCCCCCGCCTGCTAGTCCAACAAACGCAAAGCTCTTTAACGCCTGTATTACATTCAAGCTGAATGAACACTAAAGAAATGCAACTTAACCGAGTGGAGATGCATATAAATAGCCAATGGATGGATGTAGAAAATCGTAGATATGGGATAGGCCCAAGTACTGAGCCCTGTGGTACTCCACGAGTAATCGCTGTAGCTATATAAAGATGAATGTAGCAAACTGGAAGCGGTCCAAAAAATATGATGTAAACCAGCGTAGTGTTGGTAATTTTAGCAACCAGTTTAAGTATTTCTAGAAGAATCCTGTTACTGTGTCAACTGTAACACTAAAAGTATGGCTACAATTTTTATATCTGAGCCAATGAGAGTATCATTAGTGACTTTCACCAGTCCTTTTCAGTTCTATGGCCTCTGACTTCTAAATGAAGCTCTTCAAGCAGGTCATCATTGTGTACATTGTCAGAAACATGCTTAAGAACTTATTTTTGTCCCCCATAGTTCAAGATACAAAAAGAAGGTTTGGTATATGTGATTTATCAAGGCATGTTGAGTAAATTACTGCACCCTTAAACTTGCCTAAACCCCTGTCATTCTCTCTTCAGGACTGTGTTGTGATTGAAGACAGCCAGGCGGTGACTCTGAACGCACCCAAGGGGTCCGCTACCATGAAGAGCAGCGAGAAAGGAATTGGCTTGTCGATCCACAAATTCACCTTCTCAAAGGTCGGACGCTTGAACAAAGTTTTGTTCTCTCCTTTGGCAAACATCTACTTTAGCTTCAGCTTGCTGTCGTCTTCAGGTTTTTGGACCAGGGACGGCACAAGGCGAACTGTTTGAGGACACAGTGAAAAACCAGGTGTCGGATTTCTTGGAAGGAGAAAATGCTTTGATATTTAGCTACGGTGTAACCAATGCAGGGAAAACTTTTACAATCCAAGGTAAGTGTGGGAACTCTTTATTAGCATAAATGTGCTGTGATTACTCAAGCCCTAGCCTTAAATTCAGGCTTTGGAATCCATTTAGGAACACCAAAAGATCCGGGGATTCTTCCACGAGCATTGGATGCAGTCTTTCACTACATCGGGGGTCATCAATACGAGGGAATGGACCTAAAGCCATATCTGAGGAACGGTGCGCAGTGTCTTGATCCTCAACAAGTCAAGCAGGAGAGGACTACTAAAATGGCCATTCTTGCTTCAGTCAGAGAAGTAAAACATTAAATTTCCCCCCACTTTCTGCCAAACATGTAAAAATGTCAGTGACTGTGGTTGGTAGTGCAGAAACTTGAAAGTTCTTGTGCTCCAGGAATGTGATCATCAAAGAACCAGCAGTAGTTCAGAGCCCCTGACGTCTTCAGACGGCAACATTTCATCTTTCTCCTCATCCAGCAATCTGACAGGTAGTATCCAACTTGGTAAACACACTGACATGATATTACAGATTAAATGGATTTCTTGTCCTCTTCAAATTTACAAAGACTAATTGGGGAGCTGTGGAAACCTATTCACCTGGAAGCAAATAAATATAACACGCAAAATAGTGTTCAAGATTGCTCTTCTTTGTTTTTTGGTCATATGGTAACTAATGACTCAATTTTGCTTATTGTTCCTGGTTTGATTCCTCTTTAGTGTTCAGCACCAACCCAACAGAAGCTGGCGACGACCAGTTTGCCCTCTGGGTGGCGTTCTTTGAAATCTACAACGAGTGCGTGTATGACCTTCTCCAGCCCTCCCTGTCAAAGAAGCGCTCCCCTCTTCGCGTGTGTGACGACGGGGCTGGAAATGCTTATGTGAAAGGTGTGTGCGTGTAGGTAGTGATCCAATAGGGAAGCAAATGCTACTTTTGGCTTTTCAAGTGAGCTAAAGACTCTATATGGGTTTGTTTCAGATCTCAAGTGGATTAACATCCAAAATCTGAGTGAAGCCAACAAATTGCTCCAGTTTGGAAATAAAAACCGAAGTGCTGCCGCCACCAAGATGAACCAGTCATCCAGCAGAAGGTAAACTTTTACGTTTTAATGGTTTCTTTTTCATTTATTTTGTCAGCATTAGGTTTTTAAAACTAAAACAATAGTTGTTCTTTTGTTTTTAGCCACAGTATATTCACCATGAAGTTACTAAAGATCGATGGGCAGACCGTAAAAAAGATTTCTGAGTAAGTATGCTGCTGCATCTTCTGCATGTTACATGGTTCCTTCTCATGCAGCCACAGCAAGTCCTTCATTGCCTTTTGGTGTGTCAACTTTCAATTGTGCTGGTGATGCTTATATCATGACAATCAGATTGGATCGTTCCAGCAACTTCAGTGAACTGAGGAGTGACCACTGCACATTTTTACCGGAGTGAGATAAAAGGAAAATTGAACAAATACAGCATGATGCAATACAGTTTAAAACTCAATTTTTTTTAAATTGTGGAAATGTGTTGTGATGTGTTCAGACTGCATGTTTTGTCAGCGTGAAGCAACTCTCACAAAGCGTCTAGTTCGACGCATATACACAGCAGATACATTTTTAGGCTGAAGCTTAGAAAGATCGTAGACGGGTCTTTCTCTGCTGGATGTTTTAAACGCTAGCGGATAATGGTTGTCTAGACGTCGGGTTACGTCTCTACAGTGAGATGCTCTGATTGGTTGGCGCGCTGTGTGATGTGTCAATTCTGTCAAAAGTTCAAGTAACTGAACTTCTGTGTTTGCCATGTTGCCGCTTGAAAAGTTGACGGAGCCAATGCACTGCAGAGACTGACGTTTTGTCAGCGTCTAGCAACGCTCATAAAGCGACTAGTTTAACGCAGATACACAGAAGATGCATTTCTAAGCTGAAGCTTGCAAAGCTCGTAGGCGGGCCTTTCTCTGCTGGATGTTTTAAACCAGCAGTCCCCAACTCCAGGCCTCGAAGGCCAGTATCCTCCAGGTTTTAGTTCTTTACCTAGTTAAACACCAGAATCAGATGGCTCGTTAGCAGGCCTCTGCAGAACTTTTCTGTGCTGAAGAGGAAGTTGGACAAATTGAATCAGCTGTTCTGGAGCAGAGACGCATCTAAAACTGGTAGGGCACTGGCCCTTGAGGCCTGGAGTTGGGAACCCCTGTTTTAAACACGAGTGGATTGTGGTTGGCTAGGCAGCATCGACTAGTAAGGGTGAACTATGCAGGACGAGGGGGTGGGGTGGAAATGGAGGACTTTTGGCTATAAAACTTGAGCAAATAATTTTGTCATGCGGGTGACACATTTTATAGGTTCTTAAACAAAATCTGTTGCAACAAACTTTACATTTTCAGACATTTGTAGTATTTTGTAAATACAGCAATAATTTATTTCTTAGTGGTCCATGAAAATACATTATTTGTAGTAAAATAAGAGCAAGTATGTAAAATTTGTAGATTGAAATTGAGACTTATTCTGACTAATGGTAACCATACAGGCGGTGACTACAGCTAATTCCTTTAAAAAAGAAACACTTGATACATAATCCCGATGGCCTGGGACGTCTAGGATTTGCATATCAGAACATAAAAGCTGTAAAATATATTTGAGCTAAATCTTTTTGTGAACAACTTTCCCAGGTTCTCACTCTGCGACCTGGCTGGTTCGGAAAGATGCAACAAAACTAAGACTTTTGGAGAGCGGCTAAAGGAGGCTGGGAATATCAACAATTCCCTCCTTATTTTGGGGAAATGCATCAGTGCCCTCCGTAACAGTCAGGCCGACAGGTACAAGGATTCTGAAGCTTATTGATTACTACTTTGTTTAATTCAGTTTTATTTCATGGGGAGAACTTTGTCTCCTTGTTAAGAATAAAGGTCGGCTACATTCCTTTTCGAGAAAGCAAGCTCACAAAGCTCTTCCAGGCTTTCTTCTGTGGCAAAGGAAGAGCCTCAATGATCGTCAACATCAACCAGTGTGCTTCCACTTACGACGAGACCCTCCATGTTATGAAATTCTCTGCCATTGCCAAACAGGTTGGTTGGAGCTAGTGCAAACTGAGATTATTCCGCATTCGAACGAGTTTTCACGCAGCCGGAACCTTTCCTCCAGGTGGTTCAGGTGATTCCAGACAGGTCTATGGAGTCTCCGGTCCCTTGCCTGGTCATTCGAGATGGGAAACAACTGCTGAGGAATGGCTTTATTGCCAATCAGGCGCCAGAGAGCTGCGTGTCTGAAGACGAGCTGCTGGAAGAAGAGGATGAGGCGGACATGTCTTTGCTGCCACAGAACGTACACCTAATGTGTAGTTTACTTCCATAAGATAATTTTTTTTTTAAGTTCCATTACATACTCATTGGAGCATGGTTTTCTTTTTTCAAGGAGCTTCTGAACATGATTGAGAACCTACGAACAAAGCTCCTTGCTGAGCGAAGGAAGAACTTGGTGCAGGAAATAGAAATCCGTAAAGAAATGGGGGACGCCATGATGCAACAGCTCTTAGAGAGCGAAGAACTCCGCATGTATGTTTAGCAAGGTTCTGCCAGCCGTCTCAAACCTTGATTGGTTTTAGCCGGTTTAGTATATGATGGTATGATTCTATTTTTTTCATCAAGTCGACAGGTTGAGGAGCTGAAAGAAAGTTATGCAGAAAAACTGGAGAACACGTTTGAGATGTACAGAGATGCGATCAAGGAGCATGCTTACCAGTGCGCCATGAACAATCTGGAGGATAACTATGTACCACTTGATGAGTTCACTTCTGAACAGGAGAAGACTGAGGTAACTTTTTGTTTTTCATTCCACAATAAATCAATGTGATGACGTGTGTGAAGAAAAAAAAATAGTGTGTGTATATATACAGTAGAGTTATGAACGTGTGCACATTTTCATAATACAGAGTACAATGGTTCGCCATTGGGAAAAATTTGAGTGAAAAAAAACATGCTTTTGTGTCCCCTTTTTTCAGCCTACCTGCAAGGTTGCAGACTTACAACTGCTTGATTTTTATTTTTTTCCACCACAGTATGGATGACTGAATTGAAATTACCTCTTGTAAAGTACCTTGAGATCATGTGGTGTGAATTGGTACTAGATAAATTTAATTAACTTTACTCTATTCACCCTTTTCATTTATTTGCTACTAGTATGGGTTCACTTTAACAGTTATGTACATTTGGTGTTCTCTTGCTCTAGTTGTCTTGTAGCTCACAATAACAAAAAAAAATCATCCAGCTTCAAAATGGGACAGATGTTTAAAGTTTACAATACAAATGTTTCACCACATGTTTTTCCTCTTACCGACTGTGTAGAGCCTCAGACGTAAAGTGTCTGAGTTGGAGGACTTGGTGTCCAGCACAAGAGGCGTTGTTCCAGTTCCAACAGTGGAGCAGTCGTGTCAGACAGAACAAGCGGCAGATGCAGGAGAAGCAGGTAAAAAGTTTCCTTTCTCCCACTCTGAGTTCTCAAGATAAGTTGATGATAAAATTTGTCCACCCAGATGATCGATGCAAACGTCTTTACCAAGAAAAATGCATCCTCGAAAGAATGTGTGAGGATAAGCAACAGGTAACTATGTCCGTTTCTTACTTGGAGACCGTCTGTGAACATAAAATAACAAATGTTCGGTTCTTCAGTTGATTTTATCTTTAGAGAAAAGGCTGTTGGATTTACGCCAAACTCTAGAAGATGTCAGAGATGGTTTTCTGGAGAAGTCGGCGGATCTGGAGGCACTGCAGAAAAAGGCTGATGAACAGGTGAGTGCATTACTATAAGGAGCTAGAGTTCAAGAGCGTCTCATGACTGAAGTTGCCTTTTGTGAGTGTCATAAATGTTCTGTGCTGTGTCACAAAAGTCAAAATCCACAGGAGACGTTCTGCGTCAGAATGCTGAAAAGGACCGGGAGATTGCGTCGCTTAGGACCCAAATAGAAAAGCTCTCCCAGCAGTCATCTGTGCAGCCCAAGACCAAGAAAGGTCTGCTGACCAACATCAAGGAGGCAGTAACATCCCCTCGGAAGGTCGGGTCCACCTATAGTCTTAGGAAAACTTCCAAAACTCCCAAACACTGAAGATCCCTGCATCTGTATTTTACACATGTGGTTTCAAAAGGCAACTTTTTATTTTTATGGTTTAACCAAGTAAAATGGAGGAATATCTCAGAGATTTAACACATTGATTTCCAGATGTTTTTACATTTTAAATGTTATTTTAATAAAATTCTATTGAACCCAATTTCTTGACCTTTAAATAATTTGACTCCAACTCTATTTTGAAATGCCGATTGGAGCAAAGCTCCCCACAGTGCCTACCAAAAGTATTTGTCAAAAATGTTACAAGTATTCTCAGATTTTCAACTGGATTTAGATCTGAACTTTGACTGCTCCAGTCTAAGACAATTAATTCCTCTATTCTAAACCAGTTAATTCTGGTCCTCAGGAGCCACTTCCCTGTATCTTAGGGGTTTCCCAGTGGATGCAAACTGGACATGATGAACAGGCTTCCGTATCACTTGATACCGCAGGTAATGCAATTAAACGCAACACCTTTGTTTCTGCTCCATTTTTTCATGAGATGGACTTAAAGATCTAAAATTCATTCCAGATACACAATATTACCATTTATCTCAAACATTGTTCACAAATCAGTCTAAATGTGTGATAGTGAGCCCTTCTGCTTTGCTGAGATAATCCATCCCACCTCACAGGTGTGCCACATCAAGATGCTGATCTGACATCATGATTACTGCACAGGTGTACCTTATACTACCCACAATAAAAGGCGACCCTGGAATGTGCAGTTTTTTGCTTTATTGGGGGTCTGGGGACTCAGAACCGGTCAGTATCTGGTGTGACCACCATTTGCCTCATGCAGTGCAACACCTCTTCTTCGCATAGAGTTTATCAGATCTGTGGAATGTTGGTTCACTCCTCTTTAATGGCTGTGCGAAGTTGTTGAATATTACTGGGAACAGGTACACGCCGTCGCATACGCCGGTCAAGCACATCCCAAAAATGCTCAATGGGTAACATGTCCGGTGAGTGTGCTGGCCATGCAAGAACTGGGACATTTTCAGCTTCCAAGAATTGTGTACCCATCCTTGCGACATGAGGCCTTGCATTATCTTGCTGAAACATGAGGTGATGTTCATGGATGTATGGCACAACAATGGGCCTCAGGATCTCATCACGGTATTTCTCTGCATTCAAAATGCCATCAATAAAATGCACCTGTGTTCTTCGTCCATAACAGATGCCTGCCCATACCACAACCCCACCACCACCATGGGCCACTCGATCCACAACATTGACATCAGCAAAGCGCTCACCCGCGCTCATCTGCCCTGAACAATGTAAAACGAGATTCATCCGTGAAGAGAACAACTTGCCAGACGCCATCGAATGTGATTATTTGCCCACTCAAGTCTGTTACGGCGACAAGCAGGAGTCAGGTCAAGATCCCGATGAGGACAACGACCATGCAGTTGAGCTTCCGTGAGACGGTTTCTGACGGTTTGTGCAGAAATTGTTTGGTTATGCAAACCAATTGTTTCAGCAGCTGTCTGAGTGGCTGGTCTCAGACGATCTTGGAGGTGAACCTGCTGGATGTGGAGGTCCTGGGCTGGTGTGGTTACACGTAGTCTGTGGTTGTGAGGCTGGTTGGATGTACTGCCATATTCTCTGAAACGCCTTATGGTGGAGAAATGGACATTCAATGCACGAGCAACAGATCTGGTTGACATTCCTGCTGTCAGCATGCCAATTACACGCTGCCTCAATGCTTGTGGCATCTGTGGCATTTTGCTGTGAGACAAAACTGCACATTCCAGGGTGGCCTTTTATTGTGGGCAGTATAAGGTACACCTGTACACTAATCATGATGTCAGATCAGCATGTTGATGTGGCACACCTGTGAGGTGGGATGGATTATCTCAGCAAAGCATAACTGCTCACTATCACACATTTAGACTGATTTGTGAACAATGTTTGAGAGAAATGGTAACATTGTGTATCTGGAATGAATTTTAGATCTTTAAGTCCATCTCATTAAAAAGTGGAGCAGAAACAAAGGTGTTGAGTTTATATTTTTGTTGAGTGTATGTGAATTGGAAGTGCTCGAGCAAGGATTCGATCCAATATTTGGAGGACAGTGGACCATGAGGACCAGGACTGAGACACTCTTCAAAACCATTCCATGGTACGGCTGGCTGCTTGTTTAGGGTCGGAGTCCTGCTGGAAGGTGAACCTCTTCCCCACCTCCAAATATTTTATGATCTCCCAATCAACAAATGGTTTCCCTGCTGCTGTGGAATAAAAGTATCCCCACATCATGATGCCACCATGACCATGAAGAAGGGTGTGTTTAGGCTGATGGGTAGCGCCTGTATTTCTCCACGGTTGTTTTGTAGGTTGGCAAAAAAGGCTTTCAGATTTTGCAGCATTAAAACCAGAGGTTCACAAAGTTTGGGTGTCAGGGACCCCATATAATCCTCATGCTGATGATTTTTTTTTCTAAATGGTCATTTGTACTGTAAGTACAGTTGTGCTACAAAAGTTTAAATACCCTGGCAGAATTTGATGTTTTGGCCATTTTTCAGAGAATATGAATAACAAAAAAAAATAATCACTCATGGTTAGTGGTTGGGTGACACCATTTATTAAACAATTTTTACATATATTTTTGTGTGCCTTTTTTACATAACAGAAAATACCCAAATGACCCTGATCAAAAGTTTACATACCCTAGTTAATATCTTGTATTGCCTCCTTTAGCACTGTCTTTTGTGATAGTTGTGGATGAGGCACTTTATCTTAGATGGTAAAGCTACACGTTGTCTTGGCCTTTTTCTTCGGATCATGGTCATGTTGAAATGTCCAAAAGCATCCCATGAGCAGGTTCTGAGCTGTTCCTCCAGTATTTTCTGATAACTTGCCGCATTCATCTTTCCATCAATTTTGGCTAATTTCTCTCTACCCATCTAGCTCACACACCCTCAATACATCAGCGATCCACCATGTTTTACAGTAGGGATGGTGTACTTTTCATCATGGGCATTAATTCCTCTCCAAATGTAATGTTTATGGTTGGGCAAAAAAGTTCACTCTTGCTCTCGTCACTCCAAATAAGTTTCTTCCAGAAGTTTTGAGGCTTGTCTCTGTCCTGTTTGGCATATTGTAAGCGGACCATTTTGTGATACTGGAGCAGTAATGGCTTTCTACTGGCCACTCGACCATGCTTCATAAAAAACAGACTTTATTAAAATAAAATAAAAAATGTGAACACTTTTAAACAGCTAATGTAAGTTATACAGTATTTCAACTCATTTTCTTTTATATAAAATCGTGAAGCTTAAAAGAAAAAGATCTAAAAGACTTGACCAATTCCATTTGGCTGTATAGTTTTACTTATCAATTGAAAGATTTTAATTGGTTCACTTTTAACATAATGAAGACATCACTATTTCCTTATTTCTAGCATGCATCACGTTAATTTACTCACCCAGACAAGTTTGGAGCCACTTGGAGTCCCTGTAAGAAATTTATATCCATTCTTGATCAGCGTATATCCATGTAATGGGAGTTAATGGGGCCATAAATAAGGCCACAAAACTCCTTCATTTAACCAATGTTTTGTTATGAATCACCAGTGTTACTACCCTGTGAGTTTGGAGTGTCTCTGAGGTGCTTTGTTGTCTGTAGGGGTGTTTTACAGGCCTTTAATCCAACTACACTAAAACGTGATTTCAATTATGTCGCTGCCATGCGGCATTCCAGTTGAAGTCTGACCAGCAGTTTCCCTTTTTGCTTTATGGTCGTCGTTTAGAGAGAACTTGCTACTGCAAACAACATTTTGCGTTTGCGTGTTTCCAAATTCGACGAACAAAATGACCAAGTGGACTATGTTCAGCTTCCACAGGCTGCCTTTTCGCAACCGATGCAGAATACACCTGCAATGATGGACGGCTGCAACATAATTGAGTCGCCGGTTAGTGTTAATTGGAATCTGTTCGATTAAAAGCCTGTGAAAACACCCCTGAAGACAACAATGCAGCACATCCAAGACACTCTAAACTCACAGGTGAATAGCTCTAACGATTTATAACAAAAAATTGGTAAAATGGAGGAGTTAAGTGGCAGATAATGCCTTATTTAGACGCTGCACTTTGGGTGCCCCATTAACTCCCATTATATGGATATATCCTGATTACGACTGGATATAAACTTTTCCATTGGGACTCCAAGTGGGTCCAAACTTGTCTAGGTGAGTCAATCAATGTAATGCATACTATAAATAAGGTCCAGGTTGCAAAAACAGCACTCCCTATTCAAAATATAGGCAGAAAATAGAAAAACCTATTATCATAAATATTTGCTTTAGGCTTTATTACACAGAGTCCAATCATTAAAACCATTAATCCATAAATTAATGAGAAGGGTGGGGCTGTCTTTCACGGTAGTTTTTCTATTGTTGGAGGGGTTGATGACCGACTTTAAGATCGTCTTCCATCTTTGTTTTTTCTTCATTACAGTCAGAGTTGAAAATTATGATTCACAAAAGTAAGTGGTAGGAAAGGGGAGCAATATTTGCATATCCTTAGCAGCCAGTTCAGCATATTCAAGTGAGAAGGAGGTCCCAAAGTTTGCATGACTTACCTGGAGGAATTTGGCCTTCAATGTTGTGTCGCAGCATAATTCCAGGAGCTGTTCTTCTGGCTAGACACACAACACATTTTGTATTGAACCAGAGATGGCTCAAGATAGCTGTTGTCATACTTTCTAGTTTTAGCTGGTTTGGCTTTTGCATTACTTGAAGTGGATGGATTTAAACATTTGTCAATTATGCTAATCAGCTCAATCCCAGGAGATTTTATCTCAGTGAGTCCTCAGGCTACTGTATGTTTCGCAGGACCTCAATTGGAGAACCACTGATGTAAACAAAGCACTTTCTTCCAAACTGTTTTTATTTTCAACCTTTGCCACACACTTTCATGTTCATTTGTTCATTAAGAATCAATGAAACGGGTGATTTCTGTTTATTAATTTGACTTCTGAATAAACTGGCTTGCACTGAATTTTATATTCATATTGTAATTTGACTAAAGAGGAAAATGCATAACTCTATCCTAACTTGCATTTCCTGTAAGGCAAAGCGATTTTATTTATATAGCACACTTTCAACTCAAGGCAATTCAAGGTGTACTGTACATCAATTAGTACTTTTTTCAGAATATGCAGCATACTAAGAGCCCTACCCCTGGAAGTCCAGCATGTAGTGCAGTACGTTGACCTTTACAGATGAGTGAAGGAGGTGTAGCCTGGATGGAGCGCTTGAGGTAAGGAAGCCAAGCCTCCTCAGTCAGTGAAAGGACCATTGTGGTACAGGCTGCCAGCTGCTCTCCTATCTCTCGGTGATAGTTAATGAGATTAGCGCTCCGTCTTAGCCTTCGTCAGTGCAAAGGGGTCAATCACAGGATTAGCACCTTGCTTAAGAGTTGCATCAGTTTAATATACTTTTTCTTTATAGCGTTGACTTTCCCGTTCTGGCCTTCAAAGCATGTTCAGCACGTATACTTGCAGTTTATTTGCAGATGGGATGTTCTGCTCTGCAACATGCTGCCTTGGGACTGAGCGCGTCCAGGCTCTCAGGCGCTGAATGAAGCATCTTCCAGGGATACAAGAGGAGCAGGGGCAGCTGGACAAGTGAAGGGCAGTGGGGCCGAAATCTCGCCTGCTGTGGCAGAGTCTCAGACTCTGTGCAATTCATCCCCATGCCACTTGTAAATAACAAAGTTGGCGATGATTGCACAGCGAGCAGTGACAAGGCTTTGGCCGATGGAAAGGCTTTGGTGGATTCTTTGATAAAGGTAAGATATACAGGCTTTTATGGATACTTTTACTGCAAAAAATCAATGCAGCGACCCAATTTTAGCACAATAAATCAGGTTTTTCCTAAGCCTCTAATTCTCCTCAGAAATCACGTTTGAATTTGAGACGAATGTCATCTTTGGGAAATTCGTGAGATGTTTGATATTAAAACCTTGCTCCAAAGAGAACTTTACTGTATTGTTATGGGAATCTGTATTAAAAAGTTTATTTTAAATCCATCTTGCCCCTTGCACTATGCCCAGACATGAAGATATGTGAAAAACATAAAAAAAATCTTCCCTCCCCCTGCAGCTAAAAGAGCACTCTCTTTGAAAAGAAACTCTTGGTCCACTGCATCTATGCGGCTCCTCTATTAGCTAATGTCATGGTCTGGCCATGGAATTCTGCCCCTACGCTTAATGTCAAATATAAATCTATTTGAAAATATATATTTTTGTGTTTTTATTTAAAACTTCATTTAGTTTTCTATTAATTTTAGTTTGGATCAATTTTATGATGATTTCATTTCTCCACGCATAATGTACTAAATGCATTGGTGCTAAGAGCCCCATTCATGTCAGCACACACACAAAAAACACTGTAAAATCTGACTTTGAAATGTTACAATAACTGACATAATTTCCTTCACTCGTCATCTCTGATTAAAAAGGCATTAGTATGTCAAATTTCTGTTTACTTACTTTCGTGATTGAAAACAATAACGTTTAATAAAACCAGTTGTACAAATGAATGTAAGGTTTTTGTTATGTTGCATCACAAAAAAAAAAGACTTGTACTCTGGTCCACAAGGTTGTTTTGGCTTATCTAGAAATAGATCCATGATAATGGGATTATATCTAATATTTTTAATGAATGAAAGCATGGCTGCTAATCGCCTGAGGTTAAGCTAATAGTTATTAATAAAACCCAGTAACTGCACGATGGCTATCATACCATAGAAACCTTCCTTTTATTCAGACTACCTAGGGCTTAGTAAAATGAGCTTTACATTTTTTGTCAATTCAATTTTGTCTCCACAAGTCAAACATCTAATTATATTTACTGTAGTTTTACTGCAATGATTACATGTGAGTAGTTTTGGGGATGTATTTTGGGCATTTGCAAGAAGTAATTGTAGTTGCTAAGATGACTAATAGTTAGACAATGTTTAATGAAGATTAGTGGCGCTTTGGTTCACGTGACATGAAGAGCTGGAGCATATCAGTGCTCATGTAGGGCGCTTATGTAGTTGGAATGTCACATTTCAGATCAAAACTAATCGGCGCATATTTCTGAAGAGGCGGTAAATAATTATACTCTTCGTATTTATCAAAAACTAAAAAGTGTGGCTTGGATTATGGCTGACTCTTTGTTTTTTGAAACTGGATTTTTCCAAAGTACCAATTGGGCATAAAATGAGAACTATTATAATTTCTCCACTTTGGAAGCCGTTTTCGAAAAGATGCGTTTTCGAACCCCCATCTTCCCGTTTTCGGATAAACGAGCGGCCAAAACGCAGAGAAACAACTCAGTTTTACTGAAAAACGTCGTGTAAACAGCCCCTGCTGGTGGCAGAGATGAGATTTGACATGGGGCGGGGATACACTTAGATCTGGCTTTTGCCAGGTTAACAATAAACATGTAACCAGAGCTACAGTGGAACAGTTTAGATCAAAAACATATCATTTAAATAAAACCCAATCGCAAATCTGTTGCAAAGTGTGACAACTAATGTTCAAAGTTGCCCTCCATTTGGTCTGGCGGACCAGTTGGTACAGACACGGCCAAAGAAACTTGCAGCTGTAATTATTGAGAAAAGTGGTTCAACAAAAAATCCATTCAATACAAAGGCACATGAGAATTTTCAGATTTGGATTTGCAAAAGAAAAAAGCTTTGCAAACCACACCTCCTTAGTCTCCGACATCAAAACCATGAGCTATTTTGTATTGGCCTATCACACGAATTTTGATGGAACCAATTCTATAGGTTTGAGTTTGAAAATCTGGAAAACTTCAAAAGAGGCCTAAACATGTCACTTTCCTCTTTGGTTTTTTTCTGAATCATCTGTTTTTTTAAAATTAGTAATAAAAGTTTTATTCTCTATCGCAGGTTGTGGCTTGTTACCGGCATTTAGCCTCGTGTGTCGGTGGATGCACAGACAGCCTGCAGCTCCGCGATGAGCTGAGACAAACAAGAGAAAAGGCCCAAAAGTTGGCCGAGGACATCTGCAATCACCTGACCTCTCACCTCCGGGACAAGAGCCTGGCTGATGGACATCGTAAGGAGATGGAGCTCCTCTGGGTGGCCTTCTCCTCCTGTCTAGAACTCCTACACATCGATATGTGCAAAGTTTTGAACATCAGTAGCATTTTCTCGCTGGCTGACTCTGGGTCACTTGTGCACACTGGCATAGAAGGTAGAGAACCATCTGCACATTTTATCCACGCAATGTCTACACAGACCTAGATCGGTGTAGCCCTTCAGAGAAAGCATGTACATCGCGGTTTAAACCGAGAATGATTGAATTTGTTGCTTTCGTTTGTACTCATCAGAGGTCACTTGTATTTATATGTTTTCACATCAGTTAATATCAGGGAGACAGGATGTTGAAAGCAAAATTTAAAATGTCATGTTGGCAGATTGGTTTGATGCTGTAGCAGCAGGAGCCCCTGTTTGAAGAACGCTCCACATATGCTAAAAAGAACGAGAAACTGAACAGCATATATTTTAAAGTAAATAATTTTTTTCAGCTGATGACTTTAGTTACTGCGTCTATAAGTGTTGCGGCGATTCAAATAGGTTGCTTGACTTAAACAATACATTTTCTTAAAGCAATGAAAATGAATTTGATTAAAATATTCAGATTACCAATGAGATGAAGTAAATATGTGCATAAAGCTACTGTATTACAAATCTGGATTCCATTTCAGTGGTGTTGGATGACAAGATTGGGTAAATAAGGACCTAGCATCTCCGCATGTATCTTTTGATCTACTATTTTACGGTGCCATGGGTCTTTTAGAAATGTTGAACGATTGTCCAGATGTCACAGCAATTTCCCAATATTCCTTAACCTCGTGCTATCCTGTGCAGATGCTCGGTCTGCACTGATGAATACTAAATAACCTCTGCAAATTGACTGCTTTGTAGTTTCTCCAGCAGAAGGCAGCCCGACCTAATTTTTTATTAAATCAATGATCAAGTCAAAAAGCATTGAAATTGTATTCAGATGGTCAGTTGATAAATCACATTAGAATTAACTATGTTCCGACCGCTCAATGCAGTGTGTTTTACATCATCCAATAGGTATGCGCTATAGCACAGGTGCTTTAAAAAATAATACACTTTTCAAAGAGGTTACAAGACTTCATTTCCTCATGTTTAGACCTTCATAGTTTTTTGTTTTTTCTTGTCACAATATGTCAGACGAGATAAGAAACAAAAGTATTGGTTTAAGATCTTGAAATGCACGGTCTTATTAGCAATTTCTATTGTCTTTGATTAATAATAAAGACATCTGTCATAGATTAAATGAATAGTTTTTTTAACAGTAAAGTTGTGGAATCTAACTTTCAGTAAAGTTTGCTGAATTTCGCCTCACAGGACAATGCAGTGAGGTTGCAGCCCGGGCCCTCAGTTTGCCAGACCTGAACCAGGCTCAGACAGGAACACTTCCCGCCGACCTCGAGAGCCAGGAACGCAGCACCATGGAGCTGGAGATCAATCAGATTGACCGCATGATTGATGACATGGAGATGAAAGTCAACGTGTTGCGCTGGATGGTGGAGCCCCATGGGCCGCAGTATGCAGACCCTCTGAGCAGCACTGACAGCACCTCCATGGCTCTGCTTTCCATAGACGAGGAGCAACAGACCCCCAGATCTCAGCCTCTATGCCAGCAGAGCCACATATTTGTTCTCTCACTGCTCTTTGGTGTTTTCTTCGTCGCAGCCACTTTATCTGTCTGTATTTTCCTTTTCTCATGAGCAAAACCTTAATTATTTGAATTATTCATCTTTTTCTGTAAAACAAACATGCTCAGTAAGACCCTAAAATTGACAACTTTGCATGGATGGTAGCTTCGTCTTTACATTCTACACTGCTTTTTCTGAAGACGACTAAAATACTGATTATTTTATTTGTCCAAACAGTCCCCCAGACGTAATCTGGATTCAAGCTAGTATTCTATTTTTTCTACTCTAAATCTAACCTGCCATCTGTTTGTTTTTTTCATAGTAGCCATATAAGTACATGTCTGCCATTTAGGGCTTGTTTCATAATTTGAAATCATTCTAAAGCAGATGGTGCATTCCCTTTTCCTACTCTGCTGTCTAAATTTATGGGCTCCAAGTTGCAAAGATTTACTAGAATGTCCCCCTGAAATCGAGAATCCCTTAAGCATCCAATATGACTGTTGCACATACAAAACATAAGTAAACAAATTATTCACAGCTGTATATTTTAACTTATTAAATGGATAAGACATAAAGCAGAATAAAAAATGTTGTTTAGCGCTTGAATGAAAGGCACAATTAGCTTGTATGGCTAAAAGCTGTTAGCCTAGTTACTCAAGCTTCATTTTAATTGTTCCCAAGTTGTATTTTCTGGTATACTAGATGAAAATAAATCAAGAACGCCCCTTATGTCTGATTTAGTTTGTTTCCAACGGTTAAAAACACAACATGTCTGCCAAGGATGTGTGAATTAGAGAAAGTTGCATATATAAGATAGAAATTGTTGAGAATATTTAACATTAAACCTTCACTACACATAGAAATGTAAATGTAATTTTTTGAACTGGTCCTTTCAATGTTTGACACGTTAAATGAAGAGGAAGACATGGTTGCTAGTTGACACAAAATCAATTAACAAATCTCGTTGGGATGCTGCTCCCAGATCCAAATTCTATTTTGAAAGGAAATTGGAACTGTTAGTCAAAACTTGTTATAACCTCTTATACTGAATAAGTAAAACACATACATTTCCTCTATATTTCACTTGATGGTTTGTGATGCATGAAAGAAAAGACATTGACATACCCCAAAAAGCTAGAGTTACCAGCACCAGGCCTAAGGGAAATCTGGATCAGCAGCAAGCAGCACACAGGCAAGGGAGCGCTCTGTAGCCAGTACACTATACCTCGTTTCCACCGAGCGGTCCGGAGCGGCACGGTGCAGACCGGATCGCTATTGTGCAATGCTCTCTTTTCATGTCTGCGTTCCCACCGCAGACAGGACTCTGCCGAAACGTGTGGGGACGCTGTTGTGGCGTTATACGGCAGGGATGAGGAAGTGTAAAAAAATAAGAATTTCAAAAAAACTGCCCGGGTCTGGAGCTCCTCCATTCGTTGACCACACTCAGTTGCTGCTTGCTGCCATCTTTACCTGTACCTACTAACTCAAGTTAATGGCTGGAACAGAGAACTAGTTGTTTTTGTAGTTGCTGTCGCAGAGGTGATGTTATGACTTTTACGTTGGGAACGGCCAAAAATGCGGACCGGACCGCTATGTGAAACGGGGCATAAGGGTCCATTCACACTAGCCCTGTTTAGTCCGCTTGAACCAAACTCTAGTTTGTTTGTCTGGAAAGTCCGGTTTGTTTAGGGAGGTGTGAATGAGCATTCAAACTCTGATTCAGACCAAACAAATGAACTCTAGTCCACCTAAAAACGTCGGTCTCGGTTCAATTGAAACAAACTCTGCTTTGGTAAGCCCGAAGAGCAGGAAGCGGATTATGTACCGTGCATCCTGGGTAAATATAATCTAAACAACCGCGCATTCTTTCACTCAGAACCTCACGCTTCGTGAGCTCAAGCACAGGCTAGACGCTGCAAGAGGCGATCTAGCTGCTGCTTTGGGACTCACTCGCGAATTGTCATCGGACTTGGAGAGACTGTCAGTGTGGATTGGTGCAACTGGAAATTAATGGAGTAATCTGAACTTTAATTTGGTTGAAATAGACTATAAAAGAAACCACTGACAGACTGAAAGGGTAGAGTGGGAAAAAAAATTGTCTCTCCCTGCTATCCAAATAATTATTGTTTTGGCTTCATGTAGACCTTCAACTTGGTCCGTTATCAATGCTTGTGAAGAAAAATGTAAACATGAGTATCCTCTACCCCGCACACATGCAAAAATTGACACACACACTCACATGGATCAGATACACACTCACACACACAATGTCTCGCTGTCTCCCAAGCTCTCCTGCCCCCCCAGGTGGCAGGTCTGGCTGCGCGCTTAGAGTTGAGCGGTGCATGCAGATTGCAGACCAGGGGCTCCTGAACCCGCCTAACCGCCCTTCATGTCATCATTGTGAACGTTGAAATATGTGCTTCTCTATGTTTTTGGTGTGTTTTTTTTCTTTTACCTGTGTTGTGAGTCCGTATACGGACCCAGAACACAGTTGAGCGTTTTTTCCCCGTCACCGTGACGGGGAAAAAACGCAATTTTGTCAAAATCCTGTTGGGTTTGCGTTTTTTACACAATTTTCATTGATAAGTTCTGTGCCACAGTTTCAGAAAAGAGACTGAAATGGCTGAAACACTCCTCCAATTTCCTCCTATTTTACTTTTGAACAAAATGCTTCTTTCACGTGAGGATTCATTAAAGTGAAAGGATAAGATAAGATGCTACCTGCTAATTCTCCTGGTATCTTCATTTTGTATGAATCCAGATTATGGCCTAAGATGCATGGTTCGAAAGGGGTTACGAACAAATCAGAATAGTTTTGTAAGGTTTACGAATCTTTAATGTGTGATAATTGCACAGCTTTTTTTTGTCACAGAGAAGTTGATCAGAGAACTGTGGCAGGAGGCAGAGCAGCATCAGTAATTTTTAAGTGTGAAAAACTCACTGTAAGCAGGAAATGTTAAGAATTTTAGTCAGAGTAAGAAATAAAAAAGTCCATAGAAATTACTCAAATTATTTCCTTAAAAGCCGATTTTTTTTTCTTTTGAAATAGCTTTACATTTACATCAGATAGTTATTCTGACCAGATATGCTTTACTTGTTGTTTTCAAATATGTAAAAAAATCAATGCTTTCAATCCCATTTTTTCATTTCCTGTTCACCAACTACAAGAAGACATACAAGCGTCAATGTCCTGTTTGGAACTTGATTGCCCTAGCAATATTTTCTTTATCTGGTTCAAAGTTCTGCAACCTGCTGTTCTGAAGCCACATGTGGCTCCTAATAAAAGCAATACACAACTGAGATGTGTTTTCATACATAAAGGTAATAAAAAAAGATTTTCACTAAATTTTAGCAAGACTATTTTAAAACAAAAAGGTGTTGTGGTACAATGAATTTTGATTTTGGCCAAGAGTATTGCCACTTTACTTTCTTTCAACATAGAACATTCCACTGAATAGCATTTTTTCATCCACTTATTCTAAAATGTTGATGCCTCTACTTTTCTTTTAAAACCTAAAGAATGATAATGAGAATGTGGTTTCCCCACAAAGCAAGCATGTTTTGCATGTAAAGTGCTGATTTAATTCATCTTCATTTAATTATAAATGTATTCATAAATTATTAAATTACTTACTTTTAAGAATAGAATACAGAATGTGCATTTTACCTGTGAATTAAAAGTAAACATGTAGCTTCAATAAGTTAGTATGTATTCTGAGAAAAAACTATGTGCAAGTTTTAACAGTAGTAGTGTTTGATCCGAATCAGAATGATGTTTGTCAGACGTTGAGCAATTGACAACATCAGGAAATTGTCTCGGTACTTTGTGCGGCATTTATAGCAAGAGCTTTGAAGAACATCAAAAGAACAGAAAAAAGTTGAATGAACGGGAAGTTCTACATACAAGTTCAGACAGTAGGCACATCAAAATTACAACACGGTTCTTATTGTTTAGGCAGAGCGGGTAATGGGAGCAAATTTGTTATTATTGTTCAATAGCCCAAAATCAGAGTGGAAGAAACTGATCTTATGGCAAGACGCTCTGGTCCGGTAGACTGCAGCCTCCTTCCTGGGGGGAGGAGGTTAAACCAACCCAGTCTAAGCAGGATGAGAAGGGTCAGCATTGATCCGACCTGCACAATCTAGTTACCTGGAGACGTACAGGCCCTGATTGTATGGTAATCTACAGCCAATCACCTTCTCAGCAGAACACACCACACGCTACAGATTTTGTCTGTCCCTGATGGTGGAGCCAGCGTATCACACGGTGATGGAGGAGGTAAGGATGGACTCAATAGACGAAGTGGGGAACTGAATCATCATCCGTTCCGGCAGGTTCAATTTCTTTAGGAAGTACATCCTCTGCTGAGCCTTCTGGGTGATGGAGGTGATGGTGGGCTTCCACTTGAAGTCCTGGGTGATGGGGGTGTCAGTCGGGATGATGGGGTGGAGTGGGGCTGTGGGCTCTCTGAGTTCCACAATGATCTCCACTGCCTTCTGGGTGTTAAGCACCAGGTTGTTGCGGCTGCACCAGGACACCAGACGTTTGGCCTCCATCCTGTAGGCAGATTCATCCCCGTCAGAGATGAGTCTGATAACGGTGGTGTCATCTGCAAACTTAATCAGCTTGACAGACTGGTTGGAGGTGAAGGTGTTGGTGTAGAAGGATAAGAGCAGAGGAGAAAGAACGCAGGCCTGAGGGGAGCTGGTGCTGATGGTCCGGGAGTCAGAGACTCTTTCCCCAGCCTCACATGCTGCTTAATTTCTGTCAGCATGTCAGTCAGGGCCGTGCAGAGACCTTGAGAGGGGTAGGGGCTGAGAGTTCAAAAAGGGACACACATAGCAAACCGCTTACAGCAACAGAACTTAGTGTATCATCCTGAATAGCAAGAACCAATATCCAGCAACAGAATAATAGAGTTTTACAACATAATATCAACGTCATCAGTAGTTGACCATGCAAAGCCAAAGTACCCTGGGACTTTGAGACGCTACTGCTGGGATGTGTTGATCAAATACAAAGATGAAAAAGACCATAGGATAGCTGGCAGCTGATTAAACAAGTTTAATAAAGTGCATTATGGAATAATTAATCTTGAAGCAGTGTCTTACTAAATAAACCCTAATATCTGACTTGTTAACTTCCACAGAATCTCAGGTGCCGTATTAAAGGGATATTCCACCCCTAAATAAAAATGTCTGTTGCCATATTCCTCAGAGTTAAATAAGTGATTCAAAAAACCAACACAGTAATTACCCTGACCTGGAAGCAGTCTGTTTGCTTTAGCTTAGCATAAACCATTGTAAATGAATGGGAACTACTAGCACTACTAGGAATAGTGGTGTGTCTGGCTTTCCATATCGGAACACGAAAGTGCTCAAAATCAAATAAATAAATAAATAAATACAAACTTGTGAAATATGTCTACATTAGTAAACAATAAACAAATATATAACGGGACTGTGAAATTGTGAAAAAAATAATCTCAGGTCTTACCCTCTGACCCTGATTGGCAGATGTACTCATTCAACCGAAAAACATCCTTTTAAAAATAAAAGTAATTGGGGAAAAAACACCATGAAATAAAAGCTAACTTTGTGGAAAATATGCTTTGAAATAAAAACTAGTAGAAATAAATTAAAATGGCTAAAATTATACGCATCAGGAAAATATTTTTCCATTGAATTGTTGAAAATGAAAAATCTTTCATACAAATAAGCTAAGAATTTTATATTCAGTTATCAGTAGATCTAAAAACCACTATTGCAAGCAAATAAAATAAACCGTTTTATGTAACTTCAAAATCAAGGCTATATTTTCCTTCACAAACGGGTCTATTTTTTTATATTCTTGGCCATAATTCTTGGCCGCCTCAGAGACCTCACTCACAAGGCTAAGCAGCTGAGGAGTGGAGGCAGACGCATAATGAGCCATCGTGTTACTGACAATAACCAGATCATTTCATGTAGCTAAATTGTTAGTAATAGTTAAGTGTTGGTGTTGAATGGCACAGACAGATGATGAGGGGCACACTCCCCCCCAAAAAAAACAACAACAACAACTTGGGGCACTTGGAACATCTTTGAGAAAAGGGGCAGGTGCCCAGGCCCCCTTAGCCCCCCTGCACGTGCCTGGATCACTGGATCAGGTGGATCACTGACATTGTCAGATCGGCTCAGGTACATTCATTTGGTAGGGCTTAAACACAAATTCTTTATTTTTGACAGCAAATAAGGCAATTGGAGAGTAGTAGAAAAGGGAAGGAGCAGAGTGACGAGCAGTGGTCAGTCTGTCCTCTGAAAGCCTATAGCAGCATAACGACAGAGATGGTTTAGGATAAAGGAAGGTTTTAAGCCTGGTCTTAAAGGTGTGTGGGGAGGAGTCGGTCTCACAGTCTAAAACTGGGAGCTGGTTCCACTGGAGAGGAGCCTGATAAGTAAAAGCTCTACCTCCCATTCTACTTTTAGACATCCTGGGAACCTATACACCTGCAGTCTGAGAGTGAAGTTCTTCTGTAAGAAACATACGGAACAGTCACATCTCTGATCAATGATGGAGCTTGATTATTAAGGGCTTTATGTGTAAGGAGGATCTTAAATTCCATTCTGGGGAATAGAGAGTCAATGTAGAGAGGCTAAAGCAGGAAAAATTTGATCTCTGTTATTTGGGATAAACTGAAAGCTTTTCATTGCATTTTGTGGACTTTCTGATAGTAAAGAATTACAGTAGTAATTAGTACTAATCCACTCCAACACATGATGTTTCTAATTTTAGCAATATTACGGAGATGAAAGAAGGAAATCCTGCAAACCTGTTTAGTGTGGGATTTGTCATGTCTTGGTCAAAAGTAACAGAGATTCTTTACTTTATTAACAGAAGCCCTTTTATAATGCCACCATGAAGTGATTGATAAAGTAGTTTCTTTCTGGTCCAAAGACAAGAACTTAGGTCTTGTCAGAATTTAAAAGCAGAACATTTAGAATCGTCGAGGTATTTGTCTCAGCACTAAGATCTAACAACAGCAGAACAGTCACAAATCCATTATCTGAGGTCTAGAGAATATCATAAGTAAGGTTAACCAGCGCTTCTTCAGTGCTATGATGAGCTCTAAGACCTGTCTAAAACTTTTGAAACAGGTTGTTACTGTATACTGATGCTCACACATTGATCAGCAACTGTTTTCTAAAGGATTTTAGATAAGAAAGGAAGGTTAGATATAGGTCTATAATTTATAAAGTCATCTTCATCGAGAGCTTTCTTATATAAAGGTTCAGTTACAGCAAACTTAAAATCCTGAGGTATATATCCATGTACTAAGGATAGAATAATCATATCTGAGATGGGTGCAGTAATCAAAGGTAACAATCCTTCAAATAATTTGGTTGGGATTGGGTCCAACATGCAAGTTGAAGATTTATTTAATATTTTTTATAATTATAGATGTTTGACTCAAAGAAAAAAGTCCAAACATAGAAGA
Source organism: Apricaphanius iberus (assembly GCA_028564705.1). NCBI lineage: Eukaryota > Metazoa > Chordata > Actinopteri > Cyprinodontiformes > Aphaniidae > Apricaphanius > Apricaphanius iberus. Next base: position 241,300 of record JAPXFQ010001470.1, read on the forward strand.
GGTTAAACAGTTCGCTCTAATGCTGCCTAAATTAATATGGAAGAAGTAGGCTAATCATGTTTAGGAGAATACCGCTTATTTTGTTTTCAATATAATAATTTTTATTTTTGAAGAATCCCATGAACTAATAATTACTACTGAGAGCTGAGGGAACAGTTCAAACTGGCTCAGCAAAGTTTTCCAAATTTGGCAAACGCACTAAAATGAAACCTAGGATTGTCCTAGGTTTCACGCCCTCTAGGTGTGTAGGGCGTCATTTTGGCTCCTCAATTTCCTTACATTCTGCTTTACACAGCTCTGATCTAAACCAGGGAGCCAACCTCCTATAGCTAATTATCTTTTTGTTTTTAATGGGGTACATTTTCTGATACCAGACGCAATGAAGTGTCAAATTCATTTCCATTTTGGGCCACAATCAAAATAATGAATATCCTTAAAGGGCTGGTTGTGATAGAAAGTATTGATAAAACTATCTTTAACAAAGCGTTAAACTATTAATAAATATCTGCATTTGAAAAGTACTTCTTAAAATTAGATTCAGAACAGCTTTTTACATTGATGTGATTTAGGACTATTCAAATAAACACTGAAGTATTTAGTTGCACATAAATATATTTTAAAGGTTCTATTTAGATGGTCCGTTAGAACCATGATTCTCAAACTGTGGTACGTAAGCTCTTCCTAGTGGTACTTGGAGGAAAGTTCTTAATAGTTTTTGAAAAGTAAATCAATAAAAAAATGTATAATTCACACACAGTGTGGCTGGCAACAATTACCAATAAACAATCCTTATTAGGAGTAAATTAGCCTCCTTTGTTAATTGTCAATAGTTAAAATGGTAAGCCTTCTCTAATGCATGGTTAAGCTGGTCATGACCGTGATACTTGGAGAGCTGGACATTTTCTCAGGTTGTACCCACTGTAAAAAGTTTGAGAAATACTGTGTTAGCGTTTCGAGGGCCTCATAAAGTGCTATACTGGGCTGGATTTGGATCCCGGGCCTTGAGTTTGATACATAAGACTGATTCCCAACCAGGAGCACATGTGCACCTAGTTGTATGTCAGCACATTACAAGGGGTACGTGGAAAAATGTGATGTTTCATGTTATTCCAAGTAAAACTGATATGGTTATTTTTCAGTGTTTTGTTTGAATTTCTGTGCAAAGGGAACTTATTCAAAAGCACCTCTGTTTTTGTTAAAACAAATAAAGGCTTATTTACTTTTTTAAACATATTTATTTTCAGAATACTTATTCACCTTCATGGTATTATAATCATATTTCAGAAATACTTTTATTGACTTATAAGAAGCAGAACCTATAAATTAGTTTGGCAGCAGTCTCCTTTGTGTTCATACCGTCTTCATAGGCTTAGCGATCAATGTATATGTAAGAAAAAGAGTGATTGTATTTCTAAAAAAGAAATATAGGCCTACTGTATAAGTGTATTGTTTTCTTTGTGTTTGGAAAAAAAACGGGAGAATTGTGGCAGAGTTTAATTCTACAAAATAAGACTTCAAACATGTTCCTGGGTAGTTGGGGGTGCGCTTTATTTTGAAAGGCTAGACAAGAAACTTGTATAACACGGGTTATGGATGATTAGCAGTGAGTCATTTACTTGGGTGAAACTTGGAGATGAAAAGACACTGTTAACTCAGCAGCCGGAGGTTCAGACTTTGGGAAACTTTTTTTCTCAACGACGACGCAAACTTTCACCATGGTGCTAGAACAGCCTCGGCTGCTGCAGAAGCTCGTCGGTGTGAACCAACGACTGAGGCGGTTTGACCCCGATGCTTCTGTCCGGAAAAGGTCTAGCAGGCGTGCTGTAGCAGTTTCGAGCATTTCTCCGGTTCTTTCGAGTATGACAGCTGGCAGCACCACAGCAGCCTCACACTGCGCGGTCACCGCCGCATCTTCGGCCGACTTTGAGCGGCGGCGGCCATTGAAATGGAGAGGAAGTCCTGGACAGAAGGTTGCTGGACTCACAGCCATGAGAAACATCTCTCTACGAGGTGAATCGGTTAGCTTCTTAGGTCACTGAACCGAGTTAAGTCTAAAAAATTCAAATGTGCACTATTAAGCATACGCTTGGCATTTTTAAAATTCCTAACACGGAAGTTTCTACTTGTTGAACGTAATGTTTTTCAAAATAAAAGCTCTCTTTAGGTTGGTTGACGTCACGTTTTATTATATATTAACATTAAAAGACAAGTTTTAAGAGGTTGTGAATGCTACCATGTATATTAGTCGACACAGTGTCAGCTACTTCACAGCCTTATTGTTATTTCTAATATAAACCTATGCCGATGCAACATATTCTGTTTCCATAACAGCTTTGTTGCTCTTGTTCCAGGTGTTTGTCCAACAGTGCATCAGTGTTATTAGACTAAATAAAATGTAAAGGTCCATCAATTTATTTACCTGAAGGGAGCAGCTGGCTGTTTAAATATGGATATTCTTATTATTCTTTGTTCATTTCAGAATTCAGTACTTCCTCCAGGGCCTTCCAATATGATCTGAAACCAGACATACCAAAAACCGAAGGCCGAAAGCTGTTTTTTGACACTCATGCAATAGTGCGACTCTTTGAGGAAAATGGTTCGTTTTTTTTTTTTGGGCAAAACTTAGAATATCATATCATTCTAAAATATTAAGCAATATTTTTAAAAGGTGTATCAGTCCTTGTGAGTTTTCTCTTTTTTTATCACCAGGATTCAGCACTGCCCAAGCTGAAGTGTTGGTTAAAGTTCTGGTTGGGACGACAAACTCTAACATGGATTTGGTTTACACTGACATGGTGACCAAGGTGCAACAGGTGAGACCCCATAAAAATGATATACAAAAAGAATTTGGCCACGCGATTAAAAATAAATAAATGAAGACCTATTTTCAAGAGCATGTCTTGTAAAATATATAGATAATTCATATTATTTTGTTGACCTAATGAATCTGGATTTTTCTTTAAGTCTTTTTTAACCTTTTCGATGAAGGAGATTGCTGCTGCAGCTTCTGATTTCTTTCTCTCTCCGACATGTGACCTGTGTTCAGCTATCCTCTGCTGTCCTGGCAGAGCTGTGAAGAGCAGCTGATCGCTGAACACTGGTCATTAAAATGTATGACCTTCAAAGCAGAGCACAAGGTTTTTGAAGCAGTGGGAAGAAAAAAAAAAACACCCTTTTACTGAAAGTTGCATTCACAATTAATTGAAACACATTTAAAACGTCTTAAGCTTTTCAGAATACGTTTAACATGTATCCGAATAGCATCGAGGTGAACCTGCAGAAACTTCACTGGCTGTTGGAGGGGAACAAACAGGTGCTCATGCTTGGCCTGAATTTTTAATTTTAAGGTATCAAAATGGGACTTGGTGTCCGAAGACTTTTTGTTAATGACTTAAATCGTTACGGGAACAAGCCTGGCTTTTGTTGGGGATTTGTGTCTACTCTTGAATGCCTAATTGTTTTATCTTTTGCAGGAAATCATGTTGCAGCGAGTAATGTCTAAAATAGCTGCTGTAAAGAAGGATATGATTATCCTTGAGAGAAGCGAGTTCACCACTCTTCTTACAGAAAATGAGGTAAAATGTGATTATCAAGCTATTTTCAGCTGAAAAACTGAGATCTAAGCAACAACAAGTGATGATTTGACTCTAAAATTAGGCTTGAATGTAAAACCTTATTTTGTGCTCATACTAACTGGTTTAAATCAGGTAAAATCACAGACCTTAACCATTGTGTTACCAGTTAGATGACTATCTTGCTTCATTGTAGAGAATAAGCAAAATGACTGGAGTGTTTTATGTAATTTTCTGCTCTGATAGTATTAATATTTTACTATTTCTCCAGAAACTGAAGATCCAGTTATTACAGCTTAAGGTCCAACTTGTTGTAAGTGTATTAAAGATGAACTTGTTTTATTTTAGTTGCATTTAATTGTTATTTATTAAATATTGTTTTTTCACTCAATTTCCCTTCTCTTTCTTTTGCCAGGATGTAATGAATAAAGTACGCTCGGATAATATTTTGGACCACAATTTGGAGAAAAGTCGTGTAAAAGAACTGGTGAGTTTTTAAAGTTGAAGTCAGATAATCTCACTAATTTCAGTGGGAGGCTTCTTCAGTTTTGTTGCAACACAGACCGCTACAGCAAATCCTTTCTCCCCACAGCCATCATGATCTACTGCAACTCCTTGAAAAATGAATTAGTAATGAGCTATAACAACACTTAATTTCCCTCTGGGATCAATAAAGTATTTTTGAAATGAATAATGTACATAATTTTCATAAGATTTGGTAAATTGAGAAATGCTGACAAAAGAATCTGAGGATGGCAACCTAATTTCTTCTCCCTTATAAACATTTCTTGTTAACACTTTCTACTTTATTGCACGCTACACTGAACAGGCTTGACTTTGTTAACAAGAAAAAGATTCAGAAAAGACAAATTAATTCTGTACATGTGGGGCAAAAAAAGTATTTTGAAAGTTGTCTCGCCTAAAAAGATGGGTTCTATAACTTTCATCATATGAACACTACTAGTGACAGACAAAATGATTTAAAAAATCCAGTTAATCACATTGCATGATTTCTATTTTTTTTAAATAATTTATTTGTATATTGTTGCAGAAAATACATATTTAGCGCCTAAAAACAAGCAAGAATTCTGTCCCTCACAGATCTGTTAGTTCTTTAAGGTCTTATGTCCTCCAAATTAATTACCTGTATTAATTGTATTTGTTTGAACTCATTATCTACGTAAAAGACTCCTATCATACAGTCAGACTCCAACCTCCCCCATGGCCAAGACCAAAGAGCTAGATTGTACACCTGCACAAGACTGAGATAAGCAAATCTACATTAGACTAGCAGCTTCGGGAGAAGAGATCAAGAGACCAACTTTACACAATCGATGGGTGCCAAATACTTTTTTGACCCACAGTACTTTGAAACAGAGCCCCAGGAAAATGGATTAGGAAAAATTAGCTCTAACAGTTTGAAAGAAATCCCTTTAAAAATTGTTTATTACGATATAAGAAAACCTTTTATGGTTTAACAGCATTTTACTTTTTACTGATGGAGCTAGAATAATCTGGGCTTATTTAGTTGGGTTGCTGGAACAAACTATTTATTTCTCTGCTCAGCCGTATATTCCTATATTTCTCAGTAGTTGATGCAAGTATTAAGAAACAATGACATAAGCTAATGTGTAAATGTCTTAGATTTAGTTCATTTAAGTGCAACAGTAACTAATTTATGCCAGAGTTACAAACGCCAAAGAAGTTGACAAAGGTATTTTTAACTTGAGTTGCTGAGTAAGTTATTAGGATTAAGTTTCTAAATTAATTTTAAAATCATTTAGATCTGAAATTTATATCTTAATGGTCTTATAAGTTCTAAAAAGAGTTATATTTGACCAAATGAATGCTGAAGAAACCTAGAGGCTAATACTGGGACCTTAAAACATAGATTCTCCTCTGAAACAAAAAAAGTGTGCACTCTTAAAAAAGGCAGCTGTTGCTTTCTAGAAATCCTCTTCTGCAACTTCTTCTCATGCATAAAACGAGGTTGAAGTTTCCCAAACTTTCTTAATATCTCTACCTAAAACTCTCCTGCTTTGAAATCTGTAAAGATAAGCTAATGTCTAAAAACAGTTTAAGTCGTCAATTTTCCAATCACTCCCACATTAAAGTGAAATTGTGATGGTTTAGAGAGACCACCTAAACCACACTCAATAATGACTTTGAAAATGAAATGTTGTTCTGATCTTCAGAAAGTAGAACACGACAAGAAGCTTCTGGGAACAAGAACAGAGATCCTGGAAATGGTTTGTATAAATCTAATTACTGTAATCTAAATAAGTTGCAGTCATGAAAGCATGTAATAACAGTTTCATTCAGCACATCTTATCCTGTTCTAAATAACCAGTTTTACATGAATCTTTTGAGAATTTGTCGTTTTTATTTTTGATGTGTTTTTGTGCAGACTGCAGAGCAGGATCGCCATATAACCCAGACAAACATGAAAATAGACACGGAGGTGGCTGGTTTGAAAACCATGTTGGAGTCTCATAAACTGGATACTATCAAATATCTTGCTGGTAAGATTTTACACTTTTATTAAATTTTTTTTTTTTTGGTTTTTGAGTGATGGAGGAAAATATTTGTTCAAATTGTTTTGGACCTCAACAATACTAAGGGGTCTCTGCACATGATTACACACATAAATGTTACTTCCTGTGTTTTTCATAGTGTATTCCTGGAATGGTAAATAAATTATCTACTACTTGAAAGTTTCTCTAATACAAATGAAAGCTGTCATATGCCAGGAAACAGTTTGGAGCTTCTTGAAAGTAATCAACTTAATATAAAAAAAAAATCTTACATTATAAATGGTTTCTTAAAATCTGTTTCAAACAATCTTCTAGATGTATTGGGGGGGAAGGGATTCTTTCTTCCCTATTAAATATAAAACAATGTCTCTAATATGCTGCTGCTTTTAATGACTACTTTTTTTCCTTAATCTTTTAGGTTCAGTGTTCACCTGCCTCACTGTAGTCTTGGGATTTTATCGTATTTGGATGTGAAGAGTTAATGGCAACTTCTGTATCGACTGCACTGATGTCGACAGGGAAGCCAGTGATTTTGCACCAGATAAACAGCAGCTATTTCACTTTGGATCTCATTTTGTTGTATTTTATTCCCAGTTTGCCAAAGAATTGTTGCATTTTCTATTTAAGGACAATCCAAATGAAAAAAACAAAAAAAACAACCATCATGGCTTCGAAAAATGCTTATTTCTCCCAACAAGCCACAGAGTAGACTTGGCCTGCTGGTGGGGTTCAATTCATGGGACTATGAATAAATCTTTGGAGCATCTATGGCTGTTTTGTTGCCATTTCATTAAAGTAGTACAGAACAAGGCCAAACTGCACTCTTAAAGCTCTATTAAGAACTGAAATTATATTTTGATGCGAATATAAATGCCAAGAAAGGGAAATTATTAAGATTTGTGTGCATTTAAGAGGTTATGGGTTTTTAATGGGATCAAGATTTTGATGAAAAGATGTTGAAGTATTCGGTGCTTACAGTTATTCTGCTGCTATTTTGACTTTTTTTATTTTCGACAAAACAAACTTTCTCTCTATGTAAGTATATATATATATATATATGATTAAGAAAATATGAAGCATATTTCTGCAATTAATCAATATTGTTATGCATATCAAACTTTACACATTTTACCAAAATTAATTATTTAGAATTTTTTCATATTTCTGTTTGATTTGTACTTTTAGAACTGTTTCTCAGGTTATGTTCATTTCAATAAAATTGAAACTGCCACTCAAACGTTCTTGTAATCATTTCCAGTTTGTTTTGAGCGTCAGCCCGTCAAAGTGCTTTCAACCAGTAGATTTACATTTTTTGGGTTATTTTTCTGCGTCTTTTTTTTTCTGCTTGCAATGGCTTGGTAAGGAACCCATGTAAGAGGACGGAGCTACATGCTTGAAATGTGGCCACAGAGTAAAAAAATTGTTGCATTTCCAAAAAAAGTAAAAGGTTACTCATTTTGATAGCCATAAATCTTTCATTTTTCATTAGATGGTTCTCAAATAAGTTATAGTGTAAAAGTTGGAACTGGAGTTACGCTGATGCAGCTCTAATCCTGGTAATTCTTTAAAGGATTTTATTTTTCACTGATGTGTTTTTTTTTTTAGGGCTGCAATTGCTTTTAGCTCCTTTCTACTCGTTGCAGTTATGTCCTTATAGATATCTTATGGTGCCAATACTTCAAAGATTGAGAGGTTCTGAGCGTGGCGTGAACTTTTAAATAATGATTCTTTTGGATGTGGAAGCACAGATTATACTATATTTTGTCAAAATAACTTCTATTTTATCAACCAGAAACTGTAGGACAAAGCCCATTACATATTACAATCAAAAAGTATTTCACAAATTTATTAGTTACATGTAAGAGTATTTCAAATAAGATTACAGACCACATTATATGCAGCGAAATTAAATAATCCTGCATTGTAAAACAACTACTGCCAAGTGCATTAAAAAGCCTTTAACTGGCAGCAGTGATAGTTGCTTGATTCTAATATATTAGTATATGTTGTAAATTTCAATTTAACAAAGTCACTGGAAGAAAGATGATGTAATGGCACTAGGAAAGCCATCAACCACTGGTCAGCCTAATTTGATTTAAATCTTTTTGGAAAATCGTTTTGTTTCATTTTGACTTGAGAATGAGTTATTTTGGATCCAGAAGGATAGCATCTAATTAAGTTAAAGGTCAACATATGTCTAAGTCAATGCACATTGTAATCTCAACAAATTGGTGGCAAAAAGAACATTTTGAATAATGATCCAACATACAGGAACACATTTTAAATTATTTATTACATCCTCCAGCACCACTTGACCTCAACTGGGAATAAGGGGTAGAAAAGAATAGATAAAATTACGATTGCTGAGAGTTATTATATTTAAGGCTGATGTCTGCAATAAGTCTGAGCCAGTAGGAATGCTCTATTTAAATTCAAGTGCAGTGTAACGTTTTAACTGGAAGAGGGCACTCCACTGTGGGTGATGTGGGTGGTTTTTTCAGTAGAAAATTTATATTTTTTACTAAAATGTACTAAATTATGAAGAGACATGTAGACCATACTATTGGACACTCATTTATACAGCTTATCAGCAAAAAAAAATTATTAGAGGACGAGTTGGACTTTAAACTTATTTTTTGCCAAGCCAACGTTCTGTCTTTAGCTTTATCGGCTGAATCCCTCATAGGTCAGCATTAGTACTTCCAACTCCACCTCTTTTAGGTATTCTGGCCTTTTTTTCTCTTCAGTTTCCTTTGTGACTCTTTAATTCTGTGATCCATTGAGAGGGTCTTTGTGTTTCAGGGTTTACCAGGAGTAGATTGATTAACCAAATTCTTATCAAGTGTTCTGGAACTAACATACTCAGGCTAAACTGGTTTTTGGTTGATTAACCAAGACTTCAGCGTTTACCACATGGTAAGTTAACCAAGCTTTCTGGAACAGGCCCCAGGGGTCGATCTGTTTATGTATTAATTTCCTTTAATAAAAAATAGAAATGTCCTTCCTTGAGTCAGCTTACAGTTCCAGTTATTGATTATAACTAGATCTACACTGGTGGAGCTTAGAAAACGAAAAGATGTGAGAACTATCTAGACTAGGATAGTTCTCAAATGTTTGCAGAAATAAATATGCAGAAAATGTTTTTTTTTTTTTTTTTATCAATACTTGTTGCTTCAGAAGGATTTAAAGTTAGCTTGGTTCTCAGATGATGTATTAGAGCGCTAGAAAGAGTCGGGTCTTATTTTGAAAAACATTTGAACCGGAAGTGTTCCCACCGCAGCTCATCTTTTACTCTAGACACGTGTTTACGTTCTGACAGTACATTTAGAGTTGTTGGTGTCCCAGCTATCTCCATGACACTTTGTTGTAAGTAACTTACCACGTAGAAATACCACCTGGTTTGTATTTCTGCGTTTATTTGTTGCAGTGAAACATGCTATCCTTTTAGCTACCAGTAAAAATTTCAGGATGGCTGCCCTTTTTTGTTGTTGTATGAATGACAATACGTCAGCCTTAAAGCATTAGGTTTGTTTTTGCATATATTTGTAGGAGTCTACTATCATGGCTGATGCGTTCAGTAGCAGCTCTGAGACTGTGATTCAGCGTGTGGTTGACGTTAGCCTGAAGGAGAACACCCCTGCTGAAAAACTCTTCGAGTCGTATCAGATTACGGAGACATGCGCGTTTATAAGCGAGCATCACTTCGGAAAGGTAAAATTTTCATACACATTGATTCATGTGACTTTTTTTCAGTTAAATTATCATTAGTTGTTTTTTTGTTGGTGTTCTTTCAGGTTGCTCTGCAGTTTCCCGATGAGCTGCTGGTCGACTCTGCGGCGGTGGCTGAGGAGATTGAGAGAAACACGCAAGCGAAAACGTTTATTTTAGGAGATACGTCTTATGGCAGGTACTACAACATGTTGAAAAATGTTTCATTGCTTGTTTCTTTGCCTTTCAAAAATATTCATGCCATTTTAACCCACATTTCACCAGTTTGGTACAACCCATGCAAAGGTATTCTGCAAACATGTGGAAAAAGGTGCTTCTGTAATTGTTTGGGCTACTTTCAAAAAGACGTGTGCATCACTGTACACACACTGAAATAAGGTGGTGGCAGCAGTATGCTGTGGGAACATTTTTTTTTTTCTTCAGCAGGATGATGGAAGTTAGTTACAGTTGTTGGGAAGATGAATGGCGTTGAGTAAATGGCGAGCGTGGAGGAAAAGACGACCCTAAAAATCCAGCCAGAACTGTAAAGCCTGTTTTAGAAAGGCCCAGTCAAGGTCCAGAACAAAACATAGTCGAGAATCTTATGCAAGATTTAAAAACTGATATACTCACAGAAGCTCTAAACCCAGTTTAATTTAAATTGAGGCTTTTAGAATATTCTGCAAAGCCGGTAGAGAGCGAGTTTAAAAGAGTCACTGGTGGACCTGTGTCAGGAACCAAGCAGTTGGACACCAGGATAAAGGTTTATGACATATTCTCCATTTATCCCCGCCCCCAAAAAAAGTCCACCAAAACTCAAATCTATCAAAAAATATAGAAGAAAAGGGCTCATAAGAAAATGACAACTAAAATGAGCTTAACTAAGTCAGTCAAACAAAAAACTGGCCTCTCCCAATGAACACAGGGGGATTTATACACAAAGGGTAACCTACAAGGAACGAAGAGGGGAAAGAGACTAAGGCAAAGAATGAACATACATAAGGAACTAATTAAGTCAGCAAAGTATAACTACCACACAAATGTCTAAAATAATTCATCCTAACAAAAACTGGTTTATAAACTTTGAGTTTTAGTGATCTTTGAGTGTCTTTAGCATCAAGTCTCCTGCTTCCAGCAGCCAGATGGATTCCTCCACTACCTGAAGTAGCACCATTAAGTGTCTTCTCCCTCAGCCAGTTCTTTTCATCTCAGCAAAAAAAAAAGTATTTAAACAGTTAATGATCAAATGAGACGTTACTAAATGTGTGTGCCCATATTGGCAAACATCTTAAATTATTGCAAAAATATATACATATATATATGTCGATGTGAAAAAAATAAAATATTCAAGAAATACTAATACGGAGATGGCAGGAGGAACCTCCAAAACCCGCACAACTAACAAAGTAGCTGAATTGAAATGCATGTCACACTTTTTAGATCATGGTTGGTAAAATTATGTGAAACATTCGTTATTTTTATTACTTTACAATTGTGTACTACTTGGTGTTGGTCTACAATATAAAATCTAAACAAAATTCCAAAGAAGTAGGAATACTTTTACAAAGCACCATAGATCCTGCACTGTAATAAAAATGGCTGATTATCTTATGACTGTATATAGAGCTGACACAGCCGCACAGGACACTTATTTCGTTGCTCTGAATTAGAATCTTTATTGCAAGACGTCTTTTTTACTGTCATTTATTATTTGCACTCGATTAAATCGTTTCCAAACTGAAATGGATTCAGATTTTGATCCGGCCGTGTGACCCTCCTCCTCGTCGTCATGTTTCTCTGCAGCTGCTGCGTGGACGAGGTGGCAGGGGAACACGTCGGAGCCGACTGCATCGTGCACTACGGCGGCGCCTGCCTCAGCCCGTCCAGACGGCTTCCCGTGATGTACGTCTTTGAGAAGAGGAGGCTGGGTGTGGAAATGTGCGCCGCCTCTTTCAGGGAGCTTTACCCTGACACACATACTCGCATCCTCCTCCTCTATGATGTCAACTACAGTCATGCTATCGGTCAGTTTTCCCAGAGAAACATGCATGTTTTTTTTTCTTTAAATTGCAGCTGAATTTGTCATCTTGCATCCATTATTAATGTATTTTATTCAGGTGATCTTCTGACGCTCCTATCACCTGAATATCCTAACCTTGTAGCCACTGAGCTTGTTGTTGAGGGGGAAAAATGTTGCATTCATGGACGAATCCAAAGACACGATACCGAAACTTTTCCTTCCGAGGATGACGGCTGCCAGATCGTTTGTCAGTTCGGACGACGTTTCTCCTTAAAAAGTGGTTCATCTCTTACGGATTACCAGATGTTCTACGTGGGCCAGGAGGGCGCCACATTACGGAACTTTATGATGACATGGAACCGCTGCTCGTTTTCCTCTTTTGATCCTGAATCCATGAAGGGAAGGGCAGAGTCTCCGAACGTCAACCGCGCTCTGATGAAACGGTATTATGCCATCGAAAGGGCCAAAGACGCCAACGTGGTGGGCATCCTTGTCGGCACGCTGGGCGTGGCCGACTACCTCGCCGTCATCCAGCAGCTCAAAGAGACTCTCCATAGAGCCGGCAAGAAGAGCTACCTGTTTGCCATGGGGAAGCTCAACGTACCTAAACTGGCAAACTTCCTGGAAATCGACATCTTCGTGCTCATCGCGTGTCCCCAGAACTCGCTGCTGGACTCGACTGAGTTCTACAAACCGGTGGTGACGCCGTTTGAGATGGAGGTGGCCTGCAACAGGAAGCGGGAGTGGTCTGAGGAATATGTCACAGATTTTCGACATCTGCTACCAGGTTGGAATGCGATTTATCTAATAGTTCTTAGCTCCACGTCCATGAACCTGAAACAGACCCTTTGTTGTCTGGTAGATTTAATCGGATTGAATGTAACACGAGGATTCCCACGTAGTCTGGAATAGTAAAGAATCTAGAGATGTTAGTGTGGAAAGCAATTTTTAATTTTCAGTTAGGCAATTTAATAATTTTTAACAAAAAACATGCACATGTTCTAATTTGAAGAAATTTGCCATGTTAGGTAAGGTTTTGTACTGGAAAGAATCTGGTTATACGATATGTATCACAATACAGAAGGGACGATATTGTATATTGCAATATACTGTGATACAGTAAGACTATATAATGTGATTTTTTTTTAAATCTGAATTTAAATGTTGGATATGGAACATGAGCATGATGGCGACATCTAGTTTATCTAGGTTGTAGTTAGAACAATAAAAACATAATTCCAGCTGTTGGGTTGCCTGGTTTGCTGCCAATATGCCCAGTGACCAACCTGTACTGTGTCTAGTGAGGAATGTATTTTAGAGGAGTTTAATTAACAGCTAATTTTAGCTAAGTTAGCAAGTGAGCTAGTTTACTGATCCAGGACGAAAGTCGCCTTTTCTGTCTGTTTTATGCCGTAAAAATGTTTTATGTGGGTCCATCTAGTGTAGGCTTCACCTAAAACTACTCTAGTTTCTGTTCTTCTGTCTCCTCTCCTGAGACGGATAACAATATCTCTGGGGCTCTGAAGCTGCTGCTTGGCATGCTGACTTCACCATTTCTTCCCGCGCTAGCCGAGCTGTGCCGACCATATAGTTGGATCATAGAGACTGTATCTGTTAACCCACAGCTTCTACTGGCTGGTAGATGTAAAGACATTGTCATTGTCATGCTCATTTTAAATGTACATTTGATTGTATTTTAATTCAAATATAATTATTTAAGGAAATGTTTTAATTTCATTCTGCAGCCCTCTAAAAGCCCCATTGATTTTTTTTATGTAGCTTTTTATGAAAACCTTCCATATTCAAGCTTTGACTGTAGAAAACCTGTCGCAGCATGCTTAACACATGCTCATACAGGTGCTGGTCATAAAACTAGAATATCATTAAATAGTGAAAAAAGTTAAACTTCTATATCAGATTCATTCATTACGCAGAGACTGATATATTTCAAATGTTTTCTTATTTTTAGGATGTTTATGACTATTGCTGTCTGACAACTAATGATAGTCCCCAATTCAGTATCTCAGAAAATTTGAATTTTGTGGAAATATTGAAGGCACCTGTTTTTCACAAAAAGCAGCTAATTGGTTCAAAACACCTGAAAAAAAGTCTTTAAATGGTTACGTGATTAAATAAATTGCATTAAAATACAGCTAAAGATCCCATTGTGGTGGCGTTGCGTGGTGTAGTGCAAGCGCCCCATGTACAGAAGGCCTCAGCCCTCCATGTGGCTGTCATGAGTTTGAGTCCTGTCTTTGTTGCATAACCCCCCCACCCTTTGTGCTTCCCCCCTTTAAATAAAGGCCACCATGGCCACAAAACCTTTTAAAAAGATCCCAGTGGGGGAAAAAATTCCTTCATGTGTTTAAAAGTCAACTTTATTTATTTGTTTTGTTACATCTAAGTCTTTGTCCCTGGTACAGGTGGGCGGAGTCACGTGCCGATGGCTGATCAGCAGGAGGATGATGAGACCGACGTATCGTTAATTAATGGAGCTCTGCGGAGTCGGAACCTCCTGGACAGCGAACCTGGAGAGTCCTCGTTCCGGTCTTCCATGGTGCTGAGGAACCAGAATATGACTGTGGCCAACACCAACTCCGCAGGTACGCAACGGTCAGAAACATCCGCAGCATATTAAAAGCTGTGACATGATTGATTATACCCTACAGTTTTTAGTAAACATGCTTTTTTTTTTTCTCTCCCCTTTTTTCTAGCATATTTTCTTGCAGGTCGAAGCTGGCGAGGCCTGGAACAGAAGCTTGGGGAGACGGCTGTAGTAAAGGCAGTGGAGGGCAGGAGAGGCATCGCTATCGCCTATGAAGACGAAGGAACATCTTGATGATTTACTAAAAGTCCTCAAAGCCGGAAAGATAATTATTTATCTATGAATGGACTCAGTATAAATGTATTGAATGTTTATATAAATGTTTTTGCTTGTTTTATTTTGTAATCAGCAGATTGACTTTGTAGTTCAGTAATATTAACGAATAACTGAATGTAACAAGAAATATATCATTGATTACAAGTATTTCCTACTTTCTGCCTCATGTACAATGAAAAAACATAATTTTACATAAAGTTATTGTCCAATCACAGGAACTTCCTCTGCAAAAGACGCAGGAAATATACCAGTATTCCCATTGCACTGCCCTTCCAACCAGTCCTGGTTTACTAAAGAAAAAGAAGAGACTTTATTATACTCACATCAAATACATTTCTTTTTATATTTTTATTTTGATTAAATCTTTTTGAAACATGTTAAAAGGATTTAAAACCTACTTCTGGAAAGCAACTGGATTTTATCTCCCTCCTTGAAACTCAGATCCTCTGGATTTGAAGACTCATAGGAATGAAGCGCCACCAAGTGAATCTCTTTCTTTGACTTTTCATCACTTTCCTATGATTATAAAGCATACAAGTTTTTAAAAAATATTTTTTTTAACCAAACTTGGTAAAATGTTTGGGAATGAATAGAGATTTGGTTTTCATTCATTTCATTTTCGTTTCCAGTTTTCTTCAATTTGCATTGATCTTGAGAATACAAATAAACTTGTTAGATGCAGAATCTTAAAAGAAAATTCAGAAAATCACATTTGTTTTAATTAAATTGCATTTTAGTGCATAAAATACATATTTGATCACCTAACAAAGAACAAACATTCTGACTCTCAGACCTGTTAGTCTTTAAGAAGCCTTCAAACTCATTACCTATTAATGGCCCCTTTTAAAACTTTTTACCTGAATGAAAGACACCTGTCTCCACACTAAACTAATCAGACTCCACCTCTCCACAATTGGCAAGATTAAAGAGCTATCTAATGATACCAGGGACAAAATTGTAGACATGCACAAGGCTGGTATGAGCCACAGGACAATAGGCAAACAGCTTGTTGAGAAGGCAACAAGTGTTTGCCTAATTATTAGAAAATGGAACTTTTCAAACTTTTTTAACTTTTCAAACAAAGTTACTCAAAGTGCTTTACAGATTTAAAATAACCCCACAACCCCCCCTTCAAAAATAAAAACGCAAATATACCCCCCTCCCAACCCAAAAGCCATACACACACACACTTAAAAGCTACAAAAACAGTACAGATGAGCCAGGAAATGCCATCATGGGAGCCATCTGCATCGGCAGCAGCAGATCAACAGCAGCAGCCAAGGCTCCGACCCAGGGCGCCCAGAGGAGGGAGTGATGGTACCCCACCTCCACCCAGGCAGCCACAGCCGACCACCGCCCCGAGAGATTACTCAGTCTCACTCAGACTGAGGTGACTCCTCGAGGTCTCGCCTCATGGAGGGTCAGTGGTCATGAGAAAGGTGATGGATCATCTCCTAACTAAACGAGAAGACCTAGTCAGTAACCTGAAGACAGCTGGGACCACAGTCGCTTTGCTGCTGCTGCACCAAAGTTTTGTCTATTGGGACGATAAAGGATTGTTCTATTCAGTCTTAAATGTTACCACAGTAACACACTGACAAAATGGATGAAAACCTCCCTGCTTAAGCCAGCACATGCTGCTGGCTCGTCACGTTTATTAGAGACCATCTGGAACAGAGGTGTCAAACTAATTTCCATTTTGGGCCGCATCAAAATCATGATAGTCTCTGAAAGTACTGATAAAACTGTCTTTAACAAACCGTTGGAATATTAATAAATGTAAGCATTCGCATTCAACAAGTACTTCTTAAGACGAAATATTTCATTTCATTCTTTATTTGAAGGGACGATGTACAGAGACATTAAGCATTATGTTCCATACCAGATTATAGCTGTACAGCTAGTTTCCATCTGCTGTCCCTGTGTACATCAATGAAATATACAATGACAAATATCCTGGCTCTTTTTACAGACCCACGCATATCTACGATAACCATACATTGAAATAAACAATCACTTGCATCACCTCTTATCACTAATTAAATTCACACTTAAAGGTGCTATGTGTGTGACTGCACCATATAGCATGAGGGATGGATGGGGCCATTTACTTTGGGCAACAACCTATTTCCTTCTGTAAGAGCATTGGAGATATGTCGTGGTTTAATGTTTCAAAGGAGTTGCTCCGTCAGAAGCATTTCAGGGTCTAGGAGCCCAATAGCAAATCATTGGAGAGAGCTGAAACTCTGTGTTGCCTAGCAGCAGCCCCACAATCTAAAGGATCTGGAGAACATCTGTATGGAAGACTGGACCAAAATCCCTGCTGCATTGTGTGCAAACCCTTCAAGAACTACAGGAAACATCTGACCTTTGAAGTTCTAAAAACATTTTGCTGTAGTAAATGCTATCTTCCATCATTCTGTTGTATCAAATACTTATTTCATGCAACAAAACGAAAAATATTAGAAATAAACCTGGGTATCTATTCAAGTTTCAAGAATCGTTTCCTATTGTCGAGAGTTGGAATCGATTATCGTGATCTGATTCGATCCCGTCTGTTTAAATTTGATATTGATATGGGTCAGTGCTATTAAAGCTTTTTTTTTGGACTGTTATCTTGATCAGATTCAATGACGCAACACTGAGTGGGGTTACAGTTCACTGTAAGCAACAGTAATAACTCTTTCGGAAATAAGCCTTTACATGCCCTACTGGACCTTTCCCTCAGATTTTAGATGTAAAAATAGCAGTCGATACCATCATCGATCGATATTGATTTTTGGAGGGATTTTTATAGGACTTGATTCAGAATGGATTTTTCAATTATTGTTTTCCAACACGGCACAAATTTGATTATTTTTTTTATATGATTTATTTTTATTCTGTCTCTCTTTACAGCTGAAGACTGACTACAATGAAATGACAGACCATATCTATGTTCTTTGTAAAGGAGGAAACTTTAACACACTTTCCTGTGTATCCAAAACTTATTTTCCCCACTGGATTTTGGAAATGGACAATGCCTTTTTAAAAAACATTCACCCTACTGTAACCCAATCAATATTATTCCATTTTCCTTCACAGTGGTTTCTATGACATCTAGAAAAGGTAGACATTTCTGCTTTAGATTTTAAATGTGCAAGTACCAAGTTTATTTGCATTCTCTACACTTGTATAAAAACTGAACTCGCATTTTTTTAAAGTTGATTTGTTGACTGAAAACGTGCATGTAATGTTAATTATGTCACAAAAGCCTGTACTTTGTTGTCCAAGCAGCAGGCGTAGATCCACCACAACCACCTTACCTCTTTGGTAATACACCACAAGGTGATGCAACCACCCTGAGCACTGCTCCACACATCTTCCATCTCCGTGTTGTTATCGATTAAATTTTTTCCTTGAGCGTCTGAGCTGAAGATAAACAAATTTTTTCTACATGAGTATTAAAACGTTCACAGTCAGATAGACGGCAGTTTAAATGATCCTGTACCTCAAGGAGATGGCAGTAGGGAAGAGATTCAGCTTCTTACTGATCTTCTCTATCAGCACCACATAAGGAGACCCATATGGCACCGAGACAGCAAAGTTATAGGTGTAGCGTATTTTGACAAAACAAGTATTGTCCTTTGGCTGCATGATCCGTTAAAGTAAAGTAGAAGTAAAACATAAAATAAAAGATCCAAATGTAATCATTGTAGTACTGGACAGGTTAGCACAGAGGATAAAAGATCTTTGAGGATGCAAGTAAATGAAGGATTCCCCTCAGCGTACCTGCCGCTGAGTGTTATCGCTGCTGCTGTTGCTGCCAGGGGTAAGACCTTCCAAAAACACAGAATGAAAAAGAAGTGTTCACACTTGGATCAAATGAGGCCTTTGAACCCAGCTTTGCTTGATCAAAATGTCTACCTTGAATCCTCTCTGGTCTGCTAGGAGGATCTCGGCTGTGAAGTCGAGCCACACCCTGTTGATTCAAGTTAAAATGCAGGAAAACGAAAAGCTTACAGCAACACCGAGGTTGGGTCAGAAATGTAACAATATGATCCAGCCAAATGTTGGAACATGTGTCAGGTGGAGACGAATGTTGTTGGATGAGATGTCATACCCTGACTTGTCTGGAACCCATGGAGATGTCCAAACGTTCCAGGTAGTTGTACGGAACAAGCCCCTTCTACAATTGACATCACAGTGACTGATCATTTATTAAGCTGAATTTTACATAACATTACAGTGCAAAAGTTTTCTAAACTCGATTTTTGGTGTATGGTTAAAGAGGACATGAAGTTATTTGGTGTGAGGGGAGAGGATGCAGAGGATAGGACTAAATGGAGACAGATGATTTGCTGTGGCGACCCCTGAAGGGACAAACCGAAAGAGACAGAAGAATTCTCCACAGGAGGATTCCTGCTCACTGAACAAATGTACTCAAATTAAAGTTTTGTTTAAAAAAAATTAAATAATTGTGCAAAAAATTATATTTACATATTTCTTTCTTACCAGTGGTGCTCATGGTTTAACCAAAATTTTATACAAAAGCATATTTGGAAAACAGACTTCCCTTACCCTTTCATTGAAGACCACGTATGCCCAGTTGTCGGCGCCCTTCTGCAACACAAACACAATGTTCCCCGGCACTACAGCCAACTCTTCGCTGGTCTCAGGAACAAACTCAAAAAGCACAGTGTGGGCCTCCCCTTCCAAAGTTCTGGGAAAACAGGATGTCCAACACAGTCATCTGATGTTACAGGAGAATAATGCTTTTTGTTGATTGTTAAAAATAATATTTAAAAAAAAAAACATCTTTAACAAATAATTAGTTCTTTTGAATTTGCTCGGAGTCACAGTTAGAAAAAAAATGGCTGCATCATGGTGTGGGAAATCAAATCTTTGATCTGTAAGGATTCATGTGGCAAATATGTAATGTGGTGCAATTGCAGGTACATACCTCATCACCTCTGGTTCTCTAGGAGCAGCTGGATCATCTTTAACCTTCAGTCAGAGCACAGAGAATTCAGCCTTACAGTCACATTCAGTAAATTAAAACTTTGATTCCCAACCTGGGGGGTCCTGAACCCACAAGAGGTTCAGGACCCCCCACTACAGTGGGTGGCAGGACGTCTCAATTTTTTTATTGGTTCAAAATGTTTTTTTTTTTAATACATATAATATTATTATGTTTTATTAATGTTTTTGTTTAATTAATAGCTACATTTGTTAAATTTATATTAACTGATCCATGAAAAAAACATAAAGGCAAGGTTATTTTATTTTATAGCACAGTTTAAACTGAAAGAAAATTAAAGGTGCTTTACACGATTCGATGATAAAGAAACAAACGAAAGATATGAAAAAACAGCAAAAAATTAATTACATAAAAAAGCATACCACATAAAAATAACAAAAATAAATAAATAAATAGAAATATTGGTACATTCAGAGTGGAGCTATTATGGAACCTTGGAATCATGAGGTAAAACACCGGTGGTTGGGACACACTAAAGAATATCTGCTCTCATAAGGCGTAATTGCCTTATCAACCTTTCAAAAAACCGCAACTTTTAAGCAAGTATTAAACACACTTTTTCATTAAGCCCACATTTCTGTATTAAAACAGCTTTTTAATGGTTTGATGTAATAAAAATATAAATATCATGATTTTATTAGCTATAAGTAGAAAATCATCATGATCAACCAGTATAATGTGTTTTCCTTCTTGAATTTTCCGATTAAAAAAAATTCTAACTTATTAAATGTGACTATACATTACAATTTCAAATATACATTTTATTTGACAAAATCGGGCATTTCAAAATACATTTCTAAACTACCACTGGGGCTAAACAAAGTGCAGCACGTATAGAGGATGTTTCTCACTGACTCTTCATGGGTTTGTTGCCACAGAAAGTACTGGATTTTTCTAAAACTCAATGAAGCACTACCTTTCTCGCTGTTGTGGCACACTGCCACAAAGCTGGCATAATAAAGAGTACTTACAATCTTTCCCTCACTTAAATAAAGGAACACGTTTTTAACACTACAGCCCTGTTAGGCAGCTGAATGGACAGCTATAGCTGCCGGAGTAGTGTCTCACCTGTGGCTGTAGCGGGGCAAATCCAGAGAACTCGTCTTGTGGAACGACAGATGCAACAACCTGAGGATTTAAAGGAAATAGGCTCAAAATATCAATTTTAACACTATTTATTATTAATTTTTGGTATTAATAGTATTTTCTACCAAATGATTTTAAGTAAAAAGGAAATGGGTGAGTTTTATATAAAGACAAGTCATTCACAAAAAAAAACGGTGGAAGTAGCTGATGTTTTTGTTCGTAACTCATCCATGTTAAAGTACCTTTGCTTTGCCCAGGTAGTCCTTCTTCTCCAGCTCTGCTACATAGTGCTTGTTTGGCTTGAACAGCGTTTTTGATGGGAACTCGACTAGTTTGAAAAGCTTTTGTTTCTGCAATTAAAAGAGAGCTATTTAAAACATTCCAATAACATTTTTTTACAATATTCTGAGGATATCAATCTGAATGTACAGCTCAGGTCTTGATGTCATGAATATAACAGGTTAATAAATCGAACAGTTAAGTACGAGGGGTTATTTGAATGGCAAGGTTTCAGAGTGCTTATAATACTGAAGCACCATAACTGACCAGAGTTGCCTGCAGAGCTTTGTCGATGATGTTGAGCTTGGACTCAGTTTTGTAGTCGAGGGCCTTAGCCAGGTTTTCTTGGGCTTTTTCCCAGTTGCCCAACTGGGCCTCAGAGAGAGCTGTATTGTGAAGAACCTGCGACATGACATATCGGTGTTAGACTACACAAAAAGATTGTCTTGAATCCCTTCTTCAGGCAAAAGAATGGATCATGTGTTTCTAATGGCATTTTTTTTCTTTAGGCTTGGATGTACAGCAACTTGCAAAATGATTTTAAGCTACTTAATTTGATCACATTTTGTCACCCAATTTGCATTTTCGGGGTGAGATCATCTTGCCAGTTTCTTTGCAAAATCCATGTCATGCAGCTTTGCTGCAGCTCTCTTGCCTCTTCTGGCTTAGCACATCACCTATTTTTCTATGCATAAAATCACTTTAGCTGTCAGATTGAATGCAAACATATGTATCGGTTTTCAAACTTTGCCACTGAGTTTTTGGATTATACAGGGTCCTTAATAACACATGGATAAACTTTAGTCAAAGTAATTTCATTGTTGATCTGGCTTTATTTGGGGTCACTGTCCTGCAGAAAGACAAAATCTTGACTGCAGTCTTAAGTCCTTAATGGCTTCAAAAAGGCTATTTATTCAAGATTTTGTGTTAATTTTATCCATTTTCCTTATCCAACCTCACTCTGCCAACTGGAAAAAGTGTAAATCCCCACAGCCTAATGCTGCCGATGCCAACTTTCAATTTAGTAGCGATGGATAGTGATGTGCACTCGTTATTTTCTGTAACACAACACACGTTGTACGGTCTGTGTTAAAGTTTAAATGGGTTAACATACACCTTCCCTGTAGCTGTGGATCTCTGCAGCTCCTCCAGAGTTACCATTTCTGCTTAAATGTTGTATATGGAACATTTAGGGATCAACCGATATTACATTTTTTGTGTCGATGTCGATTTATTTCATCAGCCTTAGCCGATGACTGATACGGGCAGACGACATTCTTAAGCCGATATTTGGAGCCGATACTGATTCTGCTCCCTCAATTTACATCAAACAATGATGATAACAAATGTTTCAAGTCCCAATTTAATGTTTATTAAACTTTAAAACAATATTTAATAAACAGTAAACATAGCATAGGTAGAAGAAGTAGGTAAAAATATTTAACAAAGATATTAAAAAAATTCAGGTAGAACAAGTAAAAAAGTAATTCAGTGCTGAAAAACTGTGTAATTAAAATTCTGAAAATAATGTTTAAGCTTAAATAAAATAACTACACAATTACACACAGTAGAAACAAGTAAGCAGCATAATAAACTGCACAGTGTGCAATAATGCTGGAAAAAAAACTATTGTTAAATGCAGCAGCCGCTTATCAGTTGATGGCGATACACGTAAAAAAAACAACGTAATATTGGCTTGATATGTCGGTGAATCTCTAATCTAGTTTATCTGGGTTGTAGTTACAACAATAAAAACTTCATTCAAGCCGTTGGGTCGCCTGGGTCGCTGACTGTGTCCAGTGAGGAATGCATTTTAGAAGAGTGTAACTAACAGCTAACGTTAGCAAAGTTAGCAAGTGAGTTAGCTTAGCGATCCAGGAGGAAAGTCGCTGTTTCGGTGTGTGTTTGATGCCGTAGAAATGTTTTATGTGGGTCCGTCTAGTGTAGGCTTCACCTAAAACTACTCTAGTTTCTATTCTTCTGCGGTCACTCCTCTCCTGAGACGGATAACAATATTTCTGGGGCTCTGAAGCAGCTGCTTTACTTGCTGAATCCACCATTCTTCCTTGTACCAACAAAGATGAGCTGAAGATATTGTTGGATCATAAAGAAAAACAGAGCGAATTGCTGGATTCTATCCGGCTCAAAGAGTCCAGCTGAGTAAGAACGTCTTTTATGATGCTATATTTTTCTCAGCCTTGTTGGTCCAACACTCCTCACTGACTCAGCCTCAACTCACAGATTTTACCCAATATGACTTCATCAGCAGGGAGGATTTGGAGGAGTGTATGTTCCTGGCATATTACGCAGTCTGTTTCAAAAATAGAATCTACTTCTTGTCAACCAAAGTTTTATATAAAAACAGCGTCATGGTTGTAAATGTTACAAGGATCTAAAATAATAGGTGTGGGATACATGAATATTTCAGCTCAGGGCCTAACTGGATGTAACCATATGTGGGACAAAAAAGGTCAAATCTGATTGTCATGGTAGCCATGTGTGACAAAACGTAAAGAAAAAGCTCAGGGAATGTGAATACTTTCGCAAGGCACACTTAATGTTACTTATTTTACAACCAATGAAAGTGGGCTGAGCTCTTTCTAACATCTTTCTGACAGGAGTCCGGTGGACAGAGATATAGAAATAGAAATAAACTGCTTACCTCACATGCATATAGGATGTATCTGAGACCGAGCGCTTTGTAATCTATCAGCTGGTTGTTCCTGAGTGCTTTAAAAGCTCTCTGAAAATCCGCTGAGCTCTCCTCATACCTTTAAACAGAGTGGTGAAGTAAATAAACATTATAGATGACAGCTAAATCTATAAGTGGTGCTAGGGATTCAATCTGACAATTAAGCCAAGCCTTTTTTAGGGTTAGGCATGATAAAATACACACACAAAAAACTCAAAACAGTATGAAAGTTGGCCTTTTATCATAATAATTTGTGTTACTTGCCTCTTCTTTTTGTAAAAAGTGATTCCTCTTTGAAAGAAGGCAACTGCCAAATGTTCATCCTTACGAATGCTGCAATCAAATGCCTAAGAAACAGTAGAAAACAAAGCAACTTCCTCTAAAAGAACAGAAATGTAGAACTACTTCTTCTTTCAGGGTGACTTGCACTTTCAGACACCACTACATCGCTATGTTTCATCTCACACCTGCACCAGCAGAATGTGGAGGATTTTACAGTCTGATGTGAAAAAAAAAGAAAGTTGAACAAAATAGCCTGACATTTCGCTTCATTATCCAGACGTACCTTTTCAGCAGCATCCAGGTCTTGATTGAGAAGATGGAGGCAGCCGATGTCAAAGCAAATTTTGGAGTTTGGTTGTTGAATAGACAGAAGGATGCTGAGGGCTTCTGACCACTCCTGTTTGTCAGCACAGGTCACAGCCTCATCCCACTGCCGCAGAGTGTCCACAAAAGACATGTTCGCTGGCTTAAAGCACATTGACATCAGATAAGGGAAGCTCTTCTGATTTGTACCAGAGAGATGAGGAAGTTTAGTGTTTAGTAATTTCCTGCACCACAATGACTCCTGTAAGACCTGGTCATACACGCATGAAATGATCAGAGCATATCATTAAAGGTGTTTAAATCCACAGCCGCTTCAGTATTATTGGGGTTCCTATGTATGAAGAATTTGATTTGACGAGCCAAAAAAAATTCATTGAATAAATATTGATATTTGTGATAATGTACTAGCTATTTAAAAAAAAATAGCTCTGTAAAGTTATTCAAGTGTTTCAATATATTAGACACACAATATACTTGACAGTTAATATATGATTTATTTGTATGCTATACCAGTACATATTTCCTGTTCTACAGTCTATCATGATATAGTTTAAACATTCTCTGTGTTTTGTCAAATAAATTCTGGGACCTGATTGGTTGATTGTGCGACAACTCTGTATACAGATGATAGTGATGTTAGCCAAGGCCGGATTATCCATCGGGCATTTTGGGCACAGGTTCAGGGTCCTACAAGTAGTACAACGAAGAAAAAAAATGTCTTCAAATTTCAAACATGACACAGAAACCCAACAAGATCCACAATGTTGTTTTAACCTTAAGAGAGTTACATAATTACTAAGGCGCAATAGTTGAAACTACGTTAACATCCCCCGCCACTATCTCTGGAAAGTAGCTATCCACTGGTAGTAAGAATCAAAGTGGGCAAGCATTTAAAGAAAACATGGTGGTTTCAATCAATTGGAGAAATATTAGTGTTTTTTTTAAGAAGTCTGCCATCTACTGAATCTTTTTTTAAACTGTATAGAGGACAGCCAGGAGGAAGAAGACATTGTGGATGATGGTGCGCAGATTAATCTGTTTGGAGGAGGCTGCTTTAGCTGAGCAATTCACAACCTGAGGGTAGCTGTAGCAATCACAATTCAGACCGGGTTTATCCGGTGTGGGACATAGCATTGTTTGGGAACGAGTAACGAAATTTCTCGGCCTGTTCTGATCGATGGTGGTGCTGCTTCTTTTCATAATCGGACGACCAGATATTCAGCTTCATCCCGTGATTGAGGTTCCTGGTGGTAAAGTGCGCCCAAACCTAATGATCTGCTGTGTTGTCACTTCGTAAGAGTAGAAAAAGTTACCCCAGACCGGATCACATGTTCACCAACCATAGGTAGGCTAATATTTTCTGTTGTTCCTAGACCTTATTTGGAATAAATTAAACCAGTTCATTAGGAGTTTATCTGAATGGAAATATCCTGAACGCCTGTGTGTGCAATAGGGAAAGCTCAGATCATGACCTCAGCAATCATCAGCCACCTGTATCAGTAGGACTGAAAGCTAAATTAGAGCAACAGCTGGAGGTGGAGACGCGGTACTTGCAGGAGGTGCTCAGGCGGCTTGTGGCAGTCATTCAACTTTTAAGGTGAAAGAGGCCTGCTTTTCCATGGTGATGAATAATTACTTGGATCAGCACTCGGTGGAGAATTTCTTGGCCTTTTGGAAATTATCTGTCAGTTAGTAATTTTTTGGTCAGCACATGAAAAAAACAGCTGTTTCTTGGCCCAGTTTTATATAACGGGCTGATACCGATGTGTTGGCCAAAGAATGTTAGTGGCAGTATCTTGTGCATTTGTAGAAAAATAACATGTTCTCATGGTTATAGTCTAAGAAACAAGTGTTATGTTAATTGATTTTCCATAACAGAACACAAGAAACACATATTATTTTTGTCAAAATTGTAAAATTCTGATCTTTATAACTGCAACAAGCATATTTTTAATTGTTTTAAATTATTTTAATTTATATGTTCAAAAAGAACCTTTAAAAATTGCCTGTGTCACCTTATGAATCTGTTAAAATATAGGCTATATATATATATATATATATATATATATATATATATATATATATATATATATATATATATATATTCCTTTGCGGCAGACACATTGGGGATAGGGATCTTTTTAATTAGGAGCTACTGTGCCAAACTTTACAACCATAGACTGTAAAAAAAGAAAAAAAGGACAATGTACAACATCCGGTTGTCACCTTTCAGAGTAAATCCCTTGTGAATAAGTCACTGCTCGCATTCTACAAAATACTACACCGTATAGTATGGTACAACGTATAAATACATTTTATATATTTTTGAATAGTGTAAACTAGTTTAAAGATATGAAAAAATGCTTATCCTTGACCTCCAAACGAAAAATGCTCTTAATTTGAAATATTTAATTTGCACTTCCGTTAGCAATCGCTAGCTAAACAAACATGGCTCCGCTAATTCTTCGGACAACGGACCTCCATGATACTTAAGCAAGCAGAAAAGGGGAAAACATGCAACAGATTAAACAACGACATGGAATTTGTCATATGAAACTTTAGCTTAAGAAAAGCTGTATCTTTATTTTGGTTTGGTCTGGAGAAGCCCTTGGTTGCCGTGTTTACTTGCAGCTAGCTCCGAGGTTTGCTAATGGAAGCTAGTTGTAGCAAAATGGACCTTGGAACAATGTTGTACAACAATTTAAAAGATGTTACATGGAGCACGACGTCCCTACCTTTAGACCAGCTGGTCAGTGCATATAAACTGCCCCAGATTGTCAAACTGGACAACGGTGAGTAACCTTGTGTCTGCACTGACTTCTCAGTGCATTATCTTTGCGTTGGTTTGCAGGAAATTTAGCCTTATCATTTACAATTAATGCTAAACTTTCATGTTTACAGTACTCTTTTTCTTTACATTTTCTTTGTTACTACACAAGTAGTCTCAAATCACACAATGTTAAGATAGTAATCTAATTTTGCTTGTTTTAAAGCTAGGAAAAATGCCTTAGTTTTTGTTTGTTTTTTTAAAGCACTAGAGCCTGCACAGAAATGTTATTTCAGGTTAAATGCATTGACCATGTAAATAAGTTTCTGGTGCAGAAGAACAATATGATGCAAAATATCAGTTGACTCAATCTGCTGTCATTAACCTGGGTTTTTAACCGAGCTGGGCTCAGAAATTTGTCAAAGAATATGTTCAGTAACTTTATGTCTTTACAGCTCATATTGCATTTTATAGCATTTCTGAAAAGGGAAAACGTGTCTGATCTGAAGATCCTTTGCACACATCTATCTATCTATCTATCTATCTATCTATCTATCTATCTATCTATCTATCTATCTATCTAGGTCAGTCAGTTGAAGGGCTTCGAGACAATGACTACCTCTTGATTCATTCCTGCCGTCAGTGGACAACCATTACCGCTCACAGTCTGGAGGAGGGACACTACGTCATTGGGCCAAAAATTGAGATCCCGGTTCATTATGAAGGTAAGGTCCAGCAAAGAAGAATGTTTGTAATAAGTCTCCATGTCAGTTTTCTAAGTTATACCCCAAGTTTGTACCCGCATATTACCGTTTTGTCCCAGCCTGTTCCATTTAATAACCACTGAACATTAATTTCCATACATGTCCTTGAAAAAGAATGCTGCTATATTAGGAAATAATGCAAATGAGATATTATTAAACATGACAAAATAAATGTGATTCACCAACATTTACCCCCCCCCCCCCCCTTTTTTTGTCTTTCTTTTACATCATAATGATGTCCCCACAAGATTCAGTTTCTCTGGCATTAAAATAAACATCAGGTTTGGGCATCAAGGGTAGTAAAATATCCATACAACTGGTCATATATAGTGTTTGAAGGCAGAATGTTAATGCATTGATTTTGAAATGTAGTAGCCCACCAGATATTGCATCCCAGCCGACCTTTGAAACTGTTTTTTTTCTACACGCTGACAATAGCAGTTTAAAATAGCTGATGCTTTTGAATTATGAAAGATTACGACCATTGATTAAACCAGATCGGTAACGATTGACCACTATTATTCATTTCTCAACAGTAGATCTTCCATATCCCCTCCAGAATCTAAGTATTTATCTTTACATGCTACACCAGTGCAGGTTTTATGTAGATAATTGGAAACTACGTTGGGTACCGGTGGTGGCAAATTGTATGGACACAATTGCTCTATTTCCACTAGTGCCAATACGGTACAAAACGGAACGCTTGGGCGTGTTTCCATTACCTGCGTCCGTTCCAAACCGACCCCAGCCGACCCCTTTTTTCGGACTACCTCTGCCTTGTTCCACGCGTGTCGAATCGACCCGAAACGCCCACCTATGGACTGATTGGTCCGATAATACGATACCGCTCTCAGTCCTACGCAGCAGCAGAGCAGCTGATTGAACTGGAGTTGTTTGTTTGTCACAGCGCCTTTCACATGTGTGGCCGTGCCAGAAAACGGCCAGAGAAAATGCAACTTTTTTTTCTGTTCACATGGCACGGATTTCGGCCCGTACTGGAATCCAGTGTTTCACATGAGGGCCTACACCCAAACAGCAGGTGGCGGTATACAGATAATTCTGTAGCTATCCAACAAACAAGGGAGTGAGAAGTACCGACGTCATAAAACGAGCCACAGCATAGAATATAAACAATTTGGTCTACTGGTCAACTGCTACCTGAAGCCATCTACAGGGTGAGTGTTGTTGTAAACCCGCCATTTTGTAACCTGGTGTGTTGCTGTGGGATGCTTGAATCGTGTTGTTTTGGTCTTTTTATGGTTGCAAGGTGATCTGTAATTTCGGCCAGCGGTGTCGTCATTTCCGCATGGAGTGCGTCTTGGAGTTGTCTTGGAGTAGGGCCAGAGTACAGCTTGAGTTCACATGATCCGTATCCACTCGTACCTGGACTCCGAAGCTACTACCTCCAAGGCAGGTCTCTCTGGCCGTATCCTGGCACGGTCCAGGCTGTGTTCACATGGTACGAAATAAGTGGATTTTGACCAAATACGGTACCCGACTACAGACTCCAGTACCATGTGAAAACGCCCTCAGAGTTAGCTATATAGTTTAAAGTTTCAAATAAGCAGCACACCGCAGTTAACTGTAAGCAGCCTAAATTTATAGAGAAATCTATATGAGCCGTGAATTGTAGAACTCTTAAGCAACGTGGGGATCATGTTGGCTGAGGGGTTAGTGTTGATGAATCCCGTTTTGTAGGTCCGAGTTCGTAACCTGCTACTGTTGTCTTTTTCACAGCACGTTCAGGTTCACAGATGTTCTACCTGGTTTCAGCATATACTTTTTCTAGATAAAAAAAAAAATTACTTTTATATTTTTTTTCCCCATTGTTTTAGGATTTGTATTTCAATAAATTAAACCAAAAACACAATTTTAATGGCAGGACAGTACTTTTAATTTAAGATTTTTCAGTGCAGTATTTTTTCTATTTATTTTTGTGTCAAAATGTGATTCCCATGACTAACATTATAAAACAAGGGCCAAACCTTCTTATTTAACAGGTTTAAATGTTCAGCATGGAGTATTCATATTTACAGAAACACTAGGAGGTAGGGCTGGGCGATATGGCTTAAAAATTAAATCTCAGATTTTTTTTTTATACCAAATCTGATTTCAGATTTCAATCCATTTTTTCTTACCAGATTTTTTTTTTTTTTTTCATAAGAAGGAATTGCAAGTGAAGAAATATTTTCAAAAACCTGCTTTTATTGCAATCATCCTGTCCTGGAGCTATAATATAATGTCCAACTAAAAACAAGCTGCAAAAGTATCCTTGTAAAACAAGATGGCTAGATTGACATCACTCTGAGCTATGGAAATCTAAGTAGTACATTGGTTAAAAAAAAAAAATCTGTTTTCCAAAAATTCAATCTTCAACAACAGAAGAGAGATGCTGTTTGCTGGAGATTTTGTTAAGCTAAGCCCGCCCACATCCTCGCCCACTACTGTTCTTTTGAGATGGCAATGGGAACTCATTACTGTACGGTACTGGCCCTGGTGGAAATGGGGCAAAAGCTTTTCTAGTTTTTACCTTTTTGAATATCCATCACATTGAAGAATGACTCCTGGACTTGATCGTATAGTTTACTGTTCACTGCTCAGATGGGGTCATAGATAGTTACTGTCTTATACCTGGGCTCTCAATCTCTCCTTTGGTTTTTATGTTTCAAAATAATATCATTTAAAAATCAAATCAAATTTCAGGCAGCTGAAATAACTTGGTAAAGTAAGAACAAATTTCTTCATACTCACAAGACTAAGCGTCCATGTTTGTGAGTGTCTGTCTTTAAAGCAGTTTTGTGTTTTTTGTTTTAATTCGCGAGAATCAAAGTCTGAATCATGTCATTTAAACCTGAGGGATATCAGTCACCAATGCTGTTTTCCTTCATATGGTGTTCATTTTATTAATCCCCAATGTTAAAAGATGGAAGGGGACTCTACTGGACAAAGTTACAAGGGGGAATTGAATATTTCAAATGGCTGAATTATTTCATTCTCCCCTAATAACATGGGAACAAAATAACGTACAGGCTCAACATCTCTAGTATTTAGTCCTTCAGCTTCCTGAAATATTTGGAAAAAGACTGATTTTTCGTATTAATTTATTTAGTGGAAGATTAATAAAGTAACAACTTTAACATGACTACCTATCATCATTTTGCCCAACAATAAATCAGAAGGATCTTGAAGACGGTCATAACTCCCTCTCTGGCTGCAGTGTGCACTCTGGTGTTACAACAAATGAAAATAAATTCCTGATTTTGAATTATAGGTTAAAAAAGCTAATGTAAAAACCCATCACTGTGGTTTTTCTATTAGCATAATGTTACGTTTTTACTTTTGACTTACAGAAACTGAAAAACCAAACAATGCAATGGGGTGTATTGGATTATATTTTGAAACGGAAATGCCAAAGAACAAACCATACACGGATTTCTAACCTCTTATGTGTTGTAATTGTTTGTTCTGTTTCAAACTTTAGGTCAGTTTAAGCTGCTGGAGCAGGACAGAGACGTCAAGGAGCCTGTGCAGTACTTCAACAGTGTGGAGGAGGTGGCCAAAGCTTTCCCTGAAAGGGTGTATGTCATGGAGGAAATCACTTTCAACGTTAAGGTACAGTCATTGGTTAAAGCAGCTTTACGTTAGAGTAAATGGTAAAGGTGGAGGATATTGTCCCAACAACATATCGCAATTTTAGCAACAAGTAAGAAAAAAACTCCATTACTAATAATTTTAAAAACCCGTCAGAAAGAAAACCAATAAGTGTTCCTGGTTGTAAAAGAGGAGATATTTATTTTATTTGTCATTCACAACACCATATTGGAGCATATAGGAGTATTCTTTCAGCCAGCTGACCCGCTGTGTGCAGCAGCGCTACATTATAGTCCGCCGTACAGTACGAGTAATGTTTTCTCAATAAAGAGAATCTAAACCGTAAAAGCAGTGTGACGGGAAATATTTGCCGTTTTGAAATCTTGTAAAAGCTTCGTTGACCTTGATTTCAATAACCCGCCTGTGCTTTGTACGAACATTCAGCCTTCCTGTGAGAGCTTGTTGCTTTGGCTCCGACAATAAAAGTGGAAGGAGTTTCTGGCGGGAAGGTAGACGAGCGAAGATCAACTCATAGCCATTTATAATCATGCGTACCAGCTTTTTGGTTTAGTTTTTTGTTTTTTTGTTGACGCCATCTTGAGATTCAGCCAGTTCCTTCCGGATGTTTTCATAATGGCAAGTACCAAAGATAGGCACTTAGGATTAACTAGTCACCTTTTAGGAATGTTGACCGCACCAGTTATTGTATGCTTTATAGATTGTCACGTTTGCAATAAGGTGACAATCTATAACCACAATGGGATGTTCAGCTGTCTAAACAATCAGGAAAGACAGGTCTCCGTCCCCGAGATGAACCTTTGTTGGTATCAAACTTTCAACTAAAGCAAAAGACGTATTTGAATCATTCCCAGTGAAATAAGTGCCATACCAACATGGACCAAAAGGCCACTCGGAGAGAAAGAAGGCAGCATAATAATCCAGTTTACAGCTTGAAAATGAAGTCGGGAACAAAAGCCTTCATTTTCTATTCAAGTAATTTGGACCGATTTAACTACAGTTCAACTGTGGTCCATTATGACCATTGTTACATTTGCAAGTGACATCCCAGCTGTAATGTAACTTCGGAACGAGAATACATATCAGAGGTCATGTTAACTGAATGTTTTCCGTATTTGACCGGTTTATTAGAACAGTGGTGGAAAAATGAAGGCTGTCAGTCATTTTTACAGATTAGTAAAAAAATGACAGACACTGACTAATACTCAAGTGCGTTCAACTTTATGCAAAGATTCCCAGACAGCTAACTGCATGTTGAAGTTTCAGACTTTGCAGCTGGTCATAGGTGCTATGATGTGTGCCAAACACCTGCTGCTGTTTTCCTCCAACAGGCTTTTCTGCCACTGAAGCATAGTTTGTATTGTCTGTACGTTTGTACATAGTCTTTTAGACTGCTGATCAGTTTTAATGGGAGAAATGTTTCCTCATTTTAAAACCGTAGGCTGAAGCAACGCTTAATTCCAGTCTGCAGTGCAACAGTGCGTGGATACCGCATCCAGAACTACGTCTAAAACCCATTATGAGAAGTAATTTGTCTGAGGCAAAAATCTTAAACCTGATGACGATAACCTCTGATGCAATCTCACAATTTGATTACACACAGAAATACAGTACCGCATAAACGTGGAGCATGAACCACAGCAGGTGTATTCTATGTGCAGCTGTTTAATTTCACTTTAGTTGTCCTCTGTTCAGCTTGTTTGGATTGAATATGATCTAAAATGAATAAAATATAAATGCTATTGAATTAAATTGTGGGGCTAAAGATGGGCACTAGCCCCCACCTGGATAAAAAAAAAAAAAAGACTGGTATATATAAATCTGAGTCTTGATTGAGAGATAACATCTGATTCTGAAACTACTTGATCGGGGCCGATTTCCAGTCGCGTGATCGGATCGGGACATCCCCACTTTTGACCAAACTCGTGAAAATCAACAGGCAGTTCTACAGAATACAGAGCAAATACAGAAATATGAATTTGGAGCAATTTTTTTTTATTTTTTAGAAAATGTCTTTCTCGTTATTCTTCCAGTCAGTTAATAGGAATAATTGTGGAAATCCAAACAGGTCTAAAATAGGGAAGTTAAAGTTAGCAGGTGAGGAATGATCGTTTGCTTTTTCTTTAAAGGCACAGTGTGTAATTTTCGGCCAGCAGGGGGGCAGTGCATACCTAAATTATCACAAGCATGCGGTATCTGTGTCTTCGAGTAAGAAACTCAACAACGGATGTCCAACTAGTGCTGTTTTCAAACGCTCAATTCCCTAAGAATTATCTATTTGCAGCAACATGACGATCACATCAGTCTCTCCTTCATCGCTTGGAACTAGCGAAGAGGTAAAAATGTATTTATGGCAAAGCTTTTTTGCATTTTGACGGGAAATCAATGTTTTAATAGTGGGCGTGTTCCGTGTGCTTTGTCCGTCCGGGCTCTTGTAGAACTGAAGACGTCATTTAATATGGCTTTCCCCTGAAAAGAGGACCTGCGCCTATGTATTTTGAAACTGGTTTTTAAAGTCATATTTTACAATATCGCCAATATTTTGTAATTAATGTGCTTTACGTAATTATTATTACATAATATTTTAAAGACTACTTTCAAAGATGTACTGCAAAAACTACACACTGTCACTTTAAGGTTTATAAACATCTGGTTCAAGCTTTGTTAATTTTGACCTCTTTCATTTCTACTCATTAAGTGGACGCCCTGATAGAACCAGAAATCTTTAAATGAAGAATCTGGGTGTTGCGAAAGGGGACGCTTTTAGTTTTCAGTTCTCTGCCGTGATTAATGTATTCGTCTCCTGTACTGTTCAATAGTTTATTTTGCATGTACCAATGCTACGTTTTTTTCTCAGATGGCTTCAGGGGAGTGCAATGACGACACAGAAGTTTACAACATAACGCTGAGCACTGGGGACGAACTGACGCTGATGGGTCAGGCGGAGATCCTTTACGCCAAGAGCTCCAAGGAAAAATCAAGGCTCACTACCATTTTTAAGAAACTCGGCAAGCTCAACTCCATCAGTAAGATCGGCCGGGGGAAGATGCCTTGCTTGATTTGCATGAACCATCGCACCAACGAGAGCATCAGCCTGCCGTTTCAGTGCAAAGGCCGGTTCAGCACCTGCAGCCCGCTGGAGCTCCAGATGCAGGACGGCGAGCACACCATCAGGAACATCGTCGAGAAGACCCGACTCCCGGTAAACGTGGTGGTGCCCAACACGCCGCCCCGCAACCAGTACGACCTCCACCTCATCCGGGAGGGTCACCGCTACAAGCTGGTCAACATCCAGACCAAGACGGTGGTTGTGGGCTGCGTCCTGCGGAGCAACAAGATCATCCCCACCCATTTTCCCTTCCACATGGCCATGCCGAGATTCATTGTTCCAGAAGAGCTGCTGCAGGGGGAGCTCTGGCTGGAAACCATGGTGCACCGCTGGTTTTCCTTCTGCCAGGAGCAGTTCGACATAGACGACTACTCCCGCGCCGTTCGGGACGTGCGGGCCGACTGGAACGAAGACGGGAAAAGCCCAAAGAAAGGCAGCGGGACCAGCAGCTGTGGCGGCTCCAACGGGTGTCCCGGCCATAAGCAGGTGCCCAGCTCTTTGACCTACGCCCGAGACGAACTCACGCAGTCCTTCCACCGACTATCGGTGTGCGTGTACGGCAGCAACCTGCACGGGAACAGCGAAGTCAACCTGCAGGGATGCATGACGCTTTGCGGAGACTGGGCTCTGCTGCCTTCTGACGGCAGCCAGTCAGAACCCGGAGAGAACGAGCACCTGTTCCCCGAGCTGCTGGACTGCACAAGCCAACATCTCAACAAGCTGGACGTTCCCTACGAGGAGCTGTGGCTTGATCACCTGAAAGGGCAGAGTCCAAAACCCTCGTCAAGTGAAGGCGTGAGGGTCACCAACGACGACTGCGCTACAACAGCCGCACTGTCGTATGCGGTCACACTTCCTCTCTCTGCCATCACAAGTTTAGACGTTCCTCTCGCTCCACCACCTGTCCCACCTAAGTCCGAAGCTGTGAGTAGAACATCATTCCTTCTCTTCAGTTTGTTCACCCCGTCAGGACATAAATCTCTTTAGTTCATTTTTACGTTAAATGTACTCTACTAGTAGTAAGTACCTCAAAGCCACATATTCACAGAGTTGCAGAAACCGACTCCTTGCAGCTGCACCTGCTGAGGTAATCCATCTTGTGAACGTTTGGTAAAGTGGATGGTGGTTGTTTTACTTTAGCTCAGTGTAAGGGTCTGGTTTCACACTACAACCACATACATCAATGTATCCTCTTATACGTTCTCTCCCAGTATTGCTTTGCATTTAGCTCCACCCAACTCCCCATCAACGCTTGCATTACACACTAAAGGTGTGCCATCCTGCATACCTCACAATTCCATTATAGTTCAACCAAAAACAATTATTGCACCTTTTCTATCTTTTTCCCCCATTTTCTTCACTCTTCATTCCTTCAATGGCTACTTTCTACTTTTCAGTGTATTCAGTTTCCATTAATTGAAGTATCAAAACAAATTATGTCCTGTCTTTTTATTTACGTGCAACCACAAATAAAACCAACACACCTCCAAAATATGGTTGGGCTGAGCGACATGGCCTCAATTCAATATTTTCATATAATCTGAAGCATGTAACGATATGTATTGCAGTATATACTTTTTTTTTTATGCCTGCTTATGAAAATTCTCACTTTCCAGACAAATTGCAGCAGAGCAACTTAAAAAAGAATTAAATTTAAAGAACATTTATTGTGCACATTGCAATGAAACAATATTAATTTCAAATTAAATAATGCAGCACAAAAATTCTCAACATAAATAAAGATTAATATATTTTAAGTAAAGCTAAATACTATTAAAAAAAAGTTGAAAACTGCATTCCTGGTTACTTATTTATATATTTATTTTTGCGGAAAAAGAAACCTGCATATATCTGAATTAAAAATGCTTCAAACTCAGCAGGTTTCTTTTCCGTTAAATGAAAAACAACAATCTTCAAACTTTCAATATCTAGTGTGAAGACAAACGTTGAACATCAGTGTCCTTGCATGATTGGTACAAAGTATGTAGGCACAACTTGATAATGTCATCAAAATGCATAACCCCAGTATAGTCAAAAATCTCTTCCTTTGGCTAAATGTGTACGATTTCTACATTTTTATATTACCCACTACTAATTTAATAATCACATCAAAGTCATGTTTTTCTATGAAAGCTAAATGAAACATAATTCAGAATAACAAAGATGCTTCTTTCTCTGAATCAGTGTAATTTTCAAACATTTTCTAATAGTAAAAAACAAACAAATTTTCATGAAAAAAATGGAGAAAGTCTAATCCAAGCATTATTCCTTCTTGTTTTCCTGAAAAAAATCAATTCTGTCCACTGTTAAATAAAGCCCACTGTGGCCCAAAAATCTTTTAAAAAAGTTTCCAAACACTTGCTTTCAAAGTCGAAGAGTAAATTTGATCTTGCATGGCAGAACCGCTAGCTATCACCGTCATATTTCCTTCTGTCTGTCCCCTAAAATGTTCGGGCCACAAATCATACTTCCTCGTTCCTGTCATTGAATTATTATGAAAAATAATTTATTTTGGAACAAATAATACATTTTGATAGTGAATCAGCTCAGCTGCAAGACAAACCGGTGTTTAATGTTCGTGCAATCAGTCAGCAAATATTCGCACACATTTACCTCTGTTGTAAATCAATTGGTCGCCTTTTTAAAATATTTCTTTGATCAGTCGCTGTCAATTAAAAGAAAGTCCTATTTCAGAAGCTGTATATACTAGAGGTGCACTGAAAAAGGACAACATCGAAAACATAAAGGGGGGTGTGCCTTTAGGACCGGGATTGAAAAACAATGGAATGGAAACATCCATTATTGATTCACAATTGGGAAATAAAAGATTAAGAACAGTAAAGTAGATTCACGCAGGAAAAATAAGAGGCTGCAGAGTAACTTAAAAAAATAAATAAAAAACGGCTTTACATTTTGAATTTACAACATTACATTTACAACAAAAAAATTTACAAAATACAGTCTAGTAAAATTAGAAAAATACTTTATAATTAGTAGCTATAGCAGCCTTCTCGGATTAAAATGAACCCAGCAGCTGCTTTTAAAGTGTCTTACCGAATGTGTATATTTGTGCCTATGAACGATTATTTTACGGAGTGAACATAAACGGAACACTGTGAAAATGAAATATGAATGCAAATCAAATAGGAAAGCTATGCAAATAGCAAAAGCAGAAGGGATGCAAAACCGTTCACTGGGTTTGTTGGGACCAGTGATGGCTCTAGAGTCTAACAGCTGCTGGGAGGAAGGACCTACGGTAACGCTGCCATGGAACTCCTCCAGTTCTGGGGTTGGATTTATGGAGCCAAAATTTGTTCTTCTGGCTTTAATTTCCATTGGCAAGGCAATTGTATTTGTATAGCATACTTTCAACACAAGGCAATTCAATGTACTCCATGATTACAAAAAATGTGAAAATTAAAACATAGAATCAATAGGAGAAAGTATAGACCGACGTTTATAAAAAACAATATCATTTGATTAAAAACAACAACTTAGGATGAAAACATGTCATACTAGTATTGGCAATAATAGTTTTAGTTATTCCTAAGCATGTCTAAATGGGTATGTTTTTATTTTAGATTTAAATGAGTTAAGTGTCTCTGTAGTTTTGCATTCATCCAGCAGTTTGTTCCAGATGTGGGGATAATAGAAACTGAAAGCTGCTTCTCTGTGTTTGGTTCTGGTTCTAGAGACGATCAGTAGACTAGAGCTGGAGGACCTGAGTGATCCAGATGTTTTTTTTTTACCACGATAGCAGATTGTTAATGTACCCATTTAATCTTTATAGACTCATAAAAGCACTTTGAAGTCTATTCTTGAGCTACACGGAGCCAGTGTAATGACTTTAGAAGTGGAGTGATGTGTTCTACTTTCTTGGTTCTAGTGAGAACACGAGCAGCAGCGTTCTGGATCAGCTGTACCTGAAGATACTGTTACACTAATCAAGGCGGCTAGAGATAAATGCATGGATGAGTTTTTCTAGGTCTTCTTGTGTCATTAGTCCTTTAATTCTAGAAATTTTCCTCAGGTGATAGAAAGCTGACCTTGTTATTGCCTTTATGTGACTTGGAGGTTCAGGTCTGAGTCCATTATTACCTAGATTTCTGGCCTGGTTGGTAGTTTCTAGTTGGACCAACTGAAGATAATTAATCGATCTTTTTTGGGTCCGAAGAGAAGTGCTTCTATTTTGTTTTTGTTCAGTTGGAGGAAATTATGGGACATCCAGCTGTTAATTTGCTCAATGCATTTATTAAGGATTTGGATGGGTTCAGCATCACCTGGTCTTGAGATGTAAAGCTGAGTGTTGTCAACATAAATGTTGTAGTTGATATTATTTGTTGTTATAATCTGGCTCAGTGGGAGCATGTAGATGCTAAATAGGAGGGGCCCTAGGACGGAGCCCTGGGGGACCCCACATGTGATTTCTGTGTTTTGTGATGAGAACTGGCTAATTGTCACAAAGAAGTTCCCGTTTTTGAGGTAGGATTTGAACCAGTCGAGTACGGTACCAGAGAGTCCGACCCAGCTTTCTAGACGTTCCAGTAATATATCATGATCAACGGTGTCAAACGCCGCACTGAGGTCTAATAGTACCAATAATGTGGTTTTACCATAGTTAGTATTTATATGGATGTCATTGCAGACTTTAATGAGGGCTGTCTATGTGCCGTGGTGCCTACAAAAAACACAGATTAGTGTTACCCACAGCCTCAAATCAATGAGGAAAACCCAAATGTATTCTATAAGAAATCGCCTACGTTAGTCAGCAAAAGTATGGAAAAATAATTCTCCAAAAGAGCCTAATTTCTTTTGCAACACAGAACTGATAACATCATCTCAGACATGGCAATTACCCACACATCTATTTTTCTGCTACATACTAGTGCTGGGCAATACATTTGATTTTCTGTTAATGAAGATTTCTTTTTTGGAAAATCCAGATTATTTTTTTTTAACCTGCACACGTTGACTTCCATATCTCAGGGTAAACCCACCCAGGGCTTACCTTCTTGTTTTACAGCTTTTTTTAGTTTGACTTTCATTTCAGGCCAGCTCCTGGATGGGGTGTTTCAAATCTAAGTGTTTATAAAATGTTTGTCACTTGCAGTTTCTGTTTAAGAAAACACAAGAAAAAAAGATTAAAATTGAACTTCTTATAATAAAATCTGAATAAATGTTTAAGATATATTGCCTGGCCTTACTACATAAATGTAGGATAAGTGAGGGGCTGTAGAGTCTTGTGTAAGACTAGTAACAACACAACGCTGTTGGCTTTAATCTTACTTCATGACTAAAATGTGGCTCAGCATGTTTGCTTTTAAAACAATTTTATGAAAATCTACATTTAAAGCTCCTGGTTATTAATAAGTCCGGGTATAATTAAATTACCTCATTTGTCATGACGCCAGTCGCCTGCTGCCCTTGTTTAGCTTCTCCTTCATGCTGCGTCTCAGTAGTTCGACACATTTAACATCAGCCTGTAGCAGTTTGGGTGGTTTGACTTGATGTAAGGGGGAAATACTCTTTTTAACTACACTGCCTTGCAAAAGTATTCACACCCTCAATATTAGTCACACCGCGAAGACAAAACCATTATTTTTTATTTATTTATCCATGTAAGTAGTGCATACCAGAAGTGGAAAGGAAACATGGTTTTCAGAATGTGGTGTGGCATACATTTGTGTTCCATCCCCCTTACTCTTATAACTAAATAAAATCCAGTACATCCAGCTATTCTGTGAAGGCCTCAGAGAACATTAGTGATTGATTTAGAGTTGGAGGGACCAGGGAACACAGATATAAAGTTTGGAGATGTTTAAACTGGGTTTAGGAGATTAAATAATATCCCAAATTTTAATCTCATGAAGCTGTGCAGAAACTCTGATCTTAAAGTAGAATAAGTACAATTGTATACTGAAATGCTGTGCTGAAAAAAAAAAAGTTATCTGATTCTGAATTCATTCTTTCAAAACTTCCTGTGTATGTCCAAAGAACGATGTATTTAACATAATTTACCCTTTTACAGCTAAAATATGATAAAAAATTTAAGACCGTCATTTTTAAGGCCATTTTTAAGGCTCAGGTCTGAAAGGATTAATACAGTTTCCCCCTTGGAGAACTATAATCGGACCCTGTGTTGTGTCATTGAGTTACAATCATATTAAGGTAATAGCTCAAAAAAATAAAAAAAATAGTATTAGCACTGACCCATATCAGTATCAAATTGGAACGGATCTGAATAATCAATTCTAGATAATTGATTCTTTTAATGTGAATTGACACTTAGCCTTATGCTGGACCTATTGAGGCGTGTCCATCCGCCACCATTGCCAGGCTGGGCAGGAGAGCATTATTCAGAGGATTAATGCGCAGAAATGTTTGTGGAGGTGTGATGGCGCAATTGAAATTTGATGCAGACCAAATAAAAATAAAAAAATAAAACGGCAAACTCCATTCTGCCTAAAAACCAAGGACTCTTCTCGGTTGAAGTGAACTCCGGTGGAAGTGGAACAGCAGCAACAACACAGGCATTGTTTGAAGGAAAGTTGTAAATAGTCATGTTGGGGAAAAAGTGACCAAAGTGTTACTTTTTACCCCCATTTGACCTTGACCATCCTGACGTTGAAAAGTGGTAATGCTGTTGAGAGTTTTTCTTCAGGACGGACGGGGGAAACTGACCAAAAATACAATCTGTCATCATCTTTTAGATTCTCAACTCAGCACAAAATCGCATCATCCTAACATACATTGATGATTGTGGTTGAAAAGGTGTGGATAGCTTTTAGGCACTGTAGATGCTTGCTGGGTCGCTTTCTCAAGTCAATCTTAAGTCAACGTTTGACTCTGAATGCTGCTACAACTTAGGCCACCCCAAGGGAATTTTGGGTTTAAATGATATAGAAACCATATAAAGTAAGTGTGATATCCTTTTAGGTGAAGGAGGAATGTCGTCTTTTGAATGCTCCGCCTATTCCTCCCAGAAGTATGAAGCAGCTACCGTCTGTGCCCCTCCTGTCGAAGCCCCGGCAGCAGGACACTCGGTCTCCAAGCCCAACCCTTTCCTATTATTCATCTGGTCTCCATAACATGTAAGTAGTAAAAACACTCTGGGGTTTTCATGGAACAACATGGCTGCTTCTGAAACCGCAAACTGATCTCGTAATTTTCCATCAGTAGCGGAGCAAGCGAGCAAGACGGAGCCGACCCGCAAGACCAAAGCCACGTCTGCTATCCCTGCAGCTGGAGCAACACCAGCGGCGCAGAGAAGAGAGCCACTTCGCCCAGTGGAAGGCTACCGTCGGACGGGGTGTCGTCTCGTTTGTCTTGGCCTAACAACTTCATGGGAGGGGACTCTCGCTGCATAGATGAGTTTGTGCCAGCGAGCTGCCGGAGCTACTTCAGCTACCCAAGAAAGAGGACCCCGAGTTCCTCGAAAACCTGCACGTCCAGCCTGGACGATTTCGAGGGCAGAGAGCTCGCGCACCGCAGCAGGGAGTTCAGCTTGCACAAGGCGCCTCTGAACCAGATCTGCACTAAGTCTTCGAGTTACAACTCGGAAATGTATCGAGACAAGCCGATAGAAGAATCGAACACTAAACAGAGCGCATCTTGCCCCATTTTACCACCAAGAACACCTAAATCCAGTGCCATCAAGAAGTGCCCAGATTTACCAGCAGAGTTGATCTGTGACGCCCCACAGGGAACTGTTCAACCCGAGCAGGGTACAAATGAGATTTGTCCCAGCTCCGTAACTCTAAACGGTCCCTCCGCTTCTCCCGCTGCACAATGGCAACCGCCTTTAAACTTGTCCGGCATCTCCATCGAAGAGGTGTCCAAATGTCTGAAGTTCATAGGTCTCCCGGACGACATAGTTTCTCTTTTTGTGTCTGAGAAGATCGACGGGAATCTCCTCCAGCAGCTCACTGAGGAGATCTTGTCTGAAGACTTCCAACTAAGCAAGCTGCAGGTGAAGAAACTAATGCAGTTCATAAATGGCTGGAGACCCAAGATATAACGGTGTGAAACACTCAATCTGGTCATAAAGCTGAGAACATAATGCCTTCAGTATACATGCTATGCACAGCAAGCCACAAACAG
The DNA here is from genome assembly GCA_028564705.1 of Apricaphanius iberus. Lineage (NCBI taxonomy): Eukaryota > Metazoa > Chordata > Actinopteri > Cyprinodontiformes > Aphaniidae > Apricaphanius > Apricaphanius iberus. The sequence continues at coordinate 284,047 of JAPXFQ010001470.1, forward strand.
GCTTCGGATTATTCTTTGACATAATGAACTTCTTTCCGTTACGACGTGGCGGGGGAACATGCTGCGTTTGTCTCATTTCTACACAACCTTCGACAGTCTGTGACTTTAACTGAGTGAAACAAATTGGCACTTTCAAAAAACCCTACTTTGTTTTCATCCACAACCCACATATGAACTTTTTTGACATAAAACATTTAAATCAATAAATCAAATGCAAAAGAAGGCAAATGTGAAGAACTTAAGGATGCTAGAATCTTAAAATGTTTAGATTTTTTAAGTGCACAAACTAAAGTAACGTAAAAACATAAAAAATCCCAAAATACACTATTCTCTAATTAAAGGAAGGTTCAGGATTTTTCAAGAGGTACAAGTACTTTATATCTTACCTACAGTAGCTAATTTTATTTCAGTATTTAAGTTCTGCCTGCTTTATTGAAAAGGAACACAAATGTTGAATAAGAAATACATGAGAATAGCTTAGTTCCAGTTTAGTTGGTCGCCAAGTTAGAAGCTAACAGCTAGCTTAAGAAGAGCTGAGACCAAAACAGACTAAACCCTTCAAACAACTTCCAATTTTAAAAATGTCCCAGCAGTTATGAGAACAATATCTCATAACTGTTGAGTTATCTTCATTTTTTTTTGTTGTGTAGGTGGTTATGATCTGCCACAAAGACAAAATCGAGCTGCAGCTGAAGCTAAATATTGTGGCTAAGCATGCCGGAAGAACAACTGGAGGGAGGGGCTCTAATTGACACCACAGCAAACTTTATTGTTTTACCGACATAGAACACATGAATAAAGTAAGAAAGAAACTATTAAATAGTTTTATTTTTAATAAACATAATGCTCACAAACAAAAGCTGGCATTATTTCTGTGGTCTGGCTGTTTCTGTGTCGACCTTTTGTAGAAAAACTGCTCTTTTATCTGCCCATAGGTTTTCTGCTATTAAGCGGTCGTGCCTCCATTCATCAATGTCTGGTTGGAAGGGTTTGTTTTTTTTAAATCAGGAACACACTCCCTGTCATATTTGTAATAATATTCTATCAGAAGCTGCAGATACCATAGATATATGGTACTGATTTCCTGTTTTAATAAGGAAGGCTTTTTGTTGTCAAAAATTGCTTTTTAAATTATTAAAATGTTTAATATTAATCATTCAGATTTTAATTTCTATTTTTACAATATTTTTAATACATCTTCGTGAAATATTAACATAAACTCCTATGACTCCTTTGAGATTTGACCTTTTATTACGAGCGAAGAAGTCACCCAATCCGATTTACTGTCAAGTAAAGTTATCTACTGTAGGAACGAACCTCTCTCAGCACCTCCTGGAAGAAATCCTGAACCGTGTCCTTTAATATGTGGTTGGAGAAGCACTGTAGTATTTAGGTGTGTGTGATATTTGCTTCGTAAGGACAGGGGATGCGACAGAAAATGTTACTGTGCAAACGAAACGACTAGATTTCCGCGCATTGTTGTTGTTTCCTCTCTTTATTTCACAGATTTCCCATTTTTAGCTCGCTTCTAGCAGCAGTAGTTTATTTTGTCTCCATGCCTAACATACAGGGAGAGTTCGAACTCATCCTTTATAGCTTTTGGTACTATAATGGAGGTCATGTGTCTAAGAAAAACACCAAATTGTGGCAGTTATATAAAAAAAAAAACTGTGTGAATATATGCTAAATGAACAAAAAACAGGCCTCAGAAAAGTATTATATGGAGGAATATTTGATTATTCTTGGTTTAGAAGCTGAATTGTCTAGTACATATAACCCGACCTCACTTATCTATATATGCAAATGTTTCCGTTTGATGCAGTTTTAAGGTTATATTGGATTCCATCGACTAAAGAGAGGCAAATACTCTCTTAACTCCAAAACTAACATGGAGGTATGGCGTAACGCTGTTTCATCATCAAATTTAAATTATGCATCATGCACTTTGGCAGATTATACTTTAATAATGCGGTTGATTTATACTCCTTGAAGTGTCTTTTTTTTTTTTTTTTCTTGCAAGTAAATGCACTACATCTGTCTTTTAAAACTGCAATGGTACGTCTGCTTTCTAGTCACCGTTGTGTGTGTGTGTTTTTTCCAAAGTGTCCTCTAGTGCAAGAAGTTTCTCAGCGCCTTAACCCAAAGCCCTTAAAGATGTTTAACAGTTTTACTTCTGGCTTGATGTTTCGCCATTTTTATTTTGTTTTTCACAAGATAATGTCGACAGACCTCAACAGGAAGTGAGGGAGTGATATCTTAACCTACCCACCTTTTTCCTTGAACTCTGAGGGGCATTGAAGCTAAAAATCTGATTTCAGAACTCGTTTCTGCACATGATGCTAGAACGCTTTGCAAAAGTATTCACGCAGCTTGATAATTTTCATGTCTTCAGTGTATTTTTGCGGATTTGCTGTGTTTATTTGAAGTCGAAGGGAAACGATTCAGACATTTTCCACTTTATTAAAAGAAAAAAACCCTTATAAGTGTGGCACATATTTGTGTTCAGCTCCCCTGCGACAGTGTACTCAGGTCTAGCCAGATTTCCTATTCTTGCTAAAGAAAATCATTCCCATAGCATGATGGTGCCACCACCATATTTCACCATGTTATTTTTCTGCCTCACATGGTTTTTGCACGTCAGCGTATTAGGTCAGTTTAGGTCTGATCTATTTTAATCGCCCTCTGTTTGCTCTGACTGGGGACCGAAATTTTTTTTTTTTTTTTTCTAACATCGACTTCCTAATCTGGCCTCCTATAAATGATTCCCAAGACGGCCAGTTGCAAACACATACCTAATTTTTCAGATTTTTTTAAATTTGTATTTTTTTTTAAATGTGCTAAAAAAATCCCTTCTGCTTAACTAATAATCACAACTTTGTGTTGGTCTAACATAAGATCTCCCCCAAAATACTTTGAGATTTGTGTGAATACTTTTTGCAAGGCTGTAAATATGACACAGGTTCAGAATTGAGTCTGGACTATTGACCCAACCCCCACCACGAGAGACATTTATTCCTAAGGATTGTTACATCTTTTACTTAATTTTTTTTTCTTTTAATGTATGGATTTTCTTAAGTAAATAATTACTAATGTTGCAATTATTTTTACTGAGACTTTGTGCGAATTCTTGTTTTTAACTGTAATATGTATGAAATAATTTTTGATCAGTGGGGGTTAAAAAACCCTTTAATAATCAGTCACACTACAATTATATTAAATAATAATCTTTGATCTGGTTTCAGATTTGTGAAAGTTTATGGCATAGTATCCATATATGTGTATACAGTTGCCTACTAAAACAGTTATTATATGGATGGTAAGGTCTAATGCAATCACTCAGGCTCTTTAAATCGATCATGGGAAGGTACAACAGAGCAATAAAGACCTCCAAAAAATCTGGTGTATGGTTTTTCTCCACTGAGAAAAACCAATCAACCATTCATTTCACAGAAGTGTGATAGATTTGGAGTTACTGTATTAAGTATTCCCTTTATTTTTTTAGCCGTGTATAATGTAAAATACTTTTTCAGTTACCATTCTTGTAAAACGTACCATTAAAGTTCAAATCTTATTTTCTTGTCCGGTCCAACTTTCCCCCTCAGGTCAGTTTCATACATGTGTTGCAGGTCATGTCTGAGGCTTACCAGGAACAAGAACGTGCGTCAATAGTTCTTCTTTCTTGTGGATTTGCAGTTGCCATTTCCTGCCTTACACAAACCAGACTGATAATGGACACTTCAAATATCACAAGAGTTCTGCTTTCATCTTTAAGTTCTAACAGTGTTAAAAAAAAAAAGTTTAATGGTTCTTAAACAGTTGGGACTTAATGGTTAAACAGCAATGTAAGAATGCACAATTCTATGAGGCTGGAGAGTGTATCATCTCTGAAGGAAAGTTTCTGTAGAACAGGACCTCAAAAGGTAACAACCTTTTAGCAGACAGTGGCTGTCACATTGAGACTTGCACCAATTTGATCAGACATGACTAAACTTGCAATGAATTTCAGCTGCAAGTTAAACTATCCTAATATATTCATCATTCGGCCTAATTTTTCAAATAACTTTGCACTCTGGATGGAATTCCTTACTGACCAATTGAACATTTCCACTGTCGGTTCTACACAAAATTTACCAAGGGGGACAGAGTGGGGCTAGAGTTTGTTCATAGGGGCACAACAAAAAAGAATTAATCAGTGTTTCATTGTTTAATATATCCATTCATTAACTTCTGTTTATTCGGGATGAGGTCGCTGGGGCAGCAGCTGAAGCAGAGAGACTCGGACTTCCCTCTCCCCATCCACTTGGGCCAGCTCTTCGGGAGGAATCCCAAGATGTTCCCAGGCCAGCCGAGAGACATAGTACCTCTAGTGTGTCCCTGGGCTATCTCCTGGTGGGATGTGCCCGGAACACCTCACCAGGGAGGCGTCAAGGAGGCATCCTGACTAGATGCCCCGGCCACCTCAACTGGCTCCTCTCGACGTGGAGGAGCAGCGGCTATCTCTAAAGAAGAACAAAGAGACCCTACGGAGGAAACTTATTTCAGCTGCTTCTATCCATGATCTCGTTCTTTCCGTCACTATAGATGTTTGTGACTATTGATGAGGGTAGGAACGTAGATCGACCGGTTAATCGATTTTAGCCTTTCGGTTCAGCTCTCTCTTCACCGTGAAAGACAAGTATAACGCCCGCATAACTGCAGACGCCTTACCGATCTGTCTATCCATCTCACGCTCCATTTTTCCCTCATTCGTGAACAAGACCCCCAGATACTTGAACTCCTCTACTTCAGAGAGGACCCCATCCCCGACCCGGAGAAAGCACTCAAAACTGATCCCCTCAGTACCTTAACTGTGCCTAGAAATCCTGCCCATAATAGTTATAAACAGGATCAGTGACAAAGGGCAACTATCACCAGAAACGAGCCTGACTTACTGCTGGCAATGCGAACGAAGCTCTCGAAACAACAGTATGACTAAGAACTTGAACTTAAATTTAACAACAAATTGGTATCTGATCCTATTGCCCTTGCGACTAGTTTAAATGAATATTAAATGCAATACATGAGATCTCACAAACCTATACAACACTCAGGTAATAAATCACTCAATGATCTCGGATAGGGGCACTTTATCTCAATCTGCAAACTGATCAAAACTTGGTATTGATAGTATTACAGAAATAGAAGTTTCTAATATTATCTTCACCTTAAGAAATTCTAAGGCATGGGATGAATTTGGTTTTGACACCAATTGACACCAAAAGCGTTACAAAACGTATTTTTTACAACCTATCAGTCATTTAGTCAATCTGTCAATTACACAGGCAGCTGTCCCATGAGAATGGAAAGTGGCTAAAGTAATTCTTATCTATAAATGAGGGGATAAAACCGACCCTGCCAATTATAGACCGATCAGCATTTTACCTTTTCAAAAATTGCAGAGAAATGTGTGGCTAAATCTATTGTAGAACACCTGAATTGTGGTGGTCAGTGCTTACACCCTGTGCAATTTGGCTTCCGCTGTCACCACTCGACAGAGACAGCCTTCTGCGTTTTTATTGAAAGATTAAATCATACTTGGATAGAAATACATGTGTTGCTGCTGATCACACAATTAAATGGATCCAATCATATCTATCAGGCAGAAGGCGATGTGCACAGATATATGACAGTCACCTTACCTTTATTCTACAGTAGGTGTCTCCCAAGAGTCGATTCTGGGGCCGTTATTGTTTTCACTTTATGTCAATGACTTGCCCAATGTATGGCAAAATGTAGATACCATTATGTATGCTGATGACACAGTAATTTATACACACACTAGCGGCTTACAGCTGCTTTACACGACCTCCAGGAGTGGTTAGATGGCTCATGTCTTTGTTTGAACATCAAAAAAACAGTGTGTATGTTTTTCTCCAAACCAATCCAAAATGTAATGTAATCCAAAATGTTGAACAATATCAATACCTCAGGGTGTTGCTGGACTCAAAATTGTCTTTCAGAAAACATGTTCAGAGTATTGTTAAAACTGTAAACTATAACTTGCATAATTTTAAACATGCAACAGCATCCCTGACAGATAAAGCAGCAAGCACATTTTTGCATTCTATGACACTGTCTCATATTAACTATTGCATTACTAGCTGGTCTTGTGCTTCCTCTTCTAAGACCTAATGAGTCATGCTATAGAAGAGCACTGAAAATCATAGATAAGAAACAAATGTACCATATGTGCCCGATTCTTTAAAAATATACTCTGAGTTACCAACATTTTAAATCTGCCTGTCTAATGTATAAAGTTATTCATGGTATAGCCCACCCACCACTCAATCGGTTTATTAAGCAAAATTGCAGAGGGACTCTTCCAAAGTAACTCGATCCATCGTTAAAGGTGACTGTGAGCTCCTTTTTAGGCAAACGTCCTTTTGTTAGAATATACTGTCATTCTGGAATAGCATACCTCCTGCAGTGAGGGAAAGCACAAGTTTTTTTACTTTCAAAAGAGAATTGAAACTGTGGCTACAAAAGGCTCAAATTTGTGATCACACATGACCATGATCTTAAACCAACACACATATCCTTGTATACTATGTTCTTATTTGTTTCGTTGCGTCCTCGTTGCATAATTTGTTCTCGTTTTTTAGTTTTTTGCTTTATACCAAAATGTGTATTATTGAATGTCTTATTTCTTTTAGCAACATCAACCTGCCAGAGGACGGCAGATGGAAATTAGCCTAAGGCTATAATATGGCATATTTACAGCTGTTTACTGCTGTTCATTAATATGCAATGTCTTCCTTTTAATAAAAAAATTAAAAAATACACCTAACAGCCCGTATCAAAGGACTTGGTACCCCATACTCCCAGGGGACCCCCCCCCCCCTCAAACTTCCCGAGGGACACAATTGAATGCCTTCTTTGAGTCCACAAAACACAACTAGACTGGCTGGGCGAATTCCCATGCACCGTCCAAGACCCTACTGAGGGTCCAGGACGAAAACCGCATTGTTCCTCCTGAATCTGAGGTTCGACTATCTATCCGTTTCAGTTACTGGAAGTGGCGGATCACTTGATCGTAGTTCAGAACCAAGTTTGCCAGAAACCTTACGTTTATAGTGAATAAAAACAAATCAAACAAAGAACATATTGCAGATTAACTTTCTGATGAATGGTTTTTCTATCTTTTCAGCCAGCGGTTAGATGTATGAACTACCTGTTTATGTTGCAAATCGAACTCATTAACGCCCCTAATGTCCTGGAGCACTTGTGTTGTGAAGTTTGCATGTGTTTTCAGATTTGCAAGTGTTTGGGGTTTTTCATATTTTTTAGTACTTGCATGTACTTTGCCAATGGCATGTGTTTTGCCGCCACAACAGGCACTGACCACCTTGCGGCCACACCTGCGGTCTGCTGCTCGGACTCAATTTCCCCCGCCTCCCCAGGGACGTGTTCGAAGTTGATGGTTGGTTGATGGATAGCTCCGCCCCTCTCTTCACCAGAGTGTCCAAAACATATGGCGGCAGATCAGATGAAATGACAAATAGGTCAATCATCAAGCCGCGGCCTAGTGTGTCCTAGTGCCAAGTACACACATGGACACTCTTATGCTTGAACATGGGGTGCATTCCGCCCAACCACACCTCCCCAGGTCTCACTGTCATTGCCCACGTGTGCGTTGAAGTCCCCAGGTAGAATGAGGGAGTCCCCAGAAGGAGCAACCTCTCCTAGGACTCCCAAGAAAGGTGGGTAATCTGATCTGCCATTTGGCTCATAAGCACAAACAATAGTCAGAAAAACAGGCCACTGTGTCAAACCATAGTTAGATCACAGGAAAGCAGGAAGACTATACATGAAGTCCTATGAAAAATGCTTAGAAACTTTGATCATCATTAAAAAAATAAAAGCATGCTCTACACCCATCTTATCTAATTAAATTATCAGATCGTGGTGTGGAGTGTTGGACCAAGAACACATCTAGAAGATGCAGGACACCAAAACTCAAGGAATGATATCCCCGTAGGTGGAAGAGTTGCAGCGGTGAGAATGCTTTTCTACTGCGCTATAAATGATAAAGGCTTCAAAAAAGGCTTCCTAATTGTCACATAGCTAGAAAGAACTCCTCACACGTATGACTTTGCATTATTTTATTGGAATGCTTACAGTAATCTTACAGTATTACAACCTCCAGTGTTACATATGTTCATTTCCATAAAAATGCAGCAATTCCTTCTTTTCTCAGTTTTTAACAGTTATATTCCACACATACAAAAGGCGTGAAGTCAACAGGTCCTTTTCAAAATTTTAACCCTACACAGTTCTGCTTCACTTTTGATGGCATTCCAATCACCAAAACAATTATGACCATTTGCAAACGTTCTCCCAAAATAACAATTATTAAAAACAAAAAGCAATATGATCCACTTCAGAACCATGGCTCCCATCCCACCCAAACTCTGCTGAGCACATTTGGGTCCATGGCCTGGTCGAGCAGGCAGTCCACCTGCTGCTCCACGGACAGACCCGCAGCTCCATGCTTCGCCCGGATGTTGTGCTCCTCAGATCCTAAAGCCACTGCCTGCATTCCCGGGAAGCCAGCATCTTTTTCAAATCCCAGTTTCAGCTCCTCGCTGAGGACAGAAACGCATCATGAGACACAGGTAATAGGTTTGCAGGGTAATTAGGGGTCGAAGCTGAGGGTTCCTCGCAGAGCGGCACAACATGTGGCAAAAGCAAGCTAGTATAAAACCAACTAAATTTAGAAAACTATTCTTCCCACTGAGCCACAGCTGGGCTATATCTGCATGACGTACCTTCAAATTTTGTTCGGGTTACAGACTTTATAAAACATGTAAACATGTACTCACAGTTAGGGATATTTAGCTTTCAGGAGGAATTTATAGAAAATGTAAAGAGAGCACACTATAATGCTGTTATATGATGTAAGGGTACTGAAGTAGAAGCGCGCAATAGTGATTTCTTCATCTTACATAATGCACTGAAAGAAAAACCAACAGTGGCGGGTTAAAAAGGAAATGTCCCAATAACCTGTCATGAAATAAGGCCTGTGTTCTTCATGCAGAGACATTACGACTAGATTAACGTTGTTATTCAGATATTAGGGGCTTGTCACAAAGTGTAGCAGAGAAATGCATTGACTTGACCACCAAAGGATCATTTGGTGACAACTGGGTTTGATGCTTAGTGCTCTCCTTGATGTCTCTAACATTGACGGCGACCATTGTTTCTGCTCAATGTGAGTCAAGTCTCAGAGAACAACACCGAGGCTCACTGGTCCCTTGTCCAGTGTAAATGCACGCTGGCCCATGTAAGACAATGACCTCTGTGCCTGGGGGTGTGGTCAGGTATCATTGCAGGCCATCTAGCACGCAAACCACACTGATGTAAACACTTTTGAATGGTCTGATGTGACACTTAGGTGCCTTTCAACTCCCTTAAAGGTCTTACTCGATTTTTTTCACTAAGTTCGTGGTGGTCTAATATAAATCAATGTCTTGTGATATGTTTTCTTTTTTTATATTTTGGAACAAACCATTTTGGGATCACGAATCTCATCAATATTCATGTTAGCAAACATCTTGCCTCTGACTGACTTAAAGCAACAGATTTTTTTTTACTGCCTTACAACAAATAATTAACAAAACTTACTTTTCTGGTGGTGTTCCAAGTACCATTTACAACCATTTTTTCCTTAGCTCCTCTTACTTGGGTAAAAAATGCAACTCTGATATGTGATCTCCACAAACAACACAAGCTTGAACATGTTTTGCCATGTTGTAGAGCTGTTAATGCTTAGCTTCTACTAGGAGCGTTGCTAATGGTTAGCTTCTACTAGCAAAGCTGCCAATGTTTAGCTTTTACTAGAATAGTTTCTATTGGTTAACTTCTACTTGTAGAGCTGCTAATGTCCAACTTCAACTGGCAGAGTTGCTAATAGTTAGCTTCTACATTTAGAGTTGCTAATGTTTGGCTACTACTGTTACTAATAGTTAGCTTCTACTAGCAGAGTTGCTAAAGGTGGCGTTGCCTTGTGGTTCGAGGGATGCGTGGGGGGATGGCTGGGAGTAAATGCTTGCTTTTCCAACTCCACCTCGCTGTGGAGGCGTTGCATAGACTTGATTGCTTTTATACCCCATAGCTGACAGCAACCATAATGGCCGCTTCTGTCTTTCTGCTACTCTCCAAGTTTCTCTGTTGCAACCTGCTAACCACACTCTGCCACCTCAACATCCTATTTGAAGCTTCGTAGTGGCGAGTGACTGTTGATAAGTTATGAACTGATGTTTTGGTCTCAGGATGTCAAAATGTGAACAAGAGGTTAGATGTTTGTTCTTTTATTGAAGGATTGACCACCTTTTTTGAATTTTATTGGCGAATCTCCTTGTCAGAAAAATTGTGCAAAAAAGTACTGAATCACTGAACAGATAAACATGTGTATTCAAAGATTCAGAGGACGTTACATTCATTTAATCTAAAAGGGTTATAGTCCATTTTAGGATCGTCCTGAATGTTCACCTTAAAGCCAGATATCCTTGAATATTTGTGAGTAGTGTAACAATGTAACTTTATTTAAACAGAGGTTTGTGTTTGTAGTGTTGCAAAATTAAAGAAGGTTAAAGGGTATGAATGTTTTTGTGAGGCATCTACCAAAGCAAATGCGGCGATTTATTCCGTAGGAGGGCAGCCTATGTAATCATGAGTCAAACATTTAAAATCTAAATTATAAAATGTGCTTGGCCTTAAACATGTACCCCCCACCCCAAACAAACAAAAAACAAAACCAGGGATGTACTGATACCGATATCGGGGCCGAGACCGTTCTTATTTACGGTATCTGTTAAAGCTAACAGATACCATGAACCGATACTTAAAATGTGGAAACTATCATAATGTCACATATGTTTATTTTTCACTAGAAATTCTTGTTTAGTGGTGATTCTTATTAATATTCTAGTTTTATATCTAATTCACAATCATTTGTTGTAACAAGCAGAGAAGAAAATAAAACCTGTCTACCTATTCACTGATTTTTTGTGTGGTAGTAGTATCAGTATTGGTATTCAAATCCAAGTATCTGTATCGTATCGGTTTGAAAAAAGTGGTATCGTTACATCCCTAAAAAAATAACAACACAATGATTTGTAAGTACCTGGTTATTGTGGCTGGATTAGCACCCTCTAGTTTCCTTCTGGCGAAGTTCACCTTTTGTAATGGATACCAATTGATCTCTTTGGTGTTTACGCTCTCCGTCCATGTGCCTCCCTTCTTTAATTGTTTTATCTCAAAGTTCTGCATAAAACCAAAAGGAAAACAATTTATTTTTTGCCTCTTAAAAATAGTTGTTTTTTTGATTGACAAAAGCTCATTAGCATTCAGACACCATGCAAGGTTTTGGAGTTTTTACGTTTTTTTATTACACGGAATCCAATACGACCCACCCCAGAAGGATCTAGATCTATTTGAAACAGGACAGATGGGAGCTGGAAACATATGAATCCTTTCTATTATATTTAAGGTAGCTCAAACATTTTTTCCAGCATGTGTCAAACACAGTTGAACTCAATTTAAATTTCCAAAATAACAGCAGAATGTGGGACTGAGAATTAAAAAATTAATAGAAAAAAAGTAACTTTCTGTTGAGAGGTCATAGAGCTCAATAGGGATGGCCTCAGAATGCATAAGGCATTTGTCCGAACAATCAAGGATAGCACAGAATAATCCTTTATGGTCCCACAAAGGGGAAATTCAGCTGTAACAGCAGCAAAATGTCAAGGAATAAAAGCATTTAGGACCACACGAGGTTGTACATTAAAAAATAAACAAATGTGCAAGAAATTTACAGAATAATAATTGTGAAAAACAGATTTCAAAATAGCAGCACAAATGTTACATGAGTTAGACAGTGCAAATTATAGCAGGGGTGTAAACATTATTGAGTTTGGTGGGAGCAGATCTGGTTGTGCAGCTTTCTGTAAAGCAGTCTAACAGCAATGAATCTATTCTGCATCAATATGATTAATGGAAACTTCAGCAGTCATTTCGGTTACCTTCCAGTCCAGTGATGGTTCCTTTACAAACACATCCATGGTGTTGAGCAGCAGGTCTGGTTCGGCCCTGTAGGCTCGCAGGGAGTGGACCATGGTGCTATGGATCAAGCCAGACTCCTTCAATGGTTGCATCAGGTTCACAAACTGCTGAGTCAGCCGGAAGGGCATGAGCTCCGGCACCTGGAGGAACTGGAAAGGGAGCACGACATTAAAATCCAACAACAGATCTAATAAAATATCGATACGTTGATTTATTGTTATATTTTATGTAACAATATTGTATGAATTTACAAAAGCGATGTATGGATTTTTATTTTTTACATTTTTAATGGAACCATTTATGATTACAGTAATTGTAAAATTAAATGTATGACTAGTGATAAAACTGGATATCTTATGTATAAAACAATTTGGAGAGTTAAGAATACTTTTGACAGTTTTTCTACAGTTAAATTTGGTTTAAAATATATAACAATATGTAATCTTACTGATAGTATTGCAATATATCACATAGTTCCCCTTGTATTGCGATACATATTGTATCACCAGATTTTTTCTGACACACATCCCTAAAACCTGCTATCGTAGTTAAGGTTTTTTACGTCCTTAGACCTACCTGTGTGGCTGATCCAAATGCGTGGCCAAAGTCGATGCCGATCATGCCACCGGTTTCCATGTTGATCATGAAGTTGGAAAGATGGCGGTCTCCGATTCCCAAAACCCAGTGGCTCACGCACAGCAAGGCATGGGAGCTGGTGAAGTGGGATCGCAGTGAGAGGAACGCCTCGGGACCGTTGCACATCTTCAGGAAAGCTCTCCTAAAAGTAAAATATGAGAAAAAGCAACGTCTAGCAGGCAAAAAATAACCATTAGATTTATCTTGAAGTATTCAACATACTTGAGCAGATCGCTGGGCACTTGCTGCAGGACTTTAAGGAAATTTCCGACTGCATCAGCACGTTTTGCTTTCCTTAAAACAAGAAAAATGTATTCATCATATTTCCCATGTGGTACAACAGTGACACTTTCCCATGTGAGATGCAGATCTCCCTGTTTTACAGTGTGATAGCAAACGCATTGTTCAACCAACCTACCTGTAAGACAGTCCATATCGGGCTATAGGAGGTGTAGTAGTTATTCCAAAGGTGGAGAGCCATTTATTATACATTTCAGCACACCTAAAACAGAAAGAGACAGCAGGCAGTATTCAGAAATAATTAAGTAAGGGCTGATTTATCTAGAAAATAATGAGCTTTTCTTACCTCTCTTTCCACAGTACAGACGATTCCAAAGTTAAACATTCAGAATGCTAATGCAACACATAGTGTACCTTGCTGGCTTTTGCTGCTCCTCTTCCATCAGGGTGTTGTAGAGGAACTCTTTAAGAGTGCATGTATTTTCCATCCATTCAATCAGACCAATTCTGGAAGGCAAATAAAAGAAACTTAAAGTCGATTTCCCTTCAAAATTTTGTTCTCCTTTTATTTCAATAAGGTTTATCAAATGGCCAAAGGTATTCGACGCACTTGAACTTTTCCACATTTTGTCATGTTGCAGCTGCAAACTTCAATGCATTTCACTGCGATTTTATGTGACATCGACCAACACAAAGTGATGGATGTAATGATACCTCGTTTTCAACATTTTATTTCAAATAACACTAAAAATGTGGTGGACATTGTCGTAGGCACGCCTGAATCAGTATTTGTAGAACATCCTCTCACTGTGGTTACAGCAGCACGTCCACAGGCGCATGTCCCTACCAGCTATATAAATCTAAACACTGAATATTGGCCTGTTCTTCCTTGTAAAGCAAAGATGTAGAAATATTTGTTTAATATTATTAAGTCCGAAGTGTCCATGGGCCGCAAAAATACGATTTCTTTAACATAAATATTTGTGTTCTTTTACCTGCTTAACAATAAATCAAACATGTAATATTTAAAAAAAATAAAAAATAAAGTAGGAATTCTAGCAGAAAGGGGATTTTTAAAGTTTTGTAGATTCAAAACACAGGGCTTTCACGATTTGCCTTTTTAAAAGAAATCATTAAGTTTTCAAATATTTTGGAGGCGCTAATTTCAAAGCCAAAATCTTTTTTTTTCTGAACAGAAAACAGTCAACAGTCTTATTTCTATCTGTGATTAATTTGGGCCATTTTTAGACAAACACAAGTGTATTTTCTCTCCAACATGGCTTGTAGCTGGCTGCAAACACGTATTCCTATAGTTGCCTTTTAACGCTGGATTTATTCCTACCACTCTTCCCAAAAAACAAAAACAAAAGAAAAGCCTAGATCTCTGGAGGTCGCACCTGATCTAAAAAGATAAAAATCCATTGAAGCTGTGAAAACCTCAGACAAGAAGTCGTTCAACCTTCACCATCTGAAAGTTTATATCGCAAAAGGAGCGAAGAACAGAAAGTTCCAGTACCTGGTGGTTATGGGAATGACTTGGTAAGTGCGGAGCTGCAAGCCTCGCCGTATGCAGGATGTGTCGTGGTTTAGAATGATGTTCATGACAGCAAACAGCTGCTCGATGCGCTGGTCCTGCCGCAGATCCTCCCCACCTTTCACCAGAAACGGATGGTCCTGCTCATCGTCCCCGCGGATGATCAGACATTTGGGGCGGCGGATAGAAGACATCACCTTTACCTGCGAGACATATGCAACACCCAGGTTACGACTGGACCTTTAAAAGTGTTCGTGTTTAGAGTGGATGTGGGTAAATGCCTACCCTTTCATCGAAGCCACTTATTTTTGCGTGATACTCCGGTAATGGTTTTGATCTCCCATCATACTGTCCTGCATTCAGGAAAGACAGACTTGTTTTTAAAATAGTATGCCTTTCACATTTGGAAATATTAGGATTACAATAATTACAGGGCATATCATACAATGCCACAGTCTGACAGACATTACAACCACAAAATAACTATTTTAAGGTAGGAAAACACACAAAATTCTATCCAAGACCGTAGAAAAGTTCACTTTTTTAATTCAGTTGACAGACCTGGAATCTCTAGCTCGTTGCTAAACAGGTCGGCTTTAAATCCACTCAACCACGGTGAGTACTCCTTCAGATTCCCTGGCTCCTTCTGAAATCCACGCATGGATTCTGCCAGTTTATTCACCTCTTGCAAAAAGCTTTTATTATTCATCTTCTCAAAAAGATATTTCCCATTAGGTCCTAAGAGTTTCTCCACATCTTTGGAGAATTTCTGCAAGGACAGAGTCAAGAAAAGAGTTGAATGTCACCTCTCTTATTGGACATCTGAAGTCTAATCAGCAAAAAGCAGGAGAATGTTTTTACCAACAGGCTAAAAATGCATGCAAAAAGTCCAGCCAACTTATACAGAGTGAAAGTTGATCTTAGATTGATCAAAGTGGAGAGTAGGAATGTAAACATGCAAGACTTGAGATGCACTTTTGGTTTAGAAGACTAAAGGATGTGCATAAAGGTCCACTAGTCTGACTAAAATGGGGCTTAATCTAGCGATAAGATGCACAGTTCCCATATTGGGTGCTAAACAAAAGTAAAATAGTAAAAACTTAAGTAAGTAAGATGGGAAATTTAGCTAACATCAACCTTCTTTTCAGTTCACTAACCGATATACTACTGATTTCTTCCGAGAGAAGGATTTGTACTAAAAATGTTTTAACACAAGTCAGTACAGAAGCTTTTATCTTTGTAAATGAAATGTGTGAACTGTGTTCCTATTAAGCAGATTAGCTCGTTACAAACATTGGTATTTTGTTGTGAAATAATGAAGCGCCATAGGTATTTTATTGCTCAATATGTTTTGTACATTTACTATTTTTGGGGTGTTAAAAAAGCCCATACTGTATCCTTGTTGTTACTAGCATAACTAAGACTGGCTAGCTACCTTTCTCAGCTAGCCGGTAAAAGCTATTTTACAAAAACAAAATGAAAAATATAAACTACATGCCAACGCATATTTTTTTTAACACTTTATAGACAGGCATTTTAATGACACCAATTATACAAAATTGAAATGAACAGGAAAATATGTTCTAAATAGTTTCAATATTCTAGCTAGCAAGGTAATCCATTTAGTTTAATTTTTGACGAGTAAAACCTTTCACTACTTTTTTTTGTGCTTCATGAATCTGTTAAGTTTAAAATAACAATTTGGCTTTAGGTGAAATGTGGCTGATACAACAATCTTAATATGGAAATAGTGATAATACTAATGATAAAGGCTTTAATCACAATTTCCCTACATAAAAATGCAGAACTCCTAAGGGGACATGGGCAAACAAGTATGAAAAACAAGACAAAACACGCTGTCTTTCAACTTTTATTGATTGAGTAAAGATACTATATAGCCTCCCACTGCACTGCATTTTGTAGTGTAATATCAAACGGATGAATACAGTACTTCTATAGGAATAATTAATAGATATAGCGACTAACATATAGTGACAGCTAGCTAGTAGCTATAGAGGCCGGGGATGGATTCTGTTTATTTGTATGACGCTTTCAACTTTCGCAGAAATGCAAGGTGGTGGAATAGTTTTCTTGTTTATTAAAGTACTTTATGGTTTACATAGTAAGAGACCCAGATCCCAATTTGGATCAGACCCTTTAATAGTATGATCTGAGACGACGAGAAATAAGAGACGTGAAATAAACTTTATGTGCCTATGTACAGCAGTCAACAAAAAAAATTACAGCTACCCAGCCCTCCTCTCTTTCAGTCAAAAACAGTTTGACAGACTAACCGCCCCTTCTTACATTACTTACAAAATATACAGCAATATATTACTAGTTACAATCTCAGTAACTCAAGTTACAAATGCATTTTAAATTGTTTTTCTGGCCAACTAATGCAACAGACCAAATCAAGTTGGATACAGTAGAACCAGATCCTCCATCCACTTCCTGTTGCTCAAAACTAAAACATCAGAGAAGCAGGACGGCTGAGGAAAAGATCGACTGTACATTTAAACAGCGGCATTATTCACACTGTTTTCCAAACCATCTGTTTTAAGACTTCAGACATTGGAGTCTCATTTTTGTCAACCATCTTTGTGGGAAGCACTTTCAGCACCTTCTTTTGATTAGATTTAACAAACATTACCATGAAATAGAAGGCATGCAAAGGAACGTGAGACTTAATTTTAATAAAATACTGTTAAAAATACAGTATTTGTGGTGTGTCATGGCTCCTACAATGGTAATTGTCCTATATATTCTTGAAACTACTCTTAAGTTTATGGTACTTATCTCTAGCAGTTTTAAAAACAAATTGACGCCCTTGTTTGCACAATGTTTTGGTATTCGTAGTGTACGAGATATTAACTGTACTAACTGGTGTGCAAAAAAATCAACTATATTTTTTGCCTATGTCCCATTAGGGACTCCAAATAAAAATACAGTTCTTAAAGAAAAATAACATGTTTTAATCAACGTCCAGTTCTGTGTCAAAAACATACAAACATCGATAAAGAAATGCCTACATGTTCTACCAAGAACATAGATGTTTGTCTTGTTACTCGAGGTGGGGTAAAACAATTGAAGAAATTTTGTCCAGGCTAGACATTTTGAAATTGAAAACAACGGTAAGAGTAGAACAACTGGGAAAGCAGCTATTAGGTTACTCAGATGTTGTTAAAAGTTGCAAAATCATCAAAATTGTATATTTGTTTGCATATTTGCTTATCATTTCATTTGATCCTTTTGGAAAGGGGTATAATCTGGGGGAGGATAAATAGTTTGTAAAACCACCCTAAATACTTTTACTATCCAAGTAACACACAAGTAATTTTTTTAAATGTTTTGCTATAGAATATTAAAAGTGTAAGAAAGTGGGGAACAAACTTGGATGAAATTCTTGCGAAACACTCCGTGGCCCTCGGCTTTACGATCACAGAGCAAGGAGTGCACCTCCTCATACATCTCACCCATTCGGTTCTTGTTAAAGGTAGGCTTTTCCATTTCATTTCTCACATTCTCCCACCAATCCTGTGAAAAGCAGCAAAAACAATCAATGTCTAAATAAAAGGCCAAAACCGGAACACTTGTTTTATTCTCGATTTTTTGGTATGGAAAATAACCTTAAAAATCATGTCAGGATTTGTGAGCTGCTGCAGTGCATCGACAAAGTTCTTCACAGCTCCTCCTTTATCCAGCATGCTTTTAAGCCTGTTGATACATAAACATTCCCAAAAAATGACGAGGAATTATAAATGACCTTTGATTAAAAACAAACAACACACTAGACGTCAGACTACCTGTTAACAAATTCCTGCTGCTGGTGTCCCGTTGCAGAATCTTCAAAGCGGTAACTCTCGCTGCTGATCATGAGAGGGTAAACCAGCGCCTGAGGGTAGCACTTCGCAATCTGCTCAATGCACTGCTGTACTGCTACAGCTTCAGGCTTGTCCAGCAGAGCAACCATTTGGCTGATCCAGCTGATGAGTATCCAGCAGGGAACCGACGTCATCTGAATAATAACAGGAAACTATGAACTCTAACAATTCGACACTTATTATTTGGACTAAATTACGCAATTAGGTAAAAGAAAGAGAAAATCTGAATGCAATTTCCAATGCTACGACAGTAAGAGCTAGTGAACAAACCTCTTTTGCCATGATGTCGAGTGTTTCGGATGGATACAGCTCAATAATCTGCAGCAGACGTGGAAACTTGAGGCGAGCCTCCTCCGAGTTCATCTTCAGTGCTTTCAGCATGCTCTCCACCACATGAACAGGCAGTGCTAGAAGGTCTGGGAACTGACTAACTGTATCCAAACGCATGTGGAGAAGAAAGGAACGCCTTGAAGGAAAAAGCTATACCAAATAATTCAATGATTGTTTTATACACAGTGTCTTGCCAGTGTATTTAAAACATCCTCTTTTTTCATGCTAAAGCGGCATACTTCAAGGTATGTTATTGTTAATAAATCCGGGTTTCTACGCGGTCTTAAAAAGCCTTAAAAGCATTTAATTTAGGAATTGGATACAGTACCCAAAAAAGACTTTAAAAAGTCTTGAATTTTGATATCTGGGTCTTAAAATTTGTACTGTATGTAACTTCAAAGGTCAAAATACCCAGAACGTGATGTCTTCAGTAAATGAAGAATAACGTCAAAAAACCACAAAAAAACAGAAGACATTTTAAAAAACAACTTTAAATTATTAGACAAATTTTTGTGGCCTGCAGAAATGTTTATTCTTCACACTTCTGCTTGCATTGTTTCATTTTTTACACATTCTATATTTCTCAGAAATAAATGAGCACAAGTTCAGGGATTTTTGTTTTCCTCTACCAGCAAGGCTGTGGAATAGGCCATAAAATATTTATAATGTAAAATTATATTGGTGTTAAATGTAAACAGTCTTAAAAAGATCTTAATGAGATTTCAATTTAACTTAAGGAAACATGTAGGGACCCTTTTTAATTGGGAATGATGGGGTAAAATTCTGAGGTGAAAAAATGAAGACGACCTAAATCAAAGAAAAGTTTGTTGTGCATTAGTGTTCCACCGTTTGAATCAATGCCATTTTCAATGACTGTCTCGACCAATTGGGTTAGGTCTGGACTTTGACTAGACCATTCTAACATCATTAAGCTTTGATAGTAACCATTGCATTGCAATTCTGACAGCATGATTACAGTTGTCGTCCTGCTGCAGATGAATCTCTGTCCCACAACTAAAGTCTTTTGGTTTTCCTCAAGTATTACCCAGCAGTTAGTACAATCCAGCCAGTAGATCTAATTTTTTAATTACTTGTCTTCTAATTGTATTGACGTGCGTTGAATTTTGCTAAGGGTTACCAGAGTAAAGTGGGTTGAATATAAATGTACAACACACACAATCCCAATGAAGTCCACGGATGAAACCGGACAAAAAAGGGAAGAAGTTAAACACGTATGAATACTTTTGCAATGCACTGTAAACGAGCAGGGCTCACTTGTGTCGCTCTGCTCCTCGTCTCTCAGCAGCTTGTCGCAGAAGTTAGCCAAAGCCATGTACGTCTCTGTGACGCTGCTGGTCTCCACAAAGTCCCGAGCAAAAGACTGAACCTCCTCATCAGCCTTTCTGCTCGCTTCACACAGCAACCTTAGAGCATTTGCCCGCAATCCCACCTCCACTTCCTGCAAAAGAGACCCAACAACATAAAGTAATACGTTTTCCAATTTCAAAAACAGGACTGGTAAAATATGCATCTGTCTTAGGAAAGGCATTATTTGTCAGCTTGAGAAGTTCTGGACTGGCTGACGGAGTACCTTTGGGTGTTCGGTGAGCCGTGCAGCTCCGGACAGCCTGACAACCTTCTCCTTTTTTTCTGCGCCGAGTGTTCCCAGGACGGACGGACTTCTGGCTACAGCCGAGGCCAAGAAGTGGAACGACGTGCCCTGGAGGATCTTCTGCCACCTGAACACTTCTGATGAGGCACTCTGACAGTCTGCCTCAAGCTCCTCTGCACAGGGAAAGGAGGCAACATGAAGCCTCACACAAATATGAAAATGTTCCTCACATGTCAGAGGAAGGTGTTTTTTTTTTTTTTTTATTACCAAGGAGCGGGATGGTCTTCAGCATTGCGGCGATCTGCTCCACAGGGCCCTGCGCCTGGCTGCGCTTATGATTATAGTTGCTGAAGCAGTGGACCCAACGCAGCAGCCAGCCCCTGTCGGTTTTGGCTTCCCTGTGAAGTTCCTTCAGCAGCTTTGTGGCGACTGGGAAATTTTTCTGAAAAGTGTCGAAGCTCAAGATGAGTTTAACAGGAAATGATGGCTTAAAGAAAAAAAAAAAAGTGTTCACTTGGATGGATGTTTGCTGTATACCTGCTGGCAGGCGCTGTCAGCCATGTGTAGCTTCATGGTGAACTTGCAGTCGTTCACGATCGTCTCGACGACGCCCGCCGGGTCTTGCGCCTCGTCCACCTCCATGCTGTCGCTTGGAGCCGCGCCCCTCAGCTTTTCTCTGATCTTGTCCAAAAAGAAACACCTGAAAAACAAGGTAGAGAGATGAGGCGGGCCGCGGCTCGTCGGGACTGGTCATTCAGTCACTTTCCTACCGAGATGTTATGATGTCATCCCAGACGTTAACGGGATCCATTTTGTTGTCGGGATAGCGATCTGTCCAAGATCTGATGAGGCGCTTCAGAGAGCCCACGGACACTAACAATATCAGAATTATAATAAGCTAAAGTGTTGCAATTATATATAAAAAAATAAAAAAAAACTCAAATTATTTGATCTCACCATCTCCTTTAACGAAGAGCAGGAAGTCCTGGATCTCTGTCAGCGCCTGCACCGACTGCAGAATGGTCAGTCGGCTTTGGGTCAGAAGTGTATCAACACTGGAGTAGCTCTAAATGAGGGAAGCAGATGATGGAAGAGCGGCCAATCGCTCTATAGAATAAGATTAACTAGATAAAGTCCACCACAGATTCCAACTTGTTAACCCATTTCTTTTATTTGAAAACCAAAAATCATAAAAGCACTAAAAATTTTATGATTCCTCCCCTTGATTAGTGTATGTACACCTTTTTTATACCAGAAAAAGACTCGTGATGCCAAACCTCCATGAAGAGCTGCATGGCGTAGTTGGTGTAGTACTTGGCACGGTCGTAGTCCTCCTGCAGGATGTAGAGCAGGCTCAGCTCCTGGCTGTGGCGACTCTCCAGCAGCTTTTTGCGCTCCTCCACCCTCATGGCTTTGTCGATGAAGGTGAGCAGAGTTTGGTCACCCTCACCGAGCTGCAGCTGCTTTAACATGCTGCGAATCATGTGCTCCAGGTACATCTCCTGATAGAAAAGAGAGTGTTGTGGACCCGTGTGCCAACAAACTCTGTCAGAAATGCTGTATTTTACATAACCACAAGCGACATGAGGAAGCAAATCTATGTTAAAACAGAAGTTAAGTGTATTGATGATGTTAATGAATATTTTGTACCAGCCAATGCAAAGATAAAAATGTAAAGTTATGGCCAAACCTTTTAGTAGGATAAGCACACAAGGATTTTCTCTACAAGTGGTGGAAAGCATCACTCTAAACACACCATCGCTACAATAAAAAATTATGGCAGCTCAATGATGTGGGGATAGAGTTCCTAATACTGGGCATGATAAAAACATTACAAGAACTGGAAAAACTACAGAAGATATTAAGGCTAGAAACATTTGTAATATTTAAGACAGTCAGATTTTCTTTTACCTTTCTAATGTACATATATAAGTGTCGATTAAATTTAACTGATACCATGAACCGATACTCAAAATGTGGAAAATCTACAATAAATTCACAAAAAAAGATTAATTTTTACAGTTGAAATTTTATTTTTGTGGTAATTTGATATTTTACATATGTTATTTTGTCTTAGTTCTGTTTAGTTATATACGATCTCTATGATCCAACTATATGGTCGGCAAAGCTCGGCTGGCACTGGGAAAAATGGTGTAGTCGACAAGTCAAGCAGCTGCTTCAGAGCCCTGGAGATATTGTTATCCGTGTCAGGAGAGGAGTGACCGCAGAAGAACAGAAATTAAAGTAGTTTTAGGTGAAGCCTACACTACATGGACATAAAACATTTCCACGGCATCAAACATACGCAGAAATAGCAACTTTCCTCTTGGATCGGTAAGCTAACTCTCTAGATAACTTGGCTAATGTTAGCTGTCAGTTAAACTCTTCTATGATACACTCCTCACTTGACAATGTTCAGGTTTGTCATTGAGAGTATCAGGAGCGAACCAGGCAAACCAACAGCTGGAATGATTTTTCGATTGTTAATTACAACCTAAACACACTAGATATCGCTATGGTGTTTATGCTCCATATCCAACCTTTAAAAACTTGTTTTCAAAAATGTTTTGGCAGTGCACCAGCATTTATTATGTTCATTTTCCAAGCTGGCACTGCATGTGAGAATCCCACTGCTGAAAACCGCACCATACAACGTTTTCTCTAGGAACGCTAACCGGAAGCACTGACAGAGTTTCACTTATAAAATGAAGAAAAAAACGCTGCAGAGAATGACACATAGAACTGGTTTGTTTCTGTTGGGAAAAATGGATACAATACTGTATTTTGATAGTAAATGGGATACAATTTAAAGGTCGCCCCGAATCGCTCTGTGTTTGACGTGTCCATTTATGATTTGTATATCTTATTTATTTCATATAAACAGTGATGTGGATATTCAGTTCATTCAATCTAAAAATACTTTATAGATTCCAGAGGGAAATTATATGTTGTTGTAGCTTATAACCAATAGATTCTTCAAAGAGTTGCTGTAGATGTGTTGTAGTAGCTGAGGGGAGAAAGGATTTCATGTAGGGGTCTGTGTTGCAGCGAAGACAATTTGAATATTTAACCATTGCTATATTTGAACAATTGTAAAGATACAGTATAGTGCCAAATGGAAGCATGAAGAGACAGACCAGCATAGGCACAACAACACAAAACACATCCATTCATATCTTTTAAAGGCACAGTGTGTAATTTTCGGCCAGTAGGGGGCAGTGCATACCTAAATTATCACAAGCATGCCGTATCTGTGTCTTCGAGTAAGAAACTCAACAACGGAGGTCCAACTAGTGCTGTTTTCAAACGCTCAATTCCCTGAGAATTATCTATTTGCAGCAACATAACGAGCACATCAGTCTCTCTTTCATCGCTTGGAACTAGTGAAGAGGTAAAAATGTATTTATGGCGAAACTTTTTTTGCATTTTGAGGGAAAATCAACGTTTTAATAGCGGGCTTGTTCTGTGCGCTTTGTCCGTCCGGGATCTTGTAGAAGTAAAGAAGTCCCCTAATATGGCTCCCCCCTGAAAAGAGGACCCGCGCCTATGTATTTTAAATGTGATTTTTAAAGTAATATTTTACAATATCGCCAATAATTTGCAATTAATGTGCTTTACGTAATTATTATTACATAATATTTTAATGGCTATTTTCAAAGATGTACTGCAAAAACTACACAGTGTCACTTTAAGACAAGAATAGACACAATCAAAAGTGAATTACAAAGGTTATGACGAAGAGCCAGCATGTTAAATCTGCAAAGAGGTTTAGAAACTCATGAAATATTTTGTTTGCATAATAAACTAGGAACACATGAAACAATCAATCTAAAAATATTTAAACTACAGCATAACATTTGCCAAAACCTTTGGCCATGACAGCAAATTTTGAATGATAGACAAAATATTTCTTAATAGGAATAGATCCCAGTAGGTTTGTGTGGCTCAAAACATAAATAACGCTCTAACCTCTGGTTGCATGCTAAAGAATTTGTGTGCCAAATAGTAGCTTTTGTTACCTGGTAGAGAGGCTCTGACCACATCTTGTGCAGGTCGGGTGGAGAGTTTTCATCAATGTTCACTGTGGAACAGTACTGTAGAGACTTCCACTCAGTCAGCTGGTTATACGCGTCCATAGCTGCAGTTTCCCAGAAATCCTTCTCAGAGTCGGTGGGTTCACCATCCGGCCAATCATCAGTGTTCAGAGCCTGCAGGAATGACACACATTTATATACCCGCTAGACACACAAATACAATCTTCAACTGGGTTAAACTTTATTAAGCTGTTGTCAATTTATCTTAAAAAAAGTGGAAAAATACAGCCGAGATTCACCACCAGTACCTCATTGTAAAGTTTTACAGCTTCTGCAAAGTCTGTGTTAGCTTCGGCTTGAAGAGCAACAGAAGTAATGGACTTTGTGCCAACTTTTCCACCAAAGATGCCACGCACAACATCATAATCCTCCAGCGCCCTGTAAAGTCTGCAAAAAAAAAAAACAACAACCGCAAAAACGTTAGTCTTAGCAAAATTCATTACGGCTCAAATGAAAAAATACAGGTATCTTACAGCGTTATTTCATAAAGTATCCCTCTGATTATTTTAAAATATTTTGAAAAACAAAACAAAAAAAGAGGGTCCTTCTGTGATAAGGTCCTGCTGTCTTCACTTGCTTCATGGTGAGCACGACCTGTAAACTTGCTGCCTTATTAATAAAAACTTAAAACACGTGTTTAGAGGTGCCTTTAAGTAAATGATTATGACACTTAATTGTAGTTTTTTTTACTTTCTCTAATGTAGTTTTTATGCTTTTCATGTTTTATTCTTAATCGCCATTTTTACTTTTCCAAGATTTTATCATAATGTTTATGGTCTTTACCACTAAATCATGAAGAAAACTATGAATTAACTTGTTGTTCAAAGTTTGCAATACAAATAAAATCGCCTCGCTGTACTGTAAAGCCAACTCGTTGCTCACCTTGCCAGGTGGATCCATTTGTTGGTGTCAGGAGGGATTTCTCTGCGTCCTCGCGACCGCTTAGCCGGACGTTCCTCCGGACCAGCAGCGTGGAGCAGACCCTCCTCCAGCAGAAGGATGCCGGACGGCTGCTGGAGACTCATCAGGCAGGTGGAACTGATGGCGGCTGGATCGAGCTGCTGCAGCTCCCTCTGCTGGTAACACATATCCTAAAAAGACGAGAACAACCTCGTCATCCTTCATTAAAATAATAAATACAAATAAAATGGAACGACTCTCCGATGTTCTCACCTGCACACATGCAATGAATGGTGGGAAGCAGAGCGTACTCTTGTTCAGGAATGTGTTCATGTTGCACCGCAGCTCCTCCTTAATTCTCCCGCTATCCTGCAGACTTTGTGTTTTATCCATTTCTTGGAGGATGCCGTTGAAAAGGGAGCTGAAGAGCTGCTTGGATAAAATCGGGTCTCTCTAAAGGATAAACAAAAATATTCATTATCAAAAGCAATAATATTTTGTAATAATGCACGGATACAGATACTCGTATCATGTATCTGAGCCGATTCCGTTCTAATGTACTCAGTTTGTTAACCGATACTATGATTCAAAGCTGAAGTAAAATCTACTTAGAACTACATATTAAAAGATAAACCCCACATTGCATCGTATGGAAGCATTGAAGTGCCATTCTTAAGAAATAAATTCAGAAATAAATTCAGCAATAATTTCACAGAAAATTTTTATTTTTTAACTTGAAATTTTTGTTTTGTAGTCATACTTATCAAAATTTTATTTTTTATATAATTCATAATTTGTTGTAACAAGCAGAGGAGAAAATATAACCTGTCTTCTAATTCCAGTATCAGAACCGGTACTCGGTATCGGCAAGTATTCAGACCCAGGTATCGTATCGGTTAAAAAAGTGTTATCGTTGCATTCCTAATATTTCGATACAACTCATTTCTCTACTGCAACAGCAGTCTTGCCTGAGCTAAAGCTTGAAGGGGAGCAATGAGGCTGCTGTACGGGATCTGGATATCCGGGAAGTCGCCCACTCTGTAGTTCCGATACAGAGTCACCTGAGCCTCTTTTTGCAGCCTCTGGTCAGCTTTTTCTTCCTGTGTGGAGAAAATCCAGCCAATATTACAGCAATGGCCACAAGCTATACACGTAATAAATATACACATTGATTTGACTGTCAGCAGCTTGGATCTATGTCTGACCTTCTTCTGTCTCTGTTGTTGGATCTCTTTTTGGGCAAAACCCAAACTGACTTTCTCCTGGTCCTTCAGGAATCTGCGTCGGAGCCTCAGGATGTTGCTACGCTGCTCGTTTTCAGCTGGTAACACAAAGAGGAAAACCATGGCAGCACTTTTAGTCCTTCTGTAAAATGTTCACGTCAAAAAATTTAAACTTGGCAGATATTTAAACAATTTCTTTTTGTGACCATTTAAAAATATAAGTTCTACTGTGTGAGGATGGTTGAATAGATAATTAGGTAAATTTAGGGAAAAGTGAATGTATGAATGAAAAAAGGTTGGAAAAAGTCTTGGATCTAAAACACATTTGCTCAACAGGACAGATAATTCCTCGAAATACAAATGTTCTTCTGTATCATTCACACCAAAAAAAAAAAAAAAAACACTTGAAAAGACCTTTCTGGACTTATTTGGATTTCACCGTTCCAAAAAAATCAAAACTGTTCTGTTATAGCTGAGTCCTTTAGAACCAACCTCTGGTGCGACTGTCCACCTCGTCTGTGGGCGCAGTCAGCCGCCTCAGGCCGAAGCCTTCTCCAACTGGTCTTCTCGCTGCCGCCCGCCGCTCCGGTTTCTTATCAAACACAAGCAGTGAAGACAGCGACTCCGAGCTGGGGGAGTAGTCTGCCAGGGTATCCACACTGCTGCCTGTCAGCCAGTTATAGGCCGTACGCCGACCTAGAGAAGAAAAAAACAACAAAATACTATGTTTAATTGGGAAAAAAATATAGATAGATACATTTGTATGCTTATTTCTTGAGTTTTATGTTTAACATATGGGATTCCAGCAGTACCACTTGTTTGGGTTTGGCTAAACTCTAATGACGTCTGAGTGGCTCTGAGCTTCCCCTTTATGGATCCTGACTGGGAGGCACCTGCACTCTCCGGGTCCTGAGACCTTTGCGTCTCAACAAACATGGGTGTCATTACCGTGCTCCTGAAGCGCCAGTTTGAATCAATCACATAGTCCTGCAAAAAAAATAAAAACATTAGGAGATGCTTGATTTGGAAACATTAAATGAAAATGTAAGGAAAATCGGCAAGGACCTGGAAGGTGCACTCTGACAGAGGATACTCGAACATGTTCCTTTTGAAGTCGGGGCTCTGGCTGGTCATCTCCAGCAGCAGATTGGTGGCCAAGCTCAGAAAACACCGTTCTATCTGGCAGGAGTACAGGGAACGGAGCACCGTCAGCATTCTCTCCAGGGTCGCGGTGGGGAGGCGCTTCTCCTGACTCCAGAAGTTACGGACGTAAAGCCTGGGGAAAAAGGATAGATTCAGATGGATAGAATGGTGACAAAAATCTTTTATATGCCAAAAGCTTTTAAACTTGGCTACTTACTGAAGGCCTTGGTTCTCTTCTGAAAGTCCCTGGAGTAACGTTTCCTTAGCTGCATCCAAAATCTCCTGAGAGGTTTGGTCTTTCATGCTTTCTTCATCCCTGCAGCCAAAATAAACACCAAAACATCAAGAAAACTCAAATTGGAGACAGTTAGTACCACTTCCAAATCATACAACACCTACCACTGTTACAGGCTGTTGAAAATGTGGATAAAGTCTTTAACTGAGACAAATCCAATGTTTAATTTAAAAATCCCAAATCCAAAAATGCTTTCAATAAAATCCCCAATGTCAGATGTGTTAGAATCAGTAAAATCCTGTTAAACAAACATTACTGATGCATTTGGTAAAGATTTATAATTTATACTTTTAAGATTAACGAAATTTCTATTACTAATGTAAAACAAAGGATGGCTGTGTAGTAGAGTACCTCATTACTGTTAAATCCGGCAGGGATCTTTGATGCTGTGGGGCGGTTTACCTTCCAAATGTCCTTGAAGCTTTGTTACTGTGTATTTTCATATTTCTCTGACCGACCATATGGGAAATAAAAAAATCCAATCTTTGTCTAGTCAGCAATGTACAAGGCTCAAGCGCCTAAAAGTTGTGCTATCCACAATACTCTTTGGTATGCCTGCTAATATTTAGTGAATAAGCCTCGAGGTTAGAGATTATCAGTCTTAGACTGGAGTTTAAAAGGGAGGCAGAAGAAGAAAGTAGCAAAAGGAATGCCCGTGTTTTTATTTTAGCTGCAGGACAGCGAGAAAGAGGCAAGGAGACTTCATTTGTAAACAAGAGAATAGAGAATTCAAGGTGCTTTAGGTGATTAGGAGATTGAACAAAAATAGTAAAAACACAAAACAATTTAGAGGCATATAACATAATCAAGTACTGTACCAGAGAGGCAAAATTTGAGCTGATAACAGGAAGGCAGAGGAATACCTTTGAGCCATCTGTCCGTTAGGAACATGCTGGATTTAGAAATGCCGATGGCGGAATATATTAGTTACAGTAAGCTATACACCCTCTTGAAATACAGGTGGACCGTGATGCTTGTAGTTTTTACAGCTAACCCCCGCTAACCCTGTATATTGTGCTAACACAGATTCAATTCGTAACTTTTTATTTGAGAGTTCTTAAAGAAAAGTCAGAATTGCCTTTAAGGGAAAATAATTAAAATTCATGGTCTGTCCAAGTGTTGAGTTAGCCAAACCCTACTGCAACTCTAACAGGAACAGTACCCTTTGGTAGATTGAACGCTCCAAGTGGGTTTAGCGTTTAACAAAGGATGATATTTGAAAATGTGTTTGAGCTTATATCCTTCCAAAAAACGAGACTGAATTTGTCTGGGTAGATAAAAACTCTATTAATCTATTATAATAAAGGAATGGTGCCACAGTTTAGACTTAATTAATCAATTAAGTCCATCAATCTCGTCAATAGTTGTTTTAATATTAATTTATCATTTATAACTATTGCTGTTAATGTGAACTAGACAAAATGCTTCCACTCTGTTCAAATCTCAATCTGACAGAGGTGTCCTGTGTGATGGTAGTGCAAAGGGATGTTGGGAGATGCAGTCCATGAGTTAAGTGGAAAATAAGGATGGGCGATATCGTTTGCAATATATTGTTGAAAAGTTTGCAGGAAAATTGTGGTTACAAAGACTGGAAACACATCCAATTCCATTATCTGAAACACAAACCAGAGTATGAAGAATATCTGAAGATACACGAGGCAACAGAGGTGTCAATTACAATTGGATGTTTGGGTAAAAAAAAATCCCACCAAGATTAAATTGATCGACGCTTTTGCTAAATGCGTCCAATGTGATAAGCAAAGTAAACGATGGGTCAAATAGAAAGAGTGCCGAAGAAATAGGACTCTGGATTATCTAGAGGTTGTGAATGGAGAAATGGTGACATATGTGAAATATGATAGGAGATCTACGGAAGCCCTAAAGGGTCATACATACATACATACATACATACATACATACATACATACATACATTTTATTTTCCCCGTTTTATTGTGATAACGACACGATTTTCCTTCGTTTTCTCGTGATAACAAGATCATTTTACTTCGTTTTCTCGTGATAACGAATTTGAGATTATAATGCATGCACTGCATACACTAGGTTTCTAGTGACTCGCAATCCTGCTACTCTGCATCTCTCAGTCATCATCCGGTATCCATGGAGACGCCCGGGGCCTCATAGCTGGTCAATTATGTCATTAATGACTACATCAGGGTCACTTAGATTGCGCCTCCGATAAAGATGAAGCCTTGCTAACCGTCTTCTTAGATGACGCACACTAATGTATACATTATCTGCAATAGCAAGGCATAAAGCTATTTCAGCCTGTGTCAGGCCTTGATTGAAAAGATGTGTGATGCGGTGATCAATATTATCCTGCTCCTCTGACATTGCTACACTGAATGATGTTTCCTGCAGTGATAAAAAGTTTTCTTGAGATCTCAAATTAATTATTTCGTTATCACTGAAAAACGGAGGAAAATTATCTCGTTCTCACGAGAAAACGGGGGAAATAAAATGTATGTATGTATGACCCTTTAGGGCTTCCGTAGAGATCAAACCCTTTTCCTATTAATAGAAATTAGTTGAATAAACTATTAACAGCAACCATAGGCGCCGATCCCGTGGGTGCTTCGGGGCCAGAGAACCCACGGACAGTGCCGCGCACCCACGTGGGATTGACGGCTTTCTCACCAAGCAAAAACCGCGCATGCTCAAAAGAGTAGCATAGATTTACCGCCCAAGAGATGGTCACTGGCAGCAGCTAGCTAAAAAGATGGACAGATTTGTGATCAGAAACTCAAAAACATCAAATGAGACCACTGTTTCTGCAAGATCGAGTTGCACCGGAGCTCCCAGCTGTGCCCAGTCAAGCTGCAGCAATAATGAAGAAAACAGAAATCGCTGCACTGAAGATGGTCTAAAGAAAGGACGGGCTTATCAAGCTAGCTGGAAAATGAAATTCCCATGGATTGTTTATGACGGAACAAAAAACAAGGTATTTTGTGATGTTTGCACAACAGCAAAAAATAAGAGTGCCCCGCTTCCATCAACAGCACATGATCAAGAATCTTTGAAAGCTTTTGTACAAGATGGCTTTTCAAGTTGGGGTAAAGCACTTGAAAGATTCAAATCCTACGAAAAGTCAAACCTGCATCGAGCCGCTGCTGGAGTTGCCGCCGCAACTGATGCAGGTGTAAATGTTGCAGGTATGATTTCTGCTGGTAAACAGAAGCAGATGTCAGATGCAACAACAGCTCTGTTGGCCATTTTATCTTCAATACGGTATCTGGCATGTCAGGGTTTGGCAATTTGAGGAAAAACGGACGAGGAGTCCAATTTGCTCCAGCTGCTAAAACTGCGGTCCACAGATATCCCACAGCTGCTTTCATGGCTAGCTCGCAAGGAGAGCAAGTGGTTATCACATGATATCCTGAATGAGATGACTGAAATTATGGCCCATGGTGTGCTGAGAACGATCATTGAAGAGATTAAGTCAGCTGAAGTTTTCTCAGTGATAATGGATGAGACTGCTGATATAACCGTGAAGGAGCAGGTGTCCATCTGCCTCCGTTTTGTTACAGAAAGTCTGGAGCCAGAGGAGCTGTTTGTCGGATTTTACGAGACATCTCATACAACAGCAGATGCACTATTTCAGCTATTTAAAGACGTTCTGATGAGATTTTCACTTTCCATCCGTAAATGCAGAGGACAGTGTTACGACGGTGCATCAAACGTGTCTGGCACCAGGACAGCCTCGAGCGCTGTACGTTCACTGCACTGCACATGTCATGAATTTGGTTGTGCATGATGTTGCCCAAAAAGTTCCCACATGTCGCAACTTTATGATAGTTGTTCGTGAAGTGATCACACTCATCCGACAGTCCCCAAAGCGACTCGCCTGGTTTAAAGAGTTTCAAGCCAAAGACGCACTGGCTTTAAGACCTCTGTGCCCGACTCGCTGGACATTGACGACGGCCTGCTTGCAGTCCATCGCTTTCAACTACAGTGCGCTACTGGAGTTTCTGGAGGACTTAAGTCTAAACGACAAAAGGGATGCAGGAGGTAAAGCCAGCGGTATTCTTGTGCACCTGCAGAAATTTAGCACTTTTTTCACTTTGAAAATGATGCTGAAATTTTTCTCCCGCATGGAAGCGGTCAATGCCGCACTCCAAATGAGTCAGTTACATCTACAGAGAGCAAGGCAGATGATTGACACTCTCAGAGAAGACATCAAAACGCTTTGTGAAGGATTCCAAGAATTTTGGGAAAACACATCAGCAGCAGCAGATAACCTGAACTTTGAGAGCCCAACTGTGCCAAGACGAAGAAAAATACCCCGCCGACTGGATGAAGGAGGCGCGCCGCCACACAGCTATGAAACGCCAGAGGAACTTCCCCGACAGCAATACTTGGAGGTAATGGAGACAGCAAGAATGTCTCTGGATTCTAGATTTAGTTCTTCTGCTTTCAAACACATCCAAGACATTGAGGATTTCATATCTGGGAAAAGTGATTCCAAAATCATTGCACAGTTTTACGGCGATGATTTGGATGAAAGCAGACTCACACTGCATCGAGATATGTTCATGGATTTGGCTAAACAACATGGAGTTAATCTGGACACTTTCCAAGATGCTGTAGACTTCTTAAAAGGCAACCAAGGACAGCTGTTAAGAACCATGTTACCAGAACTCACAAAGCTGGTCAAACTCACGCTGACTGTCCCTGTAACGTCTTGCGGCTAGGAGAGGTCATTTTCCGGCCTCCGAAGGCTAAAAACATATCTGGGCTCTACAATGGGGCAGGCAAGGCTTAATCATGTTGCATTATTAAACTGCCACAAGACTCTATCACGAACACTGAACCTGGATATCATCGCCGATGAGTTCATCAAGCGCTCAGCTGTAAGGAGCAACACATTTCTCCTTAAGAACTAACTGGACTGGTGAGTGAAACATGAACCAATAGTCGGTAGCTGTGTGAGTTATGTTGATGGTTAACGGACTGTGTTGGCGTGTATTAATTTTGCTTTCTTTTGAGGCTGTTATATTTGTTTTAACTTGTCAAAGCTGGCGCATTTTGCCGGCACGCAAAAGGTTAAGTGTTCTGAGGTTGCGAATTTATTAGTAACTTTCAATCTTTAAAATGATTTTTGACAAATCAATCTTGTTGTAGTTAATTTCGGTGCGAGTTTGGTTCGTTTTACAAAGTAATAAATCCACAAATCAATAGGGATCTTAATTTCCCTGAATGTCTCTCTTTTTTTTCTTTTTTTTTTTTTTACACACACACACACACACACACACACACACCGAGCACCCACTGGCCGTAATGTAGATCGGCGCCTATGACAGCAACTATAAGCATGAGATACCATAGTAGTAAAAGCTTGATAAATTTTAAGGCTTTTTCCACATTTCAACAAGGCCTACTAATAAGTGAGAAGGTGATTATGATCTGAATGATGAATTGCACACTTGAAGACTGACCCGTAGTTGTCCTGGATCCACATGAGGATCTCATACATCCTCTCTCTGCAGACGGGTGAAGGATGAGAGACGAATGTCGTCGTAGCCCCGAGTAGCTCCTGCAGCTCCACCGGAGTCAGGCGGGGAATTATTTTGTGGATGATATCCAGACATACCCTCTGTCTCGCTTCATCCCTGAAAAATGTGTAATCCAGAGCAAAAAAAGATACATAAGGCCCTTCATTTGCTGTATGGAACAGGAAAAAGGCAGAGAGAGGCGGGTTGCACACACTCTAGCTCTACACCACCCCATCCTTTTAAGCAGAAATATATTTTTTTTTATTTAGAAAAAAGAAAATCTAAATTGTACCTAAATTCTGCATTGTTTAAAAAAAAATAAAAAACGCTTATCAAAACTCATCTTTGTTACAGTTTTTCCTGACATTCAAATCTTGATCTCCTGTTCTTCTTTTTATGATACTCGGACCTCCACATTGTTTTGCACACATAACTAATCGCCTACAAGCATACACATTTGCTTCTAACTTTACCTCAATTCATGAAGAGAGATGTTTAGGACCCACCTGTGGCTCAACATCTGAATGAAACCTGAACTCTTCAGCTGCAGAAAGATGTCGGGGATCGCATCGGATCGGCTCAGCACACACTCCAGACAGAGAGTCTTTAATATGCCGTGAAGCTTCGGGAGCAGGAAAAACACATGATTGACGAACCTGACAGAAGAAGAAAAGTATAAATGGCTGTGGTTATCTTGATGGATAACACAAGAGCCGCTGGTATTACAGAGCAAAACAGAGTGTATGCTGTTCATTTATTCACCCACCGATCCATAAAGGGCGGGAAGTGTTTGGACACTTTGTTCAAGCAAATTATGAACTTGTCATCCAGATCTTTTTTCTTCAGATTTGTTATGTTGGTTGCAGCCAGACTGAAAAGTTCTTGCTGTTGCTGTGACAAAAAAAAAAATATATATATATATTTTAATGTCTCATCTCCAGGAGTAACTAATTATGCAGAATAAGATAAAGTCAGTACATCGCCCCTTTCCGTCATGCTCTTCAGAACGAGGCCAATGATTTCAGCTGCAGCCGAGTAGACCTCTTTATATCTGATTAAGGACAGATTGATGCTGAGGGACTGGATATACCTGAAAACGCAAAACACAGAAGGGAAATTGAGGCTTTTTAGCACAGCGGCACTTAGGCAAATAAGCACCAGTGAATGTAACTCCTCCCACAACGCCTTAAAATGCTCCTCCCAACTTCAATTTCTACACATTTCTATTAGCGGATCAAATCAAGATTCCACCTCTCGTATTCGATTCCACACGAAGCATCGTAGGCGGGCAGGTTGTTGGCCAGAATGATTCCCAGCAGCTGGAGTCCAACGGAGTTGTCTTTGCTGTTCGGGTCGGTGCCACAAAAGTGCTCATATATTAGGCTGATGAGGAAAAGAAAAAGGACAAAACAAATTTATATACAGTGGGGCAAAAAAGTACTTAGTCAGCCACCGATTGTGCAAGTTCTCCCACTCAAAATGATGACAGAGGTCAGTAATTTTCATCATAGGTACACTTCAACTGTGAGAGACAGAACGTGAGAAAAAAAATCCAGGAATTCACATTGTAAGATTTTTAAAGAATTTATTTGTAAATTATGGTGGAAAATATAAAAATATATATATATATAAATGACCTTATCATTTAAAAAGTCATGGCTCACATAGATTTACATAGTTTCTTCATGTATTTGTAAAATATCTATATCTTTGGTTAAATTTGACCTGCATTCATGCAAATCCTGTTTTAATAATAGCTATCGTTCCTGTGTAAAACCAGGCAAAAGTTGGATTTCATATCCTCTCATTTAAACTTCTAGTCCACCAACTAAGCCTAGACACCCCCCCCAATTAAATTTTTTTTTAACACAGTATAGAATTGATTTACAGAAAAACATGTAACAGCATGACAAGAGGCGAGTGTGCTCGGTGTGTCTTTGTGCTACCTGTAGGGGACATGCAGGCAGTCTTTCCAGCACTCTACCAAGGTGCGGATGATCTCCAGGTTGTGGCGGAAAACAGCCCTTTTATGGTGGAAGCTGTGCTTCATCAGGAACTCCAACAGCCGATTGGCAAGAACTTCATCTCTCGGGTTTCCCTTTTAACACATTGCATTAGTGAGATGATAACCTAAAGGACTGAGAGATGGCAACATCTCAAGTCCAACAGCCATCAACAAATGCATCGCTTTTTTCTCTGTTACCCATCACTCTGCTGCTTTTACAATAAAATTTCCTCTTGGCAGGTTAACAAAGGATGATTCACTTCTATGTTATTAAAAAACTCCGG
Organism: Apricaphanius iberus; assembly: GCA_028564705.1. Taxonomy (NCBI): domain Eukaryota; kingdom Metazoa; phylum Chordata; class Actinopteri; order Cyprinodontiformes; family Aphaniidae; genus Apricaphanius; species Apricaphanius iberus. The sequence goes on from JAPXFQ010001470.1 coordinate 319,841, forward strand.
TCATAATCTTTTTAAAAAGATGAGTATTACAAGAATAATCAATCCAAAGAAGCTGAACAGAGAACTACACAACTTTCTCCTGCTCCACATGGAACAGAAATGCACACCCACTTGTGTGTAATCCAACAGTAGGATTACTGCAGAGGTTATTGTCATGAGGTTTTGGGGTTTTGCCTCAGACATATGACTTCTCACTGGGCTTTAAATGTTTTTTTGAAGGTCTAATATGCACTCCGCTGCCACCCTGGAGACTAAAATTGGGCATCAATTCCGCCAAAATGTCCAAATGAAGGAACTTTTCCCCAACTGAGGCGATTAGAAGTTTTGCTTCAGCAGTAGCAAAGCCCGCGGCAGGAGGAAGGTCAGCAGCACGCGTCTAACCAGCGTCTAAACTGCCTTTTCAGCTCTAGGTCTACGCGATGCATTGAATACGGCGTCCGGGTCTGATATGATCCTCTCATGGGAATCTTTTCTTTAACCAATTCATTTACCTGCATTAAGTTAAAAATATATGCAAATTTGCACCAAGCGGTCAGAGGTGTGGAATACTAACCTTCAATTAATATACCAATAAAAACTAAAGATAATAAATAAAACATCTATGCAAAGATTCATGAAAAATGCTATTTCTTGTAAAAAACAAAGAAGACCATGGCGAGAGTGAAGGAGCTGCCTGAGGTCTTCAGAAAGAAGATTATAGAAGCTTGCGGCCCTGTAAAAGATTTAAAGAGATCTGCAAAAACCTACAGCACGCTTATATTTCTGTTCACATGAAACCAGAGAGAGACTATACAAGTTTCCTCTCTAGAAAAAATATTATGTAAGACTGTAAGAAGTGTAAGAAAAAATATATAGGGAATATATAATATCAAGAAAGACCAGCGCCTTCATTTATCAACCGTACTTACGCACAGATCCATTTGTGTTTTGTGCGTAGGAACAATTCTACATATAAGTACAGTTCTGATTGTTCGTACGCACAACATCAACTGTTAGAACGGGGGAACTGCAACAGTGAAGTCGTTTTACATTGACAGAATATTTATCTCAGTTCATCGCCTCCACCAAGGAGCTCATGTTGGCGTCTGTCTGTCTGTCTTTTAGCAAAAATAACTCAAATAGATATGCATGGGTCAGCATGGAAATGTTTGAAATTTGCCAAGAAATACATAATTTAATGTTGGGGGTGATCATGCACGGCGATCCTGTCACTCACAATCTCTGTTCTCTGTGCGCAACCCCCTTTTCTTCATTTAGTTGTTACACCAAGAGCTTCATCTTAATGGGATGCTGTTTCGCATTCTTGGCCATTATTTTAAGGAAGAACGCAAGGACTTCATACATGTGAAAGATGATGTGGTGTTACCAAATATGGTTAATTGACGGCATTTCTGTATGTATATGACTTAACGGGGACCTGGGTACGCACAAGTGGGATTTATCAACATATGATTGCAGAGGAGCATGTGTACAAGTGGACAACGCACATTTCATAAATTATTAATCACTTTTGACTGTTTGTACAGTCTAAAATTCTTAATCTCGTTTGTGGATAGAATATAAGGCAGTTTCTACAAACGTTTGATAAATGAGGGCCCAGGACTTCCTGAATAATGGTCTGTGGACAGAGAACTCTAGGTTTTGGCAAGCTGGTTTTCCCATCTTTTTCCTTGGCTAGTAACCACATTTATAATTACTACAAGGACGGTTTTTGTTGTTTGCCTGCAATTAAATCCCCTCCATCTTCAGAGAATATATAAAATACAGAAATTTTTTTGTAAATAAAAACAGAAAAGGACATCATCTGGCAACTGTATACGTTTTAAAAACGAACCACTTTAACATACTTAAATTGGCTTATTTTTATTCATCAAAGTTGTCCAGTGGTTTAAATAGTATATTCAATGATGGCTGTGTCTTTTTATTCTTCTTAAATCTTTTGCTAACCTTTGGAGTGACCAGACTGGTCCAGGACAGGACTGTGACCACAATATCCACCACCATGAAATGGATCCCCACCCCTCCATTGTTTCCAGACACAACGAGCTGCAGCAGGGGCCCGAGCCAGTGCTTGGCGTACGGCCGAAAGACCTGGGAAACAAAGAATAAACCCACGGGTAAGAAATGGATAGGGTTTGGGTGCTGCAGTGAAATTCCAAAAGTATAAATAGCCCCTTTACTTTTTACATGTCATGTTACAACCACAAACTTTAATGCATTCTATCAGGGTAATTAAATGATGTTGTAATTCATATGAGGCATCTTCTAAGAGTAGTTGTGGATGGTGCTGGTGGCTCTCCAGTAGTAATCAGTCTTAGAATAAATCTGAGGAGGCCTCTGACATAAGACTGTTGCAGTATGACTGCCATGACATGCTAACAGCTCCATTTATGGGCCGCAGAGACAATATTCTAGCAGTGGGTAAGATAAAAGGTATAAGGTAGAAATTATATCAATTTAACCGAAAGCAGAGATTTTGACAGTACTGCCTGCTGCGCTTGTGTAATTCGATGATGTCATCGAGCTGTCATCAAGTAGGATATATACCTATGTTGAGAGTCATCTTTACTCTAGATTGTGCAAGCTTAAGATTTGTTGTTTTCCATTTGACAGAAAAGAAACATGCTGAACTTGAAGCATTTTCAATTCAAGGTGCAGGTTTATTTTTGATCGAGATTACATTTATAAATAAGTAATCAGGAAAGAGGACAATTTTGAACTTCATAACATAAGATCCATCTTTTAATTGATTCTTCCAATTTCAAATATTTCCTAAGTGCAATAATTGTTATTCTACACGTTTTTGAATTTTCTGCAATGTATCTAAAGAGTGAGAATGTTGATAAAAAGTCATTCTGACATATATAAAGAAAAGAGAGCAGAAAAATCAATATTGCAATGGATATTGTTACTGCAATCCTTTAGATTATATTGCAACATAGATTTGAGACCAATCTTGCAGCCCTACAATATTCCATAGTAATACAACACCTGCAGTTGTAGACAGCAACTGCTGATCCACCTCATTTGATTTTGCCGCTCCTCTTTAAACCAAATGCCTTTTGGGAAAAAGAGTTTTTCTGTGCGTAATTTAACCTCAGTATGAATCAGATGTCCTGCAAAGACCTTTGATATTTGCTGGAGAACATTAGTGAACATACTGCATGCAACACGGTTCAGAGTGCATTGGTTCATATCTATTAGTATTTATGCACAGCTTTGTTGCAATGTTATATAAAATCCCCATTTAACGATAAAGAATTAAAGTTTGAGGCTTTAACGTGATAAAATGTAAAAAAAACATAATCATAAGTTTTAAAAAAGGATCAAGAGGTGTGAATTATTTTGCACAGAAAACTTGAGAGGTAATCACCTCCTCCGTGTTGATGATCAACTTTGAGATGAAGAGTCGAATATTCAGAGGTGTTGCTGGATTCGCCAGTTTTCCCTGCAGGAACTTCATCCACGGAGGAAGCTCACTGGGTAGAATTCCCTGTTTCACGCAGAGCCGAAGAGCAACAGATAACAAATATAAAGTTGGCTGTACGCTCTCAGAGTATTCTTGAGTTTTCATTTTTACTTTTTTTAAAGATAATTCATGCGATATTCTAAGTTGAGGTCCAGGCTGACTAAAACGAAGCTCACCTGCTCGATTTTAGGCGTTATGTTGCTTCTCTGCATGTGCTGTATCAAAGCCGTCATGGTCGCCATGCATTCATGCTGGTTTAGCTCATCCATTTCCAGATCCACCATCGCCTCCAGGGAAGGACTTCTGTCTTCAGTTTCCTTGTCACACAAGAATTCAAAACAACAGCATTTTAGCATCTGAACAGATCTGACAAAAAACTGGACCTGTACTTAGGAACACAAGGGACTTTTAATGAACTATTTAGACGCTATTGGGATGTGTTTATCAGAAAATGAGAGGAGGAGAGTGACAAACCTTTTTCGCTGCCATGCGTTTCGGACCCTCTGGGTTCTGGGAGCTGAAGGAGAAGCTCTGGACCCCCGTGGAGAAATCGAACTGACTCATCTCCTCACTCAGGCTGCTGTCGGCCATGTAAGACTGGGAGGAAAGATACACAGGCGCCTCTGTGGAAACCACAGCGTCAGTCCCATTTAGTGACCCAGTAGTGAGCCAGTATTTTGAACAAATACAAATAAAACCCAGAAATGTTCAGAAACAGTGATGTGGGCTAGTCATACCTCCGGTCTCCTCACTGGCTTCTTTTCGAATCATAAAATATTTCCTCTTCCTCTCAAGTGGGACCTAGAACAAGATGAGAAAGGTTTTACATAAACTTCTGACATGGAACACATTTAGTTAAATCAGTTCATAAATAGCCTACCTCAATTTCAATGGGAAAGTTGTAGGTGCGTTGAACGTCAATGAGGTTTTCAAGAATGAATTGATTCTGGAAAAAAAAACATCAGAAAGTTTCTTCGGAATCCTAGAAATTTTTCAGCTACAGCTTCGATTTGCTAGAATATTGTTGTCTTCATACGAAAGAACTTGATGGATGGACAGACTTATAGGCACATGCAGGCATGTTTTTTATTTTATTCATCCAAGAACAGAATTCAGGATCCTTCGCCATGTTTATATAGTTCTGAGTGGGGATGCAACGATACCACCTTTTTCAAACCGATACTTGGATCTGGATATTTGCCCATTCGGTTACTTCTACGACACACAATGACTTGGAAGATATGTTTTATTTTCTCCTCTGCTTGTTACAACAAATTATGGTAAACTGGAAAAAAAATATGGTATTAATAACAATGACAGCAAAATTAAACTTTTTTTTGTGCATTTACTTTTTAAAGATTTTGTTGGGGCAGCAAGCGTTTCAAGTGTGTGCCATCAAACCCACCGGGGAATATTGGAAATGTACCAGTTAGGGGCAAGGTCAAAGGTAGTGTACCATTTGTGACTCTGAACAAGTTTATTTAGGAGTTAAAGGGAAAGCATAGTTGTATGCAACCCTGACCTTATTTATAGCATGAATTACATTCATTTAAACATTCACATGTTTGAGCCACTTGGAGACTTCAGGAGAAGTTTATATCCATTTGCGATCAGTGTATATCCATATAATGGGGGTTAATGGGGCAACCTTTGAGTTTTGGAGCGTCTTGGAGGTGCTTTGTTGTTGTTTGTTGTCGGCAGGTTTTTTTTTTTTAAAAGACTTTTAATCCAACCGATTTAAATTTACACTTGTGATTTAAATTACAGCGCAGCCACCCACGACTGCAGCTGTAGTCTGTGCAGGTGGAGTCAGTAGAAGCTGAATTTAATCAACTTTGTCATTTTGTTTGTGAGATTTGGAATGACATTGATGTCTGCAATTGTAATTTCTGTCTAACCGACCGTTGTAAGCACAAAGTGAAAGCCCTGCTCAGACTGCAACTGGGATTCAGCATGGGAGATATGTCATTTAAATAGCGCAGCACCTCTGAGACGTTCCGAACTCACAGGGTAATATCTCTAATGAGTCATAACAAAAAACGGTGAAATGAAGGACTTTTGTAGCAGATAATGTCTTATTTAGAGACTGCACGACCGTTCCCCCATTAACTCCCATTATATGGATATAGGCTGATTATAAGTGGATATAAACTCCACTTGGCTGTAAACTTGTTTGGGTAACTAAATTAATGTAATGGAAGATATAAATATTTGGGATGTGTGTGGGCAAGAATCTGGCGATACAATATGCATCACGATAAAAAAAGGGGACAATACGATACACTATGATGTATCGCGATACCATAACTAGGACCATATATTTTAGATTTTTAAAACTGAATTTAAATGTAGAAAAACTGTCACAACATTCTAAAACAATTCAATAAGACATCCAGTTTTATTACTGGATCTAGTTGATTGACTGGAACAAAGAATGTGAAAACAGCCACCAACTACCAGTCACACTTTTAATTTTCTGACAAAAATTACTGTCATCATAAATGATTCAATTCAAATCCTTAAAAAATAAAAAATGATTTTTTGCTTTTGAATGTCGATACGATATTGTGACATAAAATATTGCGATACCTTAGCATGTCTATATTTTCCTACATCCCCAATAAATAATACTTTCCCTTTAAGGTCACAAATGTCTTTTTGGACTGAAAGTGTTGATCTGGTCTAGCGTTCAGTGGAAACAGACTCCTCAGATTTGTGTTCAATAATTTTGAGGGTGCAGTGGTCACTAAAAGTCTGATTTGGAATTATGATAAAATGCATTTAAAATTCATTTCAATTATAGGCTTAGATGTGATTAACCAAGTTTGCAGTGAGGGTTTTACATTAAATGTCACAGTGTTTAAAACTGCTAAACTGAATTTTAGTTCAATCTGGATTTTAAATAATCTTCTTAGATCTGCCTTGTGTTATTTCTACATCTTACGCAACACAGCAGTACCTTCTCTGGTTTCTCACTGAAGAGGAAGCCCTGATAGAACTTGGGCTCGCTGAAGCTGCAGCTGATGACTGCGATGGCACAGTTGTACGCGGCGCAGTGATAGCTTCTCCTGAGGTCAAGCAGCTGAGTCTCACCGGCCATGTTCTCTGTGAACGCTTCAAAACATGACCTGTGGTGCACAAGAACGTTTTAGGGTTTACATTTTAACGATTCATTAATGGACAAAAAACGACAGCACAATTCGGAAATAACTTTTACTTGAGACGTACTTGATCAAAGTTTTAGATAACTCATTCCCTTCGTTTTTTTCCGAGCGACAGAAAGCCTGATTGATGCGGGAATCCTTGGAGTAAACTTCGTCTTTAGTGAGCCGGGAATACAGGAGCTCCATCATCTTGTAGCAGCCGTTCTTCTTCACCAGCTGGATCTCAAACGCTGTTTCGCTTGACTTTAATGAACAAATATTTTCATTAAAATGTACCAATTACCTGCTCTATGATATATATATATGTATTAAAAACTGTAATTGTAGCCTAAATGTAAATTAGACAAATATGAACTGCTGATAAGAGGCGAACCTTTGTGAAACGACTTTGCAGGCTGGCGATTATGTCAAAGACGTTGGTCACAAAGAAGTCGGTCAGGGCCTTGGTGCTGCAGTGAGAGGCCAGAGGCAGCAGAACCCTCTCCATCATGGCCTGCAGCATGGAGCTCACCGGCACATCACCCTGCTGAATCACCTCGTACACCGCACAGAGCAACTGCAGCTGCCGCTCACAGCTCGCTCTATTAACACAGGGACGAACACACGGATCTGGATCACTTCAGCTGTCTTCATGTAAAATGTAGTGTTCTACAGTCTTCTACAGTACAAAGCACACGTACTCAGATGTGAAATATGGAACCGGCAAAAAACAGAGATTGGAAGGGAGAAAAAAGGCTGAAAGGACATGAGTAAGGAAAGACAAAAAGGGCAGAAGTAAGGAAGGACATAAGGAGGGTGGGAAGCAAAGGGAACAAGTACTAAAGGGATGTAGGATACAAGAAAGAGAAAGGTGGCAAAAGGATAGAAAGACAAAAAGGGAACAGGGAGGGAAGTAAAAAAGACACAAAAAGGGTGAAGGAAGCAAGGAGGAAACGAGGGCGGAAGGAAAGACATCAGGATAAACAAGATGGAAACAAGGAGGAAAGGGAAGAAAGGAAGCTAATTAAGGTAGAGAAGGGATGATAGAAGAAGGAAGGGAAGACAAAAAGTTAAGACGAGGTTGGAAGGATGCAAACGAGAAAAAAACAACACACGGACAAAACAAAGGACAATAATAAAGAAAAAGAAAATGCACAGGGAAGAAAGGATGGAAAAAAGGAAGAAAGGAAAACGATATTTTGACAACTGGATAGGGAAATACAGTCTGGAAACACACATTTCTTTCCATAAGGGTTATTTTCTGCTCCCTTAGTTACCCAGAACTGGATCAAATTTGACACTTTTTCATAACTACATATACAGAAACCCTGAGGGATGTTCTATCATTTCAGCATAACCCACCAACATAGTGCTTGAGTAGAGACCACCATGTGCACATTAGAGACTTCTACTAACCTCTTTGCGATTCTTTGGAAGCAGATCTGAAACTGCTCCTCCATGATGTGCTTCCTGTCTCGACACAGAACTCCCGCCATCAGTCGGAGCAGGAGAGGACTCTGGGAAAGCTCCAGGGCATCCAACAACTAAAACATAAATGTCTACCTTTTTAGTGCCCCCCATCCAACGTCCATAAATATGCATACATTGTACGTTGCTGTCTGCTAGAATGGTCTTAAAACTGTAGAATGAGAAAAAGAGGAAAAGCGTGAGACTCATGCCAGACGAGTGAAATTTGGCAACCTTGTTTTTTTATTCTCTATTTTTAGAGGTCTCTCTTCAAATGGTGGAGATGAAAAAAAATATTATACAACATTAATATTTAAAAAGTTGTTTCAGCGTGAAAAACATGAAAATATAAGAATGATAATTGTTGTGGTTAAAAGAAGAAAAACTACTGGAAACATTACTGTGAATATGTAAGTAAAACAACACTATTTTTCCTCCGAACTGTAGTTTTACCTTCCGGATACAGTCCATGTAGTTGTTGCGGTGAAGCGAGCCTTTGGCGAACTCATCGGACTGCATGGGGAAGTGGGAGGCGACCAGAGCGTCGAGAGCTCTCTGCAGCTCGGCTAGCGGCTCACCTCGGAGCGTTGTGAAGAAGGGCAGCACCAACAGCGCCTGACTCTGTGAGATGAGAAGATTTAGACAATTACAAAGCGGCTGAATGGATTTGATGCAGTTTGCTGGATGAGAAACAACAGGTAAACATGTGAAAACCTTGAGATTCAGAGGCAGATTCATGTCGACCAGAAGCAGACAGAAAGTGGAAAAGACCTGCTGGAAAGCTTTGTGGTCTACATCCGAGCAAACTGACGAGTCAATCTGATCAGGGAGAAGATGGTCTCCATTAGTCAAACATGTTGGTTTACTCACACTGGACTGCATTCATTTGTTGTTTTTTTAACCACCTGCAGGAGCTTGGAAAGTAGAAGGAGAGTGGCGGTTTTACTCTCCGAAGTGGATGAGGGTCCCTCCCACCATGACTGAAGACTCATCCACCTCTTCAGAACTTCTTCCACCAGCGTCTGGCCCTGAGTTTTCCTCACTGAGCGCTCTCTGAAGCTATGGTCCAGCATGCCGTTCAGCAACACGCTCACCTGAAGGACAAAGAGAACTTATTACACCAGCAAAACCACAAAATGAGACCCCCCCCAAAAAAAGACTTAAGCACCTCTATTCCAAATACTAAAGGGACTATGTGAAGTTTCTTTGGTCGTGATTGCCCCCGTCAGGCCACATGTGTAACTGCAGCCTGAATGGTAAGCTCATGCACAACACTATGTGAGAGTTCAGTCAAGAACAAAATCTGAGTCAGTCCTGTCCTGGACTATTCACCGATTTGCAGCCACGAATTAAACTGAGGTAAGAAATGTCTAAGTTTAGTTGGGTTCTGGGCTGGAGTTCACCTCCATGTGATCGTGCCTGACGCCATTACACCACCCCTGGAAAAATTTACTTGTTCAACCTGAGCAACTGTGGTGACCAGGGCATTTGATAAAATTTGTTTTATTTAATAATCAGTTGTAAATTTTGTTAATGGGGTATTTGTGGCTGGGGAAAATGCCTCTAGGGGTACACAAGTCAAAAAAAGTTTGGTGGGATGGGAAACACTAACATTGAAAACATAATCAAATCGCTTTCATACTCATATTTTTGTTTTCAGACCACAGACTGTCGAGGGAACCTGAGCACAGAGCGGCCCCTGAATCAAACATGAACTACCATGCTGGGTTTCTCAGAGGAGGCCCTCAGGAGGCGTGGCACTGCAGTTTCCAGATTCTTGAGCAGCTCGCCGTTGATGGTTGTCTGGAAGAGGCTGTAGAAGTACTCGCCATGGGAGAAGCTTAGGAAGTTGTGGCTGTGGCCGCCCGATATCGGCACAGAAAGCATGATGGTGTTCAACAGCAGCTCCACCAGCTGCTCACTCTGCAGGAAACCACATGCAAATAACATATAGTTGCTAACCAACAACATTGCGCTGTTTCAGTGTTCTCTCTTTAAAAAGCTACACCCCCGAACCTGCTGGCTGATAGAAAAGGAGAGCTGAAGCAGTCCGTCCGCTAGCCGCCTGGTGTTTACGTCCAAAGACGGAAGCGCCTTCCTGTCTCCTCCCGGCGCTATGCCTTTATACACCGTCATCAGAAGCTTGGAGCCAAGAGAGCTGCTGTAGGCTGAATCCTTTAAGAGAAATGAACAGGATCTTAGGTCATACTCCTTAAATCTGTAGCTTTTTTTCAACTTCATCTCTCTTCTATTGTTTCTCCAGACATGGAACTAGATAACCATAACATCCAGCTAAACATTTTGAAATCAGGCACAAAAATAAAATGAAAATGCATGCAATATTCTAAATGTAAGGGTGTAATTGTATGCTATTGCTACTTACAGCGCCTCTAAAAAGTATTTATACCCCATATACAACCACCATAAACGATGCGTTTTGGACAATTTTATGTGACAGACACAAAGTGGTGCATAAACTTGAATTGGACCCCCTTCTTCTAGGCAAACATTTCGTAAAACCGATTTTTTATTGAAATTACAGCTGTATGTTTTTGGGGGTCTCTGCCTGAACTAATTTTTTTTTTAGAAACACTCCTCTTTACAAAAAACATCTCAAACTCTGACTGGAGATTAAACTACAGTCTGGACTTTCACTGAGGAAAATCAGCCCCAGAGTATCATGCTGCCACCACCATGCTCTCCCTATGAGCATGATATGTTCAAGGTCATGAGCAGCCTTAGCTTTGTGTCAAACAAGATTTTGTATGCAGGCCAAAGAGTTACCTCATCTAATTGAGCCTCATAAGTAGGGCTGGGAGAAATATTGGTTATATTGATTTATAGAATTTTCTATTTCCATCCATCCGTTTTCTAACCCGCTTATCCTCAAGGGGTCGAAGGGTGGTGAGGAAACGGGGTCGTACCTATCTGCAGCTGTCAACGGGTGAAAGGCGAGTTACACCCTGGGCAGGTGACCAGTCCATTAAATTTTCTATTTAAGAAGATTTAATTTTTAGAATATCGAGGGGGAAAAAATCCACTAATGCAGCTCTTGGGTTTCTATAATTCAAACTGAAAATCTGTTCGTAATTTCATTTTAAGAATAGAAAAGAAAAAAAAATAGATGCAGAACAAAAGAAATATGGAAGATTTTTTCTTTTTAATCAATTTTGCAAGGCGCTAACCTCCTATCATTCTTCCTGAAACATTTGTATAATGTCCTATGACATGTTCAACTTTTTAAAATAACTAGACTAAATCAAAAATATGCTTCTGATACCTTCAAATAGCACCAGGAAATGCTAAATATTAACAAAAATGTATTTATTTTATATTGTGATATATATTAATATCGACTAGGGCTGGGTATGGAATCAAATTTCAAGAATCAATTTGATTCCGATTCTTAAGAGTTAGGATCAATTATCTCAATCCGATTCGATCCAATCTGATCCAGTTCGATATAGATATGGGTCAGTGTTATTAAATTTTTTTTATCTGTTATCTTAATCATATGCCTGTAATTCAGTGACTTAACACTGAATGAGTAACCTTTTACCAGGAAAAAAACTGCATTAACACATTCAGAACTTAGCCTTAAAATGGCTATCTGGAATTTTTCATTCCTATGTTAGCTGTAAAAAAAAATGGAAAAAATGTTAAACAAAGAAACCAATTTTTTAACTAGTGAATCGATTCTATTCGTAAATTCTTTTATAAGAAACAATTTAAAATTGATTTAAAAAAAAAAAAAAAATTCCAACAAATGTCATCAACTGTTGATCAATCGACAGTGATTTAATATTTTTCTCTAATACTCGTACTCATAAGGCTTTCACAGAACAGGTTTGAGATTAAATTAAACTCATTAAATTCTATTAACTTTTTCAATTACAAGAAATTGGCTGCTGTTGATTTTATCAGTGTGCCACAATAAAGGGGTCAGAATACATATAAACACTCTAAAAAGATTCTGAGTGCCAAATGTAGAAAGCAGTGTATAATTTCCTTCTACTTCCCAATTATGTACCACTTTGTGTTGGTCTATAAAAAAATAAAAATAAATAAAAAATAAAAACTTAAAGGGTAGTGTAATTTTTTTTCCTGAGTAAAACAAGAGAAATACATCTTTTAGTATCTTCAGTGGATAATACAGATTTCTTACCTGGTTGTGCAGAACGGACGTGAGGAAGCCAGCTCTGTGAATCTGTTTACACGAAGACAGGACCATTTCCATTTGCTCATGGCGGCTGAGAGTCCCCAAGTGGTAGAGGTCTACTTCACACAACTCCTCCACACTATCGCATCGCAAATACACGTTTCACAGATTAAATAGAATCCAACATCTAGTGATCTTCTCTGCAACTGCGGAGCTTTAACGGGGCAGAACGAACCTTTTGCGTGAGATTTTTGCCCGCAGGCTGCTCTCGAGGCGGCCTCTGTAAGGCGAAGCCATCAGGGCCTTGAGTAAAGGCACGCACACCTCTGGTAGGTTCCTCATCACCTCCACGTCGGCCATGTTGAACCCCACGGCGGACGGCTCGCACACCACCGCTGCGGTCAACTCAAAAAACACTGTGCAGAACACGTCTTGCTCCAGCAGCTGCAAACGACATCACAAATGTCTCATTAAGAACTTTGACGAACCCCCACCCCTTGTGACCGAGCGGTACCTTCCAGAATTCTTGGTCTCCTTTGACGAGAATCATCGAGGCGAACTCCAGCAGACGGACGGTGATGGTGCACTTGCTGTAGTTGTACTGGTCCACCTCTCTCGGGCTGAAGTGAGACGTCCTCTCGCCGAGAGGGAAACAGCTCTCTGCAGCAGTCAGTCCACGAGCCGCGAGTTCCGTAACGAAGAAGTGCGTGGCTCTCAGGAAGCTAGATTTGTCTTTTGAGCCTTTAGAGCATAGAAAAAATATCAATTAAATGAGAGAAAAAAAAATATATATATATATATATATATATATATGTTTATACTGTCCGATAATCCCAACAAAAATAAATCACTGAGAATGTGCTGAGGCTTGATGATGTGTAAGCCAATGAAGGTGTTGTAGCAGTCAAGAACGGCCAGCAACAGGTCCATCCACTGCAGGGTGGCTCGTACGCTGAAAGGGCCCGATAAGTCCCTAAGGGTCGGTTGAGAGAGGAGACCCCCGCCCTCAAAGCAAGAGATGAGGAAATCGACGCTGCGATCCTTCAGCATGCCCTCCAACCACTGCGGCGGAGATTTCTTTCCTGGTTCACAGACCCAAATTAAAGTTAAATTGTTAATAAAATGAATTTTTTTCCCCTTTATGTTTCCTGCAGGGACGAATCCAAGTGTCATGTACTCACCTGGGAGGAGGGGAATAAATTCATAGAGGAGCTCCATGCATTTGTGTCGACACTCAGCCTGCGGTCGACCACACTGCTCCAGCAGCCAGACGACAACATTGGACAGGCACAGCTTCTTATCAGGCGAGAAACCCCTGAAAGAGATGCATGCAGTGTGGGTGAACTCTAACAACTCAACGACTGAGCCTGTCAAGTGTACGGCCGGCAGAGTGGTATGCGTACGGATAACCAACCTTGGGATGCGTCTCTTTGTATTGGGCTGATTGAGACTGGGGGCTTTGTGTTTGATTATTCTCTTCAGATGGTCAATAGCACTGCCGCACTGCTGCACAGTACCTGGAAATGAAAGCAAGGGCTCTATAAATTACATCACACGTTAAGGTTTGTTCAGTTCTAGGTCCTTCAAACTCTTTAAAGGAAAAGTTTGGTTTTTCTCAACCTGAAACTAAATTTTTTAGCAAATATTATGTTCAGTTACTCACCTAGACAAGTTTGGAGCCACTTGGAACTGTTTGGGAGAAGTTTTTCAATCCAGTCTGATCAGCCTGTATCCATATAATGGGGGTAAATAGGGAACTATCCGCCTGTGATAAGGCATTATCTGCCCAAAAACTACTTTACTTAACCATTTGTTATAGTGATATTCGTTTGTGAGTTCGGAATGTCTAAGGAGGTGCTAAGGTATTAACCTCTGGGGTTTTTACAGGCTTTTAATGCATCAATTCCAATTTACAGTAACCTGGGATTTTAATCACGTCGCAGCCGCCTGCCATTACAGCTGTAGTCTGTGTAGGTTGCAAAAAGGGAGCCTGTGGAAGCTGAACTTAGTCTAATTTGTCATTTGGTTAGTGCAATTTGGAAAAACTTAAACGCAAACCATGTTAAAGTCTTAATTAGCAAGTTCTGTCTAGCTGACCTCCGTAGAGCACAGAGTGAAAGTCCTGCTCAGAATACAACGGGGATGGAGCACGGCAGTGACGTAATTATAATTGCACAATAGTGTAGTTAGATTATAGCCTCTCTATCACCCCAGAACAGAACTAATAAGCACTTCCGAGACGTTCTGAACTCCAAGGGGAGTCCTGCTATCGATTCATAACAAAACATTGGTTAAATGAAGGAGTTTTGGGGCAGATAATGCCTTATTATAAGCAGCAAATTTCCTGCCCTGATTGACTGCTATTATTTGAATATATGCTGATCAGTCTGGATATAAACGTCTCCCAAAGGACTCCAAGTGGCTCCAAACTTGTCTGGGTGAGTAAGTGAATGTGATATTTGCTCAAAATAAGGTTTAGGTTGAAAAACCTCCCAGATCGTTTCTTTTAAATGTCAAAATTTTCCTAGATACCAACGTGTAATGTTGTATTAATTATGGAACAGAACAATTAAGTTTGTGCCCAATCCAAAGGAATGCTGAAGCCACACTGATTTGATAACATTATTATTCTTTTGCCAATTTAAATAATCTCCAATGCTCATCCTATGAAAAATGCAAGTCAATTATTTGACCTTAAATACAGATTATTTGAAGAGAAGCGGGTCAGTTATCTAAACCTTTATTCTGCTTGCAAAAGTTAGAGTAATCTAGAGTTTCGATGTCTGGTTTGGCGCCATAACCTGAGTAGGTTTTGAAACCACACAATGGTCTCGTCTAAAAGTTCGGTCTAAAGCAGAAATGGCCATTTAATTCAATAAAAAAATGTTTTGGTTTGTTTTATGTGTGGGTTCCTACACTCAGTAACCCTACATTGAGTAATAAGTTGAATAAACATTCAAGTAAAAAAAAATGTGATACATATTAAAATTACAGTTAGATGCTTAAATCTCAAAATGGAAAGTTTCAAACCTGGGAAATGATGAAAGCAAATTACTGAATTTTCCGGGTGGCAAAACTTATAGAAGCCTTAATAGCTTGACAAAAAAGTATATCAAATATGTGTTTATTGGATCCCTTGTATCTTGTACTGACTTTTACATTAGCCATTGCATCATTTAATAAGACCACCACTGTTACTATAATTTATTTTCATCTAGAGCAGCCATTAGGTTTCAATAGGCCCTCGTATTAAAGAACTAATGACAACATAGTACAGTAATTTGGAGTTTTTAAATAAAAAAGGTAATGTTATCTGCATACAGTGAAACTCTAGAAATGTCCTGTATGTGCTAATAGCATCATAGGGTTGTTGCAAGACTGTTTGGATAACGAAACTCAATTTGTGCCTTGTTAAAAATGAAAAGAAACACGGTTCCTGATTTTTAGTATAATTTGAGGCAACTGCAAACTGGTAGTTCCATTTCACAAAACCAGAGGCTTTCTCTGCGTAAATGGAAAGAATGCATTCTTCCTTGATATCAGGAGGGACGTACAGAACATGGAAAACTGCCAAATATTAAAATTGAGATGGCAGTTTTTATAAACTAAGATGGAACTTTAGCTACTTTTGTTTGTAGAGGTTTACTAACTCATGGGCAGCTGATACTTACATTTACAGCTGCCACCCTCTCTTTAGACATTTTTTTTTTATTTGGATTTTTGAAAAAATGTTTTATTTCCAATCAGTATTCTTTCAAAAAACCATAAATAAATCAGGGAACACATTTCCTCTTAACAATGTTTCAGAACCATTTCCTTTCACACACTGTTTCTTACGGTGTCTTTAAATATTTCATTGGTATGTTTCTGCACCTTGATGAAGATTGGTCAACTCTAATAATTTTTAAAAAGAAAGCTTTAACTTTTGAGTTTACACGGACAATACCATTTGTGATGGAAAATGATTATTGGTCACCGTTCTGAACAAACTTTACCTACAGTGACTTTGTTAACAAGCTGTCAATATCTGTGTAAGGGTTGGGTTAAGGTCACTATTCGGGTTTCTGAAACATTCCTAATAACCTGTTTACATGCGTGAGCAGAGAGAGTTACTCCTGTATACATGGAGTAGGAAAATGCGCTACTCAAAAGAACAAGATTCCTAGAGAATTCCTTTCGCATAACATGAAGAACATAAATCAATATTCCTTTTTATGCTAATATTCCAGTTTTTAACGGGTTATTGGCTGCATGCATTGATATGTGTTCTGCACATGTTCTATTCACAAAGAATCTTGGTGTTTTCAGTCGGGGAACTTCTTGTAGGCTCCGTCTGGCGCATACAAAAACCCGCGTGCAGTATATCAGAAGTAAACGAGAAATAAATTGTAAAATGGTGAAAGTCCTGTATTTGTGTAGCCCTTTACGTAGTCACTACGGACCCTAACGCGCTTTACACCACATCCAGTCATTCATCCATTCACGCACACAATTGCCCAATGATACAACAACTTAGACAGTTAGAGCCAGGGCTCAAACCGGCAACCTTCCGATTACAAAACGCATACTAAGTATGGGGAAAACCATGACTATAATCTCTTTTGTTGACATCTTAAGGTTGTCTGTACATCCAAACGCTAACCGTAAGTCGCTGTTTACAACGGGACATTGCAGAATTGATCGATTACAAATTCTATGTATGCATGTAAACGGGTTATTCGGAATGTTTCAGAAACCCGAATATGATCTTAACTCGACCATAGCCCGAATATTGACAACTTGTAAAACATATCACTGACGAATGGCGCTGGTTGGTCAGGGAATGGTTTTCTTTAACAGGAAATAGGGTATTTATAACTCATGGGTAGGTGGATGGATACAAATACAGAGCAACCTGTTGGAGGCTACAAAAGACTTGAGATTTTGGTGGAAGTTCACCCTCAGAGGGTTTAAGGGGCAGAACTATTTTTTTGTAAGATATTGTATAAATGCAGAACATGTGGGGGATAATACCCATGGATCGCTCGTCTGAGTGCGCCAGAGCCAGGCTTTCAACAAATATGACGAGAACTTCGAAGACGAACTGTTCTACCAAGGAGTTTTCCTCTCTGAAAGTTCAAAAAGAATTAGAAGATTAACAACAAACTAAAATGTCAGAAACACGACCGGTTTCAGATTTTTTTTTTAGATGGCTGAACCGAAAGCAATAAAACTGAAACTTTAGCAGGACCCAAGTTGTACCTGAACTGTCTGTAGATGCTGTTGAATGCCAGGGCGGCGCCGAGTCTTTTAAACCCGTTGGGGTGCAGGGCCAGGCTGTAAATGCGCTTGAACAGCGACTTCATGTTGGTGGGGCTCTTCTCCTGCTGCTTGGGTGTGGTTTGTTTTATCGACCATTTGACGAACTCTTCGATGCATCGCCCGCAGAAGTCTCTGAGGGTGCTGTCGGTCGGGTCGATCACGCCGTCCTAAACACATGCTCACTTAGGATACAGCGCATAAAACCTACTGGAGGCCCACTGCAGAAGCCCCAACAAGTCACATACCACAATCGCCTCTAGAACGGCCACTGTGTCTTGGCTCTCGAACTTCTTCTTGTTTGTGAACCAGTGAATCAGCTGCATGACCAGGGGTTCAAAGAGCTGCCTGGTTACCTGTGCAAAATATCAGAATTTTTACATGAAAATGTTCAAATTCAAAATTAACCTCTGAGAGAACCGATTATCTGCTTTAGGCATTTGCAAATCTCTCCTAATGAGTCCTTAAACACATGCGACTAAAGCGGTTTTCTCCTGATCCCCGCACCTGATCAACATCGCAGGCCAGGCGCAGCAACACGGGAAACAGCTTTTTGTGCAGCTTGTACATAGGAGGCAGTCTGTTCTCCCCTTCCACCATCTGAGCACTCTTCCCAATCATGTAGACCACCAAGCTGTGGAGCAGCTCGCACGCCGCCACCTGAGAAGGCAAATGAGACGATGGTGAAGATCTGTTTCTCCTCGGGAGTATCTAGGGGGTGAGGGGAAGACACACTTTGGTCTGTCTATCGCTTGTGGACAGAGCCAGCTCGCTGATGCGGGGCAGAAAGGGATCCAGGTAGATCACCGGCTTCATGTCGGCGAACGGCACTGCAAAGCTGAGTCTTTTTTCCGAATCCCAGGCAACTAATTTCTTCATCATTTCTTCTGATGAGACCACTGCGAGCCAGATTGAGGAAAAAACAAAAAAAACAAACTCAGTCGGCCATTAAAGCACTCTACACATATATTGGAACCTAAAACTAATTGAATCTTGAACTGCAGTAGCCTAATCTAAAAAGAAACAACTGAAAGTGAAAAAAGGAAAACAAAAATCCAATTTTTACGGAGAATACATTTAATTGGTGGGAATACCAGGACAATGCCTTTTCTGTCCCACCTTCACCAACAAACTAAACTCTGCTGGCATTTTATCACGACCCACATGCTTCATTTAAATCAAGAGTTCTACACTTTTAATGAAGTGTCATCCTGTTCCAGACCTAAAATTTGAGGGTTCACATTCCTTTTAAGCTTTATTTTTATGAATCTTATTTAATAGATTTCTGAAACGGGCAGGCGTTAAAAATAGAGCCCGTAAAAAACTACAAAGAAGAGGGAGAAAGATACAAATGAAGAATAATTGGAAACAATGAAAGGAAAAACAATTATTTTTCCATGAACTATGTTTAGTTTTCATGCTTTTCCAGACTAGAATAGGAGATCAAGTTTTTTTCATCACCAAGGTTTGGCATAAAACCAAGACTTGAGTTCTTGACTGTGTCTCCTCCAAAAAGGCCCTGGGAACTCGTTTTAGATTCCTAGGTATCCCATAATCACTGTGTGCAACAGTGTGGCTAAAACCTTTAAATTATACTTGGTGTTTAAATCTCTACCAGTAACAAGGTTCCTGTTCAGCTTTCCTCCGAGATGACCGAGCAACTTCACCACTCTGAGCCTCAGCATGACGAGAGGAGCATCTTCCTGCACCGAGAAAGCAGTTACACAATGCTGGATTATGGGATTTTAGTTTCTGTTGCACATCGCTATTAAGTTCATGACTTTTTTATTTTTGACCAGGGTAATAAATTGAATTGATTGTAGTTTTCCCCTCTGCTCGTGTCCTACCGATGAAAGCTGATTGGATTTCTTGAGCAGCCTCGTCATCACTCTGCCGTATCCTCTGTCTCTTCTTGAAGACAAAGAGGACATCACCTCCCAGTTGTTCTCATCTTTGTCTAAAGCGAAATGAATCAGAGTTAGATCTTCTATTACTCTGTAGCAGAAACACAAGCACCCCCCTCCCAGCGCTCCTTACCCCTGGAGGAAGTGGTTTTCAGGTATCCATCCAGGAGTGGCAGGATGTCAGTGTAGCAGGGCTGCATGGTCTCCGGCGGAAGGTGGGAGGACCAGTCTTCGAAGGCGTCTAAGGCTGTGTTTGCGAGAGGGACGTGACTCAGACCCAACCTCAGAGCCGTCTGCAACGATCCAGGAATGAAAGAGAACATCTTTAAAACCGGACGCTCTATTAAACTGTTGACTTTGCATTTGTGCAGCTCATTAGAAAAGGCGGTAATTCCTCATTTCTCCTCCCACATTACAGAGATTTGTAAACTGTTTGGCTTCTACAGTTGACCACCAATTCTGACTGATTTATTATAATTTAAATATTATTCTTCAGCATTTGTAACATTAAATATTACATAATTTTAAAAATTCAAAAAAACAATAAAAAAATTCAGTTTCCTGCAAAACCTGGTATATGGTATATTTTTATGCAAGTATATTCAATTCTTTTGAACACATTCTTTTGAATAATTATCAAAATGCGCAAAAGAGTTATGTTTGCATTATATATATATATATATATATATATATATATATATATATATATAAAATGAGGAATAATAAAGCTAAATATAATTTAAATCAGGGGCCTGCAACTTTTACTATCCTAAGAGCCAAACTGCGCTCAATTGAGGTAAATAAAAAATCCTTCAGAGCCGCAAATGTAACATAACCTTTAGAAAAACCTAACTGAATTTTTTTGATAATATTCTACAAGAGTAAAACGTGCAGTCATTCATAAAGGTCCAGATTTTTCTGTCTGCTTTTAGCTTTTAAAAGAAATAAAACCATAAAATTTTAGCAGAAAGAGCATGGATTTACTATATTTTTTGACATTTGTGGCAAAATTATGTAAAACGTACAGAGGACCAAAACTAACAATTAAAAATAAAATCAGAAAAAAAAAAAATATATATATATATATATATTTATATACACATACTTGGTCTTCCTTTCCTTTATTTGTGCAGTTTTGTGAAGAACTATTTGTTTTTTTTCCTTATTTCATGCATTTTTGTTAAAAAATGTATTTAGTTTTTCATTTTCCATATTATGTGCATTTTTGTCTATATATATATTTCTTTTTCCTTATACATGCATTCCTTGTTTTTACATACCCTCTTCTCTTTTTACTTTACCATATGCATTTCTGCTTCATTATGCAAATATGGAGAGCTGCCTTTCTTGGGCCAACTCCTCCACTATTGGTCAATAAACAGGAAGGAGCAGGATCCATGTGCAGATTGACTGTGCATGCCAGCGAAAAGCCACTTCCTCCAAAATCTGGAAAACTAACGGGTCAGCTTCATTATTCATGTCTGCAGCTAACTTGAGTAGCCTCTCACTCAAAATGTCTACGTGAAACAATAAATAGTCATCACTGACTATTACTTTTAGCTAAGATAGCAATGGCCTTAATTCTTCAGCAGTCAACAGACATCCCTGGTGGGACATCACTTCTTATCAAACAAGGCGTTCTCCTGAAATAGCCAAAAGCACAGGCATGCAAAATCCATCTTCACAAAATAAATATTTTACTTGACAAAAATGCATGTATAAGGAAAAGGAAAAACAATATATATTATTTTTTGATAAAAATGCACATACAAAAAAAAGGAAATACAAAATATTTTGTTGACAAAAATGCATGTAATAAGAAAAAGGACAAAACAGATACATTTCTTCGCAAAAATGCATGTATGAGGGAAAGGAAAAAACAAAATATATATATTTCTGCTTTTATTTTTAATTATCTCACCTTTGCTCCTCCATAAAAATGCACATAGTTCAAAACCGAATGACCAGAAATTTGGATCTAAAATTTTTGGTTACTTTTAGTGTCTCTCTATATCATTGAAATTCAAAGCAATTATTCAATGAAAAAAACCCAACACCCGATAAATTTATTACTGAGGAAAAGAAAGCTTTTTTTTTTTACATTTTATTTTTAGCCAAAGTTCCTGAGAGCCATAGTGGAGCCACCTGTGGCTTCAAAACCACATGTTGCAGACCCTTGATTTAAATAAACCTAAATTAATTAAACAAAACTTTCAAAAAATTTTAATGAAAGAGACAAAAGGTAAATAAAGGATTAAAAAAATATTTGAAATTTTTAAATAAAACAAAAAATGCTAATAAAAATATATTTAAAACAATAAATAAACCCCCCACAATAATAGAGTTCTTAATAAAAACTAAATCTATGCTCAAAGATCTTTTCAGATTGTTCACAGAAACGGCCAGATGGTTTTAAATTCAGAGAAAACACAGTTTCCACTTTTGAGTTGAATCTTCACTTCTCCTAAACCCCTAGTAGTTACCTTATTAAGCAGAACAAATCTAGGAACTGTTCTACCTCCAGAGCAGGACAGTAGGCCTTCATGTCCAGAGCAACAATGTTGTGGTGCAGCGAGAGGACAAACGTCAAGCAGGAAGCCAGCAGCTCGTCCTTGTACTGCTTCATTCGGACACACACCTGGAGAGAAACACACGTGTGTGACAAAGTGTCTCAGCAAATGTCCCCTGAACAACTGAGCGCTAAAAAAAACCCCATAATGACTATACCTCTTTTCCAAACTTTGAGAAGAGAGCAAAGCAGGAACTTCTGACCGGATCATCTGAGGCAGAGCTTCTCAGACCCACACCCTGATCAAAAAACACAAAAGCATGGATGGTGTGATCTTTAATGTTTTCATTAGGTGTTTTTGTATTTATTATGAAATTAACTTAAAGGAAATATGACCTGGTAGTATTTGATCTTCTTGGCGATTTTCATGGCGACTGACAGCAGCTTATAAAAGCCGCTGACGAGTGGGTTTCGGATAGAGTGCAGGACCAGTTCGTGGCTGAGGGGATACATCCAGCAGTGGAAGTACTCCACGTGTTTGTTCAGCAGCAACTCACTGCACGAGAGACCAAAACTAAAGTCTTCACCGGCTTCATTGTAAATTAGTGTCTGCTAGTTAGAAACCTGTTGGATGCTCTTGGTCTCATATTAGTACCTGCAGAAGTCGACCAGGTTGATGAAAGCGGTGAAGTCTTTGATCTTATTGGGCAAGAGGTGGGCGGTGGGGTCCGACGAGGGCAGGACGTGGGCTGCGTCGTCGAGGGCCTGATCGACGCGAAGACAAAGCGCCAAGGATTACGGTCGGGATCACCGGATGAAAGAGGAACTCTCAGCATAAACAGGTTATGATGTAGTTATGTAAAGAACCGCGCTCACCTCATCTCCTGTCGCTATTTTCTGCACGGATAAGTCCAACTTTTCCACGATGCGCAGAACTGACCTGACCAACTCGTCGTACAGAAGGCGGCTCAAAGAGCCCAGAGCCGCGTTCTGACTTTCAAAAGCTCCGTCTAAAAATCCAGAATCCTGCAGGAAAAGAAACCACACCAAAAAGAAAGTTCTGATGAATAAACAGCCACTCAGTTCTGGCAACAAGAGCTTTGGCGAATAGTGTCAACAAGTCCTGCCAATAAATGAAGCTAGAATGTAACACATTAACAGGTCACTTCTGAACTGGAATGGAATGAAAACCAGAACTCCACCTTTAGCTGATCACATTCCAGAAGAGCCTTATAGAGGGGGAGGTAATTGGCACTGGAAGGAACTTTCCATTTTCCAGTCCGAACTTCAGAGGACTCAGAGGAACTGTCCTAAAAATATATATATATTTTTTTTTAAAGAAATTGGGAGAAAAAAAACGATGGTGCTTTCACAATGAAAAGAAAGTTCAATGTGGACCGTGATGACTGACCTCAGACAGCATGATGGGTTTTGAACAGACTCGAATCAAACCCTGGTGCACTGAAATAGACCAACAACATTGACCTCTGTCAAACACAGGTGTACAGAAACAAAACGTTTGAATTGATCTTTAAACACGTTGATTTATTCAAAATGAAGTATGTATATACCACTTTATTCTGAATAACTGCAAAGTGGTTTTGTCATATTACTATTAATTCTCTTTTTTATACTGTTCTTTGCTGCTGTTACAAATGAAATAAAGGACTATTTTATTCTATTTTATGCTATTCTATTCAGTGGACACACCCCTGGTAAAGAGCCATGAGCAATAAAATCATAAACCAATTCAAAACGTTTGACACACATTCTTCACAATCTAAGTGAAAAATGAGCACTTGCTTTAAAATCTATATCAAAGTATAATAAACCAAGAGCTGCAGCCACACAAGCCTTCCCTAATAATTGCCCAGAGCAGGAATAGAGGAGGTGCAGTGATTTATGGCTAATAATGATTTTGTTTTCGAGAAGGCCCTGTTTTCTATGCATATCGATCTATGGATTGGGAGACAAGGTTCTTTTGTTCCAAAGACAACATCATGGAATATCCACGTAAGTCAAATTGTCTCATGAATAAATGGTTAAAGTGTGGGATGTTAACAGGCTCCTACTAGGAATATGTTAGCATTAAATGAGTTCAACGTTGTGCACACACTCGCATGGCCTGTGCTAGCCTAAACAGTAACCAGGCTTCTTGGGGGGAGACAATAAATCCAAAAGTTCACAATGAATTTGAAAGAAAGAAAGAAAGAAAG
Organism: Apricaphanius iberus; assembly: GCA_028564705.1. NCBI lineage: Eukaryota > Metazoa > Chordata > Actinopteri > Cyprinodontiformes > Aphaniidae > Apricaphanius > Apricaphanius iberus. The sequence goes on from JAPXFQ010001470.1 coordinate 344,006, forward strand.
AAAGTGAAATATATGGCTTTTATACCACTATTAACTCGTCACAAAAAGCAGTTTTAAGATGTTTTTGGGTGAGAAAGTAGACCTTTAAACTTAATCTATACAGTCAGTTAATTAAGAATCTGTCTAACTTAAAATGTTCTCTGGCGTTTTCGGAGCAGCTCAGCATCACAAATAGGCTGCAGTAGCTGCAGGCTCAGCTGGCGGTTGGAGTGTGTTTTCCCTGCTCAGCCGCTACATATTATCTGTTAGTAGCGGCTAAAAGTGACATATAAAGGGTTTAGTATATGTGGCGGGTTAACTCCAAGTATCAGAAGATAAAATATAATTTTCTCTGGAATTTGTGATACTTATTTAATTAATATTGGTATTTTATAAACTGTGGTCAAAGTTTATAAAACTGTTTTAACACATTACCCGTTAGTGATCAAACAGAGCTCTGTACACATTTCCCTGAGATTGGATCAGTGGAGAATAAACTCTTTTTTTGTTTTGTTTGATGCAGACAGCAGAGGGAGAGACCAGAGTTCCAGGATTTGATGCGACGTCCCAAAAGCTCCGAGTGTCGTTCTTTACCCGTGTCCTGCATAATCTTCTTCAGTCTCCTCATCTTCTCTCTCTTTTTTTTCTTTTTTCTAGTTAGTCACCTATCAATTTGCTGTACTTCTTAATTGGTTTGTGTCATACTAATAAAAAAAAAGTTTTACTAAAAACATTTAAGCTATTTATGTTGTATCTGATATGAGTTTACCTGATGATGACAAAAGACAATAAATTTGTTAATCCGTGTTTAGTAGTTTTGTAAATAAATCATGTAGGTAAAAAATGTAATACCTTAAACTTTTAGTGCTTAATCCAGTGCAAACTATAATCAAGTTAATCAATTAATTGTCTACCTCTAAAGCTGGTCATCATGAATTTTGTCAGTTGAGGAAATTAATTATTCGAAAGCAAATAGTTTTATGAAGGAAGCAAGAGTTTTCATTCTAGTGAACACTCGTGTTTCACTAAGGAGTGTGAAAAAGTAATATGAGCCATGTAATTAGTAGAATTTTATAATCAGTAATGAAAACTTCATTATTTTACAGGTTTTGTATTTTGCATCAGCATTACTTATTAATTTTGAATATTTCACATGTATCAAAAAGGTTTTTTCTTATTTTACTATTGATTATAAATGTCTAAATAATCCCATTCCTGAGTAAAACGGGACAATTTATTGAAATTCTGGAATGATGGCAGCTGAGCAGCGACATCAATCTACCGTACTCCGTTCTTGAAGAACGAACTTTCAACTGTACTCACCACAAGACGCAAGAACATACTTGCGTACTTAGGTATTGATTAACGGCCCATATAATTGGATGGATAGAAAAAAATTACAGATGTATTATATGGGTTGAATAGATATATTAATGTGGATTGATGGATATAAGAGATCCTAATCGAATCCACTGTTTAAGTCGTTAGCCACTGAATCCAGTGTTTGCTGGCTTAACATACCCACAGAGCTGATAAAACTCCACAGTACCGGTCCTTTGGAGGCCACGGCCACAAACACCTTCAAGATCGACCTGCTGCAGGCAAACTGCATTCTCTCGCTGTACTGAGGGAAGCTGTCAATCTGCACCACAAGGAGGCGTTCCAGGAGTGGAGTATAAACTTCTGGCACCTGAGCGCAGAAGGCAGCCGTTAAATCACACAGCACACCATCCCCTTTTCATTTAGCATAACGAGTCCTCATTTCTCTACCTTGTCCAGATGAATAAGGACACTGGCAATGGAGTCCAGGAAGCTGGGCAGCTGATAGAAACTGTCGTCTTCGCTGTCAGACTCGGTCAGATACATCTGCTTGCAGCGCTGAATTAACTCCGTGTACATCAGGTCCACATCCTGGGGGCATACCTTCTTGCACGGCTGCAGAACAAAAGCAGGCGTTAGGATCGCAGGACAAATTATTTTGCTATAAAAAGGAATTGATTTTTCATTTCTGTATAACATACAGCTGCAAAGAAGCCGTATCCACGTATGGCTATAGACAGCTCCTTGTGCGTCGATTCCATGGTTTTAATGATGCTGCAGAACTTTTGCATGAAGAACTTCAGCTTGCTTTTGTGCTCTTCAATGTTGTCCGCCACCAACAAGGCAACCTGGGAGAAATTCAGCGATAGCACACAGGACTTCAGGGGAATTAATCATGAAATGAAAGAAGCTTACACCGAGGCTTGGGATCAGAGGTGTTTTTCTTTAACCTGTTTGAGGAAGGCTTCAAGCGCGCCGTAGCTCGCCTTCTTCATCTCTGCGTTAATATGTCCGCAGAGCTTAGACATGGTCTCGAAAAGGGCCCTGCAGTGGTCCATGAGGCAGCTGCTGAACTGGGACGCATGTCTGGCGAACAACCGGAGCCCAGCTGTCAAAGAAGGACGCACCCAGAGATATTTTACTCCAAATTATTAGCGATTGGACAACGTTTCGCTTTAAAGGATAAGGGAAGGCTCACCAAACGTGACAGCGTAGCGTTTCATTTCCATCTGCCCAAAACAAAACAACAATCAAAACTTTTTTTCCTTCAAATTTGCTACCTGCAAAGCTCTAAACAAGTATTCATAACCATTGAATTCTCTCACATTCTGCCATTTCACAACCACAAACATGGGTATTTTAAATTGTGAGGCGACCAGCATAAATAGCACATAATTGTGAAGATACAAAGAGATAGTCAGAGAAAGCGGTGATGGTATTAGGCTTTCTAAAAAAGAAATGCTTTAGTTCACTCATAAATAATTATAAAAGGCAACACGAAGAGGTGACTTTCAGCATTTATGTTCTATGTTTATATACAATGGGCCTGATTAATACAAATTTTTAAATAAAGAGCGCAAAACTGCATGTGCCTGAAAACTTTTGCACCTGGGGTTGTCCTATATTTGCGGGGGATCTACTAATATTACGCGTGCAATTCATTAAATGATCAAGAAGCAAGATTCAAATGAGGACTTTGTGTCCGTTGCTCTGTGTACCAGCCTTTGTGCCCCATGCACTGTGCTGTGTCCAGAGACAAGGAAATAGGTCAAGTAAATTTATGATGCATCCCTCGGAAAAAGGGGGGAATTGACTAAATTGTCAGGTTTATGGCTTTTAGAGTGTTATTTACTATTAGCTTATGAATTTTTTTGTTTGTCAGTAATAAACTTATGTTGAATGTTGCGGCGCAGAGTTAAGACAAGCCTTTCAGAGGCAGCCTGTGCAAAAACGTTGACATTTGATAAATCACTCTGCGTGTGGAATGGGTGGATAGTGGATGTTCTCCCAATATTTTTGCATCTTCTGACAGAAACACATTGCATATTTATCAAGGGCAAAAGCATGTTGGGTCCCACACAACCATTGGGTGAAACTAATTTCTATTCTAGCTTCAACAGGAGAAGAAGAGAAGCTAGCTGGAACAAAAGGCTTTGAGGCTTTTTTAGGGGACTCACAATCGTGATTTTCTTTTTAATCGAAATCGATCAACATAGCATCACAACCTTTGCATCGACATCAAAAAGACAATCGCAATTACCTCCTCCCATGTTTACATACTGTAGCATCACTAGCGTCCCACTCGGACTCTGTAGCAACAGTTAGCAGGCAACCGTCTATTTACTCAGATTTCCTCATCACAAGGAACCACACATTGTATTTTGCCTAATAAGTAACTCTCACTAGTTCTCCTACAACCAACAACACCACCTGGTAATATTAACCGCTGCATCACTATAAGAGCATCCCAGTGAACACAGCGCACCTCTACAAAGCATATTAGCTGACGCTTGCAAGTAGCTATTGGCTAAGCTACAGTTAATCCACAGCTAGGAAAAATGAAGAAAGAAACAGCGGGACCAGAGCTAAAGCCGCACCTTCTACTCTCAAATCACCAGTGAGAAAATGTTGACTTCCCCGTGAGTTAAGTCCACATTCTCGTTGTAAACAAGAGGACCACTGTTTGCTGCACATTAGCTGGTTTCTCTGAGCAAGCCGGAGCTGAGAGTTGTTGTGCTGCAATAACTAAAAAGAATCAATAGATGGCAGCTACCTTCTGTTACTAATCATTTCTGTAATTTGGGCACTACATACTTTATATTGAAAGGATAATTTATTTAATATGGTCTTTTGGCGGTTTTGAACACAACAAAACAGGGCGCTGTGTTTGCTTACATGCATTTTTTAGAGTATTCTATTATAATCTGAACTTCTAGTACTGATTTTGTTGTAAAACCTTGAATGTAGAAAAAAAATTACATTTGCCTGGCTTTCAAAATCTTGATCTTTGTAAAATGTATCTTGTCTGCCTCGCCGGACAAACTCAATTTTGTAGCAGGCAAAAGTGACAATTAAAAAGGTTGCTGAGCCCTGGCCTAGTCAAATTCTAGCCCTAAATGCAGTTTATATGGACACAGATGGTTATGGAGCAACTAGAAAACGTATGTTTACAGTCACTCTCCGTGTCTGTTGAAGCGTAAAAAGCTAGTAGAGACAATGGGGGGGGGAGCAGTTTTACATCATACTGACTCCAAGAACCAAAGAGCACAATTCTTCAAAATTATGTACTACTTTGTGTTGGTGCATCTGAAAAAGTCAATAAAACCCAATGAAAGTACTGATCATAACATGCCCATGGATATATTTAACAGTGTATTATTAGAGTCCACTCTGTGACAGTGACCTGAGGAGTGATGGCCTTTAGGGCATATTGAAAGACCTCTTTGGATATCACTGGGTCTGCAAGTGAGAACAGGCGCTAGTTGAACAATTTTTCTTTATCTTACAATTATCAGAATCATCAGAAACGACATAAATGTGTTGACCAACATGAGATCGCCCACCTTCTTCGTTGGTTTTAGTGAAATTGACCATCAGGGCAGTTATTCCTCGTAGGCACCCAGCCACAACCAAAAGCCTCGGTTCTTTTGTAGAGGAGGTCATCTGAGGAGAGTAGAAAAAGGAGACTCAATCAGGATGGCACACTTGTGTGTTGACAGATAAAACTTTGCATCCATGTCCAAACGTAATTTTAGTAACAAGTTCTGAGTATTAAAACAGGCGGGAACTCCAGATTAGGGTAATCAGTCTCATACGCTCACACACTCCTTATCTTTTTGCGGTTTCTAGCATTAAATCAAAGACAGGAAACACAACCTGCTCTTTGAGCTCCGCAAGATAGGCCTTGTATAACTTGTCGGAGTTGTTGACCATTTCACTAGGATGAACCTCCGCCAGAACTCCTAACAACTCGTAGATTTTGCCGAGAACTGAAGACAAACAAAATAAGAGGAAAACCTTTTTTAAAACGGGAGTACGTCATTTGCAGGTTAGCGCAGAGCTCAGCAGGTATAAAGAAGACTCACCCGAGTCGGGTAACTTGCTCCGCTGACAGAGCTCGCTGTAAAATTTGTTGAAGATGTCGCAGATTTTGAACTCTGCAGCAACGCTGGAGGCCTTGGTCGTTTGAAGAACCTGCAGGGAAGTTGATGAGAGGGATGTCAGAAGGGAAAAGAAGGTCTACTTTTAAGATACAGAGCAGTGAAAAGAAGTTTACACCCCAACCATTAAATCAAACTAATTTAATGTCAATGATTTCCTGAATAAATAAAACTCTAATTTCAATATTTTTTTCGAAGGGAAAAAAGCTATCCAAACAGACCTGGTTCTATATATGTATAAAAAAAGAGGATTGCCCCATTAATTGGTTCTGCCAAGGCTGCTGCCAACATTAACTATTTTTACACCGCTGTTGAAATACTTTTGACATTTCTGATGTAATATTGATAGCTTTTAGGATTACTAAATCTATAAAAGTCTGTGTTAGATGTTGGAAGGCAGGTCAGTATGCATATATTTCCGTGTAATGTTGTCCTCCTTGTTTGATCAACAAATCTGTGATTAAAACCTCCTAAAACTACTGAAGGAATTCGCTCTCATCCCTTTGTTTAAGAAAATATCTGATAACACCCCACTCTGGAGAATTGTTTGCTGCTCATTTAAATCAAATCAAATTTAAGTCCAGACTTTCACCAGAGATAAAATTGTAGACCTCCACAAGGCTGGAAAGGGCTACAAGGCAGTTGTGAAGCAGCTTGGTGAAAGTAGATCAACTCTTGGGAGCAAATGTTAGAGAATGGAAGAGGCTCAAGATGACTGCCAGTCTCTCTCGGACACGCCAGATCTCACCTCGTGGGGTATCACTGATAATAAGACAGGTGAGGAATCAGTCAAGAACTACACGGGAGGAGCTGGGACCACAGTTTCGAAGGTAGAAACATTATGCCGTCATGTTTTAAAATCATGCACTGTACATGGGAGATAGTCAGATGAGACCAAAAGTAGAACTAAACTTCACTCGCTGTGTTTAGAGGAAATATAAGGATGAGCTGCATCCCAAGAACACCATTCCTGCTGTGATGCACGGGGGTGGAACCATCATGCACATAGCTATTGATCTGTAACTCAATACTAGCAAATGTGGAACAAAAATATACATTAAAAACAACCTTTATAAGCAGCTCCAACACCGGGGTCCTACATTTGGCAACTTTGTCCTTTGTGTAGGCACCCATGCACATGTCCTGGATAACGACAACAGTTAATAAAACACTAAACCATTCTGTCATTAGATGTTAAACACCAAACTTACTACGTGGGCAAACGTACTCTTATATCCGTGGCATAGGTTTTCTCCCAGCCTTTGACCCTCTGCGACACTTTGTCCAGAAATTTCTCCAAAAACTGTAGGATTTCGACGCGGGTGTCCCGCAACTGGAGGAAAAAAATCAAATGTGATGCCAGCTTCGACATCGATTAGTGACAGAATAGTGCAAAAAATGCTCACCTCATCCAATGGCAGCGACTTCCTGAAGAAGCTAAGCAGTCCGTAGTCCTTGGAGAACAGCAGTGATGTCTGTAAAACTTTGGAGGATGGAGACAGAAACAGTGCAGGTTTCAGTTCTTCTAAAGTACCATGCACAGCAGTTTAATTTCTACTATAAAAACATTTTCAGGTCTTAATCAATCTGGGTTTAGCCCCAACTTTGGACATAATCTGTTTCTGGCAAAACACTAACATATTTTAAAAGTGTTTGTTTAGCATGGTTTAACTATTTTTAGGCTTTTTACAAGGTTCAAACAGTTATCGGGTTTATTAAAAAGCACTTTTCTACAAGACGAACTAACAACTATCACATGTGCATTACTAGAGCGCCTCATTCATCGGTATAATCCACCGCTGTCGACAGCTCAAGCACGACTGAGCTCAAACTCTGATTGTGTGAAAGGAGTTTGGCGCCGTTTGTTTATGTGATCGTCTGTTTTACCCAGTTCATTCTCGGTGGATGTTAGCATGCACTCCTGTCCCAGATCCCCGATAATATCGTGACATTTGAGGGCTGCGGAGCGGCTGTCTTCGTCTGAAAGTGATTCGTGAAGTTTGAGAAGAAGCCCCTGAATTCCCGAAGCAGGGCTGGTCTGGGAAGACATGACTGCAGCCGGACCGGCGGTGCGAGCTGAAGCAGTTCTGCTAAAAGCTCGGCATCACTTTTGCTAGCTGGAAGAGAAGTCAGGTGGGGGAATAGAATGAGGTCAGAACGAAACGGACGCGCCAAGAGTGACAACACTCAAATCCCACACCAGGAAGAGCGAGAACAGGATATCACCTGGGTGAGTTTCAAAATAAAAGCCGTGAACAAATATTTTCTACCCTGCAAAGAAAGCAGTTACTTATAAACTCGTTTACTTTACTAAATATTGTTTAATTCAAGTTTTTTATTTACTTATTTGACCTACTTGTGTTTCCTTTAATTCACTTCACTTAATGTAGGCTATATAATTACCTTGTTTAACTTGCAATAATTGCTTTGCTTTACTTTGGTTACAGAATGTAAAATTAAAATACGTCATGTTTACTTTAGTAGCAGTTAAATCTTGTTGGAATTAAGAAAAAAAAATGTTTAAAAGTTTTGTTTTAAAGTCTAGACTATGGAGGACCAAAACGGACATAATTTAAAATAAAAGCGGAAATATATAGGATTTTGTTTTTCCTTTTTTTATTATGCATGCATTTTTGTCGAGAAAAAAATAATATTTTGTTTTTCCTTTTCATTATTACATGCATTTTCTTTAAGAAAAAAAATTGCCACAAAAAATGTATGTATAAGGAAAAGGAAAAACAAAATTTATGTATTTTTGCTTTTATTTTTAATTGTGTCAGTTTTGGTCCTCCATAAAAGAGAACCTCTCACTGCACTACGTTAAACCCTCCAGCAGATGTCACCAGTGAGCGCTCCTTGAACACAGCATCTATGTACATTCATACAGCCAAACTGTTGAAACCCTGTCACCAAAAGCCAACAAAGCAGCAGAGTATTACTTTATCAAGGTTTAAATAAAAATATTTCATAAAAAAGTCTCAGGCTTTGAAAATTAATAAATGTACAACAGATAGAGAGCTTTTATATTAATAAAATAACACTAGTATTTAATGTATTTGGGTTATTCAGGAATTAAAATTGGGACAATTATAATTTTATTAGCAGAACTGTTATATTTTTTTGTTTGGATATTGACAATAATTGCAAAACGATCAACGGAATGAAAACAGTTTTTTCTTTCACAGTGAACTTGATCCTCAAAATCCGTATCCAACATGAACTTTTATGGTTTGGCTATTGAAACACTCTTTATTTAGCTGAAAAACCTGGGTGTTTTGAATTTATGTATTTGTTCACTGCACAGTCCTTGTAGCTTGGCAAGATTTATTGTCTTAAATCTAGCCAAATTATCATCTCCGTCTTGTTTGGAGCATTAAAAAACAGCTTCCAGTTTCAGGGTTTAGATGATCAGACTTGTTTCAAGTAAATGTTAATTTTTTTCTATTTAGACTGTATATCTAAAATTTAAATATTTTACATTTCTTTCAAGTAAAAAATAGTTTTCAGATGCAATTTAAAACAAAAATATTTCTCAAAATACGAAATATTCTCTTTTTTTCACTTATTTTTAGCTTTATTTAGGTCTAGAAATTATTCTTATTTCAAGAGATCTTAGTAAGAAAAATGTGCTTTCTGCATTTACAGATAATTTCACTTGTTTCTACTAAATTTTCACTAAATACAAGTTTATTTATGTAGTATTGAGGACATTTTTGCAGTCTTTGTAATATATGAAAACATGGATAGTTAAGTTATCTCGAACAGTGAGGTATAGCCTACATTATTTCATAGCTTTGGTTTAGTAAAGCAAACCATTCATGAAGATATGTTATGAGCTTTACATTAGAGTGTTGATAAGACCTTGTTTTTATTCATTTATCTTGTCTATTCTCATGTCAGATGAAATCTAAAAACAATTAGCCTAGTTCTTAATTGTGTGATTATTATTATTTTTGTTAAATGCAGAGATTAGAGTTAATCCAATGTTATCAATAAGCATATTTAAAAGTTTGCTTTCATTGGATTCTCCTGCTTCACTTCAACCATTTTATGACAAACTAGCTTTAAACTGTGTGACTGTATTTAATTTTTTTATTAAATGATCCTGGATTTGTATTATTATTATTATTATTGTATTTGATCAAATAAATTTGATCAATATATTTTAGTTTAAACATTTTCTAACAACTATATAGACAGCTTCAATTATATAGTTTTTAACTAATATTGCGTTGGTTATTGTATTGTTGTCAACGACACACCTAATCGCTGACGTCTGATTTCCGCGCTGGCGTTTATTTTGAAAGGCTCAACCGGATGTAGCGACGTTTATTTTCAGCGCTTCACCTTTTTAAACTTCAGGCACCTGTTGTTCAGAGGACTCAGTAGAAAACTCCACACACGGGGAGTGCATACCTTCACCTTCACACCCACCGACCAGTTGCAGTTCCACTATCCCATGGACAGAGAAGGGGCTCCCACGCAGAGGAGCTGAACCGCACTGTGACCGCTTTTATTGCGACTGTGACAGATAAGGATATTACCGTTTCCCTGTGGATTAATTCCTCTTCTTCTTTCTCGTCTTCGGATTTTTTTTCCTCCACTTTTAGGACTTTTCTCTCCCCCCCCTTCCTGTAATGTTTAAGGATCCGACAGCAGCAGGTGCGTACGTCCAGTTTTGTCTCCTCTAAACTAAAGTTCTGATTCTCGTTTAGCGGTATATCACGGTCAGGCAGAAGTTTTTATATATAGACAAATAACGTCCACGCAACTTCCCTATAACGACCCTCTATTATTTGTTTTTGTGGATTAAAGAAAAAAAAAATACACACATTTAATTCGAGGAAAACCACCTTTATCTTTTTCGCGTCATTCACAAATACGTCAGATTTCGCTTTAGGGGGTGTCTTTCTTCTCAACTAAACGCCAAGAGATTTATTTATAATTTTTTTGAAGCGCGACATTTAAAGTCGAGATTTGGTTCCTTTTGTAGCTGTCGTGCCACCCACAATAAATCTGTCCATCTTAGCGCATCCTGTCAGTGTCAACAGGAATGTAATTTTGCGTACTTTTCAAAGTGGAAAACGCCAGAAATAATGCGGCTATATGAATTGCGTTCGTTTGTTCATAGCGAGAGGGGACACTGATTCACCTTAAGGTGCCTTAAAAATATACTTTAATTGGCTGTGTACTGGTGAAAAATGTAATGTGTATGTAAATGTAGTTAAATAAAAATTGTACTCTTAAACCAGTAAATTATTGGACCAGTTGAAGGTTTTATACTGTCAGCCAGCAGCTATTCTCGACGAATAAAGTTCTGAAATGTCATCAATACAATAAAATGATCTCATTTACTAAAACCGGGGGAACATTATGATAGTGTTGGATAATATTCACTTAAAATGTTTTCACCAGCATTTTGTGGTTCCTATGATATGATGATAAACATGCCAACAAAGAATAAATAAAATCAGATATTTTTCAGTTAAGAGTCTCTGATAGGCACTATCAGAAAAGGGTCATTTTAACACAACATATATTGGTGATATTGTGAAATCAGCACTAGAAAAATGATTCAAACAGCAGAAGTAATCATCAGTCAAATAGTCTGTTCCCCTATGATTCAGTTTGATCTCATCTTTACAACAACTATGTTATATTCTAGCTATTGTTAAAAGATGCAATAGTTGAAAATCAATATAATCTACAGTAGCTCTAGTGGGGACAATCAAAGTAAAAATAAAAAAAATCACATGCTGAAGATTGTTAGCAAATGGCTCATTGAAGTTATTTCATTATATTTCTCTTAGGAGAAAGAACAGAAGAAATCCAGAATAGTTCAGTATTAAACCTGGTCACAGATTACACATATCAAACTGATTCCCCTGGCGTGTCTCACTGCCATATTCTTCATGAAATCCCAAAAGTTACGGAAAATCTTGAGCATTCTCTTCATTATACTTCCCTCCAAGCGGGTGTCTTCTGTTTTGCTGCAACACGTGCCGCTACAGGAAATCCTTCCTGCCCACAGCCATAATGATTCATAACATCTCCTTAAAGAATTAATTAATTAGTAGGAGCTACAGCAACATTTACTTACCCTTTGGGATCAATAAAGTGTTTTTTGAATTTAAATAAAGAGGTTCATAATATTTCATAAAATTGCTGTTATTTCAGATCAGATTAACACTTTGCTGTCTTCTTTTTTTGTTCCAACAGCGTCCTCCGTCCCTGTTGCACGGCGGCGGTCGGTCTGAAAACGGAGCTGAATCAAAGGGGCGCCAGGGTTGAGGCCTCTGGGCCATTGGACCCTAAAGGCATGCTGGCGGCCATGCTACGCCAGAGCAGCAGCGGCGGAGGATCAGGCGGCGGCAGCGGGGGCATTGGTGGAAATAAACTCACCTTGGGCATCTCCCGACTCTCCAGCTCCAGCTTGGGCTCTGGAGGCCCCTCTAGGTTGGCCAAGAGCAACTCTGTCGGCTCGGATAACCAGGACGTCGCCCCTGCAGACCCAAACTACATCATGCAGCTCGTCAGCGACGTGCGCAAGTTCGCCGACGTGCTTCTGCAGCTGAAAGAGGCCTTCAACTCCAAAGGTATGTTGGGTAGCTTGACGTGTTTGCAGCTATACTGCGTTTGGTTTCCTTTTCCTCTTCTGATGATAATTAAGGATGCACGGATAACCATACCATTTTATTGTACTGGTATCGGTATCAGTTTGTTAACTGATGCTTAAAATGTGGAAAATGCAAGAATTTCACAAAAAATGTTTTTCACAAATAAAACCTGTCTTCCAATTTGTTGCATTTTTGTGTGTGGTAGAAGTATCTGCATTGGTACTTGCTTTCAGCAAGTTTTCGGTATTGTGTTGGTTTTTTTTCGGTATAGTGGCTTTACCTCATTGAACACAATTTGTGTAACTCAGTATTGTTTGTATCGGTATCGTATCCGCATCGGCAGATTCTGAACAAAAAAGTGCATCGGTGCATCCCTAATGATAACGGACGTTTCTAGACTTGCTTTCAGAGTTTACAGAGTTCCATCTTAGTTATTAAAGCAAGCTAATCTGAGTTTAACCGAGCACCTTTAGGTATTTAAAGTGTCATTGGAGGGAACCCGTAAAAGATTTGTTTCCAAAACATCTATGTGGATGTGGGTGTTGCACTCAGCTACACGTCATTATGTCACACTCGTGTAGGTGTGTGTGTATTTTCACACATAAGCAGAGCAATCTAATGTCACCGTCCCTTAACAAAGGGGCACGTCTCTCGTGCTTTCTTATCACTTTGTTTGGTTCCCACACGAGCCCTCCACTTCTTTTTGAAGTCGGCTCTAGCGGCAGCAGAGAACAGGAGGAAAAAAACCAACAACTGAGCGGTGGAATGGGATTGATAATGGAATGTGGCCGACCAACTCGTCCTCTCCTGTGTACACACCATTGCTTTCGATGCAGCGCACACTGTACTCAGGGCCAGGGTACCTGTTTTGTCCTGTCACGGCCTTGGCTGCACGGTCAGTCAACCTGTCTTATCTCGGTCTGACTTTAGTTCTTATCTTTTCCTGTAAAGTAGAAAGTGAGGTTTGTTTAAGTGGGGTAACAACATTCAACTAAAGGTGGGGGAGGATTTGAAAATGATTAAAAAGCTGTCTTGAAGTGAAGCAGTAACTGTCTCCTCCAGTGTGATTGTCTCTTTTGGTAATGATGTGTAAAAAGCCTTAAAATTAATCTCAGAGGCTCTGAGGTCAAGAAAACAACAAGGTTGGAGGAATATGTTAAAACCTGCCTACATACCTACCTACATTCAGGAAAAATGGTTAAAAAGTTTTAAAACAATGAGAACTGTCACCTTCACTTTATTCTGCAACCACACACATACAGGAGGATGGTTTAAAAAAAAAGCTCCAACTTTGAGAGGTGCACGAAAAAAGCAAAAATCTAGGAGTTGATCATAGCTCATAACAACCAATGGACATCTGGTGCTTGTTTGGTGGTGAGAACTTTTAGTGGGAACCCTGCAATTTGGTCAGATTAGAGTAAATGGTGTTTTCACACCTGAACTGTTTAGTTTAAAAGCAACTGTGATTCATTTTAAGGGTGTAACATCGATTTTTATTTATTTATTTTTAACCAATGCACAGCATGGGTTTCTGTCGGAGTTATTTCAACCTACCGAGAGCAAAGCGTCTAGTTTTACAGCTTGTATTTAGCTGATTTGAAACAAAAATTAAAAGATTTAAAATTGTATTCGGTCTGAAAAATGTCCCCCCTTTGTGTATATATAAATAAAGCAGTCCAACTAGGGTCAAACTAAGAAAACCGTACCGCGGAGTCGCTACGGTTCAAGACAAACAATTTAGGGTGGGAAGTATGTCAGGGCGATATGGCTTTTTTTTTTTTTATCATACCAAATCCAATTTTATTCTTTTTTTTTTTACCTGTGTTTTCTTTAAAAAGTTGCAAGTGAAAAAAATTATTTTCAAAAACTTGCTATTATTTCCATCATTTCGTTCTGGAGCTGACCTGAATTCAAAGTCCAACTCAAACCAAGCTGTAAAGTATTCTTGTGAAACAAGATGGTATGCCCCGAGCAATGGAAGTCTAAGTGGTGCATTGGCAAAAAAAAAAAGTGTGTGTGTATATATACATATATATCTATATATTTATTTATTTTCCGAAAAATTACGTCCTCATGTGATCTGGCCTTGATCCAACACAGCTACCAGATGCTGCAAACTTTAGCTAAATGCCCATGTAGCCAGGTTTGCTTTGTATTGTGGGATACGGTAGAGTAGTAAGAACTTGTGAACACTGGTGGCACGTCTTTTCTGTAAAGCATATACCTTTTATTCAACTTTCAAGATAATTCAGCATACTGTTCAGCTAATATAGCAGGAAATAGTATCGAGAAACACAAGATTCACTTCCTGTCTTTGCATTTTGCTTCTCCCGCTCTGGAAAAATCTGACAAATAAATGGACTGAATGTGCCAGGTTCAATTGAGAGCTCAGTGTGTCATCATGTCCAGTGTTAAGTATGGTGGAGGGTCTGTGATGCTGTGGACATAGAAATCTGGTTGAAACCCATGGCATCTTGATTTTTTTTCGACCAGTAATGCTGGCACCAGAAACTTAGTAAAAACAAGCAAAAATTATTACTTAATGTACTTTTTAAAAAACCCATTTCTATAAAAGTTCTTCAGTCTTTGTTAAATGGCCATTGGGCATCAGAAGATGAAGTTGGGAGAAGTCTTTACCAACGTTTCAGCGACCCTGTCAGCACACTTGCAGATCAAAGCTGTAAAGCATCATGTGCAGGAGATTTGGCTCCGTGGCTTAATGTAGCAGAAGAAGGCATTAGCTGAGACCTACAAGTTGAGCCCTCACTGTTTCACATTGTCTGACTGAAGTCTAGCGTAATCAGATACAGTTGCAATTTTCAGTCTGTTTAAAACCAGATTAAATGGGATCGGCGCACAGCGTGTGAGCACAGGTTCTTGCTATGTAGCCCAGTTGCATAGCTGTCATTTTAGACAGTTTGACTTTGTTGCTAAGAAACCGTTGGGAAACCAGTTTATAATCCCTGTTCACTCTAAATTATAATTATCCATGATTGCTACTGATAAACATCCTGAACTGAAAGATCAGTGCTGTTAATGCGAACAGTTTATAGGTCTTGCAAACACTTTTTTTGGTACCAGATTTAATTCAATGCATGCTAGCATGTGTTAGTAAAGCAGAGCATCCCCTGAGATGTTTTGTTGCCGTCTAATTACAGGAAGGTGCAGATCAGGGGTAAAACCAGCCTCACTGCTGCTTTGTAAATGGATCTGTCTTGAGTTTTCATAAATGTCTCTCCATAGCAACAACATAGTAACAAACATTTTTATTTATTGTGTACCATTTTAACGAAAAGCTCTATTACCAATTCAACAAATACTACCTGATTTTATTGTAACTGCAAAGGTATCAAACCCTGGAAGTGGAGAGGTATGGGAAGTTGCAGGTAAACCCAAACAAGATGGAAAGAGGGATTCCTAATGCCTGCTTGAGATCGTAGGAGACTCCCTTCCTGTGGGAGGTTGGGGTCGTCTACTATTGATGCAGAAAGCTTATAACTTTCATTTAAAAAGCAGGCCAGAGTGGAAGAGGAGTCAGTCTTTGCCTCATATGGAGGATGTTGTGTACCCAACCTTGATTTATGGTCGTAAGTAGTGCTGTATTGAATAAAAAACTAGATTCTAAATCAATCGATTCGGATGTCCAAAAATCTGTTCAATCATGTAACATTGTTTGCCCTTTTTACACGGTCTGATTTCAGTCAGACTAAAGCAATAAGTCGAATTTCTCTTGCTGCATTTAAACGCACTGACAGTTAAAATATGAGGGAGCATGGCGTAAGGGTTAGTGTTGGCGCCCCATGTGCGGAGGCCTCTGTCCTCGACATGGCTGTCCCTGGTTCCAGTCCTGTCCTGGTCGACCTTTGCTACATGTCTACCCCCAATTCTGGCTGCTGTAGCCAAAAAGAAAAAAACCTATGAGGAAAAATGACCATTTTAAGGCTTGGGTCTGTTTCCCCCGGTGAACTGTAACCCCCGGTGAACTGTAACCGACACAGCTTCATTGAATTACAGGGATGCAATTAAGGCAACCGCAAAAAAAAACAACTTTTCAATAGCACTGATCTATATCAATATCGCCTGGATCAGCTCACGTTGAGTTTTGCTTGTCCTATACCTTGTAAGGGTTCCTGGACATGACCCCCATTCAGGACAGGACAGGGCAGGTCATTGGGAGGGTCCAGATCGTGCCGTTACTGGGCGAGATCTAAACCTCCCCCTTATTTATATTGTCTCCAAAGCTCAACACAATAGTTCAAACCTCTCATTACTCTAAATCAGCCCCCCACCCAATCTCGACTTCACAGAGCTGGTAGTCACAAGCTATATTCAACTTAGGGCCCTGTACCCCTCGCAACAGTGCCGGCATTCACGGTCAGTGATGTGAGACTGACGCTCATTGTCCCTAGAGGCATCTCCAGACGAGCGAGCTTCGACTATCTGGCCCGCAGTTTTCACCCAAACGTTCCTTTTCCCAAGTCAAGAATAGCTTGTTGCTGCAGGATTGATCCCCTGGGTGCTTTTTCTTAGTCCTTGTTTTATTTTTCTGCCGCTGCTTATTTCCCTTAAATGGACACTGTGATATGGTGGCTCCTTAGTTATGGATGCAGCCAGTAAAGTGTGGCAGGATTCTTTTTTATTTTTTACTTGTGCCTGAGAAGAAACAGCCTCAAGGGGTAGTTCACTGGCCAAAGCAGAGTTTGAAATATTTCTCTGTCAGGATGGAGCTTGGAAGGTCCTGACCTGCTCAAGTGAGCACCTACGAGAGACCCGTCAGCAGCTGGGTGGGATTTTATTTTGAAGGCCGATCTCAGTGAGGGTCACAGAGGATGTCTGTTGAGCTGTGGACGCGGACTCCCTGACATGGGATTAATCCGCCAACAGCTACACAGTGTGTTTGTGCTTCTCATGAGATCAGGAGACGATTGTTGTTTGTTTCAGTATGTATTTAGGGACTGCACAGGTCATTTGTTTTGTAACCATAACCCTCTGTTAAAGGTACAGGTGTGTAATCAGGTGTTTTTTAATGCTTTAAGATCCACCAAGCAGAAGGGTGGTAACGACATTTGTGTCACCAGCTAAAGACTGAAAAGGGCAAAACCAAAACGGTGGATTAGATCTAGGTGCACATAGCAGAATTTTACTTTAAACATAATATACATTTTGTGTGTAAGTGAGAATGAATTCCAAAGTACAGCCATTGTTAGAGCAGACTGGTGATGAGCTAACTTCTCTCAGCGCCTCCCTCTGCTTGTGTGTGTTTTGCTCCTTTCCCATGGAAAATAACCCTGGAGCAGAGTTTGTGTGCTCAGCTGCATCTTGTTCTTGTACTGAACTATTTGCAGAGCTTTTTCTGTCATAAACTGCACACAATTTATTAATTTTTTTTCATTTTTATAGAAAGTACTCCTGGTCCAGTGCTTCCGTGTATGTGCAGTTGGAAGTTGTTCCTTTCCACCACAGCCACATGCTTGCTTAGGATGACGGCTAGCTGCAAAATAGATCACATTTCCCCATTTGGCACAAAAAAAACAATATTTTATAATATATATATATATATATATATATATATATATATAATTAAATCTGAATTTGATTGCCATTGTATTATTCCTATATAATTGCATATAAAAACAAATTGAAAAGAATTATGCAATGTTTATTACATGCACTGATCCAAGATTTATGGCTTATTTCTAATTTTTGTGAAGCAGAGATGACTTCACACTGTGAGTGCGTAAAACAGGGTTTTACTAATATTAAACAGGATTCGAGAAAATAATAGTGTTCATTTCAGTGTTCAGACCTGTCTTTAGCAACAATGCCAAAATTTCCAAATGACTTTTGGTGTTTTTTTTAATACCAAAAAGTTGGCAAAGGATTAACAGCCTACAAAGTGTAGCCTGAATGACCGACCAGGAAGGCTCCCTTGAAACGACTTTTCTCTTCAAGGAACCTTTAGCACCTTTTGTGCTTTCTCTGACCTCATTTTTAAAGCCCACTCTGGTAATAAAACTAACAGAGTAGCACTCAGTTACCGTGTGTTCTGAAAATGAAAAAACAAAACCTCTTGTCCTGTCTCCCTAAACCCAGCTTGAGCTGTTTGTTGTTTCTATATCGCTTCGAGGAACATCTTCAGCAAACCTTACAAATGAGTCATTATTTGTATTGTTGTGTCATTTGTCGCTGTCAGTGGAGGACTCCAAGGAGCTTTAGTCCTGAAGCGCGCTCTGTGATTCACTTTGACTCATCGGCGTCCTCCGTTAATCAGTGTGGGATTTAGTGGATCGCTTTGAGCACGAGCTCTGTCATTCTGGGTTTTAATGATTAACACATACCTGCAAAAAATGTTCCAGCAGGCTTGTGCAATGCCCAGTGACATACTATGACATACTGTAACACATAGTCAATGAGTAATGGCCTAAACGTTTCTACGACAGTCTTTTTTTGTGTGTGTGTTTTTTTTAATATTTTTTTTTTGGTATGCCTTCAAGACGTGGGAAAGCGAGTGGGTTCTCTCCTTTTGGAGGCTGCTTTAATATTCTCTGCTGATGGTAATGCTATGTGGGAAAGTGGTTCTGGTCTGGGTCCTCTGAGAAAGCCTCCATGCCATTTTGGCGAGCTGGATTCTAAATCACCCCTCATGAAATACCAACCTAAAATTAGCCTCTGCTCAGTCTTTTCACAAACCCTTCCAGACTTTCTTAATGGCAGCAGCTAAGCTTTGTTTAACTTCAGGCAGTCTATCCTACCGGGTTTGGGATCCACTGTAAAAGCTTTGCAGCCTCCAAAAAAGTTCCATTTATGGCTCTTTTACGGCTCTCCGACTTAAAGTCGCTGTAAATTTTCCCCCCGAGTACGAGACCACACAGGCCTTTGTTGTTTGTTGAATCTCCTGTTCCACTCAGTGTCTGAGCGTCACACCCAGGTCTACTGTACTCTCCTCATGTTAATTAAGCAGCCTTTTCTGGATGCCTTACATTAGCCTAATTGTTGTGGGTTATCCTCATTTTAAGGCACAGATAATGCCCTCCAGGGATTAAATTCAAGGGTCTTGTGACATATGGTAGACCTACTTACCCCCCCAAAGAACCGAAGCGTGAACTGACCACACATACAATGCACTGTGTGGGTAATAGTTGCATGCTGTATACAGGGGGCAGACCTAAACTCACGTGGCAAGTTTATAGGATGTTTTCATGCTGGAGCCCATGGGAGTTCCTGTATCTCTACCCAACCCCCCTCCCCTCCTTTAAAGAGATTTATGGTTATGGTTGCCTTTTTTTCCCCGCTGGGGCCACTTTGTTCTAGGAGACGGTCAATGTCTGTTACTCTCTAAGGTCAAGCTTCAGGATTCCCACACTGGCCATGAAACATTGGGTGATGATGAGTTTTGTTGGAAAAATCTGGTTACTACTTGTCTGCTTACAGCCAGTTCTTTTATCTTTCTTTTTTGAGGAGGTGGAATACACAAAAAGGTGGTGTTTATTCTCATCCAGTTGTGTGAAAATGAATAAATACCAACATTGTAGTTGAATAGATGCGGAAGATTGAACCATATCCAATTAATTAAGCGCTCAGAAAGGGTTTTACTCTTGAACCTCTTGGGTTAAAACAAACAGAAAAGTCAAATTGAGGCCACAAATAGGCTTGGAGATAATTTGTAGTTGCTTTGGATTACTGGGGAAGAATGTGCTGCTGTTTTTATAATTTCCAAAATATTGATAAATGTGAGCAGCAGAGTTCGAAGCTGAATCATTTTTGCAATTGGATGATCATCATGCCCTGTATGACTGAGAACCCCCAGAATTAACTATTTGAAACGTTTGAAGATGAACTTTGGGAATAAACTTTGTTGCCCTTGAACATTTATATTGCAAATTGATTGCTTTTATTTTTTAAGATAACTCTGTCTGGAAATAGGTGATGCACATGGCATCTGTGGATCTGTTTGTGATATCTGCCTGCAACAATCAACACAACGATTATCGGTCACAGTATTTAAACACATATTCTAAGCAAAGATTTTTAACACATCATTGTTGCTACCATTATTCTTACTACAGCTACATAATATTACCATTATATTGACTGTCTAATATGTATTTATCATTGTTGGGAGTTTTATACATGAACTCTCCACCAGATTTCTGTTTCAGGTGCTTATTGTGCAAACCGTTTTACATATTTACTCTTTAGAAGAAAGCTATTATATTGAATTGTCATGTTATTTGCCATGTCCACTCATGTATATATCAATCTGTTGAGCCCATTTTTGTTATTCATTGCATGCCTAGAAGTGTTTGTCTTATCATATATGTGCATAAAGTACTGCAGTATTTTCCTTATCTTGCAAATCTGCTCAACATTTGGCAGTGAAACCTTTCTGATTCAATATTGTGATTGCATGTAATATTTGGTCAGATACTATATTTCAAGTGTCATATCGATTATATCTTTGAGAAAAATGTGGCTCTCTTTCATGTTGGGAGGTGTTGGAAGGAGCTTTAGAATGTAAAAAAATATGTTTTTGGGGGGGGGGGGTTAAAAGTAACCGCGAATCCGATCCAAACTGTAGTAAAGTAGTGCTAATTTGAGTCCCTCCTCTGCTCGCCGACCGACGGAGTGTGAAGCTAGTTCATATAAGCTCAGTGCAGCAGCGGGGTCTAATGAAGGAAGTCGGCCAGAACAAGTTGCTCGAAGGTTGTTGTCACCCGTCTTGTGGTTTGCTCACGTTGCGAAGGTGAATCATTTTTATCACCCTTATCTGTCTCTGTTGTTTTGACAGGATGGCAGAAACTCTTCCTGAACAGTGGGTCATGCTCACATGGGAATCATTCAGCCTCATACTGACTAAAAGCATGTAACTCATTGAAAGACCAGTGGAGATGTTGGAAGACGGTGATAACCAGTTGCAATCATTATCTAAAACATTTGATAGTTTTAGGAACTGTCTGTGCACAATGAGTGCAACAGAGACTCATCTTGAATAATAGAGATTCTTTTATTCTGATATCCAGTCTTAATATTTTGCTTGAAGGCATACAAGGAATAAGCTCATCTGTAGCGTAAATTGATTTAAAACATAATGTCTCTAAGTTAATTTCCTTTTATCTTGAGCAGTAGACTATACAATCCTTTTTGTTTGTTTTCTAACAGTTGGATTACACTAAAGCCAGTTTTTATTCCGTGTAAATTGCAGCTCAACATGGCTCTACGTGTTTGTTTGCTCAGACAGCCTGGATACAAAGCGCCACAACAAATGAATCACAATTTTCTGGCTTGTTTCTTGTGTTGAAGTATCGGCTTTTAGATCCAACTTGCAAATAGCCACCAGGTACCTTTTTAATGTGTTCGACCTGCTTTGCAATACAAGACCATGTTTGATCTGGCATTGAAAAGGCAAGTCTGTCCTGTCTGACACTGCAATGCTGAATTTGCCAAATAACAAAGCATACTAGCAAGAGATGGCTGAGTCTTTCTAGGAATTATAGAGTTCAGGGAGACCTGAGAGCTGCAGATTCTTCAAGGAGATTCTTCAAATGCATCCTCCATCAAGGATAAACTGACCTTGTCAGTCACCAAACTGTATCTGATGAGGTTGATGATGGAATGGATGGTTAAGCAGAAAGGAAGCCTTGTGCTCACACTGGCCCCATGTTTTTCTTTCCCAAAACTCTCCTTATCTTCCAATTTTTCTTTGTGACAGAAAAACCTAAAACAGTTTTATTGAAACAGTTTTTTTTTTATTTCAGAACACTACATGCTTATTTAGTCAGCATTGTTTTCAGGATTAGGATGATACTAAACCCTAATGCGTGCTGACCTCCCTACACCGCCTCTTGACAGGTGTAGGCAAGGGCCCCCATCTTTGAGCTTTTATCCCATAGACTCCAGCTCTCTGGCGGCTGTACTCCACTTTAGGAACAGCTCTCGTCTTTTCAGCCAAATGCCTGGACACTTTGGCTGCCAACAAGAGGTTACACGGTTGGGGGTGGGGGGGATTTTGGAGTTTCTCTTAAAAAAAAAAAGCATGGCTGGAATGCCAGCTATCAGTGCTTTGCATCAACTGTGGGCGGTAGAGGTGGTGTCCATGTGGAAAGAAAAGTTCACTGCGTTTCTTCATAATGACGGACAGCTCGAGAAAAGGGAAGGAGAGGGAGAAACATTCAAACGCAGTAAGAAAAAGACACACATCTGAATCAAAGTTGAAATCTCCGCCTAAATCTTGTTACTAGATGAGAGTTCAACTGTCATTGATCATATTTTTTCTCATTTGCATTTACTGAATAAAAGTTAACAAGCTAGACAAAGGCAGTAGCTTTGAGCCCGGCGACAATAAAGACCCCCCCCCCCACCATCTAGGTGGAAGGTGCTGTGTGTCTAGCCTAGGGGTCTCTTTTTGAATTCCCTCTCTTTGTGCATGCAGTCATGGGGAAAAAAGGCTTCAAAGGTTAAGATCCAGGGAATGTTTCAGTGTGACCGCAGAGGTCTGGAAAGTCTACGTTCCTGTGCCTTTAACCAGCTGCATGTAATCTGCTAATCCACAGAGGAGACCGGCGGTGGTCTGTCGACAGAAACGGGACGGTGGGGGCGCTTACGGCTGGAGATACCAAGGCGTAGGCTGACCCTTCATTTGCAGTGACCCTGGATAGTGTTAAAGGTTAAGTGGACGATTTTGTCAAGACCACCGTAAAGTGCTGCAAATACCTAAAATACAAAATCAAACAATGGGGTCAGTTTTAGACATGAGTGGCGAGTGGGACTTGGTCAAGAATGTGCCATTTCACCCCAGGCTGTTAGAAATGAATCACTTTTTTTTTTCAACAAGGGTCACCATTATCAGACCTGAAAAAGAAAAAGCTGTAAAGTCTCAAAGGGGCCTTTCGATGACTGTCCTTCAAATGAATGCTGCTGCAGGGGTACTTGTTGGGGATTTTGTTGGAGGAGTAGGAGGAATGTCCAGCTGTAGTCAAATTCAGAGGGACAAACGAAGCTTTTAAGCGACAGCGGTCAATGCTCTCCTGTCTGGCATTCTGTATTGCCTCCTACATGAGAGCGTGAATAGGACCTGGCCGTGTTTGGAGGGGTGGGGGTGGGGGGTTCTCATAGATACGAGATCACAAAAAAATTCTGCTTCAATGGATCTTTTTTAACCTATAATATTCAGCGCATCGCAGAGCATTGCTTGAACTGTGTCGAGAGGAATGCTGCCCTGTCATTGCGAGTCAGGCTCCAATGAAAGTCTTGGGTTGACGAAGAACTGAGTCACTGATGGCGAGCATTAAAACAGAGGTAAGAAACACATGGTGTCCATCAAGGAAGTTCAGTGGTTTTTCTTTGAATAATGAGGGTTTTGCCCACTGGAAGTACTGGTTCATTCTACATCACCACCATCAGAACTTAAAACAGTTAAATTATAAAATGAGTTTAACTTAAAGCAACCATTTGAAGTAGTTTAACAAAAAAAAAATCTCTTTTGTTTAAGGCTGTTGTAAGGATGCCACAATAGTTTTTTTTAAATTTAATCTTATTATTACTACTTTGGCTTCTGGAGAACTGAGAGTGTTTTTTAGGGATGGACGATATGGTTTACAAAATGTATCACATTAATTTCAAGTATTTATTGCAATAACTATACAAATGATTTTTCTTTTGTGAAATAGTAGATTGTTCTGTTTCAGTTGTGTTCCAGTGACTGCGCTGAAAAACATTACACAACAACAATGTACAGCTCAGTCACTCTGCTACTCCACAAGACAAATTTTTATTGTGAGGACAATTTTCACTCGTATATTTCAAAAGATGTTGCCCATCCCTAATGTCTGCTGGATGACATCACTAAATTTCTTTTGTTCGTATTGAGGCTACAGATGAAACTGTAAAAAAAGCATCTAGGTATAAACTATGGACATTTCGCAAGTAAACATCAGGCTCTGATTGTTGCCTGTACAGTACTTGGAGCCCCTTCATGTTTGTTCATCTTTGTCTTTGTTCCACTTTGCAGTGATCCAATCATTGGAACTCTTTAGCAGATATCTGGTCGCTGGTTTTTGCAAAGCTTGGACTCGCTGGGCCACTTGATGATTCTGAATTGCTAATGATTACAACTCCTGAACAAACCAAAATATATCCAAGCAACCACCTCTGTATGCTAGCATTTAGTTGAGTTGAGTACGTACAGATAAGTGCAGAAAAGCATTAAAAAAAGGTTAGTTATTTTACCTTGTTTAGAAACATGATCAAAAGACATTTTTATCAACCAAAGCTAAATATGCATGAAGTGTTGAAAGGACTTAAGGTCCACCTCTCATCTAGCTCATATCCAGCTAAGAAATGAACCATCCACAGAATATCCCATTTTTCTTAAGTTATATGCAAGTTTCAAATCTTTATTATGTGGCTCTTATTCTTATGTTTTTCTGTTAATTGGTTTAATTCGTAACCCCCTCTAAATTTGCAGTGGGGATGACCTCAAATGGGCTCAAATTATTTTAGGAACGCCGGCCCACTGAAGGATCTGCTCAGTGTTTTGGCACCAAGATGTCACCTCGATTGTGAATGATCTGACAATGTTTTCATTATGGACCCCCCCCTCCCCGCTCGACCCTTTGCTCCTGCAGCTCCTGCCCGAGCTCCCAAACAAGAGGCTGGAATGTCGGGTTTCCATGACGCTAATGAAGTAAAAACCTGGCAATGCGCTGCTGGCAGGCTCAGGACCGCTCCTGATCTGCGGCCTCCTTCTCATCAGGATCTGAGTCTGATCCCCACGTAGCCTTCATTCACCAGGGCTTCATTATGCCAAGGAATGTCTCTCACACTCTCCTAACTGCAGAAGAAGCTGGGATGTGGGGTGCAGGGGTAAATTTGGGATAAATCCCAAGGGATAGTACAAGCCCAAAAACACACAACCTTCCAGTATTTTTTTTTCTCTCTCAGATTCCCATACTCACCAAACTCCCTTTGGACTTCTTCCAGAACCTCCTAAAAAAACAACAACACATACATAAATGACAATGCTTATTTCCTTTAGCTGCTGTGATTCATTGTTTGATAAATGTACCTTACAGATGAAGGGACAAGGCTCACAGTTGGCCCTAGGACAATAATTAACGTATGACACTCCATGCTTAACGATTTCTTGTGAAAAAACACGAAATCTTAACAACACATTGTCTTGTGTGTTCAGTTGCCCGTAATATACATTTCTTTTATTTATTTTTCCAATTTCCTCTTCTTGTGAATCACAGAACATCCACAAAAACAAATGCAGATTTCCATATAAAAGGCCATCCCTGCTTGGAACGACCCTTTCTCTCTGAGTTTCATCCTGAGTAGTAGCTAAAGGGTTAAGTAATCAGTCTCTGTACATTATCCTGTGTCCTGCTGGGCTGATGGATGCAGCTATAATGTTTTGCTAATTAGCACCCTTTTTAAGACTTTTCAACAAGCCAACTGCCCACCATTGGTAAGTGGAGCACTTGGAGTTGGCAAATGAAGACTGCCCGTCTTGCAGGCAAATATGGTTTAAGTTTGTATATATTATATACATGCTCCCACTGGCAAATTTTATAATAGTCAATAGGATTAGTTACCATAGCGATGCAGTTGAAACTCAGCTTTATATTACAATGTTACCAGATCACTTTAAACCCATCCAAACCGTAAGTCAGGGGTCGGCAACCTTTCTGATAGTGCCATCAAAAATGTCCTCAAAAGTCAAAGTGCCATTGCAACTGTACATTAACAATAAATTTATTAATGCTCCTTATCAATATTTACACACTAAATGTATAGATTCTGTAATGATGGAAAAACTTTATAGAGCTATATTTCTTGACATTTATTTTCAAAAAAACTATTTTTATCCCCAAAAAACAACACCATAAGAACCACAATAAAAAAAAAATACAAGTGGCATTTATGGTCGCCTCACAGCAATAAAAATAAATAAACCGGGCCCATATATGTTTTAACACTGGTATAAACATGTTAATGAGATCCCTGCCCCTGCTTTGTATTTGCAGGGCTCACACTTATTTATTTTAAGAAGCACGCAAGTCTCTTAAGTGTGCAGTTATGGCTGCGGGAAGCGCTCGGTACGCGCTTCATGTGAGAGAAAATCTGCGCTCACACAGATATGTAAAGCCCAATAACATCAGTAAGGCCTGTGCAGTGTTTTTGAGACGGTTAAACTTCTCTGGTAGAGATTTCCAACAGGTGAAAATGCAAGCTCCGTGATGGTGAATTAGATAAAAAATTTAATATTAATAACAATGACCCCAAAAATAAAATTTCAATTGAAAAATAAAAAAATTCTGTGAAATTATAGCAGTTTCCACATTTTAAGTATCAGTTTATGGTATCTGTTAACTGTTATTAATCCAGTACATAAGAGCGTTATTGGCCCTGATACCATTAGTGGTATCGGTGTATCCCTAGTTTAAATAATTAAAAATATTTAGAAATATGTACAGAATGTGAATTGTACCTGTGTATTAAGAAAGTAAATGTATAATTTACAAAAAGTTGGTATATATAAACTGAAAAAAGTAATGTGCAACTTATAGCAATAGTAATGTTGCTCGGTTGATTAGTGCAAATTACAGTGCTGGTGTAAAAATCTATGTTTGTAGGGAGCAGTTTGGGTTGCATAGCTGCAGGGAGGATGGACCTGCGGAAACCCTCCTTCGTGCATCTACGATGTCTATTAATTATCTTAGAATTAGAACCAAAGATGGAGAGGCAGCTTTTAGTTTTTATGTCCCCCTTATGTGAAACAAACTTCCATACCACTGCATAGCTGCTGAAACACTGAGTTTCTTTACATCAAAGCTAAAAACCAATCGGCTTAGAGCTGCAGTTGAGCAAGTGATTAATGGAATGTCATATGTTATATGTCTCCAATGTGTTTTATGTTTTCACAGATTTTTTTTTACATCTCTTAATCACCCAGAGCACATTGAATTATCTTGTTTTTAAGTGATCTGTACAAATAAAATGCCTTGCCTAATAAGTCTCTTGCTCTCCTAACCCTCCTAATTCCTTCAGAGTTTAGGATTCAGTTTGCCAAACAGCTGATGAAGCCATATGTGTTGTAGAGAAGCACGGAGAAATCGGCTGATGACAAAAATTGGACAGTTTTCAGCTTTATATGCCCTGACCAGCTGCTCTGAAACTAAAACCGTCAAAAATCTCTTCTCTCAGTATCCATATAAAGGCGAAATCAGCTATTAGCAAGTGAAAGCTTTAGAAAAGCTGGATAGCTAGAAAAGCACTGATTGTTGCAGATTGCAAAAGGAATAAATAGAATGTAGGAAAATTTGGGCCAATCATAGAATTAAGGTTGGCTCAGAAATGCACAAGCCACAGGATGTATTGGCATTTTGCTAAACAATTAAAAATATATTAAAAACTAAACCTCAGATCTGTCATTTTTTGTCTGAGAGGAGAATTTTGATGTATATATGCATGGTATGAAAGTTGTGATGCCTTTTGGCTAAAGATAATTAGATTTATGAAGGGGTTAAAATGATGTAACAACAAAAAAACTGAAGTAGTTTTTATTGTATCAGGCTTATTGAAATTGGCAAAATTGGGAGTAAGTATAATCAAATAATCATAACCCATTTTGTTATATACATTGCCCTTTTCTTTAGTAAAACAGAGCCGGTGTTTGATAGTATAAATGGTGTACGTGAGTTGATTATGTCGCAATAAGTATACTCAGTTTGATGCATCGTTATACCCATAGCACACTGGCATGCTCCCTACGTCATGTGGCTCTAAGACAACAGCTCAAAAGGCTGGTATGATGAAAAACACTCCTGGTAGGATCTGTACTTGGCAATTGATGAAGATAAATGAGCAGGGTTGCTATGGTGAAAGATGGGACTTTACAGGTCCTGTGGAGAGACTTTTGAAAGCTATAAGCAGCATTATGGCGTACAGCTGGTTTGGACTAAACTATGTTGGCAAGAAGTTGCTGTTAATGGATGGCAGTAATGATTGCTGTCTGAGGAATGTCTCTTTAAGTCTTTAATAAAATGTACTCCTGTGTTTTTTAGCCCCAACTTGTTTTATTATTTAATGAAATATTTTCAATGCAAGGAGTAATAAATGTATAGTCCGTGTTTGGGAAGGAAATAATAAAAAAAATGATGTTTTTCAAAAATCCCAATGAGGGCCGGACGTTTTTAAGACCGCTCTTTGGGTTAGATCTGTTGGACCAGTATGTCAGTCCACAAATAAGGCTCTAAAATAAATATAGCCTGGCTATGAGTATCTTCTTATTTCACATGAGAAACTGTAACCCAAATTTCTCCTCTTGGTCTGTTAAAGCATCAACATGTTACATGTCGAATTTAACTAAAAAGAACTAACATGGTTAACATTTCCTTTACATAAACGGGGACGGTATTCCAACTGAGTTCTTTTATTTTTCCAAAGAATAAGTAGAATATTGAGCTGGATCACCATGATCTAAAAATCAAACCAAGTAAAAACAAGACAGGATTTTTACATTAATACTGTGAATGTTTCTGGCCACGCCCTTTGCGGCAAAGATTTTTTACACTCAGCAGGGACTGGCTAAAAACCAATTTTGTGTTTACTAGAAAAATACTATTTTATCATTTGTAAACTGTAAATCTTTTATTTATATCGTAATTGTATTTTTTTAAATGCATATTCACAACCAACGCAACAAGGCATACTGGTCAAATTTATACCCAATTAAAAGAATCCACTATCCATGAGGGACGTAAGAAAATGTCAACACGCTAATATATTGTGATATTTTATGTCACGGTATTGTATTGAATTCCAAAGCAATGTATCTTTTTTTTTTCTATTTGAACGGAACCATTAATGATGACTGCTATGCTTTTAGTAAACCTGAAAGTATGACCATAAGTTAGTGGCTGTTTTCACTTTATTCATTACCTTGGATCAACTAGATCTATTAATTATTAATATATCATATTAAAAATCACTATATATATATATATATATATGTCTTACTCATAGTATCGCAATGAGTATCGCAAAATATATCGTATCACCCCCTTGTATCGGATCACCAGATTCTTGCGAATACACATCCCTACTATCCATCCAATAATATCCAATCAGCCTCTTAATAGTACAGTACAAACAAAGTCAGTTGACGATATAATGTCCACTAGTAAAACGTAGTCTATCTATGAAAGTCCAGCTGTGAGTCGCTATCTTTGCAGCCATCTCTGTGGTAAAGTCCAGAAATGTTCATTACAGTTGCTGCGTTTTGAACATGTTTACCTGTCTGTTGGTTGGTGTGAACTTGTCAGTCTGATAAGCAACAGGCATTGTCAAGGCAGCCCCAAACGCCCAGCAGCTTTTGGTCGGGGTGAAAAAAAAAGAAAAGAGGGCTCACAATTAAAAAGACAAAACGGGGAGACGGGTAAAGTCTTTCTGATCCCTCTATCCATGACGAGTAATCCGGGGCCGGTCATCAGCACAAAATGGGGCTTTTACCCCCTGAAACCATTCTGTGTGCGTTTCCAGTGAGGTGTGACTAAGACGAAACCAGTCTTTTTTTTGTTTTCTGTTGTTTTTGTTTAAGCGCATGACAAAGATAATTATAGTACACTTTGTGTTGAAGGCAGCAGACGACGGCTACGTGTCCGGCAGAATGTGTATTTAACATGTTTACAGTCTAGTACTGCAGTGTTTCTGGGCCACAGTTACAGTTATTTGTACGATAAATCAGGAAGAAGGATAGAAGTTTCTCCTCTTTATTGTTCCTTCATCTTCACACCAGCAAAGGCTACAGCCACCTGTATAATCCCAGTCAGTAGTAAACACGTTTTTTTTTTACTTCTTACTCATTGACATGTTCTCTTTTATGATCCGTAAAGCACGCCAGCAGCAGACTTTCAAGGTTACTTGATAACAAAGTGCATTTTGTCCCTTTCCAAATGGTGTTGACTCACTCCTGGTGAAGCACACATACCTGGATGCCTGAAATGCCATGTTCTTTATAATTAACTGAACATATAGCCTATAATTATTGAAGCTGCACACAATGTGACTATTATGTCTACATTTGACAGTTTGCTTCCTGCTTTGACGGTTTTGTTGTGCGGTTGGGACATCCGACAATCTCTGAGTATTTGGCTGCAGCCTGAGGTCGCCACAGTTCAAACCATTAAAACAAATCGAATGCATCAATATGATTTGTTTTAATTGCTGATAGCTTACTGTATACAACTGTGACTTTTACAGTGAGCAGCATTGTTTATAACCCTCCAAAGTCCTAAATCCATCTTTGGTGACTTCACGGATATCTTGGGGCTGGGCAAAGGTGTCCAAGTTAAAGTTGTGGGAGGTTTCTCTTTATGACGTCATGTACAGTGCCTAAGTATTTGCGCTCAAGCTCCCCAACCCTTCCGGTCGCTACCCCCTAGACTTCCCTTTCCCTTTAGTTGGATGCAGTTTTTTTGGAATTTACCTCTACAAGTTTTGCACAAGAGATGCACAATTGCTCCCTATAATTCTATGTAAAACGATTTAAGCCCAGTCCGAATACATGGAGAGCAACTTTAAAGAGGCATTCTCAAGCCTTGCCACAGACTGCCAATTGGATTTAGATCTGAACTTTGACTAGGCCATTTTGAAATAAGTATACTCTAGTTTATTGAGCCTCTGACAGGTTTGCTCCTTGATTTTAATCCTTCGTTCCTTCATATCTTCCTGTACATGCTGAAGTAGGTCCGACGGCATGATGCTGCGATCACCGTGTTTCAGGGTGTGGATGATGTATACAGTGTTACGCATCTTCACCGTGTAGCATTTTGGATGTTGGTTGAAAATGTAAAGGTTTTTTTTTTTATGTCAGTTAAATAAACAGGATACTTTCTACTTACTTTCTATATACTTTAAGTATATAGACTTATTCTTAGCGATGTGTGTGGTAGGAATCGTGTGTTCACCAGATTATATTTAGTGGCATTGAATTAAATTGGGAGTTGAAATAAGTGCATTAGTGATTTATTTTTTATCATTAAAATGTTGAACTAGAGAAGATTGTTATTGTAAAAACATTGTGAATGGCAACCGATTTTTTAAAATTTTTTTTTTCCTGAAGTAATTAACTAATTAGCCCCTTCTTTCTAACGTCCAGATCACCAGGATTGCCTCCATCAGGCGGTCCACGAGCGTCTCGGCGAGCTACTGCGAGTCCTAAAGGCCATCATCAAGAACCACCAGAGCCTCAACTCTGTGGATATTCTAAGCAAAGCTGGAACAGTGATTGCCTCGGTCAAAGGTAAGCACAGCTTACCAGCTCTGCCTAAAACGTGTAAACTCACACACGGTGTAACTGTCAGGTTTCCTGTAAAACATCCCAGCCACTCCTCAACTCTTCCTTTGGTCTGTTTTGTGTCTCTCCCCTATCTGATCCTCCCTTCTCTCATGACAGCCTGCTCTGCTGAACACGCATTTTCTGTGTCCTGCAAGCAGAGTAAAAGAGCTTCTTAAAGTGTTTGTGAAAAGCTCCGTCAGCTCCTTAGAGGAGATGCTACATATTTAACTTTAACATGAAATTACTTCTGGTGCAGTGTTGCATTCAGGTGTCTAGGAATAGCTGACATGTTCATGGAAATGAGGTGAGATTTTAACAATTTGTGGCAAACCATTTTTCTATTCATGGTGTAAAAGTTTCAAAAACTACAAACTCTGTTTTAAAGAATGTGTTTAAATGAATGAGTAAAATAATCTATTCTATATTTGATTAAACCCTAGATTACATTTTGTGTGTAATTCAAAGGTGTTGCTAATGCTAAAAAAAACTTTGAAAATACACTTTGTGTATTTTCTACAAAGGGAAAAAGGTTTCATAAATCTTAAACTGCTTTTAAGAGAATATTTGCTGCATAACAAACATATTTTTTATTTTGAACTCTGGAACAAGGCCGGAAGCTCCGAAGGAGATGCAAACTTTCTTGTGGCTAAACCTCAAGAGAGTAGTCTGACGAACGGTCAGAACAGTGGTGAATATCACCTGTGGCCTATTCAGAGAGATTTCAATCATCAGTTTTTGCTAGGCCAGCTAACAGTCTAGTCAACTCTATCCTGTCAAAAAAACAACAACTATTTCCTCTCTTACTTCAAAATAAGAGTCTCAAACATAGCTACAACTGAGTGTTGAACTCATGTTTGCTTATGCCAACTTCACCAGCAACTGGATATTGCTTTGCAAAACTTGGACTTTGTTCACTTAAACAAGATAAATTGTTTCTTTTCTTTAAAGTAGCAAGATCTTGTGGCAAAAATAAATCTTTTTAAACCCATAAAGTTTACCCTTTTTTAATAAAAAAAACTAAATCTATAAAGGCGGTTTTATGAAGGCCTACCTTGAAGAAAAAAAAAGAATACTTAAAAAAATTGAGAAGAAGAAAGGAAATATACTTTGGTTTATGTATTGGACTTTTGCCCTAAATAATGATATAATGTAGCAAAAAACCCAGATTTATAGTTGAAGCAAGGAATGTGTCATTACTGTACTTGCTCTTTGGGTAAAGGAGGTAATAAATCTGACAACAGTAACACTTTTATATCAATAAATAATAATTGTCCTGAAAAATCTGGAAAGAAATGGATGTTTAACATCATATCTGTAACAGTTGAATGTAATGTATAATGTGTTCAAAATGATATATGTTCAAAATGACCTGGTTAACACTGGCTAAATTCCTGACTTGGTTTTTACAAAGACTTGTATGCAATGAAAAACCTTACGGGCAAATGTAAACACTAAAGCTTCTGAGTAAATCTGGGGCTCTTCTGCCACTAGGGGGTCAGAATTGCTCACTTCTTGACCACATTTAGTTACTAACGGCCTTCGTGTGCCAATACATTTTAGAAACAAATCGTATTAAGTTCTAGCAGACCTAAAGCACCTCCACTTGGAGAACGCCGGACAGGTCTTTGCGGCCGATGAACGCTTCAACGGCGTTGAGGTTTTTCCACACAAACAATACAATTTTTCCCAGATGATGTAACTTCCACATTTGGACCGTTGGTTAGGGCCTGAGCGAGTAGTGGCATTGTATTCCAGCAAGCCTCAGGATGTCCTGTTTGGGGGGGTTGGGGGGCTGAGATAGACGAGCAGGACATGCAGCGGCACAAGAGTTATCCGTTCCATTGGAGGCGGCCAGAGTAGCTGCTCTGGGATTAACAAGAAGCTTCTCAAGGACAACAGAACCTGTTCAAGCCATTGTTGCCTGAACCGTCACCTGTGGCCTACTTGGAGGGAAGAAATCTTTCTTAATGGATTCGTTTCACTGCCATCTTCTCCTTTTCGGTGGATAGAACTACTTAGAGGACTTGGAAATGTGTCCTGTTTAAGGGAGACCAGAAGCTTTTTCATATAGGGTTTGTTACTGGAATCAACAAAGCTAATTAGGAGGCATAGAAAAGCTTGTTAAGGTGGGTAACAGCTGATTTACTTCCTTTACATGACTGTGGCTTCTAAAAAGAATTACCTGGAATTCCAACAAAGAAAGCCTTGTCTCATTTGGAAGTTTTTAAAGTTTTATCAGGCATGAATGAAATTCATAAACTGCTGTAATGTAAGACTGTTTTCTAGTGATTCCAACTATTGAACATATTTAGAGGCATGTTCGAGAGATATTCTAGAGAGATAGAATTGCCGGAAAAAAACTCAACCAGAAATAAAAAACTAAAAATAAGAAAAAAAACGATCTAGTCGTTGAAACTAAGGACTTAGGTTGTATTTCCAAAAAGGTTTCTCCTTTCTCAGCCTTTGAACTCTAGAAATCTTCATTGTTCCAGTGGAAGGGAAGGACCGAGGAAATGATGGAGGCAGCAGAACGCTCCGCCACATCACTGATGTATTGTTGTGCGTTTTCTCTGCCTTTGGACCATCTTTTTTGGGGTTTATTTTCTCTCTTCTAAGTCAGAACAGGAAGTTTATTGCAGAGACTGATTACAGCTGTATTTCTGCCGCTTTTCCCTCCTTTCATTCTATCCTCAGTCATCACCGTGTTTAGACTCGAAGCAGGAAACTACTGCTTGGCCAGATTACAGCAAAATATACAGACTTCCTTGCTTATCGTTACAGACTACCAAAGTTGTTTTTGGACGCCTGTAAGGGGGGGGGAGTTTGGATTTTTCAAATCAGCACATAAACAGATTGCCAAGTACTTTGGGTTTTTGAGGAGTACATCGTGACTCCAGAACTTTTCATTAACTCCATGTTTGACATCATCGACAGGATGATGAATCATACCATGGAGTTGATGTCTCTAAACAATGGAGGCACACGGTATTCATCAGTATCCTGCCAAAACTTGACTCATGCTTTTTTTTAAATTATATTTTACCAGGAGTTAACTTCAATGAGGTGAACGAGGAGAACAAACAGAAGCTTTTTGGGGAGATCTACACTGCTATTGACACATTGGCGTTCACCTTTGGCAATGTGTAAGTATGATGTTGTAGATACGTTTATTGCAACTTGATGATTTTCCTTTAGCTGCTTTTAAACGGGTGCTGGTCATTTTGTCCTTTACCGTGGTATACTTATGAACTTTTGGTGTTTGCACACCCAATTCTTTTGGGTTGGGTAAAGGAAAAGCCTGCCAAGGTATATTTTAGAGCAGCCGTGGATCGATTCATGCCTGCATTGATTACCAGTGACTTAAAGTAGAGATTCACCAATCAATCTGCCAGAATTTTCATGTAACGCAACGACCAACAGTAAGATTTGAGTTGAGATTAAGTGAAATGCTTTTATACATTACATTGTTTTATGTTGGGTTCAAAACTACTATCTCAGTCGAAAAAAACCTTTAACATTTTTGTTTTGTGTGTTCATTGTCGCTGAATCGGTCAAAATCTGAATCAGCAGGTCAGATCTCAAAGATAATTGGAATCTGAGCTGCTTTAACATTTAACCATTGCGTAGCCCAAGAAGTAATCTAAACCGCTTTCCATTTTTAAATTAGTTTTATGACTTTAAATCAGTCTTTAAAACCAAAAGAAGTGTGAGCTTTATTTAGAGATGTGCATGTTTTTTTATGACAAGTTTTACCTGTTTCTCAATGTAATCTCTAGATTTGTCTTCCCGTTTCTTCTTTCAGAGTGTCTGACTTCCTTATGGGAGATGTAGAGAATGGATCAGTGTTGGGGCTCCCCCTAACTAAGAGAAGTAGGGTAAGAAAAGCCCATTTTTTGTCCTGTAGGTCTGTCACATGAAGTTAGGTGTTCTAATTTAAATATAATCTTGCGTTAGAAGTCATTGTCTTCTAGAAATGTTTCTAAGAGCGGCTCATTTTCTGCTTTATGCATACTACTGAGCACATGTCTGTTTATTCTGAGCCCCATTTTAATGGCAGGATGCAACTTACTGAACCTGAATTGTCAGACCAGACGTGAAAGATTACCCGACAGGGTGCAGAGGTTAGGGGTGAACCAAGCCCTTGCTTTCTGACGCAGTTACCTTAAACGTCCTCCGGTGATAAATTGTTGCTCCGCATTGTTGTTTTCCTGTTGGGGGTTTTACTGTAAAAGTGGTCTGAGCAGGAAGTTGACTCTTTGATGAGGACCGTTTCATGCATGTTACTGGAGCATTCTGTTTTTCAAGTACGAAATGTTTCCTCTCCTCCCTGCTTTGAATTAATATTATTGTTTTTTTTTTACATTTTTTTCTGTTTTTCAGTCCTCTGAGAACCTCTCTGTGGAATCTGGAGGATCCGGTCCTGAGAAAGATGATCCGCCAGGTAAGACGGATTGAACACACAGCTACTGTACTCAATGCGCCGCTGTGTGAAAGGGTCTGGATGAAAACTAATCTTGTCCCATTTAGAGGCAAGAAAGAACAAAACAAAAAAAAACTTGTGCATAAATGACGTGCTCCTGTTGCTGCTTTTAATTTCTCAAGCATTTATTTTTCATTCTAACTCTGCATGCTTTGTCCGAGGGATTCTATAGTTATTAAGCCATCATCTTATTGACATAATACATGTCTGCTGTCAGTGTTGGTTAGCCTGGATGATATTAGCCTGTATTGCCATTAATTGAATTCAGGCTGGGCTTCTCCCGCTGACTCGCATACCTGAACATTGCTTGGTAATCGTGCATGTGGCACGTCCAGGATCCGGTTTCTGGATCTTTTTATTTTGAGTGTCCATCAGTCGTGTCGGAGCCCACCTCTTACAAAAGCTTCCATTGCATTTCCTTTGCAACCCAGGGCCATCTCCACCTGTCCGGCCCAAAGAGGTGGACAGGACGCTGCAGCGGCAGGACAGCGGAGTGGAGTCGGTGCTCCTCTACGCGAAGGCGTGGTCAAAGTACACCAAGGAGCTCCTGGCATGGGTAGAAAAGAGGATCAGTGTGGGTGAGTTGGACCACAGCGGTGTTTCTAAAGGTGTAGAGAGACGAGGGTTTCAGGAGCACCTCTCGGTGAACGACAGTGGAAGATGAAAGGGATTAAGATTTATAATTCGCTTAAATGCTGTTGCATGATGCATCTAAACCTTTTTGGTTGAACTAAATATCCAGCAAAAATTTTGGTTGGAGAAATCAGCTGGTTTCTAGAATTGGCCAAATGTTTTCTCTGTAAATCACTAAAAAGAAAGATAAATCCCATGATTACTGGATTTGTGATTGGCTGGTTAAGAAGTCAAACTCTTTCTTACCAGACACCATACATAAGCTCTGACTGCAACACTTTTCTTTGTTTCGGTTGTTGCTGCAGGAATTGGAGTCAAATTTAGCTGATTTAATATAATTGTAGTGTTTTAAAATGACCAATCACAACAATTCAAGCTGTACGTCTGATTCCTGTGATCAGCTGATTTCTCTGCATGTCCTTGATTTATTTATGTTCTTCTGTCTTAGTTTTATTTCAGGCATTTTTTTTTTTTTTTTTCGTTTTTCTTTTAGTGTTGAATGCACTCCAGCTCCAAGATTTCCTTAGTGTCAGCCCTGTTTGATCAGCTTTATATTTGGTTTTATGGCCAAACAAAAAGTTTCAGAGAGAGTCTGAATGAGGGGATTTACTGGAGGTTTGTTTGATGATATAATCTCAGCCCAAGCTTTGAGTTCGTAGTGTGAGATCTTTTGTTTGTTTCGAATAGTTAATGAATGGTTTCAGCTGAACATACAAAGCTCACATTTGCACTGTACAGGACAGGTTGTAAAGTACTATTGATTAGTGTAACAAAAGCAGTGTTCAGAAACGAGGTGGAAATGTTCTCATTTATTTGCAGATGTGGAGTGTGCCAAAAGCTACGCCAAGCTGGCCGAAACCGGCAAAACGCTCGCAAGCCAGCAGGTGAGAAAAAGCTGCGGCTCATTTTCTTTATCTGATGGATTACAAGCGCTGACCTCAGGACTTTTCCTCCCACCTCTAAGGAGTTCATGCCGTTCCGCGAGACATACATGGCTGCTTTCAAAAACGACATCGAATACAGTCAGCTGGTACTTCAAACTGCAGCAGTACTCCAAAGCAACAAATTTGTGCAGGTGATCCTTCAAACGAGTTGAGGATTTAAATCTTTTTTTTATATATGATTGATGATGAAGCTTAAAGATGACGTGTGTTTGTTTCCAGCCTCTCCTGGCCAGAAAGAATGAGCTGGACAAACTACGGAGAGAGGTCAAAGAGCAGTGGCAGAGAGAGCAAAAGAAAATGGTAAGTCGCCAGTCCTGACTGTTGGGTTCTGAATGCTGTTGCACACTAATAGGGAAGGGACTGATTTATGGAGCTGGGATCTCACTCCAAGAAACTCCTACTTTCTGTCTTGAGGTCATCCAGTGTAGCAGTTTGTTTCCGAAAACAACTCCAAACATTTAATCTTCATCAGACGTAAAACAAATGATTCATGTTTGTAGTTACAACAGATCCTGAGTTAGGTTTCTCTACTTTTCTCTCCAGCAAGAGGCGGACAGCGCATTGAGGAAGGCCCGGCTGCTGCAGGCTCAGCGGCAGGAAGAGTACGAGAAGGCCAAGGTGAGCACCAGCCGCCTGGAGGAGGAGCAGACAGCTGGAGGAGGAGGTGCAGCTGTGGCAAAGCAGCTGGAAAAGAGGCGCAGGCTGGAGGAGGAGGCCCTGCAGAAGGTATAGCTCATCCTCAATCCTTTTTTTTTTTTTTTTTTTTTGAGTGGATCTTTCTTTTCCTGAAAAGTCTTTTTTTTTTTCTTCCTCATTTTGACAGGCTGACGAGGCCAGAGAGCACTGCAAAGCGTGCCAGGTTGATGTAAGCGTAAAGAGGGTGGACCTGGCCAACACAAAGAGTGAGATCATCACCCAGATAAGAGAAATGGTCTCCCAATGTGACCTCACGCTCAAGGCCGTAAGTTCAGAGAATAATGTGTCGACGGACAAGGAGTCAAAGAAATCAGAGACCCAAGCAGTGCGTAATTCCTCGTTGCAGGTGACCGTCAACTGGTTCCAGCTCCAGCAGGCCCAGGTCGTGTCTTTACCCATCAACCACCAGAGTCTGTGTGAAAACGCCAAGCAGTACGAGCCGGGCCAGCGCTACATCGACTTTGTCAGGAGTTTACCGACGGAAGGGCCGCGCCTAGAATCGCACTCGCTGGATTCACCCGTTGCGCCAAACGCTTGGTGAGAATAGACTCTGCAGATAAAAGCTCAGAGGGTTGGAACAGCTACGCAAACGTTACTGGATAGTACCTGATTGTCTTCCGGCTTTACAATGTTTTTCCTAAAACGAACATTATGTCTTTACACCCTCAGTGATACGTAGTGTTGTCACGATACTAACATTTCAAACCTGATTCGATACTGAAAAAAAAAAGAACTCAATAGTCGATTTTGACATTAAGGTGATTTAAAAACAACAATTAATTAAATAAGAGGATTGTGTAGGAAACATTAACATTAATTTATAGTGCAAAAATGAAATGTAAACATTTTCACTTAAACTTTTCAAGTATCGGACGTGTTTTTAAAACTGCACGCAAAGAACTGGAGAAAAATAAAACAATTTCACACTTTAAATAATGAGGTCTTAAAATAAGAAAAACCACAGCACTCAATATGAAAATAACTAAAAATGGAAAAAAGGAAGAACATATAACATTTTCAGTCAAACATGAATTTATTTAAAAACAAAGTACAGGCAAGCCTCCGAAAGATTGATACCACGAGAACAGAATATCTTCTTTAGATACCAGTTTTAGTGTCAATTAATATCTAGGTCTGGATTATTTTGACAACCCTAGTGATACGTAGGTATATGCTGGACCTCACTACTGGGAGGTGGAGTGGGAGATTGTTTTGGAAAAGCGAAAAAACAATTGGGGTGGTGGCTGCTTCCTGTGGAAATGACTGCGGTCAGCGAACAGAGAAGCTTACCCTCGCTTAGCTGAACTCCAGAGTGCTAATTGGGGTAATCGGGCCGTTTCCCAAAAGTATTTTTAGGAAGAAAAAAAAAGACTTTAAAAACATTATTCAGAAAAGGTATTGTTGACAGGTTTGGGATCTCTCTCACTCACACACACTCACACACACCCGTGCACATACCAGACAGATGGGAATAAGGGAACGCTTTGTTCTCACTTAGTTGTCTTCCACTGCCCCTCTCCCTCCCTGACTCTGATCCCTCTGATCAAAAGAGTTGAGCTTGGGAGAGAGGAAATGAAACTTAGGCGCATACACACGCTCGCGTTCACCCACAACACTGCTCCCCGAAAGCTTAAATATAGTCCAGTGACCTACTTAGTGGTGTGTTGTTGGATGCTTTGCTTAACAATGGAAGGCATCGTTTGTAGATGTGCAGAGGTTGGCCCTACTTAGAGCGTCATTTGTCATCATTATCCAGTAATTGATTTCTGTGTTTGATGTCAGGATTAGTCAGAGATCTAGTCACTGCTGATGAATTTTCACAATTAGCATCTTAAAACTTGTATCAATTAATCTAATCAAAACTCAATGTTTGCAAGATTTGATAGAAATATTTCCCCTTACACAGTGAATGTAAATGTCATTTATGAAACTTGATTTCTGAGTTTTAGCTCATCTCTACTTGGATTTTTTTGTTATTCATTTTTTGCTTCCTTTTCTGGCTTAGGTTGCTTTCAAACAAGCGTTCGCTGAGCGGCAGCCACTCCTCCCACAGCAACTTGTCACAGACATCAGTCGCCTCCGACGTCCTGGGCGGAGAAGACGTGGACGGTCACAGCAGTAGCCACCCTGCCAAAATCGCAGAGAGACGCTCCAATGGTGGAACAGACCTACAAGGCAAGTTCCTTTCAGAGTTTTAACCAGATGTTAAAACACCGGGTGTGCACGTTGGAAAATAGCACAGTTTAGAAAAAAAGTGGAATGAAATTGCATAAGTTGGGCAAAATGTTATGGACTTCTTTTATTTATGAAACCTGTCCTTCAATAACTACCATAATGGTGACAAAAATAACTGTTTCATGTGTTAAATTATTTGCCAGCTGGCAACATGATGTGAATATAAACCAATTGCACTTGAATTACAAGCTTGTAGTCTTCTTTTCATTTTCTATATATTTTCAGTCTATCCTTAAATGTATGACTTTTTCTCTGAAAAATGTTTCGTATATGGCTTATTTTCTAATATGTTGAAGAATCACTTGCAAAATATCCCAAATTTTTTATTTTTTTTATTTTTTAAATATGAACTGGACTACATTTCGTTAATATTTCATTGATCCACAACCTAGAAACCTACTCTGCCATCCTGACAGGAAACCTTAACAAATGTAGGTAGAAAATAGTCGATAAACCCAGATGATTTTTGTGCTGTTTAATGTTTAATCTGGAGCCCTGCTAGGCTGTGTTTTGGTGCGACTCTTTGACACCTGGGCCGCTCAACCATTTTCTTGAGGCTCAAGTTAATCATCTGCAGACTAAACTTACATAATTTTATTTGCTTGTGTTTTAGCTGAGCTGAATGTATTCGATCACTTCAATCTAGCCTTTTCTCCACATACTGACAGATAATATAACGAATGCAGACAGCCTTACAGTACCAACTTACAAGATGATGTTTAAAAGTAGACGTGTAAATTCTACACACTATCTTGGTTCTACATTTGACAACTTGTTTTATTTAATAAGTAACCCTCATACACGATGTGATGAAATTCTGGATCAGAGCTGTTTAGTGGCAGAATGTACAGGACAAACTGTTCTATGTACTAAACTAATATTTGTGTCTGTGATTAATGAACTCTGTGTTTACTCAAAATATTGAAAAATAATTCGTCACGTGTTGTAAATGTTGACATCAGAGAGCATTTATCGAGAATCCCTGCAGACGTTTTTTTTCTCTTTATTTATGCTTGGATCCCATTTTTTCTTTTCCAGCACTTCGAATTCAGGGTCCATTTCGCCCCTGGGCTTCTACCAATCAGGGTGGAGGGATGTGCAGCGACTCAGAAAGTGCCGGAGGGAGCAGCGAGTCGCGCTCCATGGACTCGCCCACTGCAAGTCCAGGTACTTTATTCCTTCACAACCCAGTGTTGTGTCAACCTACAACATGCGTGCTATTTTAATCGCTCACTCTCACTCTGAGCTATTGAGGCAATAAATCACTATTTATTATTTTTAATGGCTTGATAGAAAGTCAGCTTGCCAAAGAACTCAAAGCTGTGGTGATGAGATGACAGAAGCAGAAAATATAAGAGAGAGACTGAGCACTGCAATGCATTTTTACTGAATGTTGTGCAACTATAATACAATTCAGTGCATTGCAACATTAAAAAGTTTGTGAATGGCGTTTATTTTTCCCATGGTGACATGCTACTGTAAGCAGGCTGTGCTTCAGCTTCCTGCCACTTTTTGTCACATTTGCATCTCCAACTTCAATGTGGCTTATTGGGTTTTATGTGACAGAACAACAGAAAGCAGTGCAAAATTGAGATAAAGAAAAGGATATTAAAATTAAAATAAATTTAATAGTTTTAATGTGTTTAACTTGATATGTGAAGCAATTCAGGAATTTCAAAATGAGCAATTTCACTTTTATGAGACTAAATAAAATGGAAAAAAAACAGGCCGCTTTTTTTAGTTTTCCCCCCTTTTTTGTTGTAGGCAATGTTATGAAACAGTAATCCATTTTATTTTTTAAATAGATTCAACTTTTTCCTGGTTTGCAATTAAAAACACAATAAAGTACATTGCAGTCTGTGATTTTAATATAATTGAATCTGTAAAAGATCAGGGGCCTGACTACTAAGATGCTGTCATGTTTGTCTTTTAATTGCAAGAAAAGTAGAATACATGACATCCCTTTGTTAGGTTCTTTAGACTCATCGTTCATTCCGAGTACTAAATTAAATGTAAATGATCCTCTTAGATTAATCGTATTTAAAAAAGCAGCTCTTTTCCTGTTTTTTTTTCTGGCACAGTGCAAAAAATGTGTTATTTTAATGAAACCAAAACCTCTGCTGATTGGAGGCGTTGATGTTGGCCCATAATTTGCATAATGACTGTTTAGAGATCATTGAGGAGTTGTAAAGCCCCATTGACCACATAAAAGTGCGAGCAATGTGCAAATGTTTCCTTGATTAGCCTCCAGGATAGGTTCTTCAGAAACGGAGCAGCATAAATAAAACGATCCTTTAAGCAACTATTTATCAGCCAGTGTGTCTGCCAATCACTAACAATCAGCTACCATGTTTAGTGACAGGAACCTGACACCTTTTTACATGCTGCATTAAATGAGATCTTCCCAGGATTTTCACTGTTGAGCAGCAGAAACAGATATGAGGTGGCCTAATGTGTTTCTTCTGCCTTGTTGTTCAGGGGATTTCAAGAGAAGGTTGCCAAGAACTCCCTCTACGGGCACCATGTCGTCTGCTGATGACCTGGATGACAGAGAGCCTCCCTCACCGTTGGATAATGGTGAGTCAAACCCAGGCTTTGTCGGTAGTTCCTGGTCTTTAGGAATTACTTTACCCTTGTGTATAGTTTTTCTTAACCCATTCCACTCTAGCGTGTAGTTTAAAGCTTGTGTTCCCGTCTTCCCTCTCAGGTTTAAGTGAGATGATAATAGAGACGGCCAGCTCTCCAGGACCATTCAGAAACACCCAGATGTCCAAAGCGGCTCAGACTCACAAGCTGAGGAAGCTCCGCGCACCCTCCAAATGCAGAGAATGCGACAGCCTGGTGGTGTTTCATGGAGCCGAGTGTGAGGAGGTAAGCTCACATTCCTCGCTTTATTTGATTCGTTTTTTGTTTTTTTTTAATGAACAAAACGAAATCTGATTCAGGCCAAAACCTTAGTGTTCAGACCTTTTCAGTAATTCCAGCCCACTGCATTCAGACTTGAGGAAAAGGCCTGCCAAAGTCACACAACAGCTTCTTTATCTCCCACGGGAGCAAAAGTTGAAACAAAAACAGAAAAAAAAGGGAAAAAAAAGCGAGACGGACGCTTTTGGTTTAATCAAAATGCTTGAATGAGAGGGAATCAAAAAGGAGCTAACTGAAGAGGCTTTGTTTGTCTTCTGAAGAATCCTCTCCATCATCCCAGTGGAGCCTCCCTCTCCTGTTGACTTTACATCAAGTTTCTGTCCATATTTATTAGATGCACCGAGCAAGACAAATAAAGGGTTCACTGGAATAAGATAGATTATGTAATACTGGTAGACATATTGACAGGAAACTGACGTAAGCATTCATGTGAGGTCAGAGTGTCAGGAGTCCCATGATGCTGGTTAAACCAAAGTCTTGACTTAATCTGAAGTTCCCATGTAATATTTATCAGACTTCTATTTTTGTCTGCATATTTACACACTTCCGGTTTTCTCCCTTTTTCACTAGTAGAATTTTATCTCTCTTTTTTTTTTTTTACTATCTGGTGAAGTATCTGGGGTACTTTTTTGATAAAGTAGTAACATGTTTTTAACTCTGTGTTCTTCTTTTTAATTATCTTGTTTGAATTTCCTGTCGGCGTGTTCGCAGTGTTCGTTGGCCTGCCACAAGAAGTGCCTGGAAACTCTGGCCATCCAGTGTGGCCATAAGAAACTCCAGGGCAGGCTTCACCTGTTTGGTATCGACTTTACGCAGACGGCCAAAAACACACCTGATGGCATCCCCTTCATCATTCGGAAATGCACATCTGAAATAGAGAACAGGGCGCTCAACATGAAGGTATTTTTCTTCCAGTTTTTTTGTGTTTTTTTTTTAATAAAATAAATCCTGCCAGGTTTAGACACAAGCTGTGACACGCCTTGATTTTATTTTTTAAAAGTTAACTAAACAGTTTTCGGGTTGCGTGGCCTTTCTCTGTGGTGCCTGTTAACATTCTAGAGCCGTTTGCCCCGGTTCCTCCTTTGTGAGTCAGAAAAGGCCATCGGTGTTTCTTGTGCTGAAAGCGTGTGGTTGTTGTGCTCTGAAGGGGATCTACCGCGTGAACGGTGCCAAGTCTCGGGTGGAGAAGCTGTGCCAGGCGTTTGAGAACGGCAAAGACCTGGTGGAGTTGTCGGAGCTCTACCCCCACGACATTAGCAACGTGCTCAAGCTGTACCTCAGACAGG
Organism: Apricaphanius iberus; assembly: GCA_028564705.1. Classification (NCBI taxonomy): domain Eukaryota; kingdom Metazoa; phylum Chordata; class Actinopteri; order Cyprinodontiformes; family Aphaniidae; genus Apricaphanius; species Apricaphanius iberus. The sequence goes on from JAPXFQ010001470.1 coordinate 388,623, forward strand.
TAGGCTGCTTTCCCTCAATATCTAAGCCCCTAAGTGTATATCTAATATCTAAGTGTTTGAACGTTGTGTTCTTATTCACTTTGTGATCTCCAGCTTCCAGAGCCGCTCATCCTCTTCCGTTACTACAACGACTTCATTGGTTTGGCGAAGGAAAGCCAGAGTATCATCGTGGAAGAGCTCGAGGCCCAGCGGCTCAGTCCCAGCGCCGTCACAGCGGCCCAGGTCAGCGTGGAGCTCAACAGGGTGTTGTTCAAAATCAAGGATCTGCTCAGACAGCTGCCTGCAGCACATTACAGGACACTGCAGTTCCTAATAGAGCATCTTCACAGGTACGGAGGGGGGGGATAACTTCCCCAAACGCTGTTCTGACACGAGTATCAATCTCCCTCTGAGACTCTCTCTTCTTCCCTTTTAAGGGTGACCGAGTGTTCTGAGGAAAACAAGATGACGGCCAGTAACCTCGGGATCATCTTCGGCCCAACGCTGATCAAGCCGAGGCAGGCGGACGCCGAGGTCTCCCTTTCCTCTCTGGTGGATTACCCCTACCAGGCGCTCATGGTGGAGCTCCTAATCCGACACTACCAGATGATCTTTGACACCCACCTCAGCCCTCTGCGTGACACCTCTCCCACAGAGGCGAATTCTCACCCTCGCCTCACCCAGCAGGAGAAGGAGCAGCTGAGCAGGCACTCCAAGTCACTGGGAGACATCAAGGAGGTGAGAACTTGGCAGATTTCTCCCTCTCGACCTGCTACATTCAGCATCTGATTAGTTGGCATTTGTTTTCTGATATCACAGCAGAGCTCAAAGGTGTTTAAGAGACATTCCTCCATCATACCTTCTTCACACCTACTAGCTGAGGTTCAGGAAACTACGCCGACCCTCGATGGAAGTGACTTTGAACCTGGTCAGTTTTTCTTTATAAAAAGCCTCCCCTTAAGATGCATAAAATATATTTACACCTTTGATCTGTGTTTAAAGGTGACGAAGTGGACTCGGAGACCCTAAACGGAACGTTGTCGTCGAGCGTCCCCGAGATCCCAAAACCTGGGGAGAAGTGTCTCGTCCGCTCCCAGCACGTCACGGTCAGCAGGGTTCAGCTCCGACACCCCCGCAACAAGCTGTCCTCCCGGCCAATGAGTATGCCGGCCGAGCGGGTTCTCGGTCGAGGGCAGGTGGACGAGAACAACACCCGCAACAGCGCCAACTGGGAGAACAAGAAAGGAGGCGGCTGCAGCCAGTCCATCGAGGAGGTGGACGAGACAGAGAATTCCAAACTGCGGGCCGGCGCTTATTACCGGAGCACCTTCATTGACACGCAGACGCTAAGGAGAACATGGGACAAACAGTACAAGTACGACGCCGCCTCCAGAGCTGCCAGACTTGCGACCAGCTCTCCCTCGGAGGACTCTGCGCCGGACGCCGGCGGCTTATCGGCCTCCATGCCGGCTGCTCTGAACCAAAGAACTACAGGGAGCTCCATCAGCACCATCTACCAAAGCAGACCTTACACAGTGGCAGTGCGACCTAGCAGGACTTTAAAGAGGGAGGACAATGTCTTGAGGAACAACACGATCGCAACGGTTTTCAGAGCTCCGAGGACTCTCCAGCCTCCGCCAGGAACTTTCTACAAGCCTCCCTCAGGGAGCAAATTCAAAGGGCTGCAGAACTGTAAGCTGGCTAACAGTGCTGAGGAGGATGACGAGGAGGAGGAGGAGGAGGATGACGACGACGATGCTGATGAGGAGGAAGAGGAGGAGGAGGAGGAGGAGGAACTAGGGATCGAGATAGAGGTTTCAGTAGACGAACCTTCTGAGGAAGTTGAGCAGGCAGCCATGTCTCATTCTCCCAGCTCCAGCCCCGAAGAAATGAGTCCAAACCAGTCGAAACCCGTCTACCCGAGACTGAGGCCCCGGCGCCTTCAAGAGGTCGAACACAGAGAGGCTCATTTCGTCTGATCAGCTAAAAGCCACGAGCTGTGACAGTCGATATAAACTGTGGTCGAAGGCGAACGAGTTCTTCCGAAAACACATATAAAAAGCAGAAATCTTCTACCTGTTGTTGGTTTAATCCTCAAAAGACAAACAGGATGCACTTAAACCACCGCAGATCCTTCAAATCTTTCAGAATGCTCTTTCAATAACTCGCTCAGAACACTCTGCACCATATTTATAAATTCTATAAAACTGTGCAATTATGTTTTTTGTCTTTCTTTTTTAAAATATTTTGTACAAAGTTTTCACAGACTTATTATGGATGTTTGTTTTAATGCCAAAAAGTGGAGTGTGAATCATTAGCTTACTGCATATAATTAAAACCACAACGCTGTAAAGAATCCAGCACACAAAACTCTTCTGCAGATCTGATGGAGCTGCGTTTTACTTACTGTGAGGACGAGTGTTTTAATCTGTTACAAGTAGATTCTTTTCTAATGATTTGTTTATGAAGCTGGAGAAATGCATGTACACACATGCTGTGTTGGGTAGCTGTACTGGCAAGTAAGAGCTGTTCTAAAAGGAACAAAATAGCAGAAGCTAGTTAGCCTTTTGCTTTTATATTTTCTAAACTTGGATGATGCCAACTTTGTCTGACAGGTTTTTACAAATGCCACTAGTGTTGTTTTTCTCATTATGTTTTTAATATCACAGTTTAATTTTAATATCCAAAGCTGTTTGTTTGTTTTTTTTACATTTTTAGTAGTACTACTAGTAACACAAACCTTACATGTTCATTGTCAGTAACAGGAAGTACATCATTTATTTAAACTATTCGTTATATCCTTGTAATGTTGACAAACTGCTAAAAAAGGTTCATTGTATGAAAAAAAGGAGAGAAAAAAACAGGTACATTTAAGCAAACACCCTTTTGTAACTTATTAAAATATATCTGACAAATTCTAACAAAGGTGCTTTTTTTTGTGTGTTTCAAACAAACATTTTAAAGACCCTATTCTCCTTACTATACAAGCTGCGGATTTTATTCACTAGTCAACCAGGATAGATGTTTAATTTAAAAAAAGTTATTTCTTTTATTGTGAATTTAAGTTTCATTTTGCTAAAATTAGCTGAAACCCATATAATTTATTGATATTGTTGATTTATATTTAAAAAAAAAACAATCTAAAGCAGCAGAAAATGAGTAGAAACATGGATAAAATGTATTCTAGTGAATGAGGAAAATTTGAATATTGCATATAACTAAATATTATCCTGAGGTAAGTTAGAGACACTCCATAAAAGGTTGTTGCTAAAAAACTGGCCTTTCACGGAGATTTATCTTGTTGAGTGGAAGGTAGAAGTTAGTAGAAAATTATGCGTGGACAACTTTGAGTTGTAAAGCAACGCTTGTTCAAGATTTTGAGGTTCACAAAGCGTAGACAGCGGCTGGAGTCTGTGTTTCAACAGACACCACACGGAACGTTTGCTTACTGGTCAGCTGTAAGTATATTTTGCATTTCATGTGGAAACCAAGGACCCAGACTCCGGAGGAAGAATAACGAGGCACATAATCCACTTTGTTTGAGGTTCATTGTGATGTTATCTGCTGCTGTTGGTCCATTGTGATCTATCAAGCCTAAAATCAGCTCAGTCACCCACCAGGAAATTCTGGAGTACTTCCCGTTGCTGACGAGCTTTATGGAGATGCTCTTTTCATTTCCAACTGGACTTGGTAACTGCCCACAAATCTGAAGCTACCAAAAGCTGGCTCTTTAACCCTGCTATCATTGGTGCTAAGTTGGACATCAAACTGGCTTGACTACAACACTGTTGGGAATCTATATTTTGCAGAGGAAGATGAGGAGTTTTATTCCACACGCCCCTCAACATATCTAGCACCATACAGGTAATTACACTATCTAATGAAGGCTCAGTTGGTTAAAGACATGAAGGCCTCTGCCAGTGGTGGAGGGGCGTTAGTTGTCTCTCCCAGCGCTCAGAAAGTAGATTAAATCAATCCTCTTAACTATTCACGAGGTCTGGAAACGAGCTGCGTTTGCAACCACAGGAACACTTGAGAGAATAATGGGCTCTAATGTTTTATTTTGTATTTCTTGGGCGTCAATCCACAGCTAAAGGGTTCTCCTGAGGTAAGTGACACATTGGTGTAATGATGTATTTACTGTAAACACAATGTGGTTTAGTTACAGATGTATTAAAGCAAAATAATTGAAAAGAAGGCTAATAATGGCACTCTACTTGTTTTGCCAATGCAGTTTGAAAGGGCAAAAACACTTTGGTTTCTAGTGTAGATACCCATTGCAGGTTATTTATAAGGTAAAGACCTCTGTAGCTGTTATTCTAACCATCAATTGTGTTGAGCTCATTATGAGCTATCGCTGGCTTTCGCATGGAGCTTTCTGCAGCCGAGTGAGCAGACAGATCTGTGATGACCGCAGCTCTGCCACAATTACGTGTCAGTAAAACAAAAGGCAGCTCTACCCAGCACGGCAAATCACTCTGAACTGGTTGAATGCAGGTCTGCCGGGCCAGAGCCGACCCCAGCTGGGGGGAGGGGTGAACAGGAGGCACCATGGGGTCAGGAGGACAGGTCAGACTCCTGCTGTGGAAGAACTGGACCATCCGCAGGAGGCAGAGGGTAACTTCTTCTCGTCTGTAGCTTATCCACTTGTGTTAGACCAGTAGTGTTGGTCACTTACTAAACTTGGTGGAAGTCCCAAGTCAGGTTCCATTTGGCTATTACGGCTTCTATAACTGGTTGCCCAGCTGTAATTCTTTTTCACAAATGTAAACACCTTCCTGCTATATCTTGCACATTTTAAGGACTGCCACACCCAGTCGAGTCTGAACAGGCATGGAGGATTACTGGCCCATTATGCCAGACTATGTAGCATTCTTCTCTTTAAGTAAAAGGTTTATCTTTAATACCACATGAATGCTCTGAGAACAATAATTAAAATAAACTCCATACTTAGATGCAATTTTTCTCGTCTGCATCAGATACGGTTCCTCGTGGAGATAATGTGGCCCGTGATGCTGTTCATTGGACTGGTGTGGCTAAGGAGAGTGAACCCACTCTACCGTCAACATGAATGTGAGCCTAGAGCTACATAAGAAGGAAAACAAAAGGGTTACTTCTACTACGCAGGCATTCATTTTTTTTTTGCCCAACTGATTTAGAAATGGTCTGTTTTCGTTGTTCAGGCCACTTCCCTAACAAGGCCATGCCCTCAGCTGGTATCCTGCCGTGGATACAGGGAATCTTCTGCAACGCTAACAACCCTTGCTTCCAGTATCCCACCCGTGGCGAATCTCCAGGTCTGGTGTCCAACTACAACAACTCCATGTAAGCATCATCCAGCTGCAGTAGAGGAGGACTTTTACAGTCTGATGCCTTAAAACCACAAGCGTTAATATATTTATTTGGGGGAAAATCTGTAATGTAAAATAACAAATACAAAACGGCAACAAAAACAAAGCTCAAGCTGGGATATTTCAGGGAACAGCTTCAGTGATCATCAGTCTTTAAGTCTTGATACTGACTCTCAATTGGATTTAGGACTTTGACTCGGCCATTCCAACACACGAATATGCTTAGATGTAAACCATTCTGCTGTAGCTCTTACCCCCTGCCAGGTTTTGTATTTAGATCTTCCCATAAACTCTGACCAGCTTCCCCTTTTTCCTGTTGAAAACAAACCCTAAAAACATGATGCTGCCACCACCGTGTTTCGTGGTGGAAAGGGTGTGATGCAGTGTTAGTTTTTCCACCACACACTTTTGTGGGAGTTTTCAGACGACCTTCTTCCAAGAATGTATTTAATTACTTATATGGACTGTGGCAAACTGCAACTGGATCTTATGGTTTTCTGAGTGCCGTGTAGCTCAGGTGGTAGAGAGGACACCCTGCATGCATAGGCTATGGTCCTTGACACGGATGTTCTGGGTTTGTTTCCTTGTATTGGGCCTGTTGCTGCATTTATTTAACGTATCTCCTTCCCCTCCTTCCTCTTAAGTTAATTCTGAACGTGAGTGCAAAAATGTAGGAAAAACAATCATAATTTACAGATTTATGGAGTAACTCTAATAGGTGCTTTGTTGAAAGATACTCCCACAATGGGCTTTAGATCTCTGCAGCTTCTCCAAACCCAACACAACTCTCTTGGCTAAGAGAGTTAGTTTAAATTCTTCTCACACACCCATACATGGGTGGACTATATTTATATATGATTCTAATCAGGCCAGGTTGTTTAAACTGTTCCTGACGTTTCTCTGCAGACTGGCCAGATTCTACGCTGATGCAGAAGAGCTTCTTTTCAGCGACCCAGAGTTTCTGCAGGTCGATCGCCTCTGGAGGGAACTGAACGCCATGAGCAACTTTATGGACATGCTGCGCACTCATCCTGAAAAGGTCTCGGGTCAGTGCTCCAGGCTTTCATCCACTTCCTGCATTGCCATCAAAAAAAGATGCCCACTCAAACGGCTTTACTTTGGGAGTTGTTTCATTGGCGCTGGTGTCACCGCTGCAGAAAAATTGCTTAACTTACCTTTTTAAGCAAAAGTTTACACAAGCATTAACAGAGCCTACACTGTGGTTAAATTTAGCTTCTGGCAGAACATAATATCCTTGTCTGTTTTAAGCCATTCATTAAGATTTATAAATGAATTATTCTAATGGGATTTAGAAAAATCACGTTTTAAAACTTTAATCTAATTTAAAAATGCATGTGAGGTTTGTTGCGTCTGACATGCTTTCCCATCATTGTGTCTGGACGGTTTAACACCATTATATCACACAGGCTTACGGCAGATCTCTACCATAAGCTGCTTATTTTGCGACGAACATGTCTACGTGTTGAAGAGGTGTCCGTTTCTTGTCTTTGAGAGAGAACACCGACATATTGCTTCCCTCTTTCTTCTCCCACCGGGAAAACAAATCTCTGTGGCAACAGATTCTTGATTAAGGTGTTGTGATTCACTAAACAAACCAACATTTTAAATGGTCCTAACAATGTTGTTTAATTCGTGATACCAAATAATTTAACTCCACTGCTGGACCTTTTTATCCTGACAAAAAACGTACCCCAGCATGATTCTGCCACCGCCAATATTGCTTTATTTTTGCCACTCTCCAATAAAGGCCACGTTTATAAAATGCATGATTAGGCTGATAGTCTCCGTGTTGGTTTAATTAAGGGGGCTGAACACAAAATCCACACCGTAATTCAGATTTTTGTTCTTAAACAAGCCAGAAATCTTATTTTTCCTTCCAGTTAACGATAATGTCTCTAATAAAATACATTACCGAACAGTCTGAGCTGTATTTGTTAATCCTTCTAATGCAAATTTTTTTATTTTTCAATAGCGCCGGAGAAACGGTTTCATCTGAGCAAAGCTGGGACGTGTCATAGGATCTTTAGCCCACTAATGCTGCATACCATTTGTCTCGGACACTAGGGCGTCCGAGTCGCTGTACACGAGAACGTGACATAATTCCCCACTTAAAGCGTTCCAGTTTGTCTCACTAGACTCTGTGTCGGAAAGAACATCGACGCTTTGAAGGCAGCAGCTGTCGAGGGGCAGGCTAGTCATTGTTATTGTTGTTAGCGACATAGCATCTTCAGCAGACCAGGATGAAAATCAAAGCTGTACAATGTATTGCACGCACAGCAAGACTGTGCAATGTATAAATTGGTGACCAGATTAAAGCAGAATGTAGTCAAGTGTGTAAGAGCATTTAAAAACGACACTGAAATGACTAACGTAGTAGAAATTCAAAGAAAAGACATCTCTACTACGGACGCAGCCATCTTTGTTCTCCGAGCTGCCCGCTCTACTCGGTCTACTATCCAGAGATCCGAGTTGGAGCTCAAAATTTTCGACCTAATGGCGGCGTGTCTCAGTGAAATGACGCGAGACAACTGCGAGATTTCCGACTTTCCGATTCGGAAAGGTTAACTGGAATGCAGCATTAGACACACCCCCTTAAAATTTCATGTCTCAACCCACTTCAACTCTGGCAATATATACAGTAAATGTTGGTGGTGCTAATGCATCTTTGTGTACCAACCATGGAATAATGCTAGCCCGAGTTACTGCTAACGTCCTTGTTGGATGAGTTCACTGAGTTATTAGGTCTTTGAGCCATCGTGGTAAACCAGCCAATCAGCATGCAGCTCAGTTAATATTCACATCCTGTTGATTGGTATAACCAGTCTTTTCATGTAGGGCTTTATTATGGGGTTATATTTGGCCATTTATCTGGCTCCTGGGCCTTTTTCAGCCACAACAAAGTTCCATATGCTAAATAGAGGTTCAAAGAACAGTTTTCAATTGTCAGAATGTTGTTCATTTCCTGGAAGCCCTTTAAAATGTCTGTATTTTATGATGACAAAATATGAAAGGGTTCAAAGGTGTGAGTACTTATATATGGCACTGTATAGATCCCTTCTCCCTACTGGCAAAAATTAACCATAGAATAATGATAGCCCAAGTTACCACTACTGTCCTTGTTGGACGAGCTCATTGGATTCATATCTCATTGAGCCTTCGTGGTAAACTAGCAATCAGCAAGCAACTCATTTAACGTCCACATCCCGTTTGAGTGGTAAAACCAGTCGTTCCATGTAGTCCACCACTTTATTATGGGGTTGTATTTGGCCATTTATCTGGCTTCTGTGCCATTTTCAGCCTCAACAAAGTTCTATATAAATGCTATAAAGAGCAGTTTCCAACTGTCAACAAATATTTTTTGAAACCCGTTTAACTTTCTGTATTCTACCATGACAAAATGTAAAAAAGGGTTCAAGAAGTACCAGTAATTTTGTATGGCACTGTCTTACAACTGAAGATCTTTGCCCAAACCCGTCGGGACCCATCGTGTTGGGCCAGGTTCAGGCTTAATTTTTGTCATTGTCCACGGGCTCGGGTCAGGTTTGGGCTTTAGCGGACAGCTGATTGTCTCACGAGCGCGATAATTTGTAATAAAGCACTGCAGTAAGCCACTTGAATTATTCCGAATCTACCCGTCAAGATGTTGCGTTCAAACCGCATGCATCATGATGTGAAAGACCCACTCCTCTCAGATCAAAACAGAAAACATGCTCCGACTGCTGCACTGCTCTCTCTCAGAAAATGCTGAAGTGTAAATGCACTATTACCAGACATCCCACATCTCAAGTTTCAGAAGTCTCATGCATTTATACAGCAGCTCCTTGATGCCCACGTCAGATAAAATCTCTTGAAATCTAGAGCAAGCGGTCAAGAGCGCACACATGAAAAATGCAGACTTATACGCAACAGAAGCAAGCAGTTAAAGCTTCATATAGCTGCAGACAAAAAAAAGATTATAAATCTACATGCCTTGAAATTATTCCTATTAATTTATCAATTTAAGCCTAACAGGCCTATTTGACTGGAATTTCAAGCATTTGTTTGTCCAGTAAATTGAAAACCTGCCGATCTTGTCTGGTGCCAGTTTTTCTAGCGGAAACTCCGGTGTGTGACTTTTGAATAATGTTGGGCTGTAATCAGATTCAGGCTTTAATAAGCTGTCAATCAAGATATACTCTTCGGGCTCAGGCTGAACTCTCTCTGGCTCGGGTCGGCACAGGCCCAACTTTATGGTTTATGGCCCGATTACAGATCTGCACTGTATACAACCCCTCGCCCCACTGGCAAAAATTAACCTCCCCAGTGAGAGTGTATTGACTCAGAGCAAAGTTCAGTCGGTGATCAGTTATTGCTGCTCTCTGTGTTTCACAAAGGAATATTGGGAATGAGCAACAGATTTACAGACCTGCATTCCTGCGAGGGTCTCACAAGCTTAGAAAAGGAGAACAAAGTCCTCATGAGAATAAGGTTATATATTAAATGAAGTTAACTCATGACTACTTATTTTAAACAGACAAGTCTTTGAGGTGATGCTTTCATAGGGTGTGTATCATTTTTTCATCAGAAGCAAACTTTTCACTAATAAGGCCTGCATTGTGTTGCAATGTTTCACTTGTTTTTTTTAAATCAATAGATTCCCTGTTTTCATGTTCCCACTTGTTTTACTTTGTATGTTGTTTCCACTGGATGCACGACTAACTGAGATCACCCAGAACAGAACGGGCAAAACTGGATTAAGACCAAAAGAGCACTCTGCCTTTCAAAGTAAACTTTGTTCAAGCACAGGCAAGCCAATGGAAATACTGTTACAGTTTAGAGTTGGAGCAAGTGGGAAACACTCATCCTATTCCAATAGCTCCACTGAAACTCACTTGTTGCAACTTGTGCGTGGTATGTACCAATAGGAATCAGGACTTTGCTGCCTGGACCAGTTCTTCCAGTGTGTAGCGCCATTAAAGCCAATGGCGCGTGGACGTACAGAAACTACTTCCGTTATGTCACGCAGGTCGAGGAGTGAAGGTGGAGATGATCCTGAAGGACGATGAAACCTTGACGTCATTCCTGCTGAGAGACGTTCCTCTGACTGAGTCTGTGGTTTATCACCTAGTCAATGCCCAAATTAGGCCTGAACAGGTACACACACACTGACACACAAACAAAATCAAGAATACTGAGAGCAGTATTCCACTATCAATAGATAATACAATTCCTGAGACTTTACACCCAACATCAGTGAGTACTCTATAAGCCAAGAGATCTCCAAGACACCTGAATCAAATGAGCTGCCCATTACCAGGCCTCTGCAGTGCTGAATGTAAATCTGGTGAGGAACCCAGCAATTTAATTCAGGAGCGTTGGAGCAGGGATACATCAAAAACCTGCAGGATTGTAGCTTTGAAGGACTAAACTTTGGCTAAGGTGAACGTAGGCATCCCAAAAAACAGTGGGGCATGTTTCTAATGCTGGGTAGAAAAGTCAGAGCATTACATTACCTTGTGACTTTGGAAAATGTAAATGTAATGGCAGCAATAACTGTACACTTAACATACTCCAGGCGCACATGTCAACTATTAGAGCCAGCAAAAGGATGCACAACCACTACTCTGTTCTCACTAGAATCTTAGGCTACGTCCACACTAACCCGATAAGGCTATACGGGGAGTTTGACGCCTAATGTTATCCACTCAACACGAGCATTTACGCCCCGTTTAATGTCCCATGATTGCGCAATCCCACACCGACCTGTGCAAATACTGGGCATGCACGAAAAGACGCACGAAACACGCGTATAATCTACGTGACGCCAGTGCCTACATGATATACAAGAAGCTCTACAACACAGTACATATCTGCTTGTCCCGTTAACCGAAGAGAACGATAGCTGCTCAGAAGAAGAGAGAGTTTTTGGTGTGGACAGACGACGAGATCGATTTATTACTCTTCGCTGTTGTCTTTGTTTGTAGTGTCATATTGTTATTGACGCAGCTTTCATTGACGCCACTTCCTTTCATTATCCGGGGAAGCTGTCCACACTAGCTCGTTTAGCTGTTGAATTAAGATTTACACGGCTCTCTTACTATAATAGTTATCCGGCCACAGACCTTAAACAACGCCGGGTTAGTGTGGACGATAGGGGGGTGTAGACTAAATAATTATACGTTTAGGGCATTAGCCGGCTTAGTGTGGACGTGGCCATAGACTTATATGTAGTGAACCAAATGAGCTTGGGGTCACAAATAAGGGATGGGTTGATGAGCTGAAGTGGAACTTGTTTTAAAGCGAGGAGCTACCTCCACAATGCGGAACCGGTTTTGGTCACAGAAAATCAGATGAGGAGCAAACTACTGTAATATGCAAAGTTTGCAGAAAAACTGTGGTTACAGAGAGTGGAAACACATCCAATTTGTTCCACCATCTGAAACACAAACCAGAGTATGAAGAATGTCTGAAGATACACGAGGCAACGGAGGAGTCAACTACAAAAATTGTCAACACTTTTGCTAATTGCATCCAGTATGATAAACAAAGTAAACGGTGGGGCGAAATGACAGAAAGAGTGGCATTTTGTTTGACTAAAGACGTGTTACCTTTCCAAACTGTCGAAAAAGAAGGATTCAAGCAAATGGTCCATAAACTGGTCCCCAGATACAACATGCGCTCAAGGAAGTACTTTTCCAAAACAGCCCTGCTACTGTAGCAGTGTATGAAGAGTGCCGTGGTAGGGTACAAACATCACTGTCTACGGCATATTTTTATGATTCAGCTGCAGACGTGGAGTAGCAGAGTGACTGAGCTGTACATTAGCCATACATTTTGTGTGATGTTTTTCAGCACAGTCACTGGAACACAACTTAAACATAACAATCGGCTATTTTACAGAACAAAAAAATATATTACTGCAATTTGTATTGTTATTGCAATAAACACCTGAAATTATCCGGATAATTTTTTAGCCCATATTGCCCATCCCTATCACAGATCATACACATCACAGTGTATTATGGATGAAGTCTTTAACTGTTTTGATCAGTAAATAGAAGTGAAACCAATTTGGGCGATAGTAATGATATTAGCTAATCAGGAAATGGACAATTAGCACTATGACAAAACAGGAAAAGCCTAATAATGTTAAGCATCTTGGCCTTTGTTAATTTTAAATATCTAAGACAGGCCTCTTATGTTATATTAATGAATAATGTTTACAAAGTTTATTTTGTTATAACTTATTAGTTGGCTTGGGCTGGTAATGGGTGTCAAGGTATACAAAGATTTAAAAAAAGTTACAGGTTGAAACTCTATTACTTTACTGAAGAGTTAGTCCTTTTAAAGAGATGCCACAGAAAGTGCCAGACTTTTGTCATCTATATTTACTATATATACCTTCCTCAACTGCGATTCTGCTGGCTGAATGAAGGTTTTGTCACCAGTTACAAGAAAGACACGGTCAACTGGTAAAAAATATTTCCAGTGAGGAAAAATGTGGGCAGTTGTTGAGTGGAAACTCAGGGAGTGCCACTCATCATTTCTAGTGGCATAATTGTAAAGCTGTTGACTGCAGGCTAGCTAGCCGAACAGATTACCTGAGTAATATGCAAGCTAATATAAGCTATATACTTGTCTCACTCAGTCAGAAACAGAAAGGCAAAGATGCTCAATGACCTGCCAAATTGATATGATTATTTAAGGAGTCATAAAAAATAAAAAAAAGCTCAACAAGTTGATAAAGTAGGCTAGCTCTGCTCCAGGGCTCCTCATGGGCCTCTAAAGAGGGATGAGCAAAGAAGAAAATAAAGAACATAACGGACAATTCTAAGCATCCTCTTATTGAGACTGTCATACAACAACACAGTGTCTTCAGTCAGAGGTTTGGTCAAAATCGCTGTAATATAGACAGCTAGAGGAGATCCTACCTACTCATAGCCATCTACAACAACTCTTCGAAGAAACTTCCAACCACATTTGATTTTCCCCTTCGGAATAATAAATGTTTCTGAATTGAACAGAATGTAATGATCAGATATTTAGCTGGTATGCATTTTTTCCTAAGGTTGTCAAATAAAATAAAAAATAATAAAAAAGTACCAGGAAAAATGTTTGTATTTTTAATCTAAATACAAACAGTTATTTTCACCTTTGTGTAAAAAAATACATTATCAAAGCCTTAGATTGTTATCCAATGTTATCAGATTGCAAAAATCACTTCATATCCCTGAAGCATAAAGATCTTCCGTTTCCTAATTTGAAATAATAGAACTAACTGAGGAAAAGTTCATATAGTCTATCATGTATTGAAACAAAAAAAGTGTTAACTTATATGTTATATTTTTCACAAGTCTTATTCTAAAAAAAAATGAAGGAAACTTCTATTGGGGAGGAAAAAGTTCGCAATGTGGATGACGACATGCTGGCAAAAAATAGAGATTCATTTATCAAAAGAACATAAAGAAATATATCGAAAGAAGAAATCACTCAGAGGTGCTTCTAGTTTTGGTTTATAGTTAGAAATTAAAAATATTTACAAAATGTCCTTTATACAAATAAAGAATGATGAGGAATAATAAAAAAAATATTTCCTGGAGTTGATTTAAAAATAAAGTTGCTTCTCAGTAAATACGTGACGTGTTTCTGCAGAAATTCAAAATAAATGTATAAAAAGGAAAATGCTCTTCCTCTGTTTTTCCCTGTTGCGCAACACCTGGGCCTCTTCTTGGCAGCAACTCAAAGAGCCATACCAACCTTGGTTGTTGGCACTTTTATTCCGTCGTAAACAATAATGCAATAAGACTTATTCAGATAACAGTAAATAAAATTGTACAAATCATTTAACTTCTCTATGCGCACATGACTCTAAAGCCCAGACATAAACCATTTCAAGCCTGAATTCAGCTCTTTGCCCCGTTAGTGAATTCTTGCCGTATTTTTTTATGCATAAAAAGAATGGTTCAATACAGTACTGTAAATCTAACCCGTAAATGTAATAAATGTAATCAATGATACAATATCCTGTTCACTGCGTTTCAGTTCGCCTTTGGGGTCCCAGACTTACACTTAAAAGATATCGCCTGCAGCCTCAACCTCCTGGAGAGATTCCTGATTTTCCAAAGCAACAGAGGACTCTATTCCGTTCGCAACGCCATGTGCATACTGACGCCACAAAGGCTGCAGATCATCGAGGACAAATTCTATGCCAACGTGGATTTTTTCAAACTCTTCCGGCTGGTCAGTGCTTGGTTTTTGTGTCTTGGATTTGAATTCATGACATCAATCAAAGTCGTTTTAGTCAGCAACAATGAAATAAATATATATATATATATATATATATATATATATATATATAGTTTTTCCTTTTCGTTAAACATTTATTTTTGCAAAGAAATGTATACATATTTCTTTTCCTTTTCATCATTACATGCATTTTCTTTAAGAAAACAAAATGTCCTCAAAAATATATATTTAAGTAAAAAACACATACCTTAAGGTTTAGTCAGATGTTTGGAAATCTCACTCTGGTCAGGTATAGCCAAATTCTTTTTTTTTTTTTTTTTTTTTTTTTTTTGTCCAGGATCGCATGATAATACAACCTACAAGTGTCAATGGTCTTTTAAAACAAGAACTTGAACGTTTACATTTATTGTTGATTTTCTCAAAGTTGCACCTTGGCTACAGGCTTTTTTTTTTATAACGACCATCTAGCTTCTGGCTTAGCTCTTGCTGGATATATGGGAACTCTTTGTGACATAAATGGTAGAGTTAATTTAAATTGGTTGGTTTAGTGATGCAAAGCTAGCACTCTTAATTTAGCACTATTTAAGAAAGGTTTAATTCAGGTTGGGGGTCAGAACTTCAGGAAGACGATGCTGGAAGCTTAATGTTGGTCTGCTTCATCCACCCCAAGCCAGCTTTCATTTGTATTTGTTGATTTGAGCTTTCAATCCAAAGTGAATTTCTCCATCCTCATCACTGTATTCACGTCATGCAGTACATCAGTAACCGTGGTAACAAAAAAAGCCCCACAGTATGATGCTGCCAACACCACGCTTGACAATTTATTCTGTGGTTTCAGATCTGAAAATCTCACTTGTGTCATTTAGGCATAAAACTTTTCTCCTGGAGGCTTTTAGCACATTATTGTGGGCAGTTTGAAATAACTTTGGGGCAGAGACTTTGCTGATTCTGCTCTCACTAAACACAGAAAATATTTACATTATGTTCATATATTCCTGTCTGTAAACTTGACCAGTAAGTCATATACTGAATAAAACATGGAGGTTAGTCTAATACTGTCAGAGAGAAGAAAAAAAAAACTTCTGTTGAAAGAATTTTTGGACAGTGGTATTGATAAAATAGTTAATAATCTATATTTTTAAAATAGAGTTCCTGTTTAATGCATATCTTAATTTTGTAGGACAGTCATAGAACAAGCAGCACCTAAATTATGTGAATTGTGAAAGGCATGAAATATATATATATATTTTTTTTTTTACAAATGATTTGTATTCAGCTGCCTCTACTCTTTTTCCCTAAATAAAATGCACTGCAACAGACTGCCTTCAGGAGTAAGCTAAATTATAAACACAATCTACTTGCGTTATAATCAAAGCTCTTCTGTGAGGGTTGAATATCTGCTAGAACACAGTTCATTCATGATCTGAAAAATTTGCATCACCTAAACAGCATCCCAATGGTGGTGGCATCGGCAAGAAAAGGGGAAGCTGGTCAGAGTAGATTGAAAGATGGATGGAGATAAATACAAGGCTGCTGAAAAAGACAAGCCTGTTAAAGGCTTTGTCATGAAAGAATTCATTATAGATGAAGATAAGGATAAAGATGATTTAGTCTCAATTGGCGTTTATAAAGTATCTATTATGAAGGTACAGCAGCCCTCTTGGGGCATCTCTTTTCCCCGTCTACTCTAGAGATGTAACAACAAGTTGAGTCCTTTAGTTAACCAAAAGTGAAGCAAATGTCCATAAGTCTTTTTCAACTTCAGTCTCTTCATTGAGTCCCAAGTATTATGCTGTATTCCCCATATACCGTTACTGATCATTTCTAATTACTAAATAGAACTAATCTTGAAATAATTTGACCATAGCAGTTTCAAAAGACCTAAGACTGAGGTCATAGCAACACATTCCTTCTGAATAGCAATCCTAAACCTATAGCCAGAGTTAGAGTGAAATAGTTTAAACCACACGTGTCAAACTCAAGACCTGGGAGCCAAATCTGGCCCACCATAGCCATTTATATGGACCTCAAAACTCTAGAAGACCTTACAAATAGAACCTTTAAGTTATATTTATGTGCACCTTAATACAAAATCAAATCAATGTTTTTCTAAATATTCCTAAATCATGTCATTATGTAAAGATATTCAGTTTTATGTCATTTCAAGACTACTCGTATTTTAATGGTTTGTTATAGTTTAATCATCAAATAATCAATACAAGTTTAAGGCCCTTTGAGGAAATTCATGAGTTTAATTGGCCCAAAATGGAAATAAGTTTGACACTTCTGGTTTAAACGGTAAAGGCCCTGCATTTATACTGTGGAGGACCACAAAGCACTTCACATTACATTCAGTCCTTTACCCATTCACGCACAATTTCTCACCAGCTGCTCTGAGGCACACGGACAGAAGCGAGGCTGCCAAACACAGCCGCCACTGGGCCCTACGAACACAAAGAACCCCTACCTCCAGAGTGACGGTCGCCGAGTTTAGATGAATGTATGGTCCAGTTCCCTGCTCAAAATCCAGTTGAAAAATCTGTGGCGAGACTTGAAAAATAATGTTCATAGACTTTCTCCATCCAGTCTCACTAAGCTTGAGCTATTTTAGCCAGGAGGATTGAGCCAAAAAGTCCAGCATCTAGAAGTGCAAAGCTAGTGGAGAATTACTCTGAATTGACTCTAAAGCGAAAGTTGGTATGACAAAGTACTGATTTAGGAGGAACACAAATGAACAAGAAAAAAAGTTTTAGATGTATGCTTGAGATGTAATACTTTTGCAAGGCATTGTAAATGTGATGCAAAGCATTGTACATTTAAAATAAAAAATAATTGTAAAAAGTTTTGGGTAATTGTTGTAAGTTCGAAAATTAAGACATTTTAAGGTTTTAGTAAAATGAACTTACTGTCTGCAGATTACGTCAGAAAGATTAACTTTTACATCAAGCAAATCCGGAGTCATTAAAAATTTATCAATAATTCTTTTTTTTAATATTTTAATTTGGTTTCCTTCCATACTGGCAATTCTGCAATTATTACATCCCACTAAAACATTAATAAGTAGGTACCATCAGGTAACAGACATGCTTAAAGTAAATAGATAAAATTGATAAACATTTGTTTGTGTTTAAATAATAAGAGCATGACTCATAGGGTGGGGCACATGTTTTTCAAGGAAATACAGTGCAAGTAAACACAGGAAAACATGACGAGAAAAGGGCGACGGGAAAAAATAAAAAACACAGCTTTTTACATCTTTTTTAATTCAATAAAAAAACATCCTTCTAATTTCTTATGACAGCTTTCAATTTTTTTGGGTGAACTAGAATATTTGTTTCCTTTTATAGTAAACAAAAAAAGTATCTTCCAAAACTGAATTAATGAAGTTCAAAATGCTAAATGAGGAAAGCACACAAGTGAAAATAGCCACTGATAAATACCAACAATCTTTATTAGTAGGAGCAAAGACAGACTTGGTCTCAGTCCCATTATTAGCGCAGTGTAGCCTACAGACAGAGTTTATTCAAGAGTGTGTTTTGAAGAGTAAAAAAGACAGACAATGAGACTGCTTCCTCAGAGCCCCTTTTCTCTGAGCCTATATTCAAAATGGGAAAGACAAAAGTGCGTGCCATTCAAGAGGCACGCATTGAAGAGGACCCAAGTTCATTGTCCCATTCCACACAGTGGAGGAAGTATAAAATTGTCTGAACCTCTGTGGTTTGGGGGGCACCTAGATTCCATAACAACCGTTAAATCAACACACCAACCATTTTTTTTTAGGAAGTAAGCAAGGAAGTAAACAAGGATGTAAGCAAGGAATCAGCGTAGTTTGTCCTACTTTTACAAATGTTAGCATAAAGTTTTTTGATCTCTACTAGCATTTTAATTGGAAATCGTGTGGTTTGGTCAGTTAATCCAAATCCTCCGTAGGATGGCTGGGCTCTCCCTTAGAGATAGGGTGAGAAGCTCGGTCATCCGGAGGGGTCTCAGAGTATAGCCGCTGCTCCTCCACATCCAGAAGAGCCAGTTGAGGTGGCTAGGGCATCTGGTCAGGATGCCTCCTGGGTGCCTCCCTGGTGAGGTGTTATGGGCACGTCCCACCGGGAGGAGACCCAGGGGAAGACCCAGGACTCGCTGGAGGGATTATGTCTCCCAGCTGGCCTGGGAACGCCTCAGGATTCCTCCCGAGGAGCTGGCCCAAGTACCCGGGGAGAGGGAAGTCTGGGTCTCTCTGCTTAGGCTACTGCCCCCGCGACCCGACCCCGGATAAGCGGAAGATGATGGATGGATGGATGGATGGGTAGTTTGGTCAAATGACAAAACCTAAACATAAAAATGTTGGGAATCACCTTCAGTACACTGTTAAACACAGAGGTGGATCTGTTGTGTTTTCTCTCCCTCTAGGTCCACGGCATCAGTTAGTCTTTATAAGATAATGGTAGAGTTTAAAAAAACTCAAATAATCTGGATGCCTCTACCAGCAGTGTTGGGATGCCGTTTAACTGTACCATTACTAATGTTGTTATTTTTTAGGTAATTGAGTAATCTAATCAATTACTCTTCCTATCGTTGCAACGCCATTACTATTACAGGGGATGTAAAGTAGCGCGTGACTACAATGTGGTTGAATGAAGCGCAACGATGTCAGGCTTTCTGACTGCCACAGTTCAACTGCAGGGAGAGAGCAGGTGTCTTTAATGACGCCATCGCAAATATGAATATGACTGGCAAGGTGGGCGGATACCCAGAGTGATCCTGCTGTCTTATTGCACTCTGTAAGACTGCGGGGAATTTAGTTTCAAGTTGGATTTTCGACGGACCTTCGTTTCATTAAAGCGGAGACTCCCTCCGACGTCTCACCGAGAACTACGCTGATAGAGCGGACGCATTGCTGCCAAAGGCTCACTCCTGAAGGCGGAGGTTTTGGTTAGGGATTGGTTTTCGACAGATCACCATACATCCCAAATGAAACCCCTTGAGATCTACAAACAAAGTCACCCCAAAATATTGATAAATTATTGCTCAACACCGGAGGAACATGACACACTGAAAAAAAATTTAACATATGTAATATTTCTTGTGAATATTTTACTGTTTTTTTCATCAATAGCTACCAGTTCATGTGGACAGACACAACAATTTATCTGACATTTGAATGGATAGAATATTTTAGATTAATATTTTTCTGTAAAATTTCAGGTTTGCCGTCAATAGCTTCATGTCGTGACCAGGCGACACCAAATCAGTCTTAAGATGTTTTATTACATTTAGTTAGATAGTGCCCTGTCTACTGTGCGAGATACAGAGATTTTCACAACTTAATGGACATATTTTCCTTTGTTTCTTTTTACCCAATTTTGTCTCTTAGTTTTGCAGCCTCATAAAAAGTGTTCGATTAAGTATTTCCAATATATACTTTTTGTACATTTTACTTTTCTGCATGCACCTTCAATATTAGTGAGTCAAGTCCAAATAACAAATGTTCTAAAATACTGTATGGTGTTTTTTATTCGTCATTGAGTGATAAAAATATTTGGAGTTATGGATATTGTAGAATGTAAGTGAGTTATAGGATGTAAAAATAACATTAAAGTCACTTTGCAGAGTAACAAATTACTTTTACAGTGTGGTAATTACTAACTCAATTATACTTTTTGGAAAAAGTAATTGTAACTAAAAAGCAGTTTTGCAGACCCCAAATCAGCCTTCTTCCATTACTATCTTGATTCCCAAAACGCAAATCCCACAAAAAGGCCAAGACGTGAGATAAAGAAAGGGTAATGCCAGGACAGACTCTGCAACGACCGATGGTCAAAGATCCCTCTATCTATTAATAGCTGAGCGTATATCGACCGTGTTTAGTCAAGAGTAAACAAGACTAACAATGAGACAGACAACAGCAGGTATTTAACAGTGGCACATGTGTCTGTCTCCAACAATTCAGTTGTAGGAAAAGGGCTCTGAACTTTCTCGGCTGCAGAACTTATTGGTTGGCAACTGGGTTCAGTCCAGTACAGCTGCTGAGGCGAGTGACAAGTGTGGCTTAAAACAGATGTCTCCCAACCGTTCATGGAGACAGAAAGGTGGAAGGATGTTTCCGAAGGCAACTGTGTGTCTTGGCTTTGTCCGACATCCTGAACTTTTCTTCTATTGTCCTGTGTGCTTTTCTGGAAGCTGTTTTGGAAAACCCAAACAGAGAAACATGAGAAACCAAGGCCAGACAGATAATTATTCTGCTCTCTTGTTGTCCAATTAGAGAAATTAAATTTGAAAGGATGAATAGTTTTCAAAGTGTTTTGCTGATATGAAATGTCTGACATAAATTCATCCCCTTTACCCTGATATTGCTAAATAAAACCAGTGCAATCGATTGCCTGCAGATATTGCCAAGTTGATATAGTCCTCCTCAGACACTCTACACACCGTGCCCTTAGTACACATAGGCAAAAAGAGAGCCATTACTGATGGTGGCAGCATCATAAAGTGGGAGGCTTTTCTTAGGGGTTGTTTACACGACAACGTATTTCAGAAAAACTGAGGTTTTTCTCTGCATTTTGGCCTCTCGTTTACACGACAACGGGGAGACGGGGGGTCGAAAACGCATCTTTTCGAAAACGGCTCCCAGAGTAGAGAAATATGAAAACGCTGTTTGATTCGTTGTCATGTACACGCAAGTCGGAGACTTTTGAAAACGATCATATCACTACCAGCCGCCTACGGCCTTTCTGGACTTGCACATTCCACCTTTCTTCAGAAAAAACAACAATAGCGGATCCAGGTACGCTGTTACTGATGATGTAGCTTCTGAAGTTATTTGGTCTCTGTAAGCAAAGTTAGAGATCATGCGGCTTTTATGCGTTCGCCGACGAAAATGCATACAGTATGTGTATTAAATAATAAATACGCCTTTCTTTAAGCGGAGGAAAACTAAAAGAAGTTTGTGGAAAAAACCCATTGTTCGTTAGCATGGTACGTTTCTTTTCTGGGTTGTGAGCAGGAAACCTTGGAATCCTACATCTCTATTTAGGGCGCTATACTAGTCACACTGCCATCTAAAGGCTGCACATATGTACTACATAGTTTTCAATCATGCCCCCCTTTCGTGTAAACGCAGTGCGTTTTCACCCTGCGTATTCAAACAAAAACGACAACGTTGTCGTGTGAAGCCTGTCGGAAAAGGGAAAATACTCAAAATTGATGGGGGGATTGTTGGAGGAAGAGGGAGTGAACTCTCTCTCTCTCTCTCTCTCTCTCTCTCTGAAAGGGTGTGTGTTATAGATTGGATCTATATATATATATATAAACCTTTGAACAAAACAGAGAATCCTTGTCACTTCTGCCATTGTTTCAGAAGAATAAATTCTCTTGTTGAAATACTTAATCTCATTTTGCCTCCACATTTTTTCCGTTTCAAAAATGCAATTTTGCATCCACTACAATTAGAATACAACACTGACTTTTTTGTTGTTACTGCAGTTAAATCCCTTCCAATCCAAACATATCAATTTCAGGAAAAATGCCTCTGCCAGTTTAAAAAAAAAAAAAGTATCAATCCTGCACTTTTTTACTCATGTATCTGTTTCTCCTTAGCTTCCTCAAATTCTGGATAATTACTCTGATGGCATTGACATTCACTTCTGGGTCCGGACTGTCTCCACTGCTTCGGACAGACTGCGAGAGGTAAGAACCAGTCTGTGGAGCAAACCAGTAGCTCCCATTCAAAAGTTCACGGCTTCCTATTTTTGGCTGGCAGGAAACAGTTGCTTCCTCCTGCCTGAGTTTCTACGCAAACAGATGGTAGGGGGATATGTTCTGGTGCATGTTAGGAAATCTAAATACGGAGCAAGCCCATTTAATCTGAAAAAGAAAGATAAGTCATTATTATAGGACAATACCATGGGGTGGCCAGGAAAAGTTAATGATGTGTGATTGATGATCTTTTTTTTTCTATTTTTCCTTTTCTTTTTACATGTTCAATTTTCCTTTATTCTCTTCACTAATGTCTGTCAGGAATCTTATATAAATATTGCTTTGTTGTTGCTTAATGTACAAAAATATCAGCGTTTAATTCTTATATTGTCCTGATGCCTAATTTCAACTATTTATCCATTTTGAAATACTTGTGTGTGTGATGTGGATCTTTCCAAAGATACATTCATTGCGGTTGACATCCTGTTGGCGTGATAGTTATCTCTGCCGTGACAGTAGACAGTGTATACTTGAAGTGGAAGATGTAAACATTTCTCTTCCTGTAAAAGATGAGGAAGATCCCAGATCCTAACAAGTTGGGTGGCTCTAAAAAGTAATTTTCAAGAAACCCCCCCCACACACACACACTTAAACTTTAAAATTAGACAAATAGTGCCCTATTTAAGCAGAAAAAATTAGCTTTTAAGTGGTTATTTCTCTTATTAGGGGTCAAAGCTGTCAGATCAATTTGAGTATCTAAAAATATCATATCCTCCTCTCGTTACCGCAAATAACTCTATGTTGTTTTATTACAACTTCACAAGCTCCACCTAGGCTTGCTTACAGCTCTACCTTATAATTTAGAAACCCTTTAAAAAAACTCATAAAGCAACACATTTGGCCCCAGTCTAAATAAGTTCAAGTACAGATAAAAACCAAAGTCATTGACTTTGTCATTTGACAGAATGGAAAGCATTACAAAGCCATTTCTGAGGCTTTGAGACTCCAACAAACCAACAAAAGAGTGCATCAAGTATCCATATCCAGGTCACAAATCAACTACAAACAAAACAAAACATCTGATTTGTTATTTTAGAATGATGTCAGACAAAAAAAATGTGTAAAAAGTCTGGTGTTTAAAGACTAAAATGAAAGAAAGTCCTACAGCGGCATGATTATAAAAGAACAAATTAAAGCAGAAAAAAACTCTTTCAAATCCATTGTTCCAGACTTTCTTGTGACGTCTCTGGTCGACGACAGTTTATCTACTTCAGCTTATAAATGCACATCTGTAAAGGAGCAATGGCCGACAGAGAGTGAGTTTTGTTTGAGCCGGAGAGCTTTTTACTAGAAGTACAGCTCAGAGAAACAAATGTAAATGACCAACACAGCTGTTTTGTTATTCTCTTCACCTTTTGGTGTTCACAATCACCAAAGACCTTATTAGTTAAACTTGCCTTGCAATGTAAAGCATCTAGTGCCCAAAAACTGCACTGACTACTAATTACACCTACTATAGAGCACAGTTTTGGGGAAATTATCTGGGGCTGATGTTTGGCTGACCAATCACAGATGTCTCCACACCTCCGCAGACGGAGAAGCATGAACAGGGCTTAAGACCAAGAACTCTTTTTTAAGAAGTAGGACAATGATTCAAAAAATATTGGCATGTCTACCCTCTAACTGGCCTCCAAAGACAAAAATTGAAGGTTTTCCAATGGCCTACTCAAATTCTGGACTTAGGGTTAGACTTAAAGAGCTTAAACAGGCTGCTCCTGCCCAAAACCCTCCAGTGTGGCTGAATTATATACATGACTCTGCAAAAAATGGAGGACAAAAATTTCTCCACACCCCTATATACAACTTCCATATGTTCTGCGAATTAAGGGGCAAGTGGGATGATAATACTCATGAAATGAACACACAAAAAATAAGGAACAGACACAAAGGAAAAGCAAGTGCATCTGATGAAAACAAACTAAAGTAATGATGACTGGCAAGATAAAGCAATGAACTGCCAAGGAGGTAAGGGAACTGACTGGCTTTTAATTGGTATGGTGGTCATGAATGGCATGAGAACGAAATGAGACAAATCAGCAGCATGAAGAGCAGCTGAGTGGGTGATAAGAAGAGCTACTAAAAAAATTAATACTACACAGAAATAAATATAGTATATATACAGTAGCTAAATATGAATTTAAAACAGCATAAATGTAAAAATATAAAGCAATATACAAGGCATTTTAAAAAGACTCTGGATCTGAAGCTTCTCATTTTGTCTGTTCTCACACTGGCCTTTTTTATGTCTTTCCAGCTGTTTCACAGGAGCAGCTCCAGGGAGTTCATCCAGGTCATAACTCCTCTATTCCAGAAAAATCTGTCATTCAGGGAGGTGATGGCTGCTGCCTCCAGCCTGGTATGCGGCTACACAGAGGGGGCTTTCTCCAGAGTCACCTCCTTTAACTGGTATGAGGACAATAACTACAAAGTCTTCCTGGGTATCAGTAGCGGCTGGGCCAAGAGTGACTACACTTATGACAACAGCACCAGTGAGTCCATCACTTGTTTTAGTAACATAACACATAAAGACACATCGTACGGCTGAAGAGTGAACCCGTGAAGCTTTTTGTTCATAGTTTACTGTGCTTCTCAATCTCCACACAAAGGAAGAAAATGTTCTCCAACATTTTCATTGGTAGCTTGAGAAGTAATTTTTTGTCGCCATGATCGGTATAAATTGATAATAATTGACTGATTCTGCAACAAAAGTAATTAACTGATAACTGTTTTCTCCCAGCTCCTTTCTGCAATGATTTGATGAAAGAATTGGAGTCCAATCCTGCCACAAGGATTGTGTGGAACTCTGTGAAGCCAATGCTGATGGGAAGGATCCTCTATGCTCCAGATTCACCAGCTGTCAGGCAAATTATAAGAAATGTAAGCAACTGGACACTATATGGATTTTTAATATATACAATCAATTAAAATTTTCTTTAAAAATGATTTATGCATATTTTATTACTTTGTTATCTTAACTTTCTCTACTGCTTGTTGTATTTAAACAAAGGTGACAAGGAGCCAATTTATATTTCAGTGCTTGGCAAAGATATTCACACCACTGCAATTTTCTGGCATTTTGTGAAGTTACAGCCACGAAAACTTGATGTATTTAATTGGGATTTAACATAAAAGACAAACACAAAGAAGCACATCATTGTGAAATGGAAGAAACTTTTTTCTTCAAATAAAAATCTAAAAGGTGTAGCTTGCAGGTCGACGGAAGGGGTGTTGGGAACACAGTAAACGTGAAAGAAGGTGCTCGGGTCCAAATGAGCTAAAACAAAAAAGCACATTATATGTGTGTGCAAAATGTAACACTGAACACACCATCTCCTTGGTGAGAAATGGTGGTGGCAGCGTCATGCTAGTAAAACGTATGACGCAACATCACTAGAAATGCACAGGGATGACCCAAAAGACATTGAAGATACTTAAACACAATATCCAGAAAGAGGACTAAATCAATGTGGTATCACAGAAGGCCACCCAGAGACTCTTTCAGTCTCTCAGTGACATCCATATCTTTGTTGTTCTATGGAGCTGGCTACTCTGATGCTGTGAACAATGCACCCCCCCCAAAATAGTGGATCAGCTTTCCCCCTTGTCGTGTTCACCCCTTTGTATCTAGATGTAGATAAGAGTTTGTCAAAGCCTTTAAGCTAGGGGGATGGAGAGGGGGGTAGCAGTCATGGATGGCTTGGTCGCAATGGAGGAACACAAGCTGATCGGCTGTCATGGCTGCTGCACAGTCTGTTGGCGCCGTAGCTTTTCCAGAGTCGCGCTGTAACACCACGGCATTTCCTTAGGAAGACGTGAAAGCACATAGAAAGGGACATACACCCTCATATTTGTTCCCATACAACCTTCATAGACTACTTTGTTTTCCTCTTGCCTCAAATGGAATCTTAATTGCACTAAGAATGTGACAACCACTGGGTTAATCCATTACTTCACGGGAGGGAAAACAAAAGACTCTGGCGGCTCTTTGTTGTTATGCATCAGGGTTTTTCAAGGAAATGCTGGTCAAGAACTTTGTGTTTCACAAGCAAGTTGTCGTCATAATGTGGTGCAAAAAAGTATTTGGCAGCCAGCAATTGTGCAAATTGTTCCACCTAAAAAAAGGAGATAGGTCTGTCATTTTCATCAGAGGTATAGATGCAAAGAATGCAAAAAAAAGAAGAATCCAGGAAATTACTTTGTATGAATTTAAGAGAATTTATTTGTATAATGGTGCAGAAAAAAAAGTATTTAGTGAATTACAAAAATTAAACTCAATACTTTGTAGTGTAACCAAGGAGAGAGGTTAAAGGTTTCATGTAGGTCTTCACCAGGTTTGAACACACTGTAGATGTTATTTTGGTCCATTCTTCCATGCAGATCTCCCTTAGAACTGTGATGTATTGGGGCTGTCACTGGGCAACACGGACTTTTAACTTCCTCCACAGATTATCTATTGTATTGAAGTCTGGAGACTGCCTAGGCCACTCTAGAACCTTGAAATGCTTTTTATGCAGCCACTCTCTAGTTGCCAAGGCTGTGTGTTTGGGATCATTTCATGCTGAAAGATCAAAATCTCACGATAAATGGCCCCGTCATCCTTTCCTTAATATAGATCTGTTGTCCCATTTCCTTTGTGGAAAAGCAGCCCCAAGGCATGTTGTTTCCACCCCCATGCTTCACAGTGGCTATGGGGTTCTTGAGATGCAACTCAGCATTCTTCCCCCTCCAAACACGAACTTTATTTTATAAACATGAACTTTTTTTCCGTGAAAAAACTTTAAACGGACCTGGACACGTGCTGACCTAAACAGGGGGACCTTTCAAGCGCTGCAGGATTTTGATCCATGACTATGTAGTGTGTTACTAATAGTAACCTTTCTTACCGTGGTCCCAGCTTTCTTCAGGTCATTAACCACTTCCCCCCATGTAGTTCTGGGTATGTTTCCTAATCGTTCTCAAGATTATTTGTACCCCCATGAAGTGAGATCTTGCATAAAAAACCCAAGTCAAGGGAAATTGTTAGTAATCTTGTATTTATTCAATTTTCAAATGATTGCACCAAAGGTTGATCTCTTAACACAAAGCAGAGTGCCTATTTTAGAATGGCTCATCACAGTCTTGTGCATGTGTACAATCTTGTCCCTGGTGTCCTTGCACAGCTCTCTAGTCTTGGCCATGGTGGAGGTTGACTTTTATATACATGGGTTTAAACAGGTTTCATTAATAGAGGTAACAAGATGAGGATAGAGAAACCGTTTCAAAGAGGAAGTAATGGGTATGTGAGGGCTTAGAATTCTTGCTTAGAATTCTTGTATGTGCAGAATACTTATTTTATGCACCATTATATAAATAAATTCTTAAATGCCTTTGACTATGTTAAAAATGACACACGTCTCTCATCTTTTTAAATGGGACAATTTGCACAATTGGTGGCTACCCAACTGTATGTGATTGCTCTTGCTGAATATTGAGCTATGTAGGTCTTATCTATATCGTTTAGCACACACTGTACCCAAGACATACTTATCTGATGTTTTAAAGTAAGGATTTTTGCAAATAATTGAAAGATGTAGAGCTTGTAAAACTTCAAATATTTCTCCATCATCACACATGAATCAGCTGGCAGTACACTCTATGTCTTAATTTTTGCTCGCTTTTACAAAATCAGCTTGAAGAAATTCCCAATCCCCCTATCTTTTTCTGTCACCTGCTGTTTTGAACTGTCCCATGGAATGAGGAAGCTCCCGGTTGTGGGAACCTTACTGGGATTCACTGGGCCGTCACCAACGGCCTCCATTGTCACCCGGGCCCCATTGTCCCCTTTGTCACCCGAAATCAGACACACACAAGAGGAAGGCGTTTAATTGGGTGTACTCTTGAGTGCTTTTATCCCCCACTGCACATGACTGAATGCTGAAGTAGCCAACCTTGGGTGCCCGCCACACAAAGCACTGTACACATCCAGGGTTTGAACGATAAGCGTGCAGTAAATATTTGAAGATCTGGCACTGAAAAGCATTTGTCGTAGGTTATCTGTAAAGGCTGGCGGGAATTCTTCATGGAAGAATGTGTGTGTTGTCTTTGCAAAGCTTGTTTTCACACAGTTTGATGTGGGAATGGTATGTAGCAGGAGATTAGGGTGTGTGTTGCTGTGTGTGTGTGTGTTTAAGCATCCACGTTTTATGTCCAAGTTTGGATTGGGGATGGATGTTATTCCCTCCTACCAATGTTTCCTTCAACCTGAATGTATTTGTATATTTTTGGATGTTCACACGTTCTCCTCTGCTGCAGGGAAACACCACGTTTGAGGAGTTGGAGAGGCTGAGGACGATGGGAAAGGCCTGGGAGGAAGTGGCTCCTCAGATCTGGGCTTTTTTCCAGGATGGAGTCCAAGTCAAGATGATCCGGGTGGGACAACGTTGTAGTCTGGCTGAATAAATAACTGGCTAGCATATCTCATACCAGATCCACTGTTTGTGACACGTGAGATGTGTATGACGATGATCTTTATCACTGTTGCCATTCAGCCGAAATCCAATGCCCAACAATAGTCCCTCTGAATAAGTTGATAAATTATGTTATTTTATCCCAAGCTTCTTCATAACCGAGTTTCCAGCTTGAATATAGGAAATTATCTTTCTATGATAACACATATCTTTCCCATTGCAGTTTCTTCCTCAAAATGTGAAACTAGGCCATTGCTCAATCTTATGCCTGTTGAAACTGTATATTACCATACACAGTGTAAAAAGAAAAAAACTTTTCTCCTCACTGTCTGATAATACATTTAATAAGATGTATCCCATTACAAGTTAGTTAGGTTGAACAAAGATATTTACATCTGCTAAGTGGCAGATTCGGTCAAAAACGATTCTGTAGTTAAGTTCCCTTTTATACTGTATGACCTTTGTTCAAATGTCTTTGGTATCCTTCCTTAAGTTTCTTGAATTGGCCTCTACCTACTAAAACAAATTGTGTCAATTGAGTCAGGTTTGTAGGCCACCTTGTGCACCCACATCTTTTCAACTTTGCATGCAAATTTTGTATGTGAGATCTTCGTGATGGCCACTCCTAAACACTGACTTTTTCAGTAATTTGGCTTTATATGTAGAGTCATTGCTGACTTGGAAGATTCCTTTGTGTCCAAGCTTTTACCTCCTGGCTGATATCTTTAGGTGTTTCTTTGATATTTCAACATGATATTCTTTCCTCATGATGCCAAATATTTTTCCTCTTGCAGCAAAACCCTCTCAAATCATCATGCTGCCAACCCTATACTGTACTTCACATTTGATGTCCTCAGCTTTGCAATAATGACAACTTTCCTTCCAGTTTCCTCGAAACACTTCAACTTTAGTTTAAACACACCCAAGGACATGTCTCCAGAAACTTTTTTTCTTCAATGCATGCATTTGTAAAATATATTCTCTATCTATGTTGCTTTAATTTCTTCAGCCTTGAAAAATGGCCCGTCAGCCCATGTAAATGTAGGACTCGTTTTACTCAGATCACCGTCTTACCAACTTCAGACAGCATCCTTACATGATATTTTGCATTTTTTTAGGGGCTGATACACACATTTCACACAAAAACATTTTCATCTTGGAAACAGAACTTGTCTCCTTTCTGATAGGTAAAATGGCTGAATATTTCTGTGGTGTTTATACGGTGCATGAGCAGATGAACATTGGTCTTCTAAGCCTCTGGAAATCCGGTCCCATGAGGAAACAAATAAGTTGACTGGCAATGTCATAATTCTTGGCTGATTTATTTTAAGTTTTACATGATGTCACACTGGGTAGCAGTGTGTTTTAGGTGTTGCCCTAAAATGCATCCTGTGTGCTTCCAGTAATCTCAAATGCTGTGAAAAAGCCAGCGAAAAGCTTAAAAAGAGGGTATATTCTTAGTTGGTTCGAACTTATTAATTTGAAAAAAACTAATAAAATCTTTTTTTTCATTACTGTAGCATTTTGAAAATAGACTTGAATTTCTCTAACTATATATAAATATGTATATATACTGAGTTACAATGCGATACTTCTCCCACACAAAAAAAGTGCTATCAATTGGGAGTCAGATTTTATTTTCTTCTTTGCTTGTTACAACAAATGATGGTGAATTAGATAAAAAAAAAACATTAATAAAATGACCACAGAACTAAAGTTCAAAAATTATTGCTCTATTCCTACATCTTAAGTATCGGTTCATGGTATCTGTTAACATTAGCCGATACCAATACGAGTACATTAGGCAGTATCAGTGCCGATATATATATATATATATATATATATATATATATATACCTGAATCTGAATACCTGGAATCAATTGTACATGTGAAAATTAAGCTCAAACCCTTGTTTAATTTCAGGACACTATCCGCAATCCCTCTGTGATGGATTTTATCGACAGGAGTCTGGAAGAGGCACCGTTCTCCTCCAAACATATCCTCAACCTCCTGCACAATGGCCCACCGGAGGAACGGCGCTACGACATGCCGAACTTTGACTGGCGAGACATATTCAACCTCACTGACCGGGTCATTCGGATGCTCAATCAGTATGGGGATGTGAGTAGGATTTTTATTTATTTATTTTATTTATTTATTTTTGTGGGGGGTGGGTTAGCACATTTAAAATAAATAATAAATAAATTCCTGGCCTGCCATGCACGCGCTACATTTCTGAGGATGTTCATGAGCTTTGTTTTTTGAAATGTGAGATTAGATTCTAAAAGAAACACAGCAAAAGTGTCAGTCTTTGCCGTTTAAAGCTCTCTAGTAAGGATTTTGTAGTTTGCAAACTATTATATCCTTTTGTAGAGATCTTGTTGAATCATTTTACAAGGTGAGTTTTTTGTGCAGGTGATTGACATCGCTTTAATCTTAGGCCTTAATCTTTTATAAAAGAGTACATTGTTCACTTTAAAAAACTCTAAGAAGAAGGAATTTTCACAAGTTTTGGCAACCCTAACTACAAAACTAACAAATATTTATTTTATACAATTAATATCACATGCCAATGACGTCTATTTCCACTAGCCTCTTTTTAAAATAAGAAAAGCAATAAAACGTATTGTTTAAGTTAGGCAGATGTGTGTTGATTAAAAAAAATATATATAGGAACCGGCTCCACTGGCATAACTTGCCCATAGTGTCAGAGTTACCTCACGATGAACGTTTTAATTATTTTTCCGATATTTGGCTAATTTCTCTGCATTACACCTTGATCTTAGCCTCTATCCACCCTTTTCCTAGAGGAACACCACTCTGACAATGAGCTGTACTGGATTTTCTTTAACAGAGAATCCCAAAGATTACCTTGTGGATATACAACAAATTGCTACATGCACATTACTACAGCTTTATTTACTTTACCTTCTTACCTTCTTAGCTTTGCCAAAGAGCCTAAGCTCTTCCAGTTCAGCCATGTTTTCGTTCTCAGGTTAGCTGCTCCTCTGGACTTCTTAATGTGGCTTGATAACCATTCTTGAATAGGAAGGATGCTTTTATTTCGCCCCTAATTTCTTCTCTTTGTTCCACCTCGCCTCGGACACTTGTATTTTGCCCGTCTCTGTTTATGATAGCAAATTTGGCTTCTGACATTAAAGCACTAATCCAGTATTTTCTTGAAGGTGAAGTTTTGAATCCTTCAAATGTACAATGTTGCCTACATATAGATGGATTATTTTGGCTTTCTGGTATGATAGCATTCCTGTAGTTTTCTTTTTAGTCTTCCTTGACTGTTGAAGCAAAGTTCAGATGATAAAAAGTTTTGTTAGGGTTAATTATCCTGTCAAGTTTTTAGTGGATCAGACATTTTGACCTGGTGGCGATACAAACACATCAACAGCTAGTCTCCAACTTTGCGGACACATTTAAAGTTTAGGATTATTATCCACATTTTTACCAATTCTCTCTTGTGACTTTGATCATAGAAATTTGGATGGTATTGTTTTTATGTTTATCTTGAAATTTAAGGCTCTGGTGGAGCCCTTTTCAAAGAAATAATCCAATCAAACCCTACATTTGTTGAGTTTAATGCCCCTGGAAGCTGAGCACTGTGCGCTAAGCACCACTCTTGACATTTTTAGGAGATTCTCGGCTCTCCAATTTGTTTCCTTTATACAGAAATGTGGTAGTCAACCCAGGTGGGCATGAGCCAAACGTACAAAGCAGCTGGCCACTTTGTTTTGTTTAATGGTGATTGAGTGGAAGTTAAAAAACAAAAAGAAAACCTTGCATACCACTTCTTATTAGGGTCATCTGCATTAGTAGGGGGACGCATTTAAGACAAAAGGGTAAACTGCCCCTTTTACTGCAGAGGCTCCTCAGAATAAGAAGTATATTGCACTGAAGCGGTTGAGGACTGGGGGTGTACCTGGGTACAAGGCTGGGTAGGTAGTGGGTGCACTTTGTTTTTGTCCAAGTTGAAGCTTACAGCCCTTGAGTTTGACAGGGAGAGAGGGAGCAACCGAGGCCGATTAGACACAGCTGTCACTCTATCTACTATCCTTTATAAAGCTGCAACAATAAGTGTGAGCTTAATGGTTGGCTGCCTCACGTTGGTGGCATGTATGCATATCACACCACCCAGTGTGGCTTCACTCTTCTTGTGAATAATTCCATAAACAAAGAGTTCCATTTCTACATGTGGATTATTTATTTAGATTGTTAAATCTGAAATTGTTAAAGTGCATCCAGACCTTTTATATTTGGTACATAACTGTGTTTGTATAGCAAATGGTGTTTGTGTCTGTTTTGGGTTCAGGAGGGCTGTCGGTAGCCTTGGTGGTAAATAGCTGTTTTGGAGTGATTCCTTTTGGACCACAGCCGTCCTTATTTGCATGAGCTTTAGTTGAATAGCTTTATCAGACACGCTTTTCAGCAAAGAGACAAATACCTCTGCAAATGTGTTAAAGGGTCTTTGGAGTCTTGGGCCAACACTGGTATTTGTGGGCTTTTCGTCTTTTGAGCTGCGCTGGAGGCATTGCTAAAGCAGTAGCGGCCCTATGATGGCAGCCAGTTCAAAACTTCTACTCAGGCAGAAAAATCTTTACAACAAAAGCCCGTAGTACTGTAAATTGTTGAAACTTTACCCTTCATATGACTTATTAAATGTTATGCTTGTGTGACCAGCATAAATGCATAAAAAAGAGGTTTTGTATGTTGTAATGCCAGGCTTCACCTCAGTAAAGTCCAGGTATAGGGGTTAGCAGCTTGAACAGTTCGGAAAAGTTTAGAATTCAGTCAGAACTGGACCTGTGATTCTGACAAAAAAATAAAACAATAATGGACTAAACAATGCTATCTTTTAAGCAAACGTACCTAAGATCACAATTTATGCTTTATATATTTTGCATTCACTGTAGGGCACTAATGTCCTTGTTTGCCAAATACAACAATTACATATTTAAAAATAGATCTGGTCCAATTTAGTCGAGATGGGGAAAAAAAGTAGTGAAAATCAGAGCTATGCAACAATCAAAAACAAGCAATTCTACTACAGGATTCATGGGACATACAAATAAGTCATATATAGGTCATATTCCCTCTCTCCGGCCACTTGGGCGGAGAGAGGGAAGTCTGGGTCTCAGAATGTTATATAGTCAGTCAGAGACCTGCAGCTGATCCAAAATGCTGCATGAAAGCAGAGCACATATGCCCATTTCTAAAGTCCTTACATTGGTTCTCTGTAGCTCAGAGATTAGACTTTTACTATTTTCTAAATCATTGAATGACTTAGTAAAAAAAGTATTTTGAACACCTGCTGTCACTATACCAACCCCCCAGGCCACTCACATCTTCCAACTCAAGTCTACTAATCATCCCTAGACTCTTAACCAAACATCGAGAAACTACTTTCAGTTTCTAAGCACCTCTAATCTGGAAGTCATTTCCAGACCACTTTAACCTCTTAAATCCGCTAGCCCCCATTTTTGGGGGAACGCCTCTTAGAGTAACATTTAACATTCAACTTTCAATTATTTGTTATTACAGACAATAACAGTTGTTCTACAGTCAATAAGAATGAGTAGTTACTATATATGATGTTTATTTGCTTCTTTACAATGAAAACAATCTGCTAATATGTATTTTTTTCCAGGTGGAATTCATATTAATATTTAATATTTTCTGTCTTTCAACCTCAA
Source organism: Apricaphanius iberus (assembly GCA_028564705.1). Lineage (NCBI taxonomy): Eukaryota > Metazoa > Chordata > Actinopteri > Cyprinodontiformes > Aphaniidae > Apricaphanius > Apricaphanius iberus. The sequence goes on from JAPXFQ010001470.1 coordinate 423,097, forward strand.
TTACACATGGCCATTATGATTTTCTTGAGAGTTTTCACATTCACTGCATCCCCATAGACCTTCCTATTATATGAGAGCAATTTGAACATTTTAGAACTTTTACGAGCTATAAAAAGCCTTTCAGAGTGTAGATATAGCAAATTTGAAAAAAGAAAAAAGAGCCTAGGGTTTAAGAGGTTAAAGATGCTGAAACACAGAGTTCCTTTAAAGCAAAGCTAAAAAGTCAACTGTTTAGAGCAGCCTTTGCTTAAGTGTGCGTTTGCTTAAGCAAAAAGATATATTTGGTACACGGCGTCAACAGTGGCAAATGCAGTAGGAAAACAAGCAACAATAGCAGTAAATATGGTCTTACATACCTGCTACGACACTGCTGCCGTCTTTTTCTGTCGTAATCTGAAAATTAAACAGCTGATTATCTCCTCTATGGTTGCTATGGATGTTTTGTTGCTACCCTACAAATCTGACACTCTGTTTGGTCTGAGTTCTGAACTCTGGCCCCTAGTGAAACTCTCCAGTAGTACATGCAGTGTACTGTACTTCCAATAAAGTGAGTACTGGCAAAACCGGTTATTGTTTTCATGCTGAGGCAGTGGGGAGTGTTATTGGCAGCTGCTGAAAGTAACTAATAAAGTAACTTATATGCTAACATAGTTACTTTTAAAATAAAGTAATCAGTAAAGTAATAAGTTACTTTTGGAAGGAGTAATCAGTAGTCAGTAATCAGATTACTATTTCAAAGTAACTGTGGCAACAATTTTAACATTTGTAGTTCTGGTAATACTCTCTTATTACCAGTAAAGTACTGTACAATCTTTTTATTCAACATCTTGCTACGTAGTTTGGATATCTGACTTGTAGTGCTATTAGTAGTCAGTAAACTTTAGCACATCAGTAGGTATTATCCCCCTAAAAGATTTCACTGTTTTACTCGAGTCTATCCATGCCCTTAGTTTGGTCCATATCCTGATTTATATGTGTGTCCCTAATTTATTTCCTCTCTGACAGTGTTTGATTCTTGATAAATTCATACCTCTACCTGATGAAGATGCTGTCACACATCGGGCCTTGTACCTTCTAGAAGAAAGCAAATTCTGGGCGGGACTCATCTTTATGAACATGTTCCCTTGGACCACCAGCGTTCCCCCTCATGTCAAGTTCAAGATCCGTATGGATATCGATATGGTGGAGCGCACCAACAAAGTCAAAGACAGGTTAGATTCAGCTTCCGGAGGAATGTAGCTATGAAGCATGTAGAATGTAAATGTGTCTGTTTTTCTCAGGTATTGGGACCCAGGCCCCAGAGCTGATCCTATGGAGGACCTCCGCTATGTCTGGGGTGGTTTTGCTTACCTTCAGGACATAATAGAGCATGGGATCATCAGGACTCATACTGGGAAAGACTGGCCTCTGGGTGTCTACCTACAGCAGTTCCCCTACCCCTGCTATGTAGATGACCTGTGAGTGGAAACGTATCGGTTGACACACTCCTGGTTACATCTGTCAATAACCATGTCCTCCTTATCATTCTTTTACTCTTTCTCCCTCATTACACCAGCTTCATGCTGACGTTAAACCGCTGTTTCCCCATCTTTATGGTTCTGGCCTGGGTCTACTCCGCATCCATGATAGTTAAGAGCATAGTTCTGGAGAAGGAACTCCGCTTGAAGGAGACTCTGAAGACCATTGGAGTCACCAATGGTGTCATTTGGTGCACTTGGTTTATTGACAGCTTTTTCATGATGGGTACCAGCACAGCTCTATTGACTGCCATCATTATGGTAAGATGAAAATTTTTCCTTCTCTACTTACATGTCTTCCACCAAACAGTTCATCTTTATGTCTACAACTTAAACTCTCTTCACAGACCATAAATGCCTTGTACTAAGCTATTCTGCTGTCAGTTATTACTATTTTGTTCTTGAACGACTGAACTGATATTAATAGCTCACGGAATGGACAGTTTTTCTGTAAACCATTTACGAAAGAACAACGGATACCATGACATCATGAGAATTATTGTCAGAGTTCTGTAAGGTTTGCAGTGAAGGACTTGTGTATAGTAAATGATTGAAAGAAAGCAGAAACAGCAAATTTTTCATTTAAGTATGGTCGCCTCATAGGACCCCTTGTGGACACTTCTGTAGAACACAATTACACCAAAATCTCTACATTTTGTAAAGGCAGGCTTTTTTTGAAAAAATAAAGAGAATGGTTACGATAATCATGTTGCCTTTTTGATTGACCACAGCAAAATTTCTATGTTAACATGTTCACAGAATCTGAAACTGTATTTCTTTTCCATCTTCAGGGAGGGAGAGTTCTTAACTACAGCAACCCTGTCATCCTTTTCCTCTTTCTGCTCTCGTTCACCACTGCCACCATCATGCAGTGCTTCCTTCTAAGTGTCTTCTTCAACCATGCCAACCTAGCAGCTGCCTGCTGTGGCATCATCTACTTCACCCTCTACTTGCCGCACATCTTCTGCTTTACCTGGCAGGACCGCATCACTAAAGACATGAAGATCATGGCGGTGGGTGCTTCCAGCTCAAAGCATCGTTATATTTCTCTTTCAATTGATGAAAAGATGCCTTGAAAATTAATTCACACATATTTTGTCATGTTGCAACCACAAACGTTAATGTACTGGAAGGGTATTTATGTGATAGACCAATACAACACAATTTTGTATTTAGGCTGTATTACTCCAGTACCCCCTTAAAAAGTCCATTGCAACCAACGGCCTTCAGAAGACACGATGGGGAGCCTAAGTCTCCTCCCTTCCTAGTCGACTCATGGGTCCCCTGGCCGAAAAATAATGAATGGAAGTCAATGGTGCGATAAAACGTGTTTTCAGGTCCACTTTGTTTTATGCCCTGAATCACACATATGATGTACATTAATTTATATTATAACTAATGATGTGCGTTTCAAATGTGTTTGTCAAGTGATGTGGGAATTATTTGATAGTAAAAATTCACAATTAAAATGCCTACAAATCTGAAATATGAAGTTGCATATATGACACGTGTACACAAAACCTAAAGTAACTCTTGCAGCCGCTTGAAAATTCGTGTTTTATCTACATCAAAATAAGTCTTTAAAATTCACGGACATCATATGTTTGATCCATGGCGCATTTCAAACAGGAAAATAACAAGTAGGGGACCCATAGACCGGAAGTGGACGGGCGTGACTAAGTTCCTCATTTAGTAAACAGAGGCCCCTATTGTGAAATTTATTCACAGCATAAAGTTGGTTACATAATATTAGTGAACACACAGAATCATAAAGACTAAATACAATAGCAAACACATCCCACATAGATTCATCATCAACAATTAAAATATCACGGCACAGCTGTCTAAGTTACAAAGACATGGTCATCTCCCCAAACTGACAGGCAAGACAGGGAGAGCATTAATCTGAGAATCAACCAATAAACCAATCAATCAATCAATCAAAATGTATTTATAAAGCGCTTTTCAAACAATCAAAGTTACTCAAAGTGCTTTACAGATTTAAAATAACCCCACAACCCCCCGTTCAAAAATAAAATCATCAATGCAAATACAACCCCCTCCCAACCCAACCCATCAGCCATACTCACACACACACACTTAGAAGCTACAAAAAGCGGGCTGAGTACAGATGAGCCAGGAAATGCCATCATGGGAGCCATCTGCATCAGCAGCAGCAGATCAACAGCAGCAGCCAAGGCTCCGACCCAGGGCGCCCAGAGGAGGGAGGGCTGGTACCCCCACCTCCACCCAAGCGCTACCTGGGGGGCACCCAGGCAGCCACAGCCGACCACCGCCCCCGATGCAGGGGGCCCCCCAGAGAGGAAACACTGGCAAGAAAGATTAAAATACGTTAAAATATAAAGTTTATAAAATATAAAGTATATAAAGTATAAAACAATAAGTGTAAAACAAATAATAAAAATGCAAAGCAGATTAATAAATAAACAGTTAAAATCTAAACTAAAAATTAAATCAGGTAAAACATGCTGAGCGATAACCCATGGAGGAGCTGCACAGATCAACAGCTCAGGTGAGATAATCTATTGATGGTAAAACTATTGATTGCAAACTCCACACATTTGTCCCTCTTGGCAGAGTGGAAGCATAAGTAAAGCTATTTTTTAAAAAAAGTCCATAAGAAAACCTGTTAAGTTAGTTTGCAACATTCAGAGTTCATGGGAAGGTTGGTGGAGCTAAATGAAGGCCTATCCTGGAAGAAAAACTGTTGATTGCAGCAAAAACTTTACACTTTAGCAGATGGTCACCTTCTAGTGGGAAAATGATCCTCAAGTTGTTGGCTGCTGTTGAAGCAAAAAATAGCAAATGTTTCAGCAAACGTAAATGAGTATCTTGCATTTCAGATGTTTATTTGTAAAATATTTAATAAATTATGTAGTTTTCCTTCCCCTTTCAAGTTAAACTCTTAACACGTTGTGTTGGTCCATCATATAAACACTTAAAAATAATGTCTTTGGCTATATTGTGGGTGCTGGTCAAAAAAGGTACTGGTTAATAAAATTAAATGGTCATGAAAAAGTTGATTTATTTCAGTCATTCCATTCAAAAAGTGAAACTTGTATATTAGATTCATTCATTACACACAGACTGTCTCTCCAGGGTGTGGTTATCCCTATTGCTTGTACACTTTTTTTCTACCACATCTTGTCTTTCCTTTTGTCTCTCTGTTAATGTGCTTAGACACAGAGCTCTGTGAACAGCCAGCTTCTTTAGCAATTACCTTTTGTGTCTTGTCCTCCTTGTGCAAAGCTGTCTTTTGGACAACTTTCAAGTCAGCAGTCTTCCCCATTATTGTGTAGCCTATAGAACTAGACTGAGAGACCATTAAAAGGCTTTTGCAGGTGTTTTGAGTTAAGTAGCTGATTAAAACATTTTCACAGTATTCTATTTTTCTGAAATAGTCATTTTGGGACTTTCATTAGCCGTCAGTGATAATCATCTAAATTAAGGCAAGGCAAGTTTAGTTGTAGAGCACAATTCATACACAAGGCAATTCAAAGTGCTTCACAGTTGCATAAATTAAGAAAAAAGATAAACAGAAAAAAAAACATCAACTTAAAAAATAATTAATTACAATAAAAAGCAAGAGTGCAGATAAAATACTTTCAATTGTCATATGCACGGGTAAAAAGAACTGTTTTCAGCCTGGTTTTATACATTGTTAGAGTTGAGGCTTGTCTCACATCCTCATGAAGACTTTTCCATATTTTAGCTGCCTGAAACTGAAATGCAGCCTCACTGTGTTTATTGTTGACTCTGGGAACCACCAGGAGACCCCTCCCTGAAGTTCTCAAGGCCGGAGATGGTTCATATGTCTCTAACATGTAGGAGATGTACTTTGGTGCCAAACCATGAAAAGACTTTTGTACAAGCAGAGCTGTTTTAAATTCTGTTCTCTGAGCGACAGGAAGCCAGTCCAGAGACCAGGGCACTGGACTAATATGGTCGTATTTCCTGGTTCTTGTCAGGACTCGAGCAGCAGCATTCTGGATGTACTGCAGCTGTCTAGCAGCTCGTTTAGAGAGGCCAGTGAGCAGGCCGTTACAGTAGTCTAACCTGCTGGAGACAAATGCATGGATAAGTCTCTCTAAGTCTGGTTCCGACACTATTCCTCTGATCTTAGCAATGTTTATCAGATAGTAAAAAGATGTTGATGTTATTGCTTTGATGTGGCTGTTTAAGTTCAGCTCCGAGTCCAGGATTACCCCTAGATTTCTAACCTGATTTTTTGGTTGAAGACAGAGAGATTAAAGATGACTGATAACACTTTCTCTTTGTGTCTGTGGGCCAAAAACAATGATCTCAGTTTTGTCTGAGTTTAACTGAGAAAGCTGTTTTGCATCCACACACTGATCTGTTCTAATCTAATATAAAATGTTCACTTTTTGCAAAAAACTACTTAAAAAAATACACTTTTTTTCATGATATTCTCATTTTATGACCACCGTCTGTATTTCAGTTAGGAACTAAGCTTACTCAACTATGAACTGTTCCCAATTACCACAACAAGTTTCTGAATTAGAAATAAATGTGTGATATGCAGAATCATTAGAAAGACTAAAAGTGATGGCGTGAAGTATTTAACCAGTCTGATTAAATAATGCCTTCTTATTCAGAGTCTACTGTCCCAAGTGGCATTTGGCTTTGGTACAGAGTATTTATCCCGATATGAGGAGCAAGGGATGGGCCTGCAGTGGGACAACATCCAAACCAGTCCTTTGGAGGGAGACGAGTTCTCCTTCCTTACGTCTATCTGTATGATGGGCCTGGACACGATCCTCTATGCTGCTCTAGCCTGGTACCTCGACAATGTCTTTCCTGGTCAGTGCTTTGAAAAGAATCAACAGGTCTGCTTACGTCATAGAAAGTGTGCCATAGTAATGTTCTTATTTTTCGTCATCACAGGACAGTATGGCATTGGTCGTCCCTTTTATTTCCCCTTGCTGCCATGTTATTGGCTCAACAGTGTTGCTCCAGCCTCTGGTACTTTAGTCTTAGTCTGTTTATAATATTTTTTAATGATTTTATATTAAATAAAATAGGTGATCATGACTATTTGATATTTTGTGATGTGTTCCATTTTCCAAAGGAAATGACCAAATGGAGCTGGAGAAAAAAAGCTTTGATAATTTGACAAACAAGGAGCAAGGAGATAAGAAGGCTGGTGAGGAAAAAGCTGACCAGGTGCAACCCATCGCTAAGGAGGAGGAGGACATACCCTCATGTGAACATCACGATCAGCGAGACAAGTTGAGCCAGACAGAGCCTGAGAGAATCCAGAAGGATGGTAAACCAGTACCAGTAAACCAGTATGGAGTACTTTTCATCTAAAAAAGGATTCATTGTGTAGAAACCTGATGACCTTGTGTGTATTTGTATGTCCTGGCATGTGTAGACTCACACTTCTCACCTGCAGTTCTCATGCTTAGTTTAATCAGTAAACACGTTTTTCTCCGTATTGCATTCCAGAGGCATGATTTCATACTTCAGGGATCAAAACACAATTTGTTTTACTCTCTGCAACAAAACTACAGCTGAATATCTTCAAACTCTGAGATTTTGATCCTTGCTCCAGATACAGAAAAACAAACTCTTTTTGGTGTCCACAGATAAAATATTCTTTGAGGCAGAGCCAGCAGATCTGTTGAAGGGAGTTTGCATCCAAAACCTGGTCAAAGTGTTCAGCAGCTGCTCCTTGCCAGCTGTTGATGGACTCAGCATCAACTTTTATGAGAGCCAGATCACTGCTTTTCTTGGCCACAATGGAGCAGGAAAGACTACCACCATGTACGTCACATCTACTCTATACTTATATGTAATTAGAATGTTGAACAAGAAAGAAAAGTCTGTATGTTCTCTTTCTCTAAAGGTCAATCTTGACTGGAATGTTCCCTCCCACCTCAGGGACAGCCACCATCTATGGCAAGGACATCCGCACGGACATGGACAGCATTCGCACATCTCTGGGAATGTGTCCCCAGTACAACATCCTTTTTCAACAGTATGTAATATCTTACATATTTAGCTACATATGCTCTGCTTAAAAAAAAAAGTTTTCTTGACCATTAAAACTTTTCAGATTGTTTTCATGTTACAGCCACAAGCCTGGATATATTTTACAAGGGTTTATCTGACCCTCCAACACAGTGCCATCAGTGTAATTCACCATGGGGATTGGAATATACAGGGTCTCTTACAGAACAGTTGCATTTATACCGATATTCAACTATGCCCATTTCCCACTAGGTCTGTGTCAGCCCCAAACAGCTTGGGTCTGCATAGCCCAGAACAGGATTGTTGTGTTTCAATTACCATCTCAGAGGAACGGTATGTGGGGTTAACTTAACAAAAGCGCCAGCAAAAATCAGCAAGGAAGTCATCATGACAACACCAATCCTCTCAAGCGTTGAGAATTTTGACTCTCACGTCACTCAGAAATCGATCCATTCATGACACCATTTCCTGGAATGTGTTCCTCACGCCAGTAATGATGAAACCAGCGATCATTCAGTCTGTTGAGACTCCAACTCTGCAGCCTTCTAGCCCGATATAGCTATCTCCCGCTCTCTGATCACCTTTGAGACCTCCTGCTTCTCGCAGAGACCAGCCTTCTTCCTCCCCTACACCATAGACTTGCCACGGCTTCTCTGTTCTGTCACACTCTGCCTTCACCTGCTCTATCGCTACCTGATCTGTACCGCAACCACATGTGGAATGTGATAACAGCCCCGATCGCAGCTCCATTCAGCTTGGCGACCTGAGAAAAATCGGCCTTTCACAGTTTTCTGATATTCCATATGCAGAAGCTGGTATCTCTACCACTCTTTCTCTGCTGCTTGCTGGCCTTTCACCATACATGCTGTCCACTCCTGCATAGCATTTGCTTGCAGTCTTCCCCACCCCTGCCGTTGTGGTCCTTCATAGCTTGTTATTTGCACTTTCATTTCTTTAGTTTCCCCCAGCAATATTTTGAACTTGCTGGAAGCCACGTTTCGCCATTCTGAGACCAAACAAACACTGCCAGGCCAATCAGGGGCCACCACAGCTAGGAAGGAGTGAGAGTGACATCACTTTACCAGACGAAGTCATTCCATAGGTTTGGTTTCTTCTGTACGCTTCTGACCAAGGCAGAGACAGTCAAAAAAAGGGGTCGGCTCGGACTGGACACAGGTAATGGAAGCACACCAGAACAGTTCTAAATCTAAGACCGTTCCGACACAAATGGAAAAGGGTCCATACATATCGCTGGCTATCACTCTCCTAAATGGCTGACTTCTAAAGACAATCGCTTCCAACAGTCTTTTTAGAAGTAGTGAATTAATGCCCTGTCCACAAATAGCTGTATAGCTCTCAAAATTGAATTATTTTTATAGGATTTTGCCTATCATCCACACGAAAACACAGATCTAGGGCTTTCTAAAAACTCTGGCCAAAGTGAAGATTCACTTCACTTGAGGGTTTGCTTGTGGATAGAAATAACTGGAGTTTTAGGTGTAGCAACATCAGGTGTTGGACAGAGTAAAAAAAAACAAAAAAAAAAAACAAGATTGGGAGAATTTTCTTCTTTTTTTATTTTTTATAAACCCGACTACATGTGTACTTTTCCTAAAAGGGGCTGTATGTAATTGTAAACTAACAATTTTGCCGCCCTGGATCATTTTCCTTCAACTTATCAATTTTTGGTCTGTCACACTAAATCCCAATAAAGACAATAAAGTTTGTGGTTTTAACTTGGAAAGCATTTGACATTTCTTGGGATATGCAAAAGTTTGCAAGGCTCTGTATTTTATACCACAATGGCATGCTTATTTGTAACAATTGGTTGTTTCTTCTTAGTATGACTGTGGCAGAGCACATTCTCTTCTACGCACTCTTGAAAGGCCGTCCAATAGCCGAGGCAGAGGAAGAGGTGGAGAACATGCTGCAGGATCTGGGCCTTCCCCACAAGAGAGATGAACTTACCGAGAATCTCTCAGGTCTTGTTAGAAACACATGCCTCCCTGCTCACTGGGAAACACATAGAAAAGACACACACACTTCATTTTTTTTCTTGTGATTCAGGGGGAATGCAGAGGAAGTTGTCAGTAGCCTTGGCTTTTGTTGGTGGAGCAAAGGTGGTGATCCTGGATGAGCCCACCTCAGGGGTTGACCCTTACTCCAGGCGCTCGATTTGGGACCTGTTGCTGAAATACCGGTTGGGTAATACACATTTTTCTCATTTACGCAGACCAGAACGAATCCATCACCAGCCATTGTCATAAAGAAAGATCGAACATTCCTTTCCTTCTGTCACCTGTCCTGATTTGTGGTCTTCAGGACGCACCGTGATCATGTCCACCCACCACATGGACGAGGCTGACCTGTTGAGTGACAGAGTGGCCATCATATCCCAGGGTCGCCTTTACTGTTGTGGTTCGCCCATCTTCCTTAAGAACTGTTTCGGTGCAGGCTTTTACCTCACACTGGTTCGCAGAATTAAGCACGAAACATCTAATGTGAGGAATTGAGAAAATGTAATCTTTTGTTTGTCGCTTTTAACTTGCATTGATATAGAGTAGACAGTCTGACTTAAACGTCTCTGAGAAGTCCTGGCCTCAGGGAAAGGTTTTAATTGACAAAATGTGTACACTATCAATTAGGTTCATGCAGAGGTTGACTGATATTTGTTTAAAAGTGTATACATTTAAACATAAGCAATTGTACATTTTTTGTAATTTGACCAGAGCCTGAGGGAGCTTTTGAGGTCACGACAAGCTGGATAGTACAAGTATAGAAAAACAAGTCTCCTCTCATTTAATTCTGGCATCATTTGATCCATCTAACCAGGCCAGCTGCGACTGCACACAGGACTGCTCCTGTAAATGCTCCAAGTGTTCGAAGTTTAAAGCCAACCAGGAAGAAAGCCACACCCCCGACAGACAGCTGGATGGTAAGATCTGGCTTAGTTCAGTTATTATAGCTATTCACCTCATTATGATGTTTTAGGTTTGTTGTCAATCTATAAATAAAACAATGGAGCATAGTCTGTTCAATACTCTCTTTTCACTGGATTGTAGTCAGTGTACTATCCAACAGCACACCTGAAACACCTCTGTTTGCTGTGTGTTAGTCATTACTTATTCTGGATAAAAATAAACTAAGCATAAAAAAAACAGTTGACTTGCAATGTCAAACATTTTGTATGTTCTTATTCACTGACTATCACCCACTGTGCAGGACAGTCCCATAGACATTGGTAGCAAGCATGTTGAAAAGTCTTTGAGAACTTTTAAATAATACTTTGTGTTTACCTGGGGTGTAAATAAGATGTTATACAGAAACCAATTTCTCTTAACTACTCCACATAATACCAAAGACTAGTAAACATGCTTTTAAATGAAGGCAAACATGTATTCACCCAAATATAATATGCAAATTCCAACCAGGAATATCTACTTTCCTCTACCCTTATCTATTGTTAGAATAACAATAATGCTAATAAAAATAAAACAACTTGAACTGTGATAGAAAAGGCTAAAAAAGGATCCACAATTATCTTAATGTGCCACACAGTGATGAAAATGATGGAGTTTTTTTAATGAAAGCTCACTGTTTGAGAAAGACTGGCATCTGTAAGAACCATTATTTTATCACTTGCCACATGGGGAAAAACCTGCACATACATATGGATCTGAAACATTTGAAGTTTTTTTTTTATTTCCTTGTTATCTATAATATTTGGTATATTCTCAGCAACAACACTTTTATAAAAAGTGTTCTTGCATTCACCCAGCCTTTATAAATGGGTATGACTTTTTCTGGTTGAGTTAAGGACGATGGATGTCTATGGTTTTATTTACTACGCAATATTAACAAAAGAAAATTAATAATGCCTAAGATTTTCCATTTAATTTAACATTTTCACTGAAAATATTGCCTTAAGGATATAAAAACATGTCCATCAGCAACAAGATAGAAAGAACCAAAATGTTAAAAAATTTTATCCATTCTGGTGAAAAAAGGAAATCTTATCTCTTCCATCCAACATCAGGTAATGTGGAAAGCATCACAGCTTTGGTCCATCACCATGTGCCACAGGCTCGTCTGATTGAGGCCATCGGGCAAGAGCTCACCTATCTGCTGCCGAATCGGAACTTCCAGCCCAGGACGTACGCCAGCCTCTTCAGGGAACTGGAGGAAACCCTTGTGGACATCGGCCTCAGCAGCTTCGGTGTGTCCGACACATCATTGGAAGAGGTGTGTTAAACTAGTAAAACTAATCATAGTTTCCAATTACAGACACATTTTAAACATGTCAAAAGTCTCCTGGCCAGCACCCAGGGCATGGTCTTCAATAGATGCAGTGGTCCTCCTAATATAGTGCATAGCGCAAAATTGCTAGATACTGCATATAGAAGGTGCATCAGAACCTAGAAGTTTATATAACCCCAAACAGGCATAAAAGGTGTTTAAAAGGTTTGGATCTTTTGATTTTTTTTTAAATTTAGGATTTAGTATTAGATTTAAATTCCAGTAATAAACTATTTTACTTTCTTGCAGATTTTTCTGAAAGTCACAGCAGATGGGAATGCAACCAACAGGGAATGTAGTCAAGGTATCACAAAGCTTAAAACATTAAATGGAAATAGTTATTCAGGGTCAATGCGTCCAATTCCCCAATTCCTTCCTCCACTTTGTTTCCACAACTCCTACTTTTTCCAAACCTACTTCCATTTGAAAAACCTGAAAATTGTGAGGCATAGGGAGAGGGGCAAAGATGACCCCTCCCACAAAGCCCCACTTTTGTAATATGTGACTCTGTCTCTGTCTCCCTCTAGCTGTAACTGTTTATTAATCAACCCCTGACCTTGTGTGCCATGTCATTTGTCTCGTGTTTTTTATACTCTCAGACAACAAATCATTGCAACAGATATCTCGGGCTAGTCTCTGTGGATTCAACAGAGTGGCTGTTGATGTGGAGGCACAAAAAGGTGACTTTCAGCTCTCGACTGTGGCTGTTGTCAGACAAACGTCTTGTTAAAGTTTTGAAAGAAACAAAGTAAAACCCAAATTGTAGATTCTAAGAAAGGTGACAACATTCTTTAGAGAAAATAGTTGGATTGTAGATTGATGTTGGACCCGAGTTGGAAATAAGAAAGACAGAAGGGAAAACCAAGAAAACAAGTTGATGATTTTTGTTCATTTAATGCGTTCAAACGCTAATGGAACGTGTTGAGAAACTGATTTAATACAGCAGTATTTGCCACTGCTTCTTTGAGATGCAAACCATTTGAAATGCTAATTGATTACACTTTGACTGCAGCTCATGCAATCAGGGCTGCTTGGGAATGTTTGACTTTACAAGTCAGAATTCCAACTTCAGGAGTTGATCCTGTTTTATTTCCAACTGAGAACTCAGAAACCCCAGAGTGAAAACATGCCACTACCCACCAACTCTCTCTTGCACGACTGTATTGCTGACAGTAAACTCTTTTAGTCTTGCTGACCAATAGATTTTGACAGTTGCATGTAGAATTCATTGCTTGGGTACCGGCTGCTCTTCATTTATTAGTATAACTTGCCTTTCTGTCAGTTTTACCATATTTTTCTTCCAGGGTCCAATGGCCATGGCCCAAAAGAGATACCAGAGGGCAGTGCAGGCAAAGGATCCTACCAAGTCAGAGGCCTATCTCTCATCATCAAACAGTTCTTTGCTCTGCTCATCAAGAGGTGGCATCATGCGACACGCTCCTACAAAGACTTCATTGCCCAGGTAACCTTTCAGCAATGTTTTAATATTAAATCATAGCAATGTTGATTGACTTTTCAGCTATTACGTAATATATGTGTTTTGCAAGACAAATATAGGTTTTTGCGATGACTAAATTAATAACCTAGACGTGGCATTTAACATCGTTACTATTGTTAAACTTCATAGCTAAAGATCACATGTCTATTTTGTAGGAAGTATCCCTCTTCTACTATTTCTAAGGAAACAGCAGAAAATCAAAAAAAAAATTTTCCGTGCACAAGAATTGAGAGGTGATGACAAACAAAACCATTCATACGCCCTAAAATGCTTCAAATTCTGTCCCCATGCAAACACAGTTTTTAATAAATTTTATTGGGATTTTTTTTGATTCACAAACAATTGTTCAATCTTTTTATTAATAGAAATGTCAGCGCTATGGTGTGTATACAGTATGTATCCTTTTAATCTCACACACCTGTATAAAATCCACTGCAATCAAATCCATTTAGAAGTCATCTAGCATGAAAACAGAAGTACATGGTCCTGTCATGTTTTGGTGACATTGAGGACCCAAATAGAAAGACTATGATGACAAGAGCATAGTGAAAAATGTGGTTTAATTAACACAATAAACCAGGAAAACCAGAGTGACGACAATATGGGATCTGACATGCAGTTAACTCACCATGTGAGTATTTATACTGGTGACTTGATCAGCTTATGCTTAACAGGCGAGTGAATGAGCTGATAAGCTACAACTATTAAAGACTAGTTACCCAAGGCACTGAGGTAAAAGTATCATCAGTGAGCTAAAACACAGTAATAAAATAAAAATTAGGTCACTACAATGGAACTAAAAAATTCAAGCTTAACTCAAAGTCCAACAGAATATGAAAAACTGGCCATGGATGGTAGACCAAATTCAAACATTTTAGTACTCAATTTAATCTAACTGAGCATTTTAAGAAGAAATTTCAGTTGCTTGATATGAAAAAAACTGACACAGAAACTTGCAGCTATATTTCTTTATTTCATAAAGAATAAATGAGAGGGCTAAATTAATTGATCATTTTCCTCGCTCTCAGAAGTATGCACTACGCTGTATTTGTCTATCATGTAAAATAACAATAAAATGCACTGAAGATGGAACGTGAAAAGGTTCAAAGGGGTACAAACACTTTTGCAAGACCCAGTCCAGAATTGTTTTATTTTTAAAGTGCAGTTATTTCCCTGGCTTTGGCAGATTGTTCTTCCAGCCAGCTTTGTCTTCTTGGCACTGACATTTACACTCATAGTCCCCCCTTTTGGAGAGTATGCGAGCTTGACCCTTACTCCCTGGATGTATGGGAGACAGTATACATTCTTCAGGTGGGTACAAGTTGCTCTTCATTAAAAATCACGTTAATACTTGTATTTAGTTGAAATTACATAAAGTTTTGTCCATTGCAGCAATGAGCGTCCGATGGATGCGCAGATGCGATATTTTGGTGAGGTTTTGCTTAATAAGCCTGGCTTTGGGACCCGCTGCATGGCCGATGAACCTTTGGAGTAAGTAAATGCCATTGCTATGCTATGCTATGCTTTGCTAATTTTTTTTCAGGACTTTCTCTGGAATAGTTTGTTTCACATTACTGTTCATTTTGATCCCATCCTAGAGATTTCCCATGTAATAACATCACCACAGAGTGGGAGATGCCCCTTGTTAACCCATCCCTGATAGAAATGCTGGAGACGCCAAAGTGGACCCCCCTCAGACCCTCTCCAGAATGTCAATGCAGCACATCCAAGAAACTGACCATGCTCCCTGTGTGTCCTGAAGGAGCTGGAGGCCTGCCACCTCCACAGGTGGGTTGGTCTGTTACTGAACAGATCCACACATTGTAAATCAAATCAAAACATTGCTTTAGATTTCCCAAATGAGAAGAATCTAGAGTCTAGGTGTTATTTTTTCCTTTAGAGGATCCAGTCAACCGGAGATGTTCTGTTCGACCTTACTGGAAGGAACATCTCTGACTACCTTGTGAAGACCTATCCCACCCTAATCAGAACCAGGTACATAGGCTTTGAAGGTCTTGAAAGAAAGTTTCCAGACCGGGACTGCAGGCTTTTATTGGCTTTTTGTGAAATAATTTAATATCTCTGTTTAATCTCTCTGCAGCTTGAAAAGCAAATATTGGGTGAATGAACAGAGGTAATTGGCGCTGATCTTATACAGTGAAAATTGACATTCAAAGTGACATGAATAATGAAAAGATTCAACTGTTTGTATTGGTGCAAGTCTCCCTCTTGTGGTAATATTGTTTACTGCATTTATAGCGTAGCAAAAAAACAAAATCCGAGAGTTTGTACATGTTTCTTAAGGTTTCTCTGTGGTGTCCAGGTATGGAGGCATATCAGTCGGTGGACAGCTTCCTATTTTAGGAGTGCAGCCAAAGACGCTTCAGGATTTAGCAACTCAATTGGGACACCTTCTTAACCTTACTGGGGTGAGGCTTAAAGACATGGTTAATTTTTTGATGTAAGGTTGTTTTAAAAGGTTGTAAGTAGCTAACATCTTACTTGCAGTAGATAAGTCCTATAGCATCTTTATTTTAGGAGTCCAGATGGTACTGGAAGCTAATGACTAGTACATGGCCCAGAACCAAAGTGGACCTCTGGATCTTAGACAACTCTATTCTCACAAGTGTCACAGCAGTTTATTTGAAAACAAACTTTTTTTACCTTTGGTTTGTGTAGTTATTTAAACATAAGCTGAACTTAAACTGATTTTAAATATAGATTGGAGCAGTAAAGGCACCAAATTTCATTCTGTGTGAAAAGTTTTGAGGATTGAACATGTAAACCCTTCTTAGTAAAAGTATCTGTCTAATCCAAATGTTAAATGGTATAAAAAGCATAAAACATATATATTATGATGGTTTTTTTCCCCTATCTTAATTAAACTGTATATTTTTTTTTAAATCCTCAGAATTGGCTTACGTGTTCTGTTTTCAGTGCCCCACCTCTTTCTTCGATTCATCCTGTAAATAATCATGTCTAAATATATGCACAAAGCTAACATGTTTTACAAAATGGCATTTGCATAAAACTGCTGTGACGTTAAAGGGGATTTTTTTTTAGATGTTAGAAGCCACCTTTGGTCTTGGTCCTTTGGGTTCAGCCTTTGGGACCAACTTATCTGGATTTATACTGAATCAAGACGTCAAGAGAGTCAGCACTTTGATTTTCATTTCAAGTCAATGCAGTATTATTGATTTTAAAATTTTTGAACTGAGAACTAATTCTGTTCTTGGTGCCTTTTTCACACAGGATGATCATTGGTGGAGCACTGCTACCTGCCTCCATTTCTGAAAAGAATTATCATTGGCTTGTTTGTAAATCACCGTTCAATACAAAACATCATAAGAGTTTAAAGGTCAAAATAGATTAAATGTGATGATTTTCACCTTAAAGGTATTCTAAGAAAATAAAAATCCATTTTGATCTTGGTCCTTCTTAAGTTATTTACTACTAAACACCTTTTAAATGTTCTATTATGGGATCGTTTGGAATTAAACTCCTTTTCAAAGCCATTTTTACATACCGTTGTTCTAATTTTGATATCTTTTAAAACGGTAACTATAACTTGTTTACAGGGTCTAAACTCAAAACAAACGTATAGGGGAATAGGAAAATTCCTCAGTTATATGGAAACGCAGAACAATGTCAAGGTAAGTCCTTTTGCAGCTCATTCATTTGACAGATTATTTAGCTAATGATTAAATAGATTAACTACTCAATACATGCTACAGTATGGTAATCAGTTATAGTTTTTCGTAGGTATGGTATAACAATAAGGGCTGGCATGCCATGGTGTCTTTTATGAATGTGGCCAACAACGCCATCCTTCGTGCAAATTTGCCGAAAGGAGCAGATCTGAATGAGTATGGGATCACCGTCATCAACCATCCTCTGAATTTGACCAAAGAGCAGCTCTCTGAGATCACAGTGTGAGTGACCACAAGCCTCATGATTCTCCCTCCATCCAATTTTGTCCACAGCTAAGAAGAGATAAAAATCGTTCAGCAGTCATTATAAAAAACACAAAAAAACAGCAAATAATGACATTCTGCTTTAATCACAGTTCATGAAAACTCTTCAAATTCTCTTTCTCCCCAGTCTGACTACTTCAGTGGATGCAGTGGTGGCTATTTGCGTCATTTTCGCCATGTCCTTCGTCCCAGCTAGTTTCGTCCTCTATCTCATCCAGGAGAGGGTCACTCAGGCCAAACACCTGCAGTTTGTCAGTGGTGTTAGTCCGCTTGTGTATTGGATGGCCAACTTTCTGTGGGACATGGTACAGCGGCCCAGTTACCTTATAGAGAGTGCTGGTTTAATCTAGGCCATGTAATTAGAGCTTGAACTGAGGCCTGTGCTGTCTGTGATTGTCTCCAGGTGAATTACTCTATCAGTGCAGCGATGGTGGTGGAAATATTCCTGTTTTTCAATAAAAGATGTTACACCTCACCAACCAACCTGCAACCCCTTATTGCCCTGCTCATGTTATACGGGTGAGTTGCACCAAGTGATGTTCTCTTTTAATTGTCTTTGTCTTTTTCAATCTAGGAACAATAATAGAAAGGTAAATAAGAATAACAATGCTACAGTTGGGCTATTTAAGAGCAATACTGGCCAAAAGAGGATAATCTTTTCGTTGAGGGCCAGAACTTTTGCTTGTTTGTGCTAAATACTTATTTTCTGCAAGCCTGAGAGCCAGACAAACTTACGCCATGTCCACACATTGCCCGTTTTTTTTAAACGAAGAATTTCCTCCGCTTGTTGAAAAAAAAAAATCTCCCTCCACATGTAACCGGGTAAATGCGTTTTTTAGTATATTCATAGACGTGACAAAGCAGTGGGGGGCAGTAGTTCTCACATATCCTATCCGCTAAAAGTAACTCTCTTTCCTCTATCTTCAGTATGCAGCATTGATAGATCTTATAAAAGCAAACGAACAAAACGTGCTTTAACATTGGATGATACCAACACAGCTCTGAGGGCATAAATCCTGTTTTTTGAGAGTAAACACAGGTCGCACAAGTGATGTTGGAACATTTTATTTTGCGAATAGTGACGTTACGGCTCTTAAAACTCAGTTTTCTACCGTCCACACGCAGATACTGAAAACGGAGGAAACGCAAATCTCCACTTTGGCCGGAGTTTTTGAAAAGATTCGTTTTTGGTGCCGAAAATCTCCGGCTACGTGTGAATGACAGGCCAAACCGTAGAAAAATATCTCAGTTTTGTGAGATGCCTGGCTACGTGTGAACAGGGCATTAGCCCCGCCAACAATATGATCTGGACGTTCGATCTGGCATTCCTCCGTTGAGGAGCAATTATGCCCGAACAAGATCTGTTCGGACCAATCAAATCGGGCTTACGATGATTGACAGGTGAACAACAGTGACGTAATCAACCACGTCACCAAAGAGCGCCTGGGTTGAATCTATTTACAACAACGATGGCTGGAGAACTGAGATGTGTAGATTATGCCATCTAGTTCATTCTAGAAGATATCGAAAGCGCATTAATGCAGATGCAGAGTGCAGAGGCATTTTTTTTCTGGGTCGGTTAAAACCCTCCCATAATCACAGCCCAATGGAGCAGTATCAGACTCACATTCTGATTAGAATTGAGTATGGCTACATCAGGCTAATTTCCTGCACCATTGTATGATTAAATTATTTAAAAGCCATAAAATGTGATTTCCTTCTATTGTATTTACAGTTGAAGTCTACCTATGATTAGAAATCATAGACCACTCTCATCTTTTTAAGTGGAACAGTTTGCACAATTTTGGTGGTTGTCAAATAGTTCTTTGCCCCACTGTGTTAATGGTTGACAAAATAAAAGTAAAAATTTTTTTTTCTGTAAATACAGATTTCCTGCTAACATTAACAGCTGATTTTGAAAATTTATTTTTGGGGTCTGATAATACTGTTGATCCCCTTCCTAGGTGGTCTGTAACGCCCATGATGTACCCAATGTCCTATGTCTTCAGCGTCCCCAGCACAGCCTACGTGTCTCTGTCATGTATCAACCTGTTCATCGGGATCAACAGCAGTGCCATCACGTTCATCCTGGACCTGTTTGAGAGCACAACAGTAGGTCCTTTGGTGTATATTAGTCTTTATATTAGCGCATATTAGCATTTGTGTATATTAGCATCTTTGAACAGTCTCGCCGCTCACACTTTTTTTTATTCAGACTCTTTACAGATTCAACCAGATGTTAAAGACAGTGTTACTCGTCTTTCCCCATTACTGCCTTGGCAGAGGTCTCATAGACATGGCCATGAACCAGGCTGTGACTGATATCTATGCTCGCTTTGGTAATCACATCACATTCCCATATCTGTCAAGCTTTAAAGCACTATCTGGACTGATTTATACATTCATACTTTGACAGTGTCTTGGGAAAGTATTCATACCCTTTAGACTTTTTAACATTTCGTAATATTACAACCCTTGAACAACAATGTTTTTAATTCAGATTTAAAGTGACAAATCAAGTAAAAAGAAAATAATTCATGCTTTTCAAAAATGCTGTTAATAAAGTGTAGTATGTATGAAGCACAATACACCAATTTTTGAAAAATTATTGTTCAGTGCATTACCCAAATATCGGGTGAGTGTGGCACAGCTACAAACACACCAATAGCATTAAAGCTAGGGTACGTATTTTAACATTTTTCAACTTTAAAAATGCTTGAATTTAACCATCTAATCCTGTTGTATGATATCAAGTAGATAGACTTTCAGAATTTATATTATCTTATTATTTATATTGTCTCTCCTACGGCCTTTACAGCAAAATAAATAATTTATGCGGGCCTAGAGCATTGAGCAGTGATAGGGAGCTGTCAATCAACGCGAATGCGACCCTTTCCCCAGCGTGCTTTCGCTACGTGTGTGCGGGATGAGGCGTTGCTTTCAGCTCCTTCCAGAGAGGGAGGGGGAGCAGGAGCGGGACCTATGACCATTCAGGTTTCAAACTTTCTTTCTCCTCTCCTTGCTAACCTCACGCTGTGGACCACAGCATAAATAAGAGAAGCAGCAATGTATTCAGGAGAGAGTTTCCACCGACAGCTGGACTCTCACTGGGCAGGCGGGATTGTACCGCACCGTCATACTAATGCAGTGAGATGCAATAAAACATAACAAATAGGTCAAGACAGTGACTCCTGGTTTTTGGTTCCTTCTTTACCCAAACCTTACTGTAGTGTTTATTAGTGGGTTTCATGCAGCAAAGAGAAACATGTCCCGTGTTCAGTGAGGTTCATTATGGCTCGTGCTTGTCTAAAGCACTGATGTTTTTCATTCACCCAATCAAAGGAATGTGTTGTGTGACACCAGTAGCTCCACCCTAACAGTAACAGACCATTGTCCTATGGACTTACAGCTGATGAGGGGCCAATAATGGATTGGTACGGGCTGCTGTATGGGCTGCAGACAAAACGGCGGACTGGAAGGCACCGGAAAGAAGGCTTAAGAGACCCATGGTAGCTCTGGAGGAGTTGCAGAAATTCACAGTTTGGGTGGAGGAATCTGTTAAAAGGACAAAAGGCTAAATAAAAGACATGAAAGTGTGTTGGGTGTTCATCTTCCTGCAGCACAGCAACCCTAAACATACAGCCAGAGCTTCAATAGAGTTTTAGATGAAATTAAATGATGTACACCTAATTCCATGTCAGACTTCCACCTGTACTTGCAATGAAAGGTGGTTATACCAAGTATTGACTGATCACGAACTCATATGCATGGCACTTTTTAAATTTTTTTTCTGTTTTTTGAATTCTAATAAAACAAATCTGAAACTGTAAATATATAGAAAAAAAAGAAAAAAAAGCTAAATGGGAATGAATACTTTTGAAAAAATAAATAAATATCAGTCTAAAACAACTACAGATAAGGAAACAGTTGTAACGGGTATGGTGTGTTTATCCATCTCCTCAGGTGAGGATTACATTCCAGATCCTTTTAACTGGGACTTCATCGGGAAGAACTTGTTCTGTATGGCTGTGGAGGGATTTGTCTATTTCATCCTTAACATCCTTTTCCAGTACCGCTTCTTCCTGAATCACTGGTAAAGCACAGTAAATCTTTACATCACATTCTAAGATACAATTGTACTTTCAGGTCGGTGGAGACTGGATGATGATTAGGAAGGTTTTTTTTATTATTTATTTTTTATAATTATAGGATTCCAGATAGCCCAAAGCCTCATGTTTTGGAAGAAGATAAAGATGTGGCTGAGGAAAGGGAGCGAATCCACAGCAGCAAAAATACATATGATATCTTACGCATAAAAGACCTGTCCAAGGTGAGACATTTCAGTACAATGAAGCTTACGTAGAAGTAAAGTGATCGAAAACTAAAGACGACAACGTTTCTGGTTCATTTCCTTTTCGTCCGAACTTGGTAGACATACAGAGGAACAATCATCCCTGCAGTGGATCGAATCTGTGTTGGAGTTTCACCTGGAGAGGTTGGGCCGGTTTTCTTTAAACTTGTTCTGAACAAATCCTCTCAGTAGTAGGCATTCTGATCGCATTTTATTTGTTTTTCACTTCTCACCTTTATCCACAGTGCTTTGGTCTCCTGGGGGTAAATGGAGCCGGGAAGACCACAACATTTAAGATGCTAACAGGAGACATAGATGTAACATCAGGAGAGGCTTCTGTGTCCGGTTACAGGTTCCTAAAATTATACATTTTATATGTCATTATCTATCATATATTAAAATAGAGTACTAATCATTTTGTCAGTCATGTGTTTCCGATAAACTAGCTTTTAATACCATGCTCTGTTTCCATCTATTTTGTCCTTGAAGCATTTTGACCAACATCCTGGATGTACACCAGAACATGGGTTACTGCCCACAGTTTGGTGCCATCGATGAGCTTCTGACAGGAAGAGAACATCTGCACCTGTATGCCCGCCTCAGAGGGGTCCCGGAGTCTGAGATCAGCAGGGTGTGACACACCTTTCATTATGACAGCACATAGATGATGCATAGGGAGACTGATGATAATTTATTGCAATTTATTTAGATCATGATGAAGCAGACCAGCACTTTAGCCCCCATTTAAAGGCATAAGTCATTTTTAAAACTTTTACTATTAAAGTTGTTCAGAGTTATCGCTCTCGATACTTTTATTTGATTAAAAGAGTTGATTTTCCATATGGAAAAATACATTTTAAGATGTATATTGTGAGTATTCCAGTTGAGGAGGAGAAAGTTTACTGAAACATAAATGAACAGTACTCAAAGACTGGACAGAACAGTATGTTTGAGGTGGATCAATCTGACTGTAATTTCCCACACTAGTGAAAGAAGACCAGAAATGTTACTCTGATGCACAAAAGTTTGGGTAGAGTACCCCAAAAATGTACTTAATTAGGAGGTGCATTACTTAAAATATTTTTACTCAGGTAAATGTAAAATAACGATTTAAGAAATTACTCAAATAAGACTAAACTATTTGATACAAAACATGCTTAAGTACAGAGTAACAGATTGTGACATCTGATTAGAAATTTTAAAATGTCAGACTGACAAAAATTGTTGTCTGCAAATTCTGGTGTTTTAAAGACCTAAATTAATAAAAATAAATAATAAAAAATGTATACATTTTCGCTAAAGAACCATGTTTTCAAATCTAAAATGTTACATCTAAACTCATTTTTACAGCATATAATGTATAAATATATTAGAACAGGGTAAAGTAGTTAGTGACAATATTTGGTTTTTACTGTATTTGTTTAATCTACAACAGGCTCAGCAGATAGAAAATAACAAAGCAGCATCCAGTGCATTTTTGGTTAAAACATGCTTATTTTTCATTCAGTGAAGTTACTCACAATGGGTGGAGCATTAAGAAATTCACTCAAGTAAGAGTAGTGATACTACACAGTGATCAAATAAAGAATGAAATACTACATTTTTCATTAATGTTTCCCACTGCAAAAACTCTCCATCTAACCAAGTCCAACAACATCTTGTTTTCAGCCAAAAAGTATTTTTGATCTTGTTTTAATACGTATTTATTTAGCAAGAGAAGAAGGAGTTAGATTATTAATTTTATTGATAATCCTTCACCGATATTAACAACTTCAAAGTATTTGGCTCTGCAACCTATCTATTCAAAGAAAATCAGCACTTTCTTAAAAGAGCTGGAATAAGACTGATGGCTGCAAACATCTTTTGTTATATAAATAACAAAGCACTGCGTTTTTCAAAGCAACCACAAGCTGTCCTTGAACCGAACGCCAGCGCCTCCGGCTCCCTGCAGCCCGCTGATAGAAAAAAAAAAAACGGTTGGGGAACTTACACTCCCCACATCTGTTACTAACACAGAGACTGAACAATCAGACAGCTTTAAGCAAAGATGTGATTCTGCAGCTTCATGTAAACCCTCATCAACATTTGGACCACCGTTGAGCTTTTCAAAGAAACTTAACGAACAGATTATGAGAGGAACACAACCAGTGTAACTTCAAGACTTGCATTACATTAAATGTCCAATGGATGTTGCTCCCCCTTTCACCACTGTGTTCTGATGTCCAATCTGAAAGGTTTCCAGACACCGACTTAAAACCCCTCATCCGTCAGGACTTCTCTGGTTACCAGGAAAGTAGCATTCCTGTGATTATAAACAGAAAAACTCATAAAATCAAATACTGCCATATTCAACCAAACCTCAAAATGATGATCAATCAGAAGAATTTGCTAATAACCACCAAATCTCTTAAACAGTTTTTTTTCCTTACCACCTAATCATGTAAAGCACATTGAATTACCTTGTGTTAAAATTGTGCTCTACAAATAAAATTACCTTGCCTTATTTAGAGAATATATGTCTTATTTTGACAATTCTCACCAAGTGTGATTGTCTTCCTGCACTGTCAGATTGTTTCACTTAATTTAAGAAGTTTTAGACTACAATCTAGTATTTTAATCTGCCAGTAATGTAAGACATTTGTAAGAATTCTGGTAAAAAGACATATTTTCTGAATAAGATTAATAATCTAATACTTTCTGTTCTTGCGTAGTATATAACTCTTAAAACAAGATCAAAAATACTTTTTGGTTGGAAGTTGGACTTGGTTAGACGGACCGTTTTTGCAGTGCACCTTTGATCTGTTCTGAAGGGAGGCATCTGGAAGTCTCATTTGGGTTCATAGCAGCAGCCAAGAACTGCCATCATCAAATTGGTTTGGTTATCTGTATCCTAAACAGTGATATGTGTCTTTTAAGATTACTGAAGAACCTTTAGGTGCATCAATGTCGTTGGAAAACATCCACAAAACTTCCAGGGTTGTCTGTTTCACATTTGTAAATGTGTTGTTTCTTTCCGCTCACTCCACTGGATTGTAACTGATTTTCTTTTTTTTAATCACATTATATATAAAAAACAGGTAGTACATTAATTCATGAATATGACTGAGGTGAGTATTATAACTTAAAACTGATTAATAGTGTTGATTTGGAAAGCCCAAACTCTAGCAGGTCCACCGGACACATGCACACTAGCTGAGTAACAAAAACACGAACACCACACAAGGGTTATGCTTAAACAGAGATCTGGTATTTAGGATTTTATTAACCACAATGACATCCTAGGCTAGATCTTTTATATGCTGTAGACTGATATCTCTCACATGTCTTTGGAATAGTTGACGATCTAAACATCCATGCCTTGATTGGCATCTTCATGATATGCAGATTTGACAGTACACAACAACAAAGTTAGTATTTTTTGTTTTCTTTTTCAGGTAGCTGAGTGGGCAATCCATAAACTGGGTTTATCAGAGTGTGCGGGCCGAAGTGCCGGGACCTACAGTGGAGGTAACAAGAGGAAACTCTCCACCGCCATCGCCATGATTGGCTGTCCCGCTTTGGTGCTGCTGGTGAGCATTAAACCACCCGGCTTTTCTGATCGCTTTTGAAATAAAAATCAGGTTGATGAGAAAATTCAAGGTAGAATTAACTAAATCCATCATGAATTTATTATTGTTATTGGTTGTTCCTTCCTTCCTCTCTCTCAGGATGAGCCAACCACAGGCATGGACCCTCTCTCTAGACGCTTCCTTTGGAACTCCATCATGAGTGTCATTCAGGACAAACGAGCAGTGGTCCTTACCTCACATAGGTTAATGTATATTGCTGTTCATTAAAACAAGGTCATGTTTTTTTTAGGTATGTACAGATGTTCCTTTACAGTACAATCATCATTTCTTACAGCATGGAAGAATGTGAAGCGCTGTGTACCCGCTTAGCCATTATGGTTAATGGATCCTTCAAATGTCTAGGAAACATTCAGCATCTTAAATACAAGTCAGTCAATTCAGTTTACACTCATATTTCAAGTAAAGTTAAACCAGCCATGCCCATAATAACCGTTTTACTGTGATCCAGATTCGGTGATGGCTACGTGGTAACCATGAAGATTAGAGCGGCTAAGCCCGGTTGTCCGCCAGACCTCAACCTTGCTGAGGCGTTCATGGAGAGCACCTTCCCTGGCTCCATCCAAAGGGAGAAACACCACAACACTCTGCAGTATAAGATATCCTCCCCATCTCTGGCCAGGATATTTCAAATGGTCCTGGCTAATAAGGACAAACTGAACATAGAGGACTACTCTGTGTCACAGACAACTCTTGATCAGGTGAATATGCACATATATACAATGAGGAACATAAGTATTTGAATACTGGGATTCTCCCACTTAGAAACCATGGAGGGGTCTGACATTCACATTGAAAGTGCAGGTTTCGGGAATGTTGTTGAGCAAAAAAGAATTTAGCTTCTTACAAAGATTTTCAATTGGATTTTGGTCTGGAGACTGGCTAGGCAAGTCCAGAACCTTGATATGCTTCTTATGGAGCCATCCTTGGTTATCCTGGCTGTGCGCTTCAGGTCATGTCGGAAGACCCAGCAATGACCTGTCTTCAATGCTCTGACTAAGGGAAAGAGGTTTTTGCTCAAAACCTCCCAATACATGGCCCCATTCATCCTGTCCTTAATAAAGTGCAATATTTTAAACTATGACGGTGTGGTGTTCTACCGACAGTAACCTTTAAAACTGATGTCCAGCATGTAATTCATGCAATTAATCTTCATGTAATTAACCAGATACTCCCATGTAGTTCTGGACTGATTCCTCACTTTTCTTATCTTTTGTAATATCCCTCATGGTGAGATCTTGCCTTGAGCTCCAGTTCAATGGAGACTACTCTCAAACAGTAGATTTATTTTCACCAAGCTGCTTGGCAACTGCACTGTAGCCCCTTTTCAGCCTTGTGGGAGTCTACAATTTGTTCTCTGGTGTATTTTGACAGCTCTTTGGTGTTGCCCAAGGTAGTAGTTGGAGTCTGACTGACCGTGGGATGCTGGGTGCTACTAGTTTAGATTAATAAACGGAGGGGAGATGGAGTTTTTAAAGGCAGAGTAACAGGCCGAGAGCCAGAATTCTTGCTGATTACCAGGTGTTCAAATACTTATGCTCAACAATAAAACAAAAAGAACTTTAAAAATTAAACAAATTCCCTTCTTCTTTTTTTTCTAATGTGTCTTGCACTTAGTTTATGCTTCTCTGTTTTGACGGAGACGGATTGACGCAGCGCCATTATCCGTCAACGCAAGGGCTCTCCGTCACCTACGCAAGGACGCACGGAGTAGAGGCCCAATTTTTAACTATCAGTCTCTGTTAATGGAAAGCGTATGCCTGTGATTGGTCAATTCAGCAACAGCCAGAGATCGCTTCACCAGAACAGGGCTCTATGGTTGCTGTAATCAGTAGTTAATGCAGTGTTTGGCCACTACAGGTTTTATACTGAAAGGATAGTTTATCTAATCATTAGTTTTGGCGATTTTGAACACAAGGAGGTGTAGGAAAACAACAAAAAGGCTGCTGTTTGCTTCCATGCGTTTTTAGAGTATTCTATGAGCTGCACTTCTAGTAAAAAGCTTTACAGCTTAATCAAAACGTACTTTCTGCCGCTCATTGCTCCTTTATGAAGAAATGCGTTCACAAGGCTAGAAAAATCTGAAACGACGCTGTGATAGTGGGCAGAGAGGCCATGAAAAGTTAGCACCACCTGCTGTCCTGGTCAAGCAAGGCTGAAAAAACAATAGAGTGGAGAGGAAAAAACAGACTACTATACACAAAAAACTTCTCCATCAATATGTCTATGTCTGAGTGCAAATTCGCGGTCGGAGAAGCATAAACTGGGCTTTACAGTGGAAATGCACCTACAATGTGAATTTCAGATCTTTCCATAACTTCTAAGTGGGAGAACTTGCAAAATTACAGGGTTTACAAATACTAGTATGATATTTTACAGGGGACTTCCAAATTCTACATACCGATGGGTTTTTTGAAAAGTATAAAACATATTATGAATGAACCATTTAAAAACTTTTTCCACCTTCGATATAACATATTCTCTTCATAATTCAACAAAGAAAACAAACAAATCTGCTATGGGAAAGAGGTAAACATTTTTATAATGTAGTTGCTTACATGTGGGTTCAAACCACCAAAGCATGAGAAAAGTGCTGCACCGCCCAGAAGGTGCATTTTATTATCACATCCGCTTTCCATATGGGAGGATCCTGACCTGAACCGATCCCTAGCAGTCTGCTGGCCTCCTTCTCCTCTTCTCCCTTCTTCTCTCAACCCTCCTTGGCTGGGAGTGGGGTCCCATCTCCATTGAGCCTAACATGTGCAGGCGCAGCTGCCGGTGGACTCTGCCAATGCACGACATAAAATGACGCAGATATTTTCTGATTTGTGTCAAATACCTCATTTGTGCTAATCTGACATGGGAATGAGGCAGAAGAGCATTTTCGCGACGCAAACCTGCATCTGACGAGATGCGGGAACCCCCTGATGTGTGTCAGTGTGCTTCTCTATTGACTTTGCATGTAAAGCTGAATGCACCAGTAAACTAAAACTTTGCTGAAACCCATTTTGAATCAAAAACAGCATTTTGCATTCCTCTTATGGACTTGACCTGGTCATGTTTTCCCGTTCTAGTGGAATATGTTCCAAAATCTCTCAGATTGGGAGAATATCTCTTCACCAGGGTCCATTTTGGGTTGACTGCCCAGATTTTATTACCAGCGATTTCAGATTTTGACGCTGAAAAGTGAAATCTCTCTTCCCCTTAGCTTTCCAGCTAACCTCTTCAAGATTTTGGGTCAAACTTAACAGTTCTTTGAGGGTTTTTTTTTCTTCCAATTTTATTCAGTTTGACAAAGTTTTCTTACAACTTAATTGTAAGGCAAATGTGCAACATTAAAGGTGGAATAAAATCTAAACTGATTTACCATTATCTCTTCTTTTTTAAATAAAAAAAAAACTCCTGAATTTCAACAGGGGTGTGTGCAGTGTTGAGAGCCTGTGTACATGTTTGAGCCCTGATTGATAACTATGTAAACACATGAATCTATTTTTTTTCCTTCCAAGTGTATAATGTTGGTGCAACAGGTTTTTTTCCCCCCACCAGCTGTTCTGAACTTCAAATGTCTCTGCAGGTCTTTGTGAATTTTGCCAAGCAGCAGTCCAGAGAGGATGACACCATTGTACTGCACCCAAAAGTTGCTGGGGCACAACGATACATTGAAACCACAATAATCAAGTCTTACAGGAAGTGAACTGAAATTCGATGGGAGCTCTTGGTGTTCACTTCACTGGTTTGTGGATTTTAGCTCCACTTTGGATAGACAGCAATAAAGCCATCTGCCATTTTTTGGGATATAAAATGTGATTGTTCTCAAGGTTGGAGACAAGTATAGAAGGAAGACACGTTAATTTGACATGCTTTTGTTTTTTGCTTTTCCATAAAACACCATTAATTAGTGGAGCATTTATGTGCCTGCTGTATGGTCTACACCCTGCTCACATTAGAACTGGATCCTATGGATATGAAAAAGAAAGGGGACGTCTTATGATGGAATGTTAAAAAATGATTGTGTTGGATTGTAAGAAAGCCTAGCTCTTTTTACTTTCTGCTTCAGATGCCAAGCAACGTTTGAACTGCCTTTATAACCCTATGAAAAAAGCACCTGAACAAGCTTAGTTTTTTATGCACTTTATTGATTACAAGCATTACAATTTCTCTTATTTTGACTAATTGGTAAATTATTAAGAAAATCTTTCAGCTGCTGCAAACTCACTTAAGCCCATTGTAACACATCTGGTTTTATATTTAATCTTCTGAATATTTTTCTTGTACATGTCAAGCTCTGATTGTTTGTTCACATTTATTACACTTAGTGTCATTAGCAGGTACAAAATCAATGTGAATGTTTCTATAAGAAGCATTATATCCAATAAAGTTGATGTTTCTTTATGACGCACACCTTCATTTGCATTTATATGCACAATTTTAATAAAACCTGAGATTAGACAGAATGGTTTTAACAATCAAAACTCTCTATATTAATTACATGGTAAAGGCATCTACATGTTAATATAGAATGGGTGCTCATTTTGAATGTTTTCAGTAAAAAGCTTGACACTTGCATATCTAAATGTCTGCTTCATCAACATTCCCCCTGAGAGCACAAAAGCAATTCTTAAGTCGTGCATATGAGTATTGGAAATTTGTATATTTGCTACCTCAGGCACTTCCTAATATTAGATTTATACAAAAAAAGATATTTGCAGATTAATTATCATGATGGAACAACAACTTGCTAGTTGTATGGCAGGAATGCAAAACAATCCTTTTGCTTGTTTTAAATCCCTTTATGAAAAAGCTAACCAGAAAAGTCAAATGATACAAAAAGTGGAAATAAATCATGGAGAATGCCCAAGATTTATAGATTAGATTCGATTAACATATCGGTGTTAAAGTGACTGTGGGTAGTTTCCCTGGCAATAGGGGACAGTAAATACCTAAATGCCATTAATCTTGATGTACTTACTGCTCCTTGGTTTTGTTTTCTCTCCTTTACGATGACGTGAGACGCATATGTGTGATCTGCCTCATCACTTGTTGAATAGCTAGCTAATACGTTTCAATTATCAATAATTTTATTCATTTTCAACAACATTTTGGTGGATATTTCCAGAGATTAATGCTCAAAACTACACACTGTTACTAAAAGAAAAAAAAGTCAGTCCTAAAGGACCAGTGTCCTGCTTGTTTTAGATGTTTCCCTGTTTAACACACTTTAAATTATATGGAGGGTTCATTGGCAGGTTCCCACCTAAATTGATAACATAATAAGGAAATAATTCAACTTTTGAATCTATTGCGCTACAGAAGAAGCACAACTAAAATGTGCAGGACACCGGTCCTGTAGGTCTTTTTTTTGACACCTTTACATTATTATATATCACTTAATCTTTAGAAAGATGTATATCTATCTGCGGTATTCCAGGAACAAGTAAAAACTTGCTATATATAAAAGAAAATGGATTTATCAAAAGTCAGTTGAAATGAGTAGAAGAGACAGGCAGACTTCTTGCACTTAACTTTGTATATTGTGGATCAGCAGACAGCAAGAAGTTAATCTTGCATTGCAATCATTATCTTTGTAACAACAGTAAAAAATTAAACAATGTAAAGCATGTTTAACTCTATAGCAAATAAACAAAACTCTCATAACCTAAGACCCACCCCTACTTCCAAGTATTTTGTTCTCAACAAAAGTAAACAGTTAAATATGTTTCTAACATTTTCAACTTCATACATGGAGTAAACCTGGACACCGTACCCAGTATTTCTCCTTATCCAAAGTTAAAGTGCACTTAAGAGTAAAGGAGTACATCTGTCAGTAAGAGAAAACCAAATGAATGCTTTAGTTAGACTGAATTCGGATTTTTGAAACACATGTATACACATTAGTCCGGCTGAAATTGAACCGAACTGGCTTTCTCTTACTGGACCAAATGCACCCAGATAATGCAGTTAGGAAACCAAATTTCTCTGGAGAAGCGGGAGTAGCAAAACTTGAACGAGTGGCAACAACAAATGTAACACAATCAAAAGTTGTCATTGATTTCTTAGCTCATTGTGCATATCCTACTTTTATTCCGTCACTGCTCTCAGCATTTGTTTACTCTTTGAGTCATGCTCTAGGCCAACCAGTAACCTAGCATTGGAGAGTTAAACACACCTATTTCAGTAATTTGACGTTCTGTGTAACATATAAACTGGGATTGCTGCAGCCTAACTAATCATGAAAAAAAAGTGCATGCTACAGGATTTCCTCCTTCTAAAGCAATAAAAAAAAGCCCTATTTTAAAGAGTCTTGGTGAATGCCGATAAGTTCAAGTGGAAAAATTTTCCCTGATTTCAAAACTATTACTGAAGTGCTCCGGCTCCATGTACAGGAAGAGTCCAGTTCAGCTCTGGTTACCACAACAACTGAAGCAGCAAGTTGATAAAACCTTGTATTTAAGTCACTGCTAGAAACCTTTGTTCACGTCTGTACCTTCCAAAACTGGACAGAAAATAGTTTTCCTGTTTTGAGGAAATTTTGAAGGCTTAGCTATAGTGCATTTCTATATTATTGCTCTGCATCACACATCTTTTAACCCCATCAGTATTAAAATTGCATAGTGCTGGACTCACATAATGCAGTTGTGCAAGCCTAATAATTTGTCAAAGAATCAGGGGGATAATGGCCATTCGAACACTTGGGTAGTCTTTGAACTCTCGTATGTAGGCTCTGTGCTTCCCTTTGGCCCAAATGGTCATCTGAATAAACCCAAACAAAGTGTATATTGCCACTGCAAGACAAAAGAGTACAATGAAAAACTACTGCTGTCAAATAAGATTGCATGTCATTGTAAATGCTGAGCTTGTTAAGCGACATCTAGGCATGCACCAAGAGTTGCAGGCAACCTGTTGATATCTGTTTTAGCTATTAAAAAAAAAAACACTTTAATCTATGAATACCATTCAAAATATTTTTTTTTATTCATCTTGCCACGAGTAGTCGTCAATTGATTTTTCTGTGAAATGTTCAGCTTCGCTTCCAGTCAGAATAAATCCCAGACATTTCAGAAACATTTTTTATTTTTATAACTTCCATCTCTGTCTGTTCCTGAAAGACTGTGACCAGGCAACTACTAAATATTCTTCATTTACTAACTAGAAAAAGATCCGGTTTTTGGGTTTCTGACTGGCTTTTCCGGTGTCAGGGCCAGTTAAGGTAGAAATCTGATAATTCTGGTCACCAACTGATTTCTTGGTGCATCTCTAGTATTGCCAAAATATAGTTGTGCACATCACATACCTGGAAGACATTGGGTCATGACTGTAAAGCTCATCCAAGCACCAACCTACAGATGTCAAATAAGGATGCACAGACAGACCGGGGATTGTAATTAAACAAAGTTAATGTACATATTTACTCACATTTTTAATTTGGGGTAACATTTACAGCAACGCTGTTTTATTAGATTTTACCTCATAAGTATAATTTGGACAGGATACAAAGAAAAACAACCATGTGAAGGGGTTCTTGGTTGGCATAGGAAACTTTCTCACTCTGTACCCTGATGTTAAGAGAAAAAAAAAAACATAGAGGAAGGGAAACGGCTTAAGTGAGCCAGTTATTGACGAAAAAAATCATGGTGCAAAAAACAGAAAAATGATCATCAATTCACCGTCCACTCTTAGGTTACTCAGACTCATATGGATGGAGAGGTTGCCCACTTCACACATCTAAAAAAGAAATTCACACATCAGAAGTCTGAGTTGATCATTTTCCAGTGTGTATCAGTAAAGAATACATACCACAAATGTGAATAGAGCATACTTGACTTGAAGTTCTCCATATGCTACAAGAGAAAAATTAAATCTTTAAAAGCTGTATAATATATAATCAAAGCACACACAACAAACTATAATTATTGTTTTAGTTTTTTCTGTATTTGTGGGGGTTGTTAGTACTTGTTTATCTGAACTGCTGAATTGTTGCAAAACTGTCTGAACTGCCTCTTGCCCAAACAAAACTAATTTGCAGTTGATCCAGATTCTGCCAAGGATTATGCCTAATTTCACTGCTTTTTTATATCTACTATGGCTGCGATATTCAAATGAGCAATCACAAAAAACACACAATTTTTTTTATTTATTTAAAAAATAAATAAATTTAAGGAGTAAAGGGATTAGAATAATGTTGAGTTTTCTGTAGTGCTGGTTGAGTATGTTGAATTTATACTTTGTTTCTGTACAATGTGCTGTAATTATAATAGTGATCTTAAAATCTTGTGCATAATCCCACAGATTTACTATAAATACACCACAAATAACTATAAATACATCAAATAAAGAGTGGATGACTTTTTCAAGGTCCCCTTTTGACATTAGTCCTTTAATCCTTGAAATGTTCTTCTGGTGATAGAAGGCTAATCTTGTTATTGCCTTCAGAGTCCATTCCTACACAGAGATTACATACCTGCTCAGTAGATTCCATGTCAATTAACTGAAGCTAAGCACTTGATCGTTCCTCTTTAGGTCCAAAGATAGTTACTTCAGTTTTTTTTTTATTCAGCTGGAGAAAATTATGACACATTCATCCACTGATTTGCCTGATGCATTTCATTAGTGCTTTGATGGGTTCAAAGTTACCTGGTGACTTTGTAATGTATAGCTAAATATCATCTGCATAGTTATGGTAACTTATCTTATCGGTTGTTATAATATGGGCTAGTGGGAGCATCTAGATATTAAATAAAAAAGTCCCAGGATGGAGCCTTGGGGAACCCCACATTTGATTTTTTGTTTTGTTTCGATGAAAAGTTTCCTACTGAAATTAAGACTTTCTTTATCTTCAGGTAGGACTCAAACCAACCAAGTACTGTTCTAGAGAGTCTGACCCAGTTCTCCAGTCGTTCCAGTAGTATTTTATGATCAACAGTGTCAAATGCTGCACTGTGGTCCAACAGAACCTGAAGTGTGGATCTAACGGAGTCTGTGTTTATGCGGATGTTATTGAAAACTTTGACAAGGGTAAGGAAACCGGATTGAAAAATCTCAAAGTTGTTGTTGATTGTTAGGAAGTTATTTAAAGACCCACTCCGATCATCTTTTGAGCTATTTTAAAATGTTCTCAGTGGTCTTTAAATTATTATTATGCAGTTTTACCAAAGTCACAAAACCCATGTCGTTTTTCTATGACCTAGATTCTGCGAGCAGCAATAGCTCAATAGCAATTCACCTCTGTGAAGTAGGTGGAGCCATTGGCGTGGAGGACCCCTCCCCTCGTTGCATACAGCTTTCTGTTTATGCTAGCGCTCCCAATAGCTTCTAGCCTCTCACAGGTGCAAAATCGGAGCAATCCAGCCAGATTCCAGCTAGGACGTAGACGAGGAAATTGAAGACGTACATAGATTTAGTCGTGTACTAGTGGATGCATCAGAATGGTGTTGCGACATCTTTGGAAACGTAGCCGAAGGTATATGATAAGGATTAAAACTTTTGCTGTTCATTAACTTTTTTTTGTGGACTTTATTATTGGGATGGACAAACCACTCTATTGGATAACTTCAATCGGACCCTTATGGATGTAAAAAGACCGTCTTTATTTGAGAAGGATCGGTTTTGTTCCGTTTATTGGACAACAATGGGGCGAGTGTCACACTTTATCTCCTGCGGATGTGTGTGTGTGTCTTTGTTGGCAAAAGTGCATGCTATGTTTACAGTCATAATTATATCCATTATTGGTTTATATTGGAATCACAAGACTTCGCTTTCGAATTATATAAAACATGTATAAGTACTCCTTAAAGCCTGAACTGTGGGTTGGAGTAGAGCAGCAGCTTGCGGCCTGCCTAGTGGCATTGCTACGACACAAAGCAGTCTGTTTCAAACCACATTTTAGGGTCTGCTACAGATGCAGAGTGGTTTGAATGCAGAAATACTCAGAAATGCAATTTTGATCTTAATTTTCTTATATGTCCCTGTAGCATCAGAAAAATGCCACGAAAAACAGGTTAACGACATGAAAAAACAGATTTTCATTGGAGTGGGTCTCTATTGAAACACTGCTTTTTCAATGATCTTCCTGATGAATCGAAGATTAGAGATTGCACTGTAGTTCTACATTAATGTGTAGTCCAGGTTGTTCTACTTCAGTAGTGGTTTAATAACTGCTGTCTTTAAAGCCTGGGGGAAGACACCTGAAAGGAGGGATCTGTTAACTATCTGAATCACATCAGACTTAATTACATCTTTAGAAAAGATGTGGATAAGATGTGACCAATTTTGCTAACAATTAACCTTGTGTCTACATTTACAAAACAACAATATATATCTTACATTGAGGGCCTGGTGCATTTAGGGGCAACTCCTCAAAAGTATAAAAAGGGCCAATGTTTGCACATGGTTGGGCTTACATGGAGGCGTATAAAGAGGGTGGTTGATGTAATAGGCTAACCAGGCAGAGAATCCCCAGTAGTAGGCACAGTTCTACAAAAAAGAAGCAGCAAAATTTGAAGAGGACATTGTTAATTGTAAAAGTAAACAGGTGAAATATACACAATGCTTCAAAGGGAAGTATGGTTTTGTGCTATAATATTTATCAATGGAAAGGTCCAGTGGCTATGTTTTATTGGTGAAACTCACTTTGACTAATGTCCTGAGAGGCATGGTCCCATGGGAGAAACGATGCACAAATATGGTCTCCATCAACCTCTTCATATAGTGGAGAGTATGGCAGACACAAGCCAGTCTGGGGGTCAGCACAAAAAAAGGTCAGATGTCGAAGGTTAATAATAGT
The DNA here is from genome assembly GCA_028564705.1 of Apricaphanius iberus. Lineage (NCBI taxonomy): Eukaryota > Metazoa > Chordata > Actinopteri > Cyprinodontiformes > Aphaniidae > Apricaphanius > Apricaphanius iberus. Next base: position 459,154 of record JAPXFQ010001470.1, read on the forward strand.
TTAGAGTTTTTAAACGGATGTTCCCTTAAGTTATTTTTCCGTCCCTGACGATATATTACCACTCAAAATGTAGTGAAGGGTGTTAATAACTCACTTTTTTAGCTAATTTAAGTGATTCAAAACCATTGAAGCTGAAGACTGTATAAGACTTTTACGTTTTACTTTTTCAGCCAATGTATTTTGTAAGATTGCAGTTAGGCTGATGGATGCTGCCATCTTTAACAGTTTGTCTAATCTAAAATATCCAAGATATTACTCGTCAATCTTCTTCAAGAATGTTTTTATTTATTTAGAGATAATAAAAAATATTAACTACATTTAAAGCTACTAATTAGTTGACCATTTGAGGGCACTCATGGATTGCAAATAGATCTGATGTATGAAATTTGCAAACCAGACTGGCGTTGCTGTTTTCCCAAAGAGAAGATGGTGCACACATTCTCACTTTCCATGTTCTTAAAACATGTTTGTTTTGATACAATGAATTTACTTTGAGTAGGTAGAGGATCCCGAACTTTTACTCAGGAGTAGCGATACTTCATGATAATTTTACTCAAATACAAGTTAAAAGTATGGTACAGTTTGGGAGTATGCTACTTGCAAAAGTATTTTTACCCCAAAAGAAGTACTGAAGTAAATGTTACTAGATACTCACCTCTGGTTGTGATGATATAAAACACATTATTAGCCTATTGTTACCTTAATCATGTTATTAATATTAGTAGTAAAACTCATAAAAATATTGTTAATTAACTAATTTAAGTATTTTTGTAAAAGTATAGATTAAATTGCATCCTTTGAGCAATCAGATGAAAGGCCTCTTAGGCTGAATTTCAACACCACCACACCATTTCTGTCACTGGTGCAACAACCTTGAAGATTGTAGATTACAGTGCTTCTCCGGGTATTATTGGATGGAAATGATTAAGACAAGTTGATGACCCCAAACTGCTTTCTAAATACTGATGATTTCTTCCTTTTCAACTGCAGTTTGATGTGTTTTACTGCAGATAAGGTACTGATATCTTTTCAAAATCTCAAATGTAGCATCTTGCAACTTATCACCGATTTTGAGTCAGCTTCCAAATTGGAAATGACATATCGAGATCCATTAAATTTACGACCTAATAGCTAAACTAGTTCAGAGTACTGTGAAGATTAAAATGACATTTTCTCACATTTCCTTAAAAATATGTTATAATACATGGAAATGGTATTATGAAAGTGAAGGAAATTAATGTGGAAAAAACTAAATATGCTAAAGCTGAGATCAATTAAAAGTCTGTTTGTGGGGGCTTTTAGATGATTTGACCATGATGAAGTCTTTAAAAGCACCAAAGCTGCAGATTACTCAAGTAAATGAATGAACTAGAAGGAGGGTCCCAACCATCCGTCGTAGCAGATCATGAGACAGATTTTTAAAGCAGTTACATTCTGAGGATGGTGGACAAGATAATGCAGTTATCCATCCTGATTAAATTAGTCTGACAAACTTTTAGATGAATACATGCAAAATCAGAGACATTAATCCAGTGAAGATTTAGGTAGCAAACTAGTCATAGCTTAATGAGCATAGGCAGTTGGCAACCTAAAAGTGTGTCATTGGCTTGTAGCCTATTATAATGTGCTTTGGTTTAGGTTTTGTTTTCCACTTACGTGACAACAGGATGGGGGCTGGAGGTAAGGGCATATGAGTGAGAGTAAATGAATGGCACTCGAAAAAAGAAGAGGAGGTATGTAATCAGGGCTCCAATGTACTCAGCAAAAAAGACCTGAAAACAAAACAGGCTTTTATTACTTATGTGTAACTCTCGTTTTGGACCCAAGTACTATAAAACAGTGCATTAGTACAATCCAAACATAGTATTTTCACCGTAGTCCAACCTAGCTGTGGACCTAGATCTTTGAAGTACATGGTGGCAGTGGTTCCCACTGGTAGATTCTGCAAGATCTCGTCATCTCTGAGTGATTTTCCCTCTAAAAAATAGAAAGTATTTAGATTTACAATATCGAATCAATTTAAATTTTTCATACTTCAACTGTTTAATGAATTTTTCTATGGACGTTTTCGTTTTTTGTAAGTTGGTTGGAGAATATCTCATCTTTAGTACAGCAGTCTGAACATAAACCATTCTGGGGTACAGTGAAGAACAAATCATTGAACTAATTCGACTTCTTTCAAGTACCAGACAGATTAGCTTTTATGTTAAATTATAAAATTAAACACATCAAGAATATGTGATGTGTGAATTTCTGCTTCTTTTTGACACCACATTTGAATGGCCATGCTTAACGATGTCCACCTTTACCTAAATCAGCCAGAATGCACCCTAATGCCAGGTGTGAACTGAGCCATAAAGGGAAAGCAGACGATAGATAGCATGCCCTACTAATTGGATGACATTTTTGGAATTTCCCCTGGGACAATTGTCCTCAATAGCTCTTGAGCAAATTAAATCCGTGCAATTTTTCACAGCAAAGTAGATTTGAAAACTCTAAGCAGACTGAACTGAACTGAAGCACATGAAAATCAGCATTAAAGCAGTAATATACAGGAATTTATATTTTTAAAATGCACTTAAATGTGTTTTATAATGCAACCTTGCATAGGCCTTGGTTATTAAGATAATTTGTGGCTTATTGTCTTTATCAAACACGCTGTTTCCTGTAACACATTTATAAACCCTGCTTCTAAATCTTGTCATGTTATAATTACAAAATGCTCTATTGTGATAAAAAGGATTCTGATTATTGATGGTTATTAAGGTTTTTAAAGAAATAAAACTGTTGCTTGTGCAATTAACTTGTATTCAGCCCTATTTACTCTGATACCCCTAAGTAAAATCCAGTTTAATCATATGCACCTAATTTGTGATTTAATCTCAGAAAAATACAGCTGTTCTGTGAAGGTCACAGAAGTTTTCCTTTTTTACGTGTCCTGGTAGTAAGGTTCTCAGAATTGGCTTCTGAGTACCAAGTATAAACCCAACACATTTATTTTCTCAAGCAGAGCATTACAGGTTTTGCTATGGTATTCCCCTTGATATATATGTATGAAAAATCTTTAGGTTGCTGTGGGTTTAGTTTCTTGAAAATATGGATATATTGATACAGAAACAAACAAAAAAACAACAAGTGAGAATAAAGAAGGATGAAGAACAAACAACCAATAAAACAGAGCAACATAAACAAAACAAATCAAATAATATAAAATAAGAACTACTCATCCACAACAAACAAAAATGGGTGTATGAATACAACAACAATACCACTAAAAAGCTCTTGGCACCATTTATCTCCTGATGATAGCCTCAGCCCAAGAATATATCTGTAAACACCAATGTCCCCACACCTGTGTATGTGTGTGAGCATGTTAGTGCATATAAAGTTACTACGTGTAAACCCCCACCTCCGTCACCTCAGCCCCGACCCCCCACCCCCCCACCTCAGGGCACCGGAGGAACACCAACAGCGGACAGACGGCCTCCCTAGTCCAAGCCCAGCCAGCACCTGAACATCAAGATCCACCAGCTCACAGGTCCAGATCCCGCTCCACACAGAGCGCCGAGACCAGGCACCCAAACAAGGTCAGACAAACCCACCAATGAACCGACCAGGCACCGAACCCACAGAACAGTCAGTGGATATAAGCACTAAATCCGACCCCCACCGAGCCCCAAACAGCCTTACAATTCAAAACCACAAGTGCCCCAACCAAGGAGGACCCCAGCCGGACACATCGAATGCCCGACACACCAGCCCACCCTGCCTGGCCAGGTACGCACCATGGCCAAGCCGGATAGCACCCGGACCCTCAGCCTCAGACAGCGAGAGCCACCAACGCATCAGCGGGCAGAGGCATCAAAACAAGCTTGAGGTGAGCTTTGTTTAGCATTATCCTAGCTGAAATGTCACTGACAGGGTGCAATTTAATTGGTCATTGGCAGACTGGAGTGATAGTCTGTCACTGGCTGCCTGTCCAGTTTCGCATGTAATTTAAGATTTTATTATTTGTTTTTAAAGCACTCGATGGTTTGGCCCCAAACTATCTCACTGAGCTAATCAGTTATTATAACCCCGGCTGCTGTTTGCGGTCAGCTGAACTCCATCTTCTGTGGGTACCCAGAGTCCATTGCAAGACTCAAAGGGCAACAAGCATTTTCCGTATGTGCCTCCAGAATGTGGAACCAGCTTCCTCCTCTGATTAGGTTGGCGCCAACGGTGTCTGCATTTAAAAGTCGGTTGAAAACGTATCTTTACTCACGGGCATTTAATGTTGCTCTGTAGTTTGGGTTGCATTCTGGGTACGCAGGTAGATTTCCCTTCCCATTGTATTTCTCCCTTTTTATTTCCTTTTTTAATTCCATATTTTAAAATTTATGTTGTACAACACTTTGCTTAGCCCTTATGCTGGATTTAAATGTGCTTTATAAATAAAGCTTGTATGGTATGGTATAGACTCAGATGGGTGGTTTTGGTTGTAGGTGCAATAAATGGTGTTGTTGTTGGGCAGCACCTCACACTGACAGACCGGTGGATTACATACATGATGACCATTTTTCAGCACAATTCTTTTCACGATGAAAGTAAATGCTGGTGAATAGCAGCACGGTGCAGCAAAATGACAGAGCAGTGTCCGGTCTGTGGAAGCTCAATTTAGGTAGAGAGCAGTGAAGTCTGCTCTCCCTCAGCAGGAGCAGACGGAGGGTGTTGTGACACCCTCCGCGGGGGGCGGCATACCGGAACCTACTTATTATGTCTTGCCTTATTAAAGTTTACTGGTAAATTTCATAAGGAAATCCTCTGCCTCTCAGTTTTTAAAGACGTGCGATAGCTGCTGCCTGCTGCAGTTACAGTGGCAGGTCTGGCAAAGTCAGCTCCGGGAGCAACAATAAGATGCACCTGATGAAGATAGAGTCGCTCAAAAACCAACTAGAAGACATGCAAATATATCAGGGAAATGGGACAGCAAGTTTCCTTCCCTCCAGAGGCACTGGACGGGGCTCAGCATCAACACAGGTAGGTGCGGTTCTGTACACTTAGTGACTAGTGGCAGATTAAAACATGTTGGAAATGAGCGACGAAGGTAGGAAATTGTCGGTGAAGAAGTTAAAGTCCCATTTAAAAAATCTTAAATAAGAGGTACTCTATCCGCCTCTGTCTCCCCTTGGATCAAAATTTGAATTAATAATCGTATTTAATAATGTGAGTCAGACCTGCAGTATTTATCCTTGAAATTAGTTGAATTCAGCCTAGTTCATATTCAAAATCGCTAAGAGAATAGAGAATGGTCAAATACTTTAAATTAAGAATAAAACGTTTTTTTTCCCTAAAATTTGTCAGTCTTAAGGAGAATACAGTTCATGTCTAAGTTTTTTGGAGGCCTCAGACAAGCCCATTTTGGTTTGTTTCCTCTCTGCTCCAGAAAAAATAGCTTTCTTTAATATATACGATGTGTACTCTAATGCATCTTGATGTGCTAAATAAATAAATCAAATCAATGATTATGAGTAATTATGCCACAAAATTTTTTTTAATGATTAAATGTTAACAATTTTTTTTATACAGGGTTAAAAATATTTCATTTTGAGTGATGAGCAGGGGTGGATCTAGAAAGTTTTTAAAGGGGGCCAGTTATGATCTTGGGCTGTTCGTGAAATCTCGCCTAGGGCACAATATACCCCAGGTCCGGCCCTGGGCCACACAGTGTAACACATCTCCATCAAAAAGAGTTTATCAGGCTGTTGATTGTGGCCTATGGAACGTTGGTCCACTCCTATTGTGCAAAGTTGGTTAATATTTCGAGGAACTTGAACACGCTGCCTTATAGCCTCATCCAGAGCATCTCAAACATGCTCAATGGGTGACATCTCCGGTGAGTATGCTGGCCATGCAAGAAATGGGTTGTTTTCAGCTTCCAGGAATTATGTACAGATAGTTGCAACATGAAGCTATGCATTATCATGCTGCAGCACGAGGTGATGATCATGGACGAATGACATAACAATGGGCATCAGGATCTCATCACTGTATCTCTGTGGATTCACAATGCAATCAATAAAATGCAACTACGTTTGTTGTGCATACACCTGCCCATACCATAACTCTGCTATCAACATCTGCCACTCGATCCACAACTTGGACTTCAGCAAACCGCCCACACAACACTTCACCTCTGCCATTTGCCCTGAAGAGTGAAAAACTGGGATTTCTATCCGTGAACAGAATGCATCTCTAACGAGCCAACCATCGAATGTGAGCATTTGCCCAACCACATCATGTACAACGATGAACTGCCATCTGGTCCACTCCGCGATGAGGATGACGAGCCCGCAGATGAATTTCCCTGAGGCGTTTTCTCTTTGGTTATGCAAACCAATAGTTGCAGCAGCTGTCCGGGTGGTTGGTCTCAGACAGTCATGAAGGTGAACATGGAGGTCCTGAGCTGCTGTGGTGACACATGGTCTGGGGTTGTGTGGCTGGTTGGATGCTTTGCCAAATTCTCTGAAGAACGAGACCGCTCATGATAGATAAATTAACATCATTTCATGGGCAACAGCTCTGGTAGACATTCCTGCAGTCAGCATGCCAATTAAAAGCTCCCTCTAAACATGCAACCTCCATGGCATTGTGCTGCATGATAAAAATGGACATTTCAGAGTCGTTTTATTGTGGCCAGTCTTAGGCACACCTGTGCACTATTTATGCTGTCAGATTTAGACAGATGTGTGAACAATATTTAAGAGTAATTAGAGTTCTTTTGTCTATGTAAAAAAAAGTTTCAGATCTTTGAATTCAGCGCATGAAAATTGGGACCAAAAAACAAAAGTATTGGCTTTTTACACTCCATATTTTACTGCTGTTCAGTGTAAATCCATTTGTGGCTCCAGTTATACCATTATTAACCTCCAAAACGCAAGAGACCTAAAAAGCCACAAGCATTTGTACAGATTAGTTTGTCATCACTTAGCTCTTAGTCTTTTTATGAAATATCTGTAATACATGCATTTAATACTAAAATGACAAAACAGCTACTTACTGGCATCAAGTCTCAGTGCCTGTCTTGTCGGGTACCACTGAGGATCTGAGCAGATGAAACACACACATAAAGAATACATATGCATTGAGATAGATGCACGACTGGACGGAGCTCGCATTGCATTAATAGTTTTTGGCTCGAGGCCCTGTAATAATTGACCACAATGGAATAACATTATGCTGCACTGCTCTAATAGAAGCTGACAGGCTCAGCCTTGGCAAACATTTAGCATCATTTCTTGACCAGAGACAAGCTTATGGCAGAAACCACTGCATCTTTGAGGAAATAATCAGGAAATACTTTTTAGCAAGAAAACTCTCTAGGGGAACAGATATAGTATCAAGTGTTTGTGGCTGTTGGAACTTCAATATAGAACAAGGTTATTCATCTGTATCTTTGTCCAAGTACCTCATGGGTTTAAGTTATAGTTTACAGTAAATCACTTTAAAGAGAGAAACATTTAAATATATAAAATATAATATCATTACCTAGAATTATCATAGGGTTATACTCAGAGATTCAAATAAATAAATAAGACTGTGTGTGAAGACAGAAATCTTCACACCTGAGAGCAATGTGCGGAGGACAGTGTATTAAACAAAACCAAAATTGATTGATAAAATTTAACCACTATTTTAAACAATAATTTTAAAAAACTCACATGAGTTGTAAAACAAACTCTTAATGTCTCCTATCGATGAGTGAGGGTCCACCTGACCGGAGTAAAAAGAAAGTAAGTACCTGTGAATTATTAGCCAATAGCCTTGCAGTCATTTAAACTCTTGCTTTGTATCAGTTCAGGCCAAAATTTGTCAGCATACCTTATCTAAAAAACAAAGCTGCTCCTTTGTCGTGGCATCAAGGACCTCCACCTGGAAAATGATGTGAACATCACCTTTAAGACCCCATAATTAAGTCATGCTGATTATTTTGTTTTATGAGTAAAATGGCCACACTTGCATAGAGTCAGAGGACTATCAGGTCTGAGGACTGCAGAGCATATTAAATTAGCACCACCAGGCCCTTTCGCTACCATCAGCAGGAAAAGTGGGTGAAGTGTCTTGCCCAAAAACATAACAGTAATGCGTCTGAGAAAGCTTTGGAGCAGAGTTTCAAACCAACAACCCACTATTTACAGCATGAACCCCTACCTCTGCCACCCCTCATTGCAATACATTTAGCTGGAAGTAACATTTACAGTTATATATTTCATTTATATATTTATATGTGTGTCATTGCAAATATCCATGATAACCCTGACTTAACCCCACATTTTCAAACCCATGTCAGAAAGCTCAGAAATACTCTGAAATTTTGACTTTCACATTTTAGATATCAATTCAATTTTCTAAATAGTGAAACTTCCAGTTAACATTTAAATTAAATGATTCCAGATATTTGGTACTCTATCGGAAGCTGTTTTCAGGCATGTAAAACAATCCTCCGATCTCTGGCTTAATTTGATAAAATCTCAAAAGATTCATGATGGAAAAAAGTCAGAGCCATGACTGACATTTTCTTAGAAAATATAATATTTTAAACTTTAAAAATCAAACCCTTTTTGTAGGTTTGTATTTCTCTCCCCACAGAAGAAACAACCTTCATGCATTTTGAATTGTTGATAAGTACATGTATTTTTTTTTTCTGGGTGTGTGTTAAGGGAACTGGACAGTATATCTAACGTGTCTTAGATGTTTCTTATCATTTTTGTGCTGTACAACATTATTCTGTCTGCAATCAAAACTTAGTGGAATTGATTAAATTGTGTATTCATTAACATATATTTACAACAATCTGTTTAGGAATAAGGCAGAAAGTAGCAAATATGCTATAATCTAGTACATGCCACCAAGGGATTTTCTTGTTACCATCACAAGTACCAATGATTTTCAGGTCACAGATCATAAGCACAGTCGATAACCCTTAACTCCTCTAGGAAATTAGGAAAAAGTGTGAGTTTAATGTCCCCAGAACATAGTTTTCTAGATATAGCTAGTTCATGTTTATGGCTGGTTTGCAAAGTCTGACCCATAGCCTCTACCAACACCAAATTCAACTCACCACCAAGAAGGGAAATTTTTTTTGCCTATTTTCCCTCTAGTCTCTAATACAAATGTATTAAAAAGAAATGTTGGCCTATCTGGAACTCAAGCAATGTGTTTCATGAACATACTTTCATACTTGGAACAATGACCCAAACAAAAAAGGTAACTACCCAGCAGGGGTCACGTGCACAGAACATTCTCCGTATTTGACCAGTTTTTTACAACGGTGATAGAAAGATCCAGTGCGCCCGGTTAGATGCGCCATAGAGCTTTATGTGCGCCACAGACAGGTGTGAGGCGCCTGCTGCTGCTTGCAGGCTTTTCGCCGGTAGTTCACGGGTCAGGAAACGGCTCGTTCTGAGAGTCTTCGACTTATGGTCGCTACAATGGGAGATTTGTTTCCTCATGTTAAACTTTTTGTCTGAAGTGAATTACATAATTGCAGTCTCCAGTGGAGCGAAGAACAGCTATGATTACCCATGGGGGTAGTCTATTCTGTCCACAGAAAAAATTCAAAACCTTAAGATCAATAACTTCTGGCACCAACCCCCCCCCCAAAAATTGCATTCAAATTTGATGGATAAAAATATATTGTGACCAGATTTATTTGACCCTGTCGGTCAAAATCACAGACAAAAAAATGTTTAGCGCAACCTCTGCACATCTTGTTCCCCAGGAACATTACACAACTTACTCTTGTACATCATCCAGTAATTCCAAGAAAGTCTGGAATCTAAACAGCTGTTTGGCAATTAAACAAAGACAACAGTCATAATCTTTCCTCTTAGAACAGCAAGGTCCTAAAATGGGGGCTTGTAAGAGATATAAAACATCCCTACTTTCTCTGTGCAACTCTCGAGTAGAACCAAGTCCATCTGTGTAGGGGAGTTTGTTCATCTATATCATCTTGGTGCTTCTTGAACTCACACACCAGCTAAACCTTCTTAGCCATCAGTGAGGTGAGATCTAACGCCTCTAGGGTGGAATGACAAAGGGGGACTGGCACATCCAGGCCCCTGCTCTGCCCTTGCTTCCGACTGGACTCCTAGCACCTGAACTAATAGGTGACAGGATGAGGAAGAAGTCAGACCAAACCAATTTACCCAAGTTTCAACTAGTTATTGAGGTTCTATCATCAAAAACATTTATTTGCTCTTTGTTTGACCTATCTGCCTTTTGAACCCCTACCAGAGACAACATATCCTACAGGATCACAGGAGCACTCAAATCTCAAATTTACCAATTTAATAGAATAGAATAATCCTGTTATTGTCCCACAACGGGAAATTTGGTTATAACAGCAGCAAAAAAACAAAAAACAAACACAAAAAAACAGATGTACAAACAGAACAGGACACAGAACAGAAACACACATTTTTAATATGTCAAAAGTAATCCATGTCATAACTTTTTGGACTAACATTGTTAATACATTTCAAATATTCAATATTTGTTGTTCAGTTTTTTTGCGTTTTGTTAAAAACCTGAAAAAAATTACTTAGGCCATTATTTTAAGAGGGTGACAATACCTAGGATGTAATGTGCAACAGAGCAGGATACTGAAAGATGTTAAAATAATTAAAATTATTTAGAATATTTAGAAATACGTACAGATTCTGCATTGTACCTGTGCATAAAAAAATAAACATGTAACTTCCAATAAGTTAATGTATATAAGCTGAGAAAAATAATGTGTAAGTTATAGCAATAGTAGTTGTTTGGTTGATTAATGCAAAGTTCAGCACTGGTGTAAGATGCCAATTCTGCAGAAGGGTTTCATTTGACAATTTTTTTCTATCTATAAGATGACAAATATATTACACATCACTTGTAACCACTTGCTGCTAGGTGCCCAAAATTGACCGAGCACTTTGCATTTTACTCCGATTAATGTATATGCTCAAGTTTGTTCCCCGAGAAGATCTGTGCTCCTCTCTTGTACACGTTTTTCCATCTTAATTAGTCTGTCTGTGGTGATGTACAGCATATGCATGGAGTGTGCTGGGTGGGTCCACAATTTGCCCTGAAAGCACTCCATGGTGCGCTGCTCAGCAGAGCTGTCCCAGCTAAATTAGTTCCTTTACTGGACAGCATAACAATCCACTAATGGATACCTGAAGATTTGCTGAGTGCACAGTCAAGAAAGAGAAAGGGAGACTCAAACGGAGCCATGTTGTGCACATTGTAAGATAAATTTATTGAACTACTGTAGCTTAAAACCAACACAAATCTTTCTGTATATTAAGGTTTGAAGTAAAATGCTACGCAATGGAATTTATGGCTTTACATCAACAGACTGGAGTGTATGTTATATTGTCACGAAGTAGCTTTTCATTTAGAGATTTGTAAGATTGAGAGTTTAAAGAGGTGTCATTAAATGTGTTTAATAGCAGCGTTCTCAAGTTTGTGTTTTAAGCTTCAATACATTATGCCCCCTTCTTTCTTTACCAAAGATCTAGAATGTACAAAACAAAAGAACCAACCAACCAAATAAACAAAACAAAAAAACTGGGCATGAGTTTTAAAATTAACTATAGCGTTTAAATCCAGGGGATGTAGTATTTAAGACATATATTTCAACAGTAATTGCTCTCAATTTTGGTTATCACCCTGATATCAAAGGTTTCATTTGGGAAAATAAAGGTGGTCAGTTTGTGATTCAACATGCACCGAATTATTGGAGATTTTTCACTTAATAGGGCTGCTAAGCCACATAAAAATTCAGCTAAAGAGTTGGCTGACTAGGAATAGGCCTGCAACATTTATTTAGGCTCTAAATGCTGGAGTGTATATTTATTCAACAAAACATTTTTATGGTCAATTTATACTGTTTTATGATTTTGATCTCAGTTGGCTAAGGGCTTTAGCTAAAACCAGTTCACTTTAAATAACATTAACCTTAACCTGTGTGAAGTACAAAACACTGCTAGCTTTGGTTAAAAATGAACATACCTTCACATTAAAAAGCAAGTCTTTTTATTGAGTTTAAGTATTTTGCTATAAAAATTCAGTTGTTTGTCCAAAAAACTTAGCTTGGAATTTTTTTTCCATTCAGCGTAAACTAAATTCATACCGCAATCCTGTGTGTTCCGTAGGTCTTGTTCAGCAAAATAAGCCCAATTGGGTTGGTTTATCCCAGTAGTAACAGTGTAATGCTATGTTGTATTTGAACGAAAGTTTCTTGTCTTTTTAAATATGTTTATTGTCTTTAAAGCTGTAACATGCTCATTGCTACAGACTGTTTTGTATGCTGACCAATAAGTTAGCTAGGCTACTTGAGTGGAAACATCAAATATTATTTGCTCTATTTTGTTGACAAACACTTTCTTTAAACTTTCTTTAAACTCTTTAAACTTTAAAATACTTTATCCAGAAAATTCATCTCTTGATAATAACTACATGTTTCTCAAGAGATCAGGCTTCAGCAGAGTACGTCCTCATAAAATCTTTAAATACTTGCTAATTTGTCTTATGGTTTTTTTGTGGAGCTTCTAAGAAATGGCAAGGTTCCCAGAGCAAGCTGTAATTAGCTTTAGCTCATAGGCATGTTATTCTTACAGAGCATCAATTCTGTTTCTTCATTAGTGACTATCAGACAGTAAGAGACTTGAATAAAGTCGAGAGCGAATACAAAACCCAAACATTACTTAGAGGCCAATAAAAACTACACTTTCCTAACACTTAAAGCATGGACTAAGTATTAAATATAAACATTTAAACTATTTTTAAAAGCTTTTATGCCGTTTTTACCTGAGACTTGGTTCTTTATTTTAAAAGGTCACATGTGTGCATTGACTTACCTCAAAGAAAGTCGTTCTGCTCATTGTGCTTGTTGGTAGTTAATATGTCCCTTTCTGTACCAGCACAAAGAAAACACAAAACAGATACTCATTCCTCTCACTCACAGTCAGAAATAGCTCTTCTCCTTTTCAGGACAATCGCCAGACTGACCCTAATTCTCTTCAGTCCGCTCCTTTGTCTCTCTCTCTCCCTCTCTTGATCTGAGCCAGTGGCAGGAAACAGAACCACAAGATGCGCTGCACACGTCCTGCAGGACATGATCTGATCCTTTCTTTTTCAGCGCTGCTGCCTCATCCTGTTTTTGTGTGTGTGTGTTAAATAAGGTATCTTCAGAGAAATGGCTTTGCACAAAAAGTGAGACATTCCACTGGAGACTGAGACTGCTAAACAGACAAGGAGAAATTATCTAGTAGGAATGTAATACACAATATTTTATAAGATATAATCTACAAGCACGGACTTCATAGAAAAGTAGAGTATAAAAACACTAGCATAGGCTATGCCAGAATGTCAATGTGCTGAATTTATGTAGTGTTTAGTAATACTGACAACCCTGAGACCTTTAAACTACAGCAACGTTAACCCAGTTGCAATAAAAAATAGATACAGAAAAAAAGTACTTTCAACTTTAACACTGACTCTAACAAAGGAGATAGTGAATAAATGTAAATCATTGAAATCCCACCTTGGCCCGTAATGATTTTTGAATAACAAGCATTTTAATATGCAGTTACACTTTAAAATGTCAGGCTGTTAAATAATATACTCTCCTCTGCACCAACATCATCACCTTAATAAGGATGTGTCCTGTATTGTAGGAAACATTTTATTAATAAAAAAATAAAAAAACAATAAAAAACCCCACAGCTATCAGGGTGGTTTGCTTGCTCTGTGGGCTATTAGATAAAGAATGACCATCAGGTACACGTAATGTTGAATAAGGGGGTTTGGGGTTAAAGTTAGTAAGAAGTGTATTATTGAAAATATATAATGCAGTCTTTACTATCACTATATACACATTTTAATAATTGTTCTAATAAAAATAGCCATTTTTGGCTATTTAAAAATAGGAAGAAAAAAAAAATAGCCATTTTTGGACTAAAATATATATTGACTTCAGACTTCAGACATCTAATCTTTTTCAACCATCTTTGTGATGAGCACTTTTAGCACTTTCTTTTGATTAGATTTAACAAACATTACAATGAAATAGAAGGCATGCAAATGAGCTAGAGACTTAATTTGAATAAAATCGTGTTTAAAATACAGTATTTGTGGTGTGACACTTTTGTAAAATGTACATTGAAGTTACAGTGGTTAGAAGGCGTGTTAGATATTTAAGATGTTTTGCCAAAAGTAACTTAAAGTAGTGTAACTCAGTTACATTTTTAAGAAAGTAATATGTAATGCAAACATATTACATTTTTGACATTGTAACTAGTAATATGAAATATATTACAATTTCTTTGTAACTTGCCCAACACTGGTTATCAGCTACTTTAAACCTGTGTAGGCAACAAGTAAAAGTCATTAATATATATCCTATATATGTTATCATATATCTTTCCTCAGATTTTTTATTGAATCAGTACCTTTAAGATCTGTATTATAGAAGACACAATACACACTTGACTTTGGTATTATTGTATTAATGAATATTGTTGTACAAAACCATTTATAAACAGTTGATTTTTTTAATTGAATAATGATGAACAAGTAGCAACATATAAAGCACATTTTTAAGAATGTTCAAGATATATTCTTAAAATCCTTTAACTATTAAATCCTTACAGGTAATACTAACCGATTCTGTTATGTAAGCTTTAAAAAAACACATAACACATTGATGTACTGAATTTTTTGTCTCAGCATTATCAAGAAAAAGACACAAAAAAAGTTAAACATGTATTTTTTTTTTACAAACATTAATGATTAAATCCTTACATGCAGGTAATATAACTGATTCAGTTTGGTATGCTTTTTTTAAATAACAAATTGATGTATTTGTATTTGATGGTTTGTTCCAGCATTAACTTTTCAAATTAATGCCCTTGAGTAATTCTTACTTTAAGTTATGTACTACCCTACCCCTCAGTAATGTGGGCAATAAGTTTTACCCAAACATCTCTTTCAATTTCATGGTGTCGATCAGTTACAGGTCGGGGAGAAGATATGAGACTAATTACTTGATCAAGCACAACCAAATCTTGTCCTTTCGCGCGGGCCAGAAAAAACCTGTTAACCCCTACACAATGCATGCACTTGACCTGCGCCTGCACCTCGGTTAGAAAAAAAACGCATTTAATTGCAGTTTTCATTCCAATCTATGAGGAACATTTGTCTGTGCATGATTTCCTGGGATGCAGATTACAATGATGCACACCTGAGGCTATGAATATAGTTGAGGCTGTGAATATAACGGGTGACCGTACACTTTTCAAGCGCTCTCTTCGGTTCCGAGGGGTTTTTCTTGTTCATCAGGATGTCATCTGACATCCTCCATGAGCAGCCACTTGATTCCAGGTTCTGATTCGTTCATAGACTGAACAAACCACAGGTGGTGCCCCTGTTACGTGGATATGAGTTCCCGTTGTGCCTCATTGTACGAATCACATAAGATAAACCGTCTAGTTGCAACAAACGAGCAGAGAGCATAGTTAATATATCTGGCACATATGTTTCTGTGTGTGACAAAAAGCTGCAAAAAGCCTGCAGTTCACATGGCCACAGAAACTTTATTAATACTGAGCAAAGTGAGAGTTCATCTATGAATTGGCTGAGGAGGAGGATTTTGAAAATGAAACACTGAGAATTAACAGTTTTTATCATCTTTTTGAGACTGCTGCTTTTTACATTTATTATGGTGAATAGAAACTACTTCTCAGAAAATAATTTCGTTTTTTATTTTTTTATTTTTGTGAAAATTAAAAAGTACACTATCACTTGTACTGATAAAATGTCTAATTTAGGAGAGTAATTATTTCTATTATTATTTATAGTCATTTTTTGTACTCTTGAAAGCCGTTTGGAAGTTTGTTATTTAACTATTCTTTTAACCACAGATAATGCATCCCTTAAAATGATAAAATCAAAAGTCTAGGTCCAATCCTGGAAGTGTTTCAGGACTGGGCAAATTGTCCTTTGAAAAAGCCAAGTGTCCATTAAACATCAAAATATTGTCCACTCTTGACTCAAACTGGACTCAGCACTTAAAATGGACTTACAAGTTAACTCCACAGTAAGGTCCTGCTTCTTTCAATTAAGGCGAATCTCAAAATGGAAGCCTATTTTATCTAAAAAGTCATTCATGCATTCATTACATCCCGCTTAGACTATTCCAACTCCTCGTTGGCTGATATCTACAAGGCCTCTGTCCCCCGCCTTCAGCTGGTCCACAACGCTGCTGCGAGATTTTTAACTGGTGCCACTAGGAGGGAGCATATGTGAAGTCATTGGCTTCCTGTGCACTTCATAATTCAGTTGAAACTTTTTTTAATCGTTTTTAAGTCTCTATCTATCTATCTATCTATCTGTCTGTTTTTGTTGTGGTAAGGATTTCACAACATGGATCTTAATTAATCCATTAGTCACAAACTGTTAACAACTCTGAACCGATTTCATGAAAAACAATATTACAACTTTAGATTCCAAATAAGAACATGCTGTCTAAATTGCAAATTAAATTCCTTAAATGGCTGTTGTTGCATGGACTTCAAGATAAACAATGAAACTGAATATGTGGAACAAAGTGCAACAATTTTTTTAAAGCAACAGGAATAATTAATACATGCTCCCAGCATTTATACGTCCTTCACGAGAAAGGTGTCCAAACTTAAACTCAGCCTTTGGTTGAAACTACTACTACTTTGACTACTAATTTCAAAAATACTTATCTGCTAGCCAGATAGATCATAATAATAAACAAATATATGATTGGTCAACAAGACATTTTAAAAAGAATACCCTAAGAATAAAATGAAATCCTTAACTCCAAAATGCCCAGGTTATCAGCCAAAAAAGTTCACTGGAGCCTTTAAGAGCCAGTCCTCTCTGCCAAAAACTTGGTCACTTTGGTCAAGTTTGAGGACTCTGATTCAAAATGCTTCTGCAGTTCTGAATCAACCCTCCCGCTGGCTGATAGAAGTGTAATATATGTCAGCGTAGCTTTTCTGATTTCCGCCATTTTCGTTTTCCCTTAATGCATTCTGTTTCTTACTTACAGCCACTGAAAACTGTTTCTAAGCACGACTGACTTTTAGCATAGCTAAAAAAAAAGCCATACAAAGCAAAACACAGCCCAGATGGATGGAAAGTAAAGCAGCCACTATTGTTGAATATACTCACTGTTTGCAAGCTTGCGGTTAAAGTGCTGTGAGGGAAAAGCCGTTTTCCCCAGACTGAACTGGGCAGACTGTTTTACTGTTCTAAGCCATTTCCCCAGATGGACTGAGTAGACTGTATTTCCCATTGTGCTTAGCTGCAGCCTAGAAGCTCTCCCATTGATCCGCGGCCACAAACAGTGACATCACAGATGACCTCCGAGCTGAAGTCTATAAAAGGGGCAGGAATGGGTGGCAAACTTTGTTCTCAGCTGATCCTGAAATGTCCCTTTGTTCTAGACTGCTTGTTGGTAAAGAACTCTCATTATAAAAAACTTTGAAGTGCCTCTCTCGATCCAGCGTTGTCAAGTGTTTTGGGTGACAGGTTTGAACTGTTACAAAACAGTTCTTTGAGAAGGGCTCAGCTTCCCCCCCTTCAGACGTAGAATAGCTGAGTTTGTGGCCTGGAGCTGCTGATCCCATCTGAAACTAACTTTACCTTGTGCACACACGTCTTTATCAAATCCAGTTCAATGCAACAACAGGACTGAACCACATTTATTTTAAACATGTTGTCTGGGCAGATTAAAATGAGAGAAAAAGGAACGTTTTGGAACCCGTTCATTAAAGGTTGAATATGGAACATGTGGACAGGACTCGAACTGTACTCAGACAAGATGTACTTTGATGACAAACAACAACAAACCAGCAGAGACATAAGGGAAGAGGGGAACATATAAACTAGGAAGGGTACTTAGCAGACAAAGAACAGCTGGGGAAAGAGACAAGGAACAGCTGACTTCAAATAGACAAAACACAGGGAGACAAGGAGGTGAAGCAGACAGGGAAACAGGCACACCTTGGTCCTTTCTCAGCTCAGTAAGCTCGGCTGGACTCATACATTTTTCCCCAGAGGGCAGGATCAGTACTCCCTGGTTTATCCAGACTCAAGATGTCATCTGAATTGTGTTTCCATTGCCTCTATTTCTGAAAGCGCCAAATTATCCACCAACTTGGCCACAGTTACAGTTTCTGGCGGGATCACAGCCGGGGTTTGAGAAAGTCTAATATTCTAAGAAGATGAGAGGGAAAGTGGCTCTGCTCCACACAACTGACAGGCTTAACAAAGCATGTAAGCTTGGGTATTTTCTTCATTAGTTCTTTGTCATGTCTCTCTTTTTCTTTCATTTCAGCACTCCAATATCACACTTTTTGCTGTCCACCATCATGAGGAACTAACCCAGCCACGGCTCTGTATTAAGAAGTGTAAGTCCACAGAGACGATCACCGCCAGAAACCTAGAGTAAATATCGCCATTGCATTCTCTTAATGGAAATAACTGAAGGACCAGCAAAATCTAAGGAAATGTGCTGAGGTTGCATGCTTTCTGCTAGACAGGTAACAACTTTCACCTTAATGTTTTTTGTTTTGTTTTCAAACTACTACCAGTCACGGTGAAACTACACTGAAATGGGTCATTTTTTCCATTCAGGTCATTCCGTCTAACATTTCAGTTTATTCATTAACAAAAAAATCTGAATAATATCACTAACCAAAAACATGAGGAAAACCTTTGCCTTTCGCAAATGTTTTACACATTTACCTCTTCACTCACTGCCTGTGAAGAAAGAGATGCTGATGTGCTTCTCATTTTGATGCATATATTTCTCTGGAGATTGAACTATCTCCCTTGTAGTAGGCGATAATTACGTATTTGCGATTTTTGGCCTGCATGGCCGTCCGTCATCATTCGAACACAAAAATACTGCTTGCTTGCAGTGATTTAGGTATATATTGACCCCTATCATCAAGAAACTACACACTTTCACTTTAAGGTGCTACCCCCATGACCCAAACCTGGATAAGTGGAAGAAGATCAGTAGATGGAAGTGGGTTTAATAAAAATGCATTTTTCAGATTCTATACACAAATTCTTCAAAAATCATGCACAATTTTCATTCCAGCTAACAATTTTCACCCCCCCCCCCAAAAAAAAACAAAAAAACATTGACGTCTGAGCTTTTGACACATTGGGAAAGTTCAAGGAGTGTGAATACTTTCATACACCATATACTGTAGCATTATGTAAGACTGAAGTCAAACTTTTGCTTCTAGTATTTTTTTATGTGCTATTTACAGAATATCACATTATAGTGGTTAGATATAGATACATAAATTAGGACCTAATAGTCAATATTTCATTCAGAATATCAGTCACTATATGTCAGCAACTTCTTAAGTTATCCATCAAACATTTATCTTATGAGTTGTTTGGATAACAGCCAATGTATTCTGTTGAAGCCACCTGTCCACCAATTTATAGAGCTGAATATACTGTAGCTGTTAACCAAACAGCTGTTCCATTTGACAGTCTCAAAGTCTGCTCAAACAGTGATGCAACCTTTCATGGCCTTTTATCCTCATATATGTCATAAGAGTGTCCTCTACTGGTGAGTTTTATCAATGTATCTCAGCGAGAGAAATGCTGCTGATCTGACCTGTCCATAGCTTTAGTTGTTGGAGGCAACGCTGAATATTTAGGTTTCAAGGATTTCAAAGAATGCATGAAATTTCTTCTTTGTAATAGAAACCTGCGGCCATGTCTTTTTATTTTGAAGTTCACTTGGAAGGAAACTAAATTTTTTTATTTTTTTAAAGTATATCTATACTTTTTAGAGTGGAAGTTATTCTTCTGTATTTAAGGTGTAGTAGAAAAAAAAACTTTGCTTATCTTTTGAAAATAAGGAGAACATTTTGGGTTTATGAAACTCAGCCGCTTCCTTTTGAGGCTTAAAGCCTAAGTTGTGGAAGCAGCTTCCCATGATCAAAAGTCTGAAACTGCATCACAGCTGGGGCATGCTGCCTGCTGATCCCAAGGGTCATTTAATGGCTTTTCCATCAAGCTCCATCACCCTCCAACCTGTGAGGGTGCCAGCCCGGGGCAGTTTGAGGTTTTTTCTTCTTATCAAGATGTGGAGTTTAGATGGAAAGGGGCTAGAGGCTATGGCTAACGTAATGGAGTCACTGCAGGGTGAAGGACTGAGATGACAGCTGGGAAGACGTTTCCTTCTTCTTTCCCTGTGGAGATCTGAGGCCGCGACCCTGTGAGAGAAGCTTCTGTGTATCCATGCAACACATGCTTACCCTTTAGTCTCTGAAGTTTGATGATAAGCTGTTGGAGGTTCAGCTGAGAGGAGAAAGTTCACACATCATTAAAGAACGAGTATCTTTCCTGGGTTAATGATGTTTTCTTAAAATGTTGGTTTTAGGTAAAAAGAAGTGGACATATTCATAGGTACCCCTTGGTAAAGATGTAAAAAAAAAAAAAACTTAAAAAGATGTATGAAAATTTAACTTTGAATTATGGGATCATTTATTTAATAGGTAAGTAATGCCATATTAAGGATTTTCTGGCACAATTACGGGTATCCACGCTGTCAATAATTTGTACAAACCCCTTTTGCCAGCACTCTGTCCACTCATTTTGATAAAAGTTGGAGTGAGGAAATGTGGGTTATTTAACTATTAATCTTTGCTTCATCTTTAATCTGTGGAACTCCCTTGTGCTCTCTTCTCTACAGCTTGCCACACAGATTTTCTGAAAGATTTGCTTCTGAGTAGTGAGATGATAAAGATTATTTTAGCCCTGGTTAACTTTTTCAGCATTGATTTTGAATTTTTATTGGTAAAGCACTGTGACGACATTGGATTTGTGTTAGAAGTATATTAAAAAAACATGGGTACCCAGGCACCCACCATCACACAACCTCCTGTGGACCTTTCTTACTCTAATTTTTCTGGGTGTTTTTTTATGCCTCTTTTACCAGCTTGCTCATGGTGCATCAGTAAGAGAAATATCATGTAATTTCCTATTTATGCCAGAAGGAAAGAGGGAATTACTAGTTAGAGGTTCCTCTAAATCCTGATCAACTTACAAAAAGCAAAGTGTGAAGGAAAGAAAATTAATTACTTACAATTATAAAAAGGGATTGTTAAAGGCACCAGCAGTTGTGCCACTGGAGATTTTGCAAACAAACAAAATCATTATTTCCTAGCAGGTTTTTTCCACTCTAACTAAATAAATTTAGTTTATGGGTTTCCACACATTGTTACCAGGGGAACAACAAGTCTGTCCTCATCTATAACCGTTAAAACGTTTACATATTTATTTAAGCATGCACTTTAAGATCATGATGTAACTTTCCTTTTATTGCTTATGCATATACCCGTTATTAAATCCTTCCTGAGAAAAAAAAATAAATAAAAAAATCTTATGATTTCACTTTCCCAGGAAACATTTATCACTTCGCATTGCACCTTAAGCTGATTTGCAGTGCACCATTTTATGACTATGAAAAGCTAGATGCCCTACAGCAGTTATTCCACCTGATTCCCACGGGAGCATCGAATCCTGCGCTTGAAGGGTTACAGCAGCGTGGACTGGAATTCAGATAAACCAGACAGGTGGAGTGCCTGAAGTGCAGCATTTGGCTTCACATTAAACCTGCTGTACTGCAAACAATTTTTTAAATTAATTTTCTGATTCAACATTTATACTCTTTTACACACTGCAGAGTGGCTGCTGCAAATTGCAATCTAGACAATAATATGCAAGTGAGAGTTTTTGTATTAGTTTAGCATGGTCCACTGCACACTCTTTGATTGTGTTTTTTTCAGTGCAGATGGTGTTCCTCCAGTAGGGGGAGATGGTGACACAGCACCTTAGATAAAGGTGTTCAGCAGGATAAAATGTTGGTACAACTAGGAACCTATAAATACCTCAATAGTTTTTTGTTTTACAATTGCTTAAAAATCACTTTTTAAAATATTATTTTTTACTTATTTCTGGGACTGTTCCTACCGCCTCTCGTTTTTGCTGACTTGGACATACAAATTGTTCTGGACTAAGTCTGGGCAGCAAAGATCTGAAGAGTTTCTACAGGTGCAACACAATCTAATAACTCACCGTAATTTTGACAAGTTAGTAGAAAAATAATAAAGTACAGTGAGGTTTACGTTTTTTCATATCATCTTTACCAATATGTTCTCAATCTGTGTTCATTTATTTAAGCACTGTTGCCTTGTAAGGAGAAGGTATTGACTTTGATTTCCAGCCTGGGTTTCCCCCTCCACAACCCTGCATAGGATAGACCGTATAGACAGTGGATGGATGGATTTATTTATTTATTTATTGAGTTTCTGATATCATTTTAATAAAAAAAAATATCTAATAATACCAATTCCAATCACCTTGTGCAGTAATTTGCAAAAGTATTAGCCATCTTACATATTTGGGATGGTGTTGCAGAACCAATTTTTTAAAGGCTAATTTGACTGATTAAAGGAAATACCCAGCACGTTGATGCAAAACTACAGACCAATCTCTAATCTCCCATTTATCGGTTAAATTATTGAAAAAGCTGTGTTCCAACAATTAAATAGCTTCCTAGCAATGATCAATCACTTTGATGTTTACCAGTCTGGTTTTTGTAGGTACCACAGCACCGATACTGCCATCGTCAAAGTCTTCAATGACATCCGTAAAAATACTGACCGTGGTAAAACCACAGTACTGGTACTATTAGACCTCAGTGCGGCGTTTGACACCGTTGATCATAATATATTACTGGAACGTCTAGAGAACTGGGTCAGACTCTCTGGTACAGTACTCAACTGGTTCAAATCCTATCTCAAGAACAGGAACTTCTTTGGGTTGATTAGCCAGTTTTCATAGCAAAACACAGAAATCACATGCAGGGTCCCTCGGTGCTCCATCCGAGGGTCCCTCCTATTTAGTAACAACATGCTCCCACTAAACAAGAGTATAACCACCAACAATGTTAACTACCACAACTATGGTGATGACACTTAACTTTATAACTCAATGTCACCAGGTGATGTTGAACCCGTCCAAATCCTCAATAAATGCATTGAGCAAATTAACAACTGTTCCTCCAATTGAACAAAAACAAAACTGATGTACTTATCGTTGGATCCAAAAAAGATCGACTAGATATCAGCAATCAGCTTAAACAGGCCCAAGTAGAAACTACCAACCAGGCCAGAAATCTAGGTGGAATAATGGACTCAGACCTGAACCTCCAGGGTCACATAAAGGAAATAACAAGGTCAGCTTTCTATCACCTGATGAATATGAAACAAGGAGACCTAGAAAAACTAATCCATGCATTTATCTCGAGCCACCTTGATGACTGTAACAGTATCTTCACAGGTCTACCTAAAAAATCAATCAGACAGCTGCAGCTGATCCAGAACGCTGCTGCTCGTGTTCTCACTAGAACCAGAAAAGTAGAACACACCAACCCAGTTCTAAAGTCCTTACACTGTATCCCTGTAGCTCAGAGAATAGACTTCAAAGTGCTTTTATTAGTTCATAAATCATTGAATGGGTTAGCACCAGAGTACATTAGAGATCTGCTATCACGATTCAAACCATCCAGATCACTCAGGTCCGCCAGCTCTAGTTTACTGATCATCCCCAGAACCAAAGCTGCTTTCAGCTTCTATGCTCCTCATATCTGGAACAAACTACCGGGAGAATGCAAAACTGCAGAGACACTGAACTCTTTTAAGTCTAAAATTAAAACGTACCTTTTTAGACTTGCCTATAAGTAACAGTTTTTACTTGCTTGTTTTTAATTTTCACACAAACTATAGTCTTGATTACTGCAAATGCTTTCTTGATTGTTTATTTATTTATTCATTTTTATTAAGAACTGTGAGCTTTTTCAGCAAGATCAATTAGTGGAAGGAAGAACTGTGAGCTTTTCAGTTAGTGAATAAAAACTGTGTTTGTACCTGCTTATCCTTACATTGTTGTATTGTTTGACTATTGTCTTAATGTAATTGCTTTCTTCTATTTTAATCATCAAATTGATTTATGCTGTGTTCCAGTTTTAATCATGTAAAGCACCTTGAATTGCCTCGTGTTGAAAGTGTGCTATATAAATAAAATTGCCTTGCCTTAGCAGGTTAAATCTCGCTAGCGACTCTTTTTCAAAAACACAACGAGCAACATATCTAGTGACTGTTTATGGTGTAAATGGAGACCTTTGGAGATTCTGATGTAAAGCACATAGTGGTGCTACTCTTCCCATTGAGCAGCAATGCTGCAGTTGGCCCAGAGCGCTCACAGTATGCAGCCAACCAACGCGCTATAGCTCCTCCCACACAGATCCAGCTCAGTCAGCGCAGCTATATTGAGCCTAAGTCATGCCCCTCTACATCCGGTCAATGGGTCCCCTGCTGTCAAAAAAATTAATGAGGATCAATGGAATGGTGAAAAATTTCTGATCCTGTTTGAAACCTTGCATGGATTGATTGGTGATTTTAAAGGCACATTTTTATGCAGAGAAGCGCTTTTTTAAACCGGCGGCAAAAGTTACTTTCGGTTTTGTTTGACAACACAAGGTGGACTAAAACTGAAGAAGAAGAGACAAAATGGGCGTGAGCATTGAACATGGACAAAACCACTCTAAATCTTGCCATGTGAAAAGAAGCTTGGAGAAAAATCGTAGGTTGAGTGAGAGCCAGCATGTAGGAGAAGCTCTACAAAGTCTAGGTGAGTATTTCAAGTGCTAGTTAGTGCTAGCTCCGTGATGTCATATATGCAATTTCTGTTTTTTGGTCATTTTGATAGCACATTTTTGCAAGCAAATAAATCACAAATCACATGACGAACCCAGTGAAAATCATTTAAATTGAGGTATATCATATGTGTGACTCAGGGCATAAGGCAACACAGACTAGAAAATAACTTTTATTTCTCATTAAAGTTTTTTTCTCACTCACAGCCGTGTTTACAATAAAAAATTGGACATTGCCATTAACCTTAAAACTGTCTCGTGAAAAAGTGAAACTTTTTGGAGATGTTGACTGGAATGCTCCTCCTCTAAACTTGCAGAATTATTCCCACTACAAAAATCTTTAACAACAGGTGTTGCATCCGTCTATGTCTCCCCAGTGCTCTGCATCTTGTTACAGTTCCTGAATGACTCGGACCCAAAAAATTTGGGTGCTCGTTGGAAGCTCGCTCCTGGCCCATAACTACTGGCTTGCTTTTAGCAGCACCAGAATTTACTGCGTAAATCCCTGAAACAAGCTAGTTTGTATTTGATTACCTTTTTGGCAGTAGTGCTTGTTGGCAGGATTAAAATTACTGATCAACTAATTTAACATTTTTGTGTGATGATTGTCTGGGAGGAAAAAAAAAAGTGTATAGCACTAAAATAAACTAGATTACACAGGGAGTAGACTACACCACTGCCAAATCAAAAGATTAACTTTTGTTCTGATTGCAAAAATGTAATTCCTATTTGCAGTTATTCATTAAAGATTCATCATTGTGATTATTGATTAAGATTAGACTACCTGATATAAATGTTACAACATTTATTTTGATAATTTAAATGCGTAACTACTATAGATTTTGATTATCCGGTGTGTCTCTTTGCATTTCCATGGATTTACTCAGCAAAATAAAATTTCTTAATTATATTTGTATTCTATATTTATCATATACACAAATCCTTGCATGCAGGAATAAAATCCAGATTTTGAGAACATTTAATACATTTCAACCTTTGAATAGCATTGATTGTATTCCATAATTAAAACTGCATAATTGAGCCAATTTCCCCCCAAAATGTGACATTTGAATGTTAATCATGTTCAAAGGTCAGTTCCTTTTTATGATTACCTTTGATAACATCTTTTATCTATTATGATGTTATAGTTGGTTTACAGATTATCTATATAGGACACAAAATGAGGAGAAGACCAACAGATACAAAG
This sequence comes from Apricaphanius iberus, assembly GCA_028564705.1. Classification (NCBI taxonomy): domain Eukaryota; kingdom Metazoa; phylum Chordata; class Actinopteri; order Cyprinodontiformes; family Aphaniidae; genus Apricaphanius; species Apricaphanius iberus. The sequence continues at coordinate 485,172 of JAPXFQ010001470.1, forward strand.
ATCCACCATGCAACCTGACAAAGAGCTAACTTTTGTGCTTGTCAGGGAAAGAAAAATGAAAATAATTCTTACCAATTGACAAGTTTCTAACATTCTGTATTAATATCAGTGGTCTCAGAGATCTCATTTACACTATCACATTTAAGTTGAAAAATAAATACATATTGAAGTACATGTTTTTGTATCTGGCATTAAACAAGTACTAAAATGCTCAAGAAAGCTTTAATGAAAAGCATTTTTTTCTTGCATATGTTCCCCCAGATTCCTCTATGGGGTGTGGGCGCAGCCCCAACATTCCCAGGTCCAGGAAATTTGGTGTTTCATCAATTCAGAAAATCTGTAATGTCGGAATTTTCTAGCTCAAACAACCATTGCGTTTTCTTTTTGTGTCACAGTTAAATTAGTAAACATTGAAAACATTCCTCTCAGGGTCTTCTTACCTAAGGAATCCAACCTACTTTCAGACCTTTTTTAGATAAACATAAAGACATGATTAAATAAAAAGATTAAAATGAAATAGGCTGCGGAAAAAAATCAGGAGGCAAAATAAAACGAGTCCTTGTAATAAATATATGAGGTTAAATTACCCTGGACATTTCTTATTCCTTGCCTGCCACAGTGTAGAAATTATAGTAAAAAAACAGATCTCTTTAATGAACTATTCCAGCTAATTTATATTAGTGTTTATCAGGGCTGTCAAATGATTAAAAATTAATCTAATTAACTACAGGGTAGCTGTGAATTAATCACGATTAATTGCAATTATTTAACGTTCCTGTTTTGTCTAAAAAACAACAATTTTCAAAACAAAAAAATCAACAAAAGTTGATTTTGCTGCTGCTCTTTAATTTAATGAAATAAAGGAGAGATAAATAGAATTTTTGGTTTGAACTCCACAATCACATTCACAATTGTTCCTTTGAACCTATTTTTCTTTTAGCCAGTTGCTAAGGCAAATTAACTAGTTAACGTTTTCTTTATGTAAGGCTGACCACTTTATGGAACTATCCTACAACAAGAGTGTTTTCAGACAAAGGCTTGCACAGTTTTGATGCAACACAGACTGCTGCTGCTGTTATAGAAGCCAATAAGATTGGTTGCAATACCTATACAGATGACACTCAGGTATGCATTACATTGTCACCAGGTGACTTGGATTCTATCCAGACCTTAAATGAATGCGTTAAACAAATCAACGACTGGACATCCCATAACTTTCTCCAGCTACACAGAAACAAAACCGAAGTTATTATTTGGACCAGAGGAGGAACTATCAGGAGTCAGCACACAGTTTCAGTTTATACAACTATAAACCACTGATCAAGCCTGTAATCTAGGCGTAGTAATGGACTCAGACCTGAACCTCCAGGGTCTCAAAAAGGCAATAACAAGGTCAGACGTCTATCACCTGAAGAACATTTCTCGGATTAAAGGACTGATGACACAAAAGGACCTTGAAAAACGTATCCGTGCGTTCATCTTAGTTGGATTGATTACTGCAACAGCGTCCTCACAGGTCTACCTAAAAAGTCAACCAGACAGCTGCAGTTGATTCAGAGCCCTGCTTCTCAAATCTTCACTAGAACCAGGAAAGTAGAACACATCACCCCAGTTATTAATTCCTCACACTGACTCCGTGTAGCTCAAAGAATAAGCTTTAAAGCGCCCTTCGAGTTTTGTACTTTTCATTACTCGTTGCTAGACCTTAATCTTTATAGATTAGGGTCTGGATTATTTTTTTTGACAGGCTATCTCTTCAACTGATAGGAGTAGAATCTAAAACAAAAGTACAGAAAATCACAGTGGATGCTTTTTAAATGATAAAATTTCATTTTATTGCATGAAATTAGTAGAACAGAACTCAATATTTGATACAGAAATCAAGCAAATACAGATATCAGACATTTTCTTTAGTTCTTCACCAGTTTTGCACACACTACAGCGGGACTTTGGACCATTCCTCCATAAGATCTTTAGGTTTTGGGGCTTTTGTTGGACAACACAGACTTTCAGCTCTCTCCAAATATTTTCTATCGGATTCAGGTCTGGAGACTGGCTAGGCCACTCTAGGACCTTGAGATGCTTCGTACAGAGCCAATCCTTAGTTGCCCTGGCTATTTTTTTTGGGTCGTTGACATGCTGGAAGACCCATCCACGACCCATCTTCAATGCTCTAACTGAGCAAAGGAGATAGTTGGCCAAGATCTCACGATACAAGGCCCCATCCATCCTCCCCTCGATACGGTGAATTCGTCCCCTCCCCTTTTCAGAAAAGCATCCCCAAAGAATGATAATTCCACCTCCATGCTTCACAGTTGAAATTGTGTTTTTGGGGTTGTACTCCTCCTTCTTCTTTCTTCAAACATGGCGACTGGAGTTTAAACCAAAAAGCTCCACTATTGTCTCAGACCACATGACCTTCTCCTATTCCTCCTCTGGATCATCCAGATGGTCATTGGCAAACTTCAGATGGGCCTTGACATGTGCTGTCTTTAGCAGGGAGACCTTGTGTGCACTTCAGGATTTTAATCCATAACGGCGGAGTGTGTTACTGATGGTTTTCTTTGAGACTGTGATCCCAGCTCTATTCAGGTCATTGACCAGGTCCTGCCATGTAGTTCCGGGCTTATCCTTCACTGTCGTCATGATCATTGATGCCCCACGAGGAGAGATTTTGCATGCCGTTCCAGACCGAGGGATATTGTCTGTCGTCCTGAACTTCTTCCATTTCCTAATTATTGCGGCAACAGTTGTTGCCGTCTCACCAATCTGCTTGTGTATTGTCATGTAGCCCATCCCAGCCTTGTGCAGTTCTACAACTTGATCCCTGATGTCCTTTCACAGCTCTCTGGTCTTGGCCATTGTGAAGTGATTTGAGTTTGTTTGAGTGTGTGGACAGGTGTCTTTTATACAGGTGATGAGTTCAAATAGGTGTAGTAAATACATGTAATGAGAACTGGAGGGCTTCTTAGAGAACAACTAACAGGTATCTGGGAGCCTAAATTCTTACTGGTGATCAAATACTTATGTCATGCAATAAAATTGAAATTAATTATTTAATAATCATCCACTGTGATTTTCTCCATTTTTGTTTTAGATTCTGTCCCTCACTGTTCAAGAGTACCTTTGTAAAAATTACAGACCTCTACCTGCTTTAAGTAGGAAATAAATCAGCAGTATGTCAAATACTTGTTCTCTCCACTGTAATTACGGCACATTTCTACTCTTTGCACTGTGCACAGGAAAGGGGGGGGGGCTATGGCTGAGCTGACATCCGGAGTGGGTAGTAGGAAATTCGCAATGACAAATTATGAACTTAATCATATAAATTAAAAGCCAATATGTCAACAATGAGAATATACTCACATGTCATTTATGCACACGTACATGTCCTGCTGCACAACAATTCCTCCCCATCCAGATGCAGTCTGGCTGGTTAGGAAGGAGAACGGATGTGGTGAAAGCTGAATTATAAGATAACGAGGTACGATAAGTAGGTATGGTAAGAATTATAAGATAAACTACAGTTTGGCAAACTAGAGATTGTTTGTTTGGTCCGAGTCCGATTACTCACTCACACCTCCCCAAACGAACCTGACTTTTCGGGCAAGTATTGTTCTCTGCACTGACTGTAAAATAAATTTTCACTAATATAAATTATTTAGATGCACCTTACACTGTTTCCTCTGGTTGGTCAGATATGTTATTCTCTTTAAAGTTTTCACCATAATTTGCTGACTCAAAGGTTTTTTTGTTTTTTTTTTAAAGAAAATGCAGTTTAGGAAGCTGGAAGGCCTAGGTACAATGCTCTTTAACTCAAGGTTGGCTGGTGTTTGTAAAGCAGCCAATCCAGAAGCAATATTTATTTTTCCCTGGTACTAATTGGCTGTACGCCTAAACTGAGAATTAAGGAAGACTATAAACATTAGCTTCTGCGTTAGTGCTGAGATGGTGTTCACTGGGCGTATTCATGCATTGTAAGGAAAATAGGGCATATTCATTATAAAAATAGACAGTTATCTGCGTTTTTATAAAAGGTTTCATGTATTTGTGGATTTCAACTGTTCACGAGTGGCATCCATCCCTAACCCCTGTGAATAACGTGGTGCACTGTACCTGTTAAAATATATTGAGAGAACATCCCATACACAACATTAGTTTAGAAAGACCATGGTGGACCACAGGTTCATCCTTGGCTACTAATTCCATACGCCAGAAGGTACCACATGCATTGCCTCACATAATTACAGGCAATCATCAGTAGCATTGGGATGTCTGGCCGGCACATCGTTCAGGAATAGGACACGCTCTTATATGCTGACAATAATGTGTTTTAGTATGAAATGTGCGCATCAACCACAAAACCACATTACCTCATAAAGATACTGACTGAAAATGGTTGGCCAGGTTCATTGTTAAATTTGGAGGAAAAATTAAAAAGCTTGCAAAGCTTGAGTACACAATCCAAAATGTAAAGTGATGATATTGATAGAATCATAAAGACAGAAGATCGTGTGGAAATATTAAAGCAAGATTAAGAGTTAAAGTTAGGGCCAAAAAATAAGTCTCCAAGGTGGCTTAAGGACACCACAGTCAATGTTTTGGGGTGGCCATTAAAAAGACCAGGTCTAAGATCTGTAAAAAGAGTTATGAACAGAGTTGATAAGGTGATTGTTTAGCAAGATAGCATACAAAAATGAATCAGTCACACCGATTGTGCCAGGAAGAATGGGGCAAAAGTCCAGCAAACTACTTCGAGTAGCCTGCATTGGGATAGCCAAAATGTTATTTAGTATAAAGAACATTTCTACTAAATACTGGGAGCATGTATGAAACATCTGAAGTTGAAGGTTACAAAAATTTTCGACATTTTTACATTTAGCAAATACAAATGATTAAACAGACAGTGAGGGGAGAGGTGAAGCAGGGGGGTTTAATGTATTTTGGTTCCGTCTGTTTGCATATTTTATTTCAACTGTAAGTCAGTCAACAATGATACAACTGTAGATGGAAACCAAATAAAAATGATTCAGTTATGAAGCCTTATATACGTTTTTTTTTTACAAATTCTCTTTGATCTCATCTTTACGTCCATCATATTTAAACAACTGATTGAGATAGAGCAGTGTCTGCTGTTAAGAATACTGAAGTCTGACACCCAATAAGGATGATGGAAATGTTTCACTACATTTACTACAACAGATAAAGAGCTCTTATAGAGAGGGGTGTCACAGATGCTATTTGTTGTCATGTTGGCACTGTGTAAAATATATATTCCCATTAGTATGCAAGATATTTGAAGAAATCAGTCAGCATGTTTTTTTGTGTCACTAAAACCTTATACATCATTGTTTTCATTAGTTCTGCTCACATTACAGCAGCTTCATCGTCTGGACAGATGGTGAAGCAGTCTGCCTCACTGAAAGCTATTATAAAAGTTTGATTAACTCCAGCAAAGTCCCAGGGAGGATTTTTTTCTTACCAGGCATGAGATTTTTAGAGGTTGTGTGTCTGGTCATGTATTTCTGACTTATTTTTTCTCATTGAATACAACTTCGGTTGTCAGTTATTTCTCTGTGAAATAAAATGGGATTCCATATGGATTTGTTTTTATGTACTGTACATGTTGTCACCTTAAAGTGCCTCTAATTAAATTTGTATAGTTATGTAACCACAAGTTCTATTTGATTACTTTTGGTCAAATAATAAAGGTAACCCTTGTGAGACTTATTAAGATGTGTAAATATCAGTTTATGTGTTACTGCTGAAATGTAAAAGAACATTGTACATTGTGGAAAAATACTTTAAGGATGAATAGCTCTTTGGAAAAATGCAGCTGCACCCTCAAACCTGTATAAATTCATACTTAAACATCTTAACATCATTTTATAAGGAGTGGTTTTAATAAACTGAAAAACAACAATATTATAGAAATTTTTACAGAGAAACTTCAGCTGATGTTTGCACAGGTTGCGAATATGTAACTTTTGACTTTTCATATATAAAATACAATATTTTAATTGTAATGTGACTAAATGGATTTAAAACATTTAAATAAAAACAATCTCATTATTTTTTCTTTTTTTATGTATTATATATATAACATTGAAAAAACTGGGTTGTATTTAAACACATATGTATCTCAATGACTGATTGGCCAATAGAATGAAGCTATACTTAAAAAAATATAGATTGACGGCACAGCCAACCAATGACACTTGCCAAAATGCAGTTGGGCAGTAAGGGGACATTTAGCTTTCAATTCAAGAATGGCTGCTGCTTTGTTTTTTCTCTGATTCGGATGGATTTTTAACTGTAAATAATGGATAAAGTGATGATAAAAAAAAAACTTTTTGAGGTGAAACATCACAGGTAAGAACACATTTTGGATTAGGTGCTGTTTGGCGAAATTATTTCTAAAGTTGTTCTTTCCCTTGTATTTGTCTGAAACTTATGTGGAGAGTGTTCTGGGACAAAATTATATTATTAGCCAACACATCCTCACAATTGACGACACCGGGAGGATAAGGGATCCGTTTACTTGCTTGCTTGTTTAAAAGAATGTCTTTTTGTCCTTCTGTTACCTTAAAGTTAGAACACAAAACTTGTGGGTTAGTTAAAATTTGTTAGATAACTCAACGCACGGTATGTTATTCTGCCAGATCGAACGTCTCTGAAACAAAATAAACTTCAGATGTTTACAATAAAGGACAACAACCATACAACCTGTCATGAGTGCGTCAAAAAATGACGCGAGGGGGGTACCCAACTCGTCACATATGGACGCATGGTCAAGAGTCTGATCTTGTGTCGATATGTGACGAATTTGGAGTGAGGATGCGTTGTATTAGCACCACAGTGGCTTCAGCTGGGGGGAAGGGGTCGAGGGTGTAAACAATCTGAACTTCTGCCGTCTTAGAGACGTGCCAAAAACATCAAACAGGTCAGGGTATGAATATTTATGTCTCATATCATTTCGTTGTTTAAATTTTGTTTAGAGCAGATAAAAAACTTTTATATGGTGTTTTAGCACAAGCTCTTTTGTTTGTTAATATACATTCTGCTCTATAACATTTATGTTCAAATTGGTCTTAAATTCAGCATGTATGCAGGAAATGTTTTGGCTATCAAACTCAAAGAAATGTAGAGAAATGACTTATACATTGTATATGTGGTATACTGTGTTTGGGGTGGGGGTGGGGGCTGAGGGTTTGGCAGCCACAACTTTTTAAATTGTCCCACTTAAAAAGATGAGAAAGATCTTACATTAAAATCATAGGTACACTTCAAATGTGAGAGATAAGAAAAAGATCCAGGGGCCTCATTTCTCAACCATTTGTAGAAACTGTCCTATATTCTATCCTACGGAGGAAATATACAATGTTCGTATGAACAGTCAAAAGTCTGATTTATGAAATGTGAGGTGGCTACTCGTACGCACGCTCCTCCGCAATCATCTGTTGATAAATCCCACGTGTGCATACCCAGGAGCTCGTGGCCGTTCACATTCCTTTGCATACAGAAACGCCCTCAATTAACCATATTGAGTAACAACACTTCCTTTAATGCCCATGCAAGAAATCCCTGCATCCTCCCCTAAAACAATGGCCAAGAGAGCAAAAAAAAAAAAAAAAAAAAAAAATTCACTGGCAGTAGGATCTAGGCACTGGCGGCAGAAGTGGAACAGAATCAACAGTTGCTGTTTGGTTCTCTCAGCTCGGGAGTAACCAATAAAAGAAAAATGGCTGCCTGGGAGAGAGTTTCAGATGTGGTAAATGTGGTCAGAAAAGAGGCGAGTTCCCCTTCAGAAATAAAAAAGCAATGGTTCGATATAAAACTACACACAAAAAAATGTGTAGCAGAGCACAGAAGGGCCAGAGCCGCTACAGGAGGTGGACAGAATACCACAGAGCTGTCCGCATTTGACAGACGTGTTGCCGGCATAATTGAAGCTGTTGCTCTGATTGGTATTACAGTACAGAGGAACACTGAAAACATAGCTTCACCAAAAGAACACGTAAGACCATCCAATGTCCACAAGGAAGGTCATTCAAACTTCTTTTTTTTATTTAAAGTGAAATACATCCTTCTTAACCAGATAAAACAAGCAGCCACTATATATTTTATAAAAAGGTGCACTTTTTACATAAAAAAGGAGAAAATGAGGTACTTGACGACAGGTAAATAATAAACATATGCACTTTGTTTCAAAACAGAAGCTGTGCCACATCCTGTTGTCACACCGGAGGAGTAGCCATGGGTCGGGCAGCTGCTGCAAGAGCCATCGGAGCGTAAAGAGCCAAAGGTTTTGACTGAAGTGGTCCTGAAAAATCAAAAGGACACAATAAAGGCTTTTAAAGAAGTGAAGGATAATAATACTAATAATCCTTTATTGTCATTGTAATCAGTACAACAATTTTTTTTAAAAAGTACCAGACATTTGGGCCTCAATAATACATTAAAAATCCATAAATAAATAATCAACTCATCCTTTCCATAGTACACACAAAACAACATTCATTCTATGTTCCACAATCCCAATACTGCAGTATGATGTTAATTAATTATTTTATGGTATTGAGGGGGATTATTGCTGTTGGGTAGAAACTATTTTTTAAATCTGTTTGTTCTTGATTTTATTGTCCTGTATCGTCTACCTGATGGCAACAGTTCAAACAAAGTGTGACCGGGATGGAACATGTCTCTGATGATGCTCTTTGCTTTTTTAGCACAGTGAGCACTGTGAAGGTTATCTAATGAGGGACGGGGGCAACCAACTATCTTCTGGGCTAAGTTAATGACCTCTTGGAGATCCTTTTTTTGGGCTGCTGTGCAGCTGCTGAACCACACACACAAGCAGTAAGTGAGGATGGATTGTATAGTACACCTGTAAAAGGACAACAGCAATCTCTGTGAGATGTTGTTACTCATGAGAACCCTTAGGAAGTACAGTCGCTGCTGGGCTTTTTTAACCATCTTCCCAGTGTTTACAGTCCAGGTCCGACCCTCCTCAATGTGCACACCTAGAAAGACGAAATACGACACCTGCTTCACGCAATCCCTGTTGATGATGAGTGGTGGGACATCACCTTTTTTCCTCCTGTAATCCACCACCAGCTCCTTGGTCTTTGCTGCGTTTAGACAAGGTTATTTTCTCGGCACCAAGCTGATAGGGGATCAACTTTATCTCTGTAAGAAGACTTGTCTCCTCCCGAGATGAGCCCCATGACTGTAGTGTCGTCTTCACTATGATGTTGTTGCCATGGGTAGATACAGTCGTGCGTGTAGAGAGTGAACATCAGGGGGCTTAACACGCAGCCCTGTGGGGAACCAATGCTGAGGCTGAACGCTGGGGATGTATAAAGGCCCACTCTCACCCTCTGGGTGCAACAGGTGAGGAAGCTCTTAATCCACATACAGGTGGTGTGTGAAATACCTAGGTCTATCAGTTTGGTCATCACTTTGTGAGGCAGGATAGTATTGAAGGCAGAGCTAAAGTCCATGAACAGCATCATTAAGTAGCTCCCCTACTGCTCTAGGGGGCAGTGCATAATGGAAAGCTGTAGCTACTGCATCTTCTGTGGATCTGTTAGCTGTGTAAGCAAACTGATATGGATCCATGCTTTTTTGCAGAAAGGATATGATGTGATCCCGGACCAGCTTTTCAAAGCATTTCATCACCAGCAGGGTGAGAGCAACTGGCCGGTAGTCACTGAGGCTGGAGGTATTGGGCTTCTTAGGCAGTTGGACGATGATGGAGGACGTCAGGCATGGGGGGACTCAGGTATGGGAAGGAGCAGTTAATTATAATGAACAAACTGTTCGCCGAGATCAACGACTCCCTCAAGCAAGTTGCTGCTTGTGCCTGACACATGATGAATAAATAGTAGTTACAAATTGAAATTATGACTTTTTGTGATCAATTAATGAGCTTTTTAATTACCTAAAATCTCTGAGTGACCCTCGCCGTTGCATGAATGGCAGCAGCATTGGGTGGTGGTAGAGTCACTATGTTGACCATGGGGGGGTCAGGCATTGGTGAATCCTGCAGAGGGATGCCTTGTGTGATGGCTAAGTTGTGGAGCACACAACAGGCAAAGATGCTGCAACAAACCTTTTCAGGTCGATACTGTAAAGTACCTCGCGTACCTGACAGACACAGCCAGCGACCTTTCAGGAGACCTATTGTGTGCTCCACTGTGGATCGTGTCTGCGCATCAGCCTAGTTGTAACTGCACTCCTGAGTGGTCGCTGGGTTGGTAAGCGGGGTCATGAGCCACGGCTTCAACGGATAACCTTGATCACCTATAAAAGAAAAGGTTACAATGACTGGAATATAATGACGCCAGTAATACAATATGTAAAAATTGTCTCACTCACCAATAAGCCAACCGTCTTCAATATCACCTCTCTCAAGATGTATTTCAACGGAGCTGTTCCGTACAACAAAGAAATCGTGGGTTCCTTGGGGCCACTGAGCAACAACATTCAAGATGCGTAGTTGGGCAGCAGCAATTATTTGGGTATTGATGGAGTGATACCCTTTTGACATAATTCAAGTTTTTTTCTGTTGGCGTCTTGATTGCGATGTGTGTGCAATCTATTGCTCCTATTGTATTTGGAAATCCTGCAATTGCATGAAATCCCTGTTTGGTTGCTGCTTGTTGTGGATTTCTCCATGGGAACTGGATGTATTGTGGGCTCAGAAGAATGATGGCATCCAATACGGATGCCATAGTGCGGCTCAGTGATGGCTGTGAGATGACCGATCTGTCTGCAATCTCACGTTCAATTCAATTTCAATTCAGTTTATTTATATAGCGCCATTTCACAACAGATGTCATCTCAAGGCACTTTACAAAAAGAGTTATTACAATACAATGTTTAGTGTAGAAATTACAGAACCACAGAAGATTGCGTTGTGGAATTCTCAGCAATCCCTCATACTGAGCAAGCATGCAGCGACAGTGGGAAGGAAAAACTCCCTTTTAACAGGAAGAAACCTCCGGCAGAACCAGGCTCAGCACAAGCGGTTATCTGCCGCGACCGTCTGTGGCTTGGAGAATACATAACAGAGACACAGAAAGAGCAATAGAACTGATGCAGAAGTTTGTTGCAGGACGTGGAGAATTTTCCGTCACTGCAATGCCATCTTAGTCAGGGTCGTCAAGCAGGGCTAATCCGGAGCACCTACTATAATAGAAAACAGGTTAGTGCTTGAATTGACAGCACATCATGCAGTTGGGGAGAAGTAGGAGAGAAAGTAGGAACAGACCCTAATAATGTCCTCCAACAGCCTAGCCTAAAGCAGCATAGCTACTAACATTAACCTGTCTCCTAGCTACTAGGAGACCTGGCTACCAACACTCTGTCTGAGTCCTCCTGACCCGTGGACGGTGTAGGGCCGGTAACGGCCCCCGTCATGCCGGGGTCTTCTCGGAGTCGGGTTGTTTGAGAATGCAGCCCAAAGTGGGTGGTAAACTCCATCTAAGGCTAAATACCGGCACGAGACCGATAGTCGACAACTATCTTAAGGAAAAATAGACAGAACTGAGAGGACAGAGTTGAAGAGGGCGAGAAACGTTTAAGAGATAAACGGGTGGGGTCCGCACAGTCTGCCCGGGGGATTCAACCCGGCAGGTAATGGGCGGCCGCACTGTGCGGGAGGATCCCCTTGAGGGACCTCTCTCCGGCGCTGGCTGGCCCCTGTGGGGCACATTTCTTCCGCGGCGGTAAGCCGCGACCGGCTCCGGATCTTTACCTGGCTTACATTAATCTATCTCTACCTAGCTACTCTACCTCTTCCTATCTCTTCCTAACTTTTGACACTCTGCCTGACTACTAACATTAACCTGTCTCTTCCTATCTACCTGTCTGACCTGACTCTAACTACCTATAAACATATCTCTAACTGTAAGCTTTGTCAAAGAGGAAAGTTTTTAGCCTAGTTTTAAAGATAGACAAATTGTCTGCTTCACGAACCAACCCTGGGAGCCGGTTCCATAGGAGGGGAGCCTGATAGCTGAAAGATCTGCCACCCATTCTACTTTTAGAAATCCTAGGAACTACCAGTAAACCTGCAGTCTGAGAGCGAAGGTCTCTGTTAGGAACATATGGAACAATCAGGTCTCTTATGTATGATGGAGCTAGATTATTAAGGGCTTTATATGTCAGAAGGAGGATCTTGAATTCTATTCTAGATTTTACTGGGAGCCAGTGAAGAGAAGCTAAAACAGGGGAAATGTGATCTCTTCTTTTAATATTCATCAGAATCCTAGCAGCAGCATTTTGAACTAACTGAAGACTTTTAATTGTATTCTGTGGACTACCTGATAATAGACAGTTACAGTAATCCAGCCTTGAAGTAACAAAGGCATGGACTAGTTTTTCAGCATCATTCCTGGACAGGATGGTTCTAATTTTTGCAATATTCCTAAGGTGAAAAAAGGAAATCCTACAGACTTCTTTAATGTGAGTTCTAAATGACATATCTTGGTCAAAAATGACACCGAGGTTTTTTGCTTTATTACTGGAGGCTAATTTAATGCCGTCCAGGTGAAGGGGCTGACTAAGTAGTTTCTTTTTCAGAGCTTCTGGTCCAAAGACGACAACTTCTGTTTTATCAGAATTTAGAAGCAAGAAGTTTAGAGTCATCCAAGTTTTTATGTCTTCCAGACATGCCTGTAGTCTACCTAACTGATTGGATTCATCAGGATTTATGGATAGATATAGCTGTGTATCATCTGCGTAACTATGGAATTTTATCCCATGCTGCCTAATTATTTTACCAATAGGAAGCATATATATAGTAAAGAGAATCGGCCCAAGCACTGAACCCTGTGGTACTCCGCAAGTAACTATTGAGGTTGAGGAAGATCTATTGTTTACCTGAACAAACTGAAATCTGTTAGACAAATAAGATTTAAACCAACCTAGTGCTGTTCCTATTATACCGACACTTTGAAGCCTTTCTATGAGAATATTGTGGTCAACAGTGTCAAAGGCAGCACTGAGATCTAACAGGACCAGAATGGTCACCAGTCCATTGTCTGAGGCTATGAGAATATCATTAGTAACCTTCACCAGAGCTGTTTCAGTGCTGTGATGAGCTCTAAAGCCTGACTGAAACTTCTCAAACAGCTCATTATTGTTTAAATGCTCACATATCTGGTGTGCAACTATTTTCTCAAGAATTTTAGATAAGAAGGGAAGATTAGATATCGGTCTATAGTTAATTAAGTCGTTTTGATCAAGAGAGGGTTTCTTAAGTAGAGGTTTAATTACAGCAATCTTAAACTCCTGTGGTACATATCCATTGACTAAGGATAGATTCATTATATTTAAAATTGGAGCAGCGATCAGAGGGAAAACTTCTTTTAAGAGTTTAGTTGGGATTGGGTCTAAAACGCAAGTTGAAGGTTTAGATGAAGCTAATAATTTTAGTACATCACAAAGTTCGGCTGCATTAAAGCAGTTTAAGCATATATTAGGTTCCACCATTTTTGAGGCTGCCTCATTAACTAAGGAGGAAGCAAGCATATTGGGAAGGTTCCCAATTATCTTATTCTTTATGGAGTCTATTTTATTTATAAAGAATTGCATGAAGTCGTCACTGCTTAGAGCTTGGGGAATGGTTGGCTCGATAGAGCTATGATCCTGTGTGAGTTTGGCAACTGTATTAAAAAGAAACCTAGGATTATTTTTATTCTCCTCGATTAAAGATGAATAATATGCTGTTCTAGCTGTGTGAAGGCTCTTTTTATATAGCAATAAACTATTTTTCCATATTAAAAAGGAATCATGTAAATGCGTGGAGCGCCATTTTCTCTCTAGTTTTCTAACATTCTGCTTTAGGGTACGTAGCTCTAAATTAAACCAGGGAGTTAATCTTCTATGGCTAGCCACCTTCCTTTTCAAGGGGGCAACTTTGTCTATTGCCCGACGCAGGGAGGAATTAACGCTATGAACTAAAATGTCAAGTTGTGAGGGGTCACGAGTTAAATCACTGTTTTCTGTTCTGCATTTATAAACTGAGGAAATTAAAGTTGGAAGAGCTTCTTTAAAATTTGCTACAGCGTTGTCTGATAACGTTCTGGTATAATGAAGTTTTCTTTCAGGTTTGATATGATCCATTAGAGTAAGTTTAAAAGTGATAAGGAAATGATCAGACAGGATAGGGTTATGTGGAAAGACTGTTATTTCTTCACAGTCAATGCCATAAGTCAGCACAAGATCTAAAGTGTGGTGACAAGAATGTGTTGGTCCCTGCACATTTTGAGTAAAGCCTATTGAGTCTAGGATAATGTGAAAAGCTGTATTTAGACTATCACTTTCATTATCAACGTTGGAACGTTCCGGTGGCGAGAAATCCTAAGGTGGACAATAATTGAATGTGGATCGAAATCGGATCTGTGCGCTTTGTCTGTCCCTCCAATACGGGTCTGAAATCCCAGCATAGACCCAGAAGAATCTCATTTGGAAACAAGTATCTGCTCAGGAGCCACTCTGTGCTCTTACCAAGCAAATCTGCACAGTCACGGAAGACACGCTCTCTCCAGGGTGCGTGCTCTGCCAAATCCTCCAATAATGCAAGATCAGCCATCCTACAATGTCAAATACCTCTAAGTCACAGGTGTGTTTTATAACTTTGAACACCAATTATGAAACAAAGATGTTTATTGACAGACATAATTACTAATTGGTTCAGAGATCATTTATGAATGAGGAACACGCGTGGATGACTGAGACCTTCAGTATTGTGGTTCCATGTTCTACCACTAGATGCTGTGCGTAAGTAGTATTAGAGATGTACTTATATCTGCTCAGCTCTCAGCGAGGACGGTCGCTTTTTTCCCTCCCTCCTCTTCCTGTGTCTTATCCTACAGCTCTCTGTCTCCTGTGGCTCTATCTGGAGTATCTTTTGGTAATTTTCTCCGAAACCAAACTGAATAAGCGAAGATGGAAATGGTCAGCTGGTCTCTGAATGCTATTGATAAAATCTACTCAACTCTACGAAGCACCGGCAAGGGTCAACCGGGGTGTCCTGCGGAGACGTATCCGGCGGGCTACGTGCTGGACGCTTGGACAAAGTTTCAGCCCCTGTGTCTGTCAATACTCTCCCAAGAGGATGCTGAAGATATATATCTATTCGCAATCATGGTGATCGGGTTTCTGCTGATTGGAATGGGCAGTTACTGGAACTACCGAAAAATGGAGCAACAAAGATCTGAAACACGGTCGAGATTGGTCACTGTTCTGGAAGCGATTGGACGGCTGAAGGAACAGCTGGATGCGTTGATTCGTACTGATGGGACTCAGAACCAAATGCTGGGGGAGCTGGGACGCAGAACAGACGCTGTAAGAGGCGATCTGGCCGGCGCTCTGGGACTCATCCGCAATTTGTCATCGGACTTGGAGAAACTGTTGGTGCGGATTGGGGCAACTGGAAATTAATTGGATTTGGAACTATTAATCTGGGAATTAATTTGGATTTGGAACTTTAATTTGAACTACAATTTGGCTGAATTAGACTAAAAAAGAAACCACTGACAGACTGAAGGGACAGAGAGGAATATTTGATCTCTCCCTGAAATCCAAACAATTTATATTTTGGCTCCCATGAAGACCTTCAACCTGGTCCTAATCAAATGTCCCTGAGAAGAATGTCAACAGAGTCTCCTCTCCCCCGTACACCTGCATCTACTGACGCACACACTGACATGGTTACACACACTCACATTCACACACACCGTCTCGCTGTCTCCTCATTTTCTCTCCTGCAACATGAAGCTGGATAACAGCGCGCCTCGATGGCAGCGCGTTAACCTGTGGACTGGAGCTCATACCTGCCCATCCTTCCTGATGTGTCATTGTTAATGTCTGAATATGTGCTTAAATGTTTGTTGGTGTGGTTTTTTCTATTACCTGCGTTGTGAGTGCTGTACGGACCCACAACACAGTTGAGCGTTTTTTCCCCCTCACCGTGGAACCCTCCCCTACCAGATGTTTACTTCTCTATGTTTCATAAACGGGAGCGCCGCTCGGTGGCTGCATGCCCAACAGTGACCTGGATCTGTTTGTTGTTTGTAATGATCTTGGACAGGTTGTACTGTATTTGTAAATTCCTTGTATGCATCATACTTGTATGTGTCATACTTGGCCATTAAAGCTGATTCTGATTCTGATTCTGATTTAGAAACTTTTTTACGCACAAGTAGAAATAACACACAATGCGTAGAATTGTTCCTACACACGAAATCCGCACAGATCTGTGTGTAGGTACGATTGATGAATGGGGGCCCAGGAAATCAAATTGTATTATTCTTAAATAATTTATTTGTATAATGGTGCACTTGTATTTTGGCTGATTCGTTCATGCACATATTATCTAGAGCTGTGATAGTTTAACTTTTATCCCCCTCCACAGATTCTCTATTAGATTGAAGTCTGGAGACTGGCTAGGTTACTCCAGAACCTTGAAATACTTTTTACATAGCCACTCATTCATTGCTCGAGTGATGTGTTGGGGATCCTTGTTATGCTGGAAGATCCAGACATGTTTCATCTCCAATGCTCTCACTGATTAAAGGAGGTTGTTGCCCAAAATCTCACTTTACACGGCCCCATTCATCCTTTCCTTGATACAGATCAATCGTCTTTTCCCCCTTTGCAGAAACGGAGTCCCAAAGCATAATGTTTCCGCCTCTATGCTTCACAGTGGCTATGGTATTCTTGGGATGCTCAGCATTCATTTGTTTTAATTTTAATATTTTAAAGGATAGCCCCTTGAGATGTACCATCTCATTTTAAAGAGGGTCATTGATTCTTTATGTTTACAGCAGTACAGCAAAGATAAGTCAATATAACTCACCACAAATCCACACACACGCACACATTAATACACTCATACAACGCCCCCGCGTTCAGGTCAACCCTTACAGACAACTCGTCTCATATGAAAATTGTAACAAACAGAACGAAGCATGTGGCCATATGCACAGGTCGGGGAGAAATCAGTCAATGCCTAAATTTAAAAGTCAGTGATTGTAAAATCAAATACAAAGAAAAAAACTAAATAAATGAATGAGTGAATAAGACAGTGGATGAATAGAGATAAGTAATCAATTAGGTACAAAATACTAAGAACAAAGGAGGCAAACATCAATAACAAGAGCAAAGAGTTAACAGAAAAGTAAATAAACAAGACTTAAACAGAGGAATAAAATTTAATTATTTTAAGTGAGACAGGAAGATTATTCCAGTCAGAAGGAGCTTTATATTTAAATGCACAACATTTCTGTAGAGATTCTAGGGGTCTGGAAAAAGAGGTTATTA
Source organism: Apricaphanius iberus (assembly GCA_028564705.1). Taxonomy (NCBI): domain Eukaryota; kingdom Metazoa; phylum Chordata; class Actinopteri; order Cyprinodontiformes; family Aphaniidae; genus Apricaphanius; species Apricaphanius iberus. The sequence continues at coordinate 502,506 of JAPXFQ010001470.1, forward strand.
ATATGTCTGTTTGAGAAGTTAATGGTATTAGGTATTGCTTCAAATATGGAGGAAAATAAAAGTAATTTCATTTAAAAATAAACTAAAATAAACTTCATTCTACATTTGAGCAATAACAAGTTGAGGGATTCATACATATCACAGTGGTGAGTTTGAAATGGACACTTAAGAATAAGTCTTCTCCTTCCAAACACGGCAAATAACGTTTATACCACAGAGTTCAATTTTGGTGTCATCTAAACACATGGAATTCTTCCACTCCTCCTCTGGAAGATTGTCTCTGGCAAACTTTAGATGGGCCTGGACATTAACTGGCTCAAGCACGGGGGACCTTTCGAGCACTGTAGGATTTTTAATGGAGATTAGTTTTTTCCATTTCTAAAATTTGCTCAAACAGTTGATCTGTTCTCACCAAGCTGTCTGCCTTTTGTAGATTGCCTCATTCCAGTCTATATACATACTTGTCCTTGGTGTCTTGGACAGCTCTCTGATCTAGGCCATGGTATAGGTTGGGGTCTGACTGTTTGAAGGTGTGAACAGCTACCATTAATACGAGTAACAAGTGGAGGATAGAAGAGCTTTTTAAAGCCAAAGTAATGGGTCTGTGAGGGCCAGAATTCTTGCTTGTTTTTAGGTGTTAAATACTTATTTTCTGCTCCATTATACTAATAATTTTCTTTGAAAATCATAAAACTTGATTTCCTGGATTTTTGTAACATTCTGTTTATCACCATTGAAGTGCAGCTATGATAAAAATACAGACGCCTTTCATCTTTTTAAGTGACAAAACTTGCAAAATTGGCAGCTTCTTCCCCTCCTTTCCACACTCTCCATTGCTTTGGAATGTTGAAGTACTGAAAGTCCTCTACTTTCTTCACTTCCACTCCATGTAACTTCATTGTTCCTCTTGGTTCTTTCTTATTTACAGACAAGTATTCTGTCTTGCTATGACTAATCTTCATTCCTCTCTTTTCCAATGTATACCTCCAGCTGTCTAGCTTTTCCTCCACCTACGCCCTGCTCTCACTGCAGATCACAATATCATCTGCAAAAAGACTGGCTCAGGCTTTTTCTGACTCACTGTTTTTTCCATCTAGTTCCTTTCTATGGTCAATGCGGGCAATATGGGTCAGAGAAAATGTTCATGTGCAGCATGCATGCAACTCAAGAGAGACTGATCGTATTTCAAGAAGAAAAAACATTGCATCGTTTCTCACTGAATGAGACCGTAAGTATTCACTACTGGCTTGATAAGATACCAGGTTCAAATAAAATTTATCATTAAAAATGCAAGCCACTTTTGCATTGATTTGTGATGTTCTTTTAGGTTCCTGTCACACACCTTTGTACATTTTTTGTTTTATTTCCATACTTCAATACATCTGATTCTTCAAGAAATTTCTATCCCGTGTTTCCCTTTAACTGTTTTTGTATTTTGTGAGTTCCAGACTAACTCCCTGCTTTTCAAACAGCATCATCCAGTTGTTTCTGATCTCGTAAACACCACAACAAGAAGGACACCTCCCTCTTCAGGCCCTCCTCTGTCAGATCATTCTCTTAGTTTCTGTTTCTCTCCCTACTGCCGTACATTTTAACGTGTTATATGTCCCACAAATTATCCCCTTGTTATTTAAGTTTTACAGCTTACAGATTTTGATGTTTTCTCTTTAAATACAGTAAACTATTTTAATAGGATTCTTCCTGCCTCCTGTCCATGTTTGAGTCTAACCGCTGATTATACATATTGCTTTTTATTATTTTTTAACATATTCAATATCAATATTTTTAACAATAGCAAATAGTAGTTTTCCATTGAACCCAATTGAACAAAAGAAGTCAGGTATCAAAATGGCTTTACATTTTTTAGTCACAAGAGCAACATCTCCCAAGTTTTCGATTGGCAAATAAAATCTATTACTTCTTTTAGTCTATTTTATAAAATGCTGTGAGAGTGTTCTTATTTTCATCATTTCTGTAGCCATGAGCCCAAACTTTCTTGTTTGTGCTTTATTCAGGCCTTACCACTAGCCCTCTACATGTTTTCACTCAATCAATGAGCTTTCTTCGTAGTCCTCTTTTTTTCTTCTCTTTGAAAACCTATATCAGACATCCTTTGTCCATTATATCCACTATGTATTCTCAGAATATTTCCAAATAATCTCACACCTACCTATCTAACTTTGCTTAGACGTGTCTTTCTGATATACCAATATCTAATTCAGTTCTGTGCTGAAGATCCTAACATCTTTTAGCCCTGCCACCTCCAGCCCTGGCTTTTATGTGACCTTACATCACAGTAGGATTCACCTTACATTTCCTCCATAACTCCTGTCTCAGTCAACCCCACCATACCAATCCCTCTTCTCTCTGCATTTTAAGGAAAATCCAGTTCTTTTTCTTTTGCAGCTTCTTCTCCTTGCAACGTTTTTCTGTTCGCCTTGTCTCACCCTCAGTGACATGTATTCTGGTTTGCTTATAAGATTCATTCTCCTTTTCTCAAAAGTAGGGTGTCACCTCTTATGGCTTTCTTGCACTTGCTGCCTTTTCTCATTATGGCTCACAATGTAACCTGCAAGCATGGAGAATCCTGGCTGACCTCATCTACCCTCGTGTCTATCAACATTATGCCAGTATGAAACAGATTAACATTAATGACTATTCATAGTATTGTTGTAAAACTTTTGAACCAACTTTAATTGAGCAAGTATTTCAACATGTGAAGATCATACCAGATACAAATCTAGCTAATCTTAAAACAAGGAAAAATAGGGTTCACTTGTGAATAAGACTGGTTTCAGGCATAAAAGTAAGATCATTTTTCTGCAAGCCAGAGGTTAACATTGGACCATACAACAAATCCCAACTATCAGATTCCTTATTAAGAATAATAATCTAACAATGGCATTAGTTCATCATAAAGCTTAGTCGAGCCTGCTCTCGCAATAATTGTAACAAATATTGATGTGTTTAAAAATGAAGACTGAAAGACACCACAATTGTTTGGAGAACAATATAAATAGGGCTTTTCAAATGAGCATTGCCTTTTGTCATTATCATTCCTGTTGGTTTAGTACAAATATTGAGCAGACCAGCTTTAACTAAAAACACTGATTGTTCAATTAGATCGGTAAACAGTCATCATTGTTCTTAAACTGTTTACTCAAGGGATCCATGCTGTGTATATAAAGGTCCACTCAGCAGCAGCTGCAGTTTGATGACTGCCAGTTCAAACAGTAGGAGATTCTTCATTCTTGTGGAGGGATGACAGATGTGTGTAGTTTTTCACTGAGCTTGGGGCTTACAATGTAATGTTATGTTTAGCAGAACCAGGCATCCCCGTATATATGGTGTAATTATCCACAGCAATGTTATAGAAGTATATAAGGGACGTCTACACATTTTTAATATAAATTTTGCATACAATTCCAAACTACAATTTTCTGATATCTCAGTCACTTTAAGCCATTTACAAATGCAAGTACAAATATTCAGGCTCCTGGATGATAGATCGATGGATGATTGATGAATGGATGATTGATGGATGGACGGATGACAGAGCCCTGTCTTCTGCAGAAATACTCAGATGACTGTGCACTTATTGGGTATATCATAGATGAACAAGTAGCTAAATACAGCCTGGCAAACATTTGGATGTTTAAAGGGCCTATATCATACAAAGTCAAGTTTTTGGAGTTTTCAACCATCTGGTAATGCAATTTTCTAATAGTGACATCACTAGTTGAAAACAAGGGGGTGTTAAGGTGTCTGCACTGCCCCCGCAGGGAGAGTAGCTTACCTGTGATAGAATTCAAACACACCCTCCTCCTTCTCAAACTTCATGGCTGCTCCGGTTTATGGCAGCTTAAAATACTTTTTTTGTTGGATTTTTAACTTCCTCCGTGAAAACGACCGTTTGGATGCATGGATTACAAGATTTTATTATAAATTCCTAAAGAACAGCAGATGGATCAAAGATAATTTCAGTTTTTTTCTGTTTTGCTTGACAACGTGTAGAAGACGTCAGTGGACGTCTTCACAACATCCTAAAAACATGGTAAACTTAATTAATGGTTGCAGTTTAAACCATGCAAGGATTAAGCACAGATTTATCACATATTAATTTTACTGAGGGTCATGATGGACTACAAACACACGTATACAAGACGTCACCTAGTGGACGTTCACTTACAACTGATTGACAACATGTTATATGTTGAACTAGATGTAGCAAAAAGTCAAAAATAATAATCATACATGTAACCCCAGATAACTTTAGACATGTATAAATGCATTTGAAAGCATTTTTAGGAAAATGTTTTGTTAGATATTTTTACTGATTTAAGCCATTTAAGTTTTGTGGTATGGTGTGGAAATAATTAACTTACCTTAAATCTGAATAAAACAAAACAGATTATAATACATTTCAGAAAACAGAGTAATGTCAAACACCTTTTATATCATGGGAGAAGAAACAGAGGTGGCTGAGGAGTACAAATAACTCAGAGTTCACCAGGAAAACAGACTAGACTGGAGACTCATCAGTGAAGCCGTCTACAAGAAAAGACAGAGCAGACTGTACTTCTTGAAAAAACTTAGATACTTCAACGTTTGCAGCAAAATGCTGCAGATGTTCTACAAATCTGTTGTGGAGAGTGTACTCACTGCAACCACCATCTGTTGGGATAGCAGCCTCAGAGCAAGGGGAAAAATAAGATAAAGAAGGCTGGTTCTGTTCTGGGGACAACTGTGGAACCACTACAGCGTATGATGGAAAGAAAAAATCAAGAAAATTATAGACTACCCTGAGTATCCTCTTCATGAGACAACCCTACAAACACAGACCGCTACAAAAAAATCCTTGGTACCTACAGCGGAATAAGTAATCACTATTAATAACAACACAAGAACACTTAATTTACTTATGGGATTATTAAAGTATTTATGAGATGGATGGATGGATGGACGGACGGACGAACGGATGGACAGACAGACAGACAGACAGACAGACAGACAGACAGACAGACAGACAGACACGTTTAAGCCAAAGGTACAGAAAATAAAATCAGGAAATATTTTTCCCATATTCAGGTTTTGTTTGATTGTTATCCAGACCTGAAAAAATCTTCAATTCAAAGCTGCATACTCTTCCATGCTTCAGAGTAACCTGGTATATAAAAATGCATCACAGTGCTTATTGGGGCTCCAGGGAGAAAGATTAAATCTAAGACCTTGATCTAGAAAGGCTTATACTGCATGTAAGCAGGCAATGAAATGTTTTGCTCCTCTGACTGCCTTGTTAACTAAGCACCGCCTGGGAGAACACCTAGGTGTTAAACTGCAAGAAAGGAGCCCTTAAGTAGAAAAAAACGGAAATGGAAATGACCTTCTGAGTAATAAGCAGCAGTGTTTGGTAAAGGTCAGAGGAAGGGAGGCAGAAAGGTGGGAATGCACAGAGAGAGGAAAGTGAAAGCCATCGGTAAAGGCCTTAAAGATTTTGGATTACACCAAGAAAACAGAAAAGGCAGCAGGTTGCAATGAGATCCCACAAAGCCATCAATGGAAGCAGATTATAAAGAGTAAAGGTAAAGAGGCAGACAACAGATAAGGAACAAAAACAACAAGAGCACCTTAATGGATAACTTCAAAATTCTATTAGTTGACAAAGGGATAAGATGCAGGACAAGGGCAATATATGTGAAGAAAACAGACAAATGACAGATAAAATCGACAACTGTGTGCCGAGGAAATTAAAGTGGGCAGACTGGGAGAAAAACAGCCAAGAGGCAAGTACTGGAAAAGCTGTGTAAATAAAGAGGAAACTAGCGTTGTTGGTACTCAAAACTAAAAAAATGTTGCTTTCAGACTGTATATTTCTCACACTTTTTCAAGAGACCCAAACATGCTTGTGTCAACATTTAAATTATGAGGACATTTTCAGAAACTGAGCAGAAAGTTCTCTCCGCCACCTTGTAACACTCTTCTTTATTTAGCCATGAGAGTCTTCTGCTGCAGTGAGAAACATGACTCAAAGTAAAACATTCCATTATGATTTATAACCTGGCTTCAAAGATGATTTTTTTTTCTCTTTTGATTTGATCTGTCAAATAGGAAAATAAATGTTAAAACATAGCGTTTAATATGAATATTCTTTGTCTCTTTTCCTTCATCATTTTCCGTTTGAGTCTTTTTTAATCATCAGTGGCTCTTTAAGGGTCAAAATACAATAGTTCAGAAAACAGAATTTTATAACAAATAGGTGAAATAGTAATGAAATTATTTTACATTTTTACTGTCAAATGGTTGAAAAAAAATATTAACCTTCACAAACAAACAAACAAAAAAATACAAGAAGAGTCTTTATTCTACCAGGTGCAGATGATGGGAAAAAACTATTATTTTGCCCTAAAGTTGAGATTGATACAAGCATTTGTTTTTTATTGCCCAATAGCCCAGACATTATTCAGTACTTTTAATGATTACTTACTTCTTAATAATGATTAGCTAAAACGGGCAAAACTTTTAGAGTATAAAGGGCAATACTCATTTAGCTTTAAGGTTTCAAAATGAAAGTCACTATAAAATACACAAGATCTAAAACCTTAAGCAAATCTTTAAATGATTAGTAATGTGACTTTTATTAGCTCTTGTCAATAACAGCACAACAGGAAAACAAGCTATTTAATGATTTTACTTTTCTTCCTATATGATTTATCCCCTTTTACCAGATGTGTTATTTTGAAGATTATTTGTGAGTCTTGCGTGTCTTATTTTACTTTTGGCTGTGTTTGGGAGGATTTCAGCCCTGCTGCGGTCGCTGAAAAAGCGTTTTGAATTGAATACAAAGAAAGAAAAACTTAGTTGAATGACATGTTAGTTTTTTATAAGTTGTTTACATGTATGTAATATCTCCTATGTGATCTGGCAAACATACTACATTCTGGTTGTTGATAATAATCTTAGAGATTAGAAAATCTATGTACAGTCTAAGCTGTCATTTTTATCATTAATTGACTTAATTTTGTTATTACTTTTTTTCTTTGTTCATTCTCTTTCACTATAAATTTGCTTTTACTTTTTGCCTGCTTAACTAGAGCTGCCACAAACAATTATTTTGATAATGGACTAATTACTAATTATTTAGCAGATTAGTCATCTAATCGGATCCAGTGTAAAATGCATAAGAGCAACCAGCTGCTCTAATATTTGCGCATAACCTCAAAGTGTTATGTAGTACCTAAAACAGTGATTTTTAAGGTGATAGCTCATTTATCAGTTATGACCTGTAAAACATAATAAAACATTGATACAGCAGACATATGACATGCTAAGGGTGATAAAATTACCACCACCACTTTTAAAGTTGTAGCTGTCAAATAATGCAACAGGTTCTTCAGTCAGGAGCTTCATCAAAACTACTGAAATGATGCTTACAGAAAGATCCTTCCTGCCCACAGCCATTTAACATCTAAATACAGAGTAAACATTGCATTCTGACAAAATAAGTATTTAATGCAATAATAAAAATAATGAGCTGCTTTTTTTGTCGCGACATTTGGACCTTGATGTCAGCAGCTACTGCGCTCCGTTCAGTCTATGAAATGATCAGAATCGGCCTCTAAGCAGCAGCTTGTGCTGTAGAGGAAGTCATATTCATCTTCATCATTTTCATCTTGATCATTTTCATCAATCTTTGAATACCCCTGGATACTTAAAGAAGGTAAAAAGCTGACATGTCGGGTAGAAAGAGAAAATCGCTCTACTGTTAATGTTAATGCAGAGAACAGTCAGGACTGCAGAGAGGATCACAGGAACCGATCTTCCCTCCATTCAGGACCTATTCCGGGCCAGGGTCAGGAAGCGGGCCAGGAAAATCACCACTGACCCCTCACACCCTGGCCACAATCTGTTTAGGCTCCTCCTCAGGTCGGCGTTACAGAGCGTTGTACGCCAAAACCACCGACACAAAAACATTTTCCCCAGGCTGTCGCTCTGAACTCTGTCTAGTCACAGTGTGTGAGTGCACTCACATAACAATAAACTATAACTCTGCACTTCTGTACATACTCACTGTAAAATAACCCCGGCTTGGTGTATATATTATCCTTTATTATTTACGACCTGATATTTATTTGTATTTTTACTTATTTTTGTTCATATTTTTATTTTTTTATTTTTTTATTTCACTTATTCAAGTTCTGTACTGGAGGAAAAAGTTTGCCGGAGTCAAATTCCTTGTATGTGACATACTTGGCCAATAAACTGATTCTGATTCTAATGTTAGCAGCTAACAAGCTAACTAGCTCACAGAGGCAACTGTCCTTTTGTCATCAGCCACTGCAGGCTTCCCTTTAAGAAGCTTTAAAACTGTTGTACTGCCATGGAAAGCAGCTTCTACTTTGTGAATTTTGCATTACACATGCTTCTATTTTTATTTAATAAAACTCTAGAACATTTGAGCTATATTGTCAGCTGACTGCTCTTAAAGCTTTTCTAAGCTGTAGCTGAGCCTGATTGTCACAAATGTGTGTGAGGGGCAGAGAAGGACCAGGAAAAGTACGTGACCATTTTAAGAGAAAAACTAAGCTCTTAAAAAATTAACGATAACGTCGATTACTAAATTTCTTGTTGATGATTTTACTCATCAACTTTGTCATGACGAATCGACAAATAGTTACAGCCATATTCTTAAACCATTCACAACGGTGTATTATATTCCCGAGGCATTCCAACCTGGTGAGCAAAGATTCAATATAAATCTCAACAGATCTTAATAATGTACTGTTTACACGTAATGGGTCAGCCTGGTTGATTTAAAACACTGGACCAGTGGTTCTGCATGTTTTGGCCCATTAACTACAAATTGCATGAACTTTTAACAGCGGTGAATCATTTTCCAAAGCAAAGCTTGTGATTTCAGATTGACTTCTTTAATATTAAATGGTCATTAATTTTAAGATGATTTATAAAAGAACTGAAGCTATTGTAGTAAGGCACTTTTTTTTTTTTTTTTTTTATACATATAAAGAAATAAGTTGGGCAGTTTCATTAAAGATGTATTTAACAGAAAGACTTTACTAAGAATTTACAAGCACATTATATTAAAGGACTAAATTTATTTCCTCAACAGCATAGGATTTATTCTGTTCTAAAACATATTGGAGACAGAGAGTTGCAAGCAGAGCAGACAGCAAACTATGATTCACATAATAAAGTTTGATCTCTCTCTGATGAAGTGGAAACACATAGACTGGTTCTGTAGTAAGAGGTCAGGAATATGGTTTGAACTAATATTTCCCTTTCAAATGATCTTTAATTCCATGTTTAGTTATAATCCCTATGGAAACAGAAACGGCACAATCCCTCTCAAAATGGCCAACAACATATCCTGTTCATGGTATCTCATAGTCTGACTGAAGAATTCAAGAGGTATGTTAATTGGACTTCACAAAAGTGGGGCAACATTAAATTCTCATTAATTTTATCCAGAGAATAATGAAGTAGCACAAGAATCTAATTTGAGAAATGTAACCAAAAACTAGGGAACATTGTCCTTGGAATTATTAAATTGCTTTTTACTATTATCATGACTTATTACATGGACAAAGGATAACTGAAATGAATTAGTTGTGTTAAATGTATTTCTGTACCAAAAATTATACAGCATGCATTTTATTATACTCTGAAATATAACAAAATTTCAAATAAAAGTCTGTATTCTTCTGCAAATTCTGCCTGTTGTGGCTTGATATATTCTCTGCATGTTGACATAGTAAACATTTTGACAGGGTTGTAGGATTTGACTTTTTATTTGTTTTCTAGTCTCAGCCTCTTTGCATAGATACACTATGCAATACAATATTGTAATAAAAGTATTTTTAACTGAATTACATTACTAACTTTCAGAAAACTATAAGTATTAATGGCTGATTTTATTTTTGCTTGCTCCATAAAAGGTTTGAATCTTACATGCACCCACCTCATTAACTTAAAAAATGCTTTTCTCTAGAGAAAACTGCGCTACACATTTTGTACATGATTAAGAATCCTTAAGTTTCTGTGGATTTCATCATCCTGTAAAAAAGTTCAACATGCAATTAAAGCAGATTCATATCTTTACAAAAAAATCTATCAAATCCTGCTTATGTATGCTAAGCACATTGTTGAAGCTTCACAATTGCTCAGGTTCCTGATTGGCAGACGCACACGTGAATTCGGCTGAGCCAAGAAAATGTCTGCATGATTTCTTTTTTTTTAAATGAGGTGCTCAATGTTACAGAGGCTGTTAGTCTCTTAAGTCCTCCTCTCACAACCGCAGCTAAACTTATGTTATTGCTATTGCTTTTTTTAAGTTAACAAGCGTAAAACATTTTTTTAACATTTTGCCTTCTTTTGTTGAAAATATTATCTACTTTTTTATGCATTTTGGTGGATACAATGTATAGTGTCTGATAAAGTTGTTTACATTAAAGAGGAACTGTTGGAATTGTCAAGGACGGGACATGGACTGAAAGATTCCATTCCAATGGAACCTGTAGGACGTTTGGTGGATTCAGAACCAGAGCCAAGGTAAATGCGAAGATCACCAATATGAGGTGGATATTCAAACCTTTCCTCCTCTGTGTCCACATGGGAAACTTTAGATGTTTAAATGTGATGACCAGGAGGCGCTTGTGCAGAACCAACAACTGTATAAGGAGTGCAGTCTGATCTGTCTAATGGAGTCCTGGTTGAATGACCACACACTGAACTCATGCGTAGACTTTTCTGGCTTAACAGCCATACAAGCGGATAGAGATCTACGGAGGAGTGGAGGTGCCGAGGTGGGCGGAGATATTTCATTCATCATTCAGAGCTGGGTTAACCCCCAAAATGAGATGGTTAAGCAGAAAATATGCTGTTCAGATATTGAACTACTGCCAATCAGTTTCCCAGCATACTACATGCCACAGGAGATTCTATATAAGTGGTTGTTATAACTATTTATGTTACTTTAAGAGCAGTTCCTGCAGTGGGGTGTGATGTCATCCATCCACATGATTTAAATCACATCTCTCTGTCCACCTGGTTGACTTGCCTTGGACTGTCAAACACATGGAGATAAGGCTCAAGATCTTTTCTATGCCACCCTGAGGCAGGCATACAGGGCCATACCCTCTCTCCGCTGGGAAGATCTGATCGCAACATGGTCTATCTTCAACCCACATACAAACCTTATTTGCAGATGCTTCCTGTTACCACAAGGTCTTCAGGCAGTTGTTGCCAGAGTCAAAGGATGCACTGAGAAACTGGAGTGGACCACCAACACAGTGGCAGCATACAGGAAGGGACAGAGTAAATGTCTGCAGTGACATACCGCAGATGGAGATTGAAAGAGTGAAAGAGAAAGTGTGCTTCTGTATGCTGTTTCCTTCTTGTCTGCTGTAGAAGTAGCACTGCGGATAAAGACTTCAGACGAATGGACAAACTGATCAAAAATGCCAGGTCTATGCTGGCTCGGGAGCTGGACCCTGTAAGAATGGTGGTGGAGAGGCAGATGAGGAGGAAGCTTCAGGGTATTTTGGATAATACTAAACAACCCCTCCATAATGTCCTGTACAGCCAGAGAAGCAGCTGCAGTGAAAGTTTAATCTCTGAGATACAGGATTGAGTGGTGCAGGAGATCATTTGTCCCTGCAACTATACAACTGTTCAACAGCAACATCCAATATTTCTTAAATAATTTGTTTGTTTTTTATAGATATATAAATAAGGCTAACCTGTGTTTGTGATTCTAACTGATTAGGCGCTGATGTCAGCATGATTACTCCTTTGGGTCTGACACTCAAAGTTAAACATGTAATCACATTGAGCTTCCAAATGCTTTGGGATTAATTTAGTTCTGCTGTCTCTTTCCTTTTCATGCTAGAAAAATCTCTGCACACCGATTTTAAATCAGCAATGGTTTATTTAGGAACCAGAGAAGCTCTTGATATTTTCGCTCTCAAAGAGATGACATTCATATCTCCTTGAGATGAGAATTCATCTAACTTGGTATTTGTATTCTTCAAAACTGTCAGTGTTTGACATTGCTGCTTTAGACAGGATATAAGTTATAGGTTTGGGCGGTTTTCAATTACAACTGAGTCGGCTCTAGTGGGTAGTGTTGTCATAGTCGGAGTTAAAAAAACTGCCAAAATATGACCTATATGCGACACAAATACAAAAATAGATTAGAAGAAACTATGTGGAACATTCAGCTCAGACTCTTTTGTCAGAATCAGTCGAGGTTTACAAATGGCTGGTTGGATTTTTGTAGGGGAGTCCATCTTCTGACAGAACCAGTGACTTCACCCCCTAGCCAACTAATGATCTCATGTTTTAAACCAAATGCTGCACACTTGGAATCCCAGCGAAGTAGGTTCTAAAAAAGGGGGTCATACCACCTAACCTTTTCTAGTGGAAAACCCTTTATAGCTGTGTAGAGCCAAGTTGAGTAGGTGTTAGTGGGAAACGGCCAATATAACACAGACACAAGCCTTTTTCAAAAGTGTCAGCTTAGATAGAAACCAGAGCAATGTAGAGATCTGTGAGCTGCTGTTGACCACAACTCTGCATGACGACACCAGGGACAACTATCTAAGTTTCTTCACAGAATCATTGTAGATAGTGATGGCTGTGGGTAGGAAGAATTCACTCAAAGCATTCTGAAGGATTCACTGATTGTCTTCACTGAGTGAAGACAATCAGTTCTTGTTGTCAACTTTCCTGATGAAGATGCGCACAATTTTTTTTTGTGAAACACACTTCTTTGCACAACCGCCTCCAGTACAGTCCCCAGAAGAGAACCAGCCTTCTCAATTAGCTAGGCTTTTTTAAATAGCAGCTTTGTGCTGCTACCTCAATAAATGATAACAGAAGAGATTGGACTCTCCACAACTGATTTATAGAAGACTTGTTACATCTTGGAAGGAAGTAACTACATGCTAATGCTAATGTGTGTTAGCCATTTATCAAGCTGCTTATGTGTTTTTATAACATCATTGTGTGGTTAATTAAATTATCTGTAGCATCTCAGAATGTTCAGTAAACGGGTGCAAGGATACAAGTTAAATTTCTGGACAAATTAATACTATATAACACCAATGGTAAAATTTGACCATATATATCTGTAGAAGTTTAAAGCTGTAAAATAGCATGATATGCTCTTTAAAATTTAATCTGAATTAAAATCCATAGTTTTCTATTGATCAAGCTGAAAGGACTCGCCCTCTCTTATGTCACGTCAGGTCTGGCATTCTGAAAAAAACGACTCTAAAAGCAAAACAATGTATATATGAGTACATTTTTATTTAGAAACTGTTCCTAATATATTTCTCTAAATTATGGTTTAAGGGGTCTCTAACCTGCAACCGATATTTTAGTCAAATCTGGCAACACTAGTGACCAAGTTATGTGTCATCAAATTGCAATGCATGGAGGCGAATTTCCCTGGATACAGCAGCAGCACTACTTCTGCATCAATCATCCGAGGGCAGAAGTAGGTAGAGTTACTAAAAATTGTACACAAGTAAGATTAGCAGTTCTGCAACTTATTTTTACCTAAGTAAAAGTGAAAAGTAGCCAAAGAAATTACTTAAGGTTTAAAAAGCATTTCATCAAACATATACTTTACTACTGAATATTTATTTAATCGAATCATTTGATGTAATATTTACACATGATGTAATCTGACTGATTTTGCTGTGGGCAAATTCTGGTATGCTAAAGACTAAATTAATAAAAGTAACATATTTACAAAATACATTCAAGCATGATAAACATGCACTTACAAATTTTTCCTCTAAATTTTTCCTATGGTTGAAACTAACAACCATAGTAGGTAATGTGTACTGTATATACTGTACGGTATGTTACTGTTTACAGTGCATTTACTATCTCCAAACGGCACAACTAATTTAATGGTTTGACAGCCTTGAACAGAAATAAGCTTGTGTGCAAATAAGAGGTCTCACAGTAACATGAACTGTAGGTGTGTCTGTGTCTCATACATTTTTGATTAAAATGTTTGTCCTTAATTTATCCTTGCGTTTGTGTTAGGGAGAATATCCAGAAATTATATTCAAGAGTAGCAGTACCTCATAATATTACTTAAGTAAAAAGTATGTTAAATAAAACTAGGCATATTCATAACTCAATAAATGTAACAAGTTACTATCTGAGGGAATAACTCAATGCAACATATTGGGGGACAAAAGGACTTGGAACTAGTTCATTTGTGTAACTGTAAACTTGTTTAAAATTTTTTAATTATGTCTTGTGTGCTGAAATTTTTATTTTTAAAATGTGTGAACAGAACTTTGAACTAGTTCATGTAGAAATTGAACTTTCCAAATACTGCTCATTACATTCACAACTCATGACACTTCAAATAAATCTAAAGTTATTTTGCTAAATCCCTCCCTTAATAAAATTATATTGGTGGTTGTTGCACTGACACTTCAATCTGTAAAAAGCAATCTATCAAGAATATTGTATCAGCCAGACAGCAGAGACACCCATAGTTCACTTGCCCCTCACTTTATCCTGGTTGAGGCTGTTAAAGGAATAATCTACTGGAGGTAAGATATACTCAATGCACAACCTGTGAAAAGTCAATTACCCCTTTTAAAAAGATACATTGACACAAAACTGCCATTAAATGACTCAGTGTAATGTGCTGGGATTTCTTACATAAATAGAAAACTTCTAAAGATTCGTATGATTGTATTGAAATTACTTTTCTTGTAAAGTGCCTTCAGATATTTGTTGGGAATCCGTGCAATATAAACTGAATTGAATGGGAAAAAAGTGTAATGTTAATGTAAAGTTTTCAGCTTGTTCCTTTTGTACCTTAAGTTTTTTTTCGTTGTCAAACACTCTTTACCTTGAGCATGTGCTTATTATCCTTTAAAAAGTAGATTAAAAACAAGGTTCAATATTCCCAAACCAATGAGAGGGCACAACTCATCAAGCATTCTTGGGAGACTTTCAGCTGCCTTATCAAGTTCTGAATCTGATTAATGAATTTTTTAATAAAAAACTTCTTGTGCTTTGATGTCTCATCAAACAAAACCTCTCCCATCATTACTCAGGAAATAAAGAGAGTTAGACAGCAAAGGTGAACTAAAGGCTCTTAATCTCCAAGTGAAGACAGATTAAAACCCCACGTAGGTAGAGTGGAGGTGACCTCGCCTGGAGCTAAATGATCTGTGAGTGTCCCAGCAGTGGCTGTTATCCAGCAGAGTGTGGAAACTGTGGCAGAGCCATCATTTCACTTGAATGTTCAAACTGAGCCACTGAGCACAACAGAAACTAACACGGAATCTACAACTGAACACTGCTCCCTGGTGTGTTAAGCATCAATCCCAGAGCTCGGATGGACAGCTAATGAGAAGGGAAAGGGAAGCATGATTTCTATGTAATGTCAGAGACGTTATGAAATTCTCCCTAGCAGACTGGAACCAGAATGGACTGGGTCCATCACGGTGCAACGTTTGGATTTTGGATAGCAGAACTGCATCTGTTTTTGTATTTCATTGAAACCACCCTGCTGTTCTCTCACAGCTGTTGCGTCAAGTGATCTGTCACAGACTGTAAACATGGAAGTGTCTTCTATCAGTTCCTTACACATTTCATGCTCAGAAACCCCTGGGGATCGTCAGATGTTGAAAAATGGGAGCAACAATGAAACTTGCATCTATCTCATAGGTTTTCAAGCTTTTTAACTTTCCAGTAAGTAAGTAGGTGTACCTCATCAGGAATGGGGGTAGGTTTTAAAGGAACTGAGGCAGTAGTTCATAATCTTTAGATTGATGAAAATGTGGTATAGTTCTATGTAATGAATGTATATACTGACATATTGCAACCAAAAACCCTAACCCTTCATTCCCCCTTTTCTCTGATATCCTTAAATAAAATTAAGTGCAACTAATTCCTTTGGAAGTCATTGGATAAGTGAATAAAGTCCACCTGGTTTCAATTCAATCTTGATTTTTATTCAGCCATTCTGTGAAGGCCTCAGAGGCTTGTTAGATCACCTGAGTGACTAAACAGCTTTATGAAGACAAGGGGATACAGTAGACAGGTCAGGGTGATAGTTAAGAGAATATTTAAAGAATAGTTAGTTTATTAAATCAAATCCCAAGATTAGAAAATCTCACAAAGCATGACTAAATCTAGCATCTAACAAAAGAGACGTGGTTCTGCAAAGTAGCAAACCTACCAATAAATACATATCGAACTACATCAAAGAAGCAGTCAAGAAGCTTATTGGATCGCTGGGGGAGCAGCAGGGATCCAAAAGTCAGGCTGCGCAGTCAAACCTAAAACTGCACTTCAATGTGGACACAATGTGGTAGTCCTTTGGCAGAGATAGTAAATGACTTGAGAGTGGGGCGGACGTGGATGATTCATTGTTTGACCGCAACAGTCATGCTTTACCATCACGACTTCCCATCAGCCTTAGCCCCAGTCTCAAACTTCTTTTCCTCAGTGGGGAACACCTGAGTTTTTAGTTTTTCTGAGTTATTTACATTTGCAGGAGAAAATAATGAGATGAAATTTGAGTTGCGGCCTCAGCACCTGGTGTGCATGAAAAAAGCAAGAATATTCTCCTTCTGTCTGAAATGGTTTCTTTTTGCTGTCTTTATAAGGTGGAGAGCTGTTGGAGCATGATAAGCAGGCATAAAATAGTAATGATTTCCCCCACATTCCATCTCAGATGCTCCCTTTCTTTTATGGTTGACCCTTATAAATGCCTCAGCTGCCCAGGAATCTCTGAGTCAGTTAAATCCAGAGCAAATAATTTTTCAAATTATTATTATGAGACTCTGTCATCCTTATCGTGCTATGTAACTATCTGGGACAGAAAGAATTCCGGTTTAAAGAAGCAAATGGTTCTTTTAGATACGTACGTCAATTCAACTGACTGTTTTAATCCCATCATTTTGCACCCTTATCAAGCAGTGCTTTCAAATTTTTAACACTACATAATATCATATTTACGAAAATATAGTACATTATTTTAGGAATGTCTCGATCTCGAAATTGGATCGGGCTGATATTTTCACATTTCTCAGTGATTGGACATCACTGAAAAATCACTAATCACAAATCACAAAGATCACTAATAGCTGATGAGTCGCACCGATTGTTAGGAAAGTACCTCCTAGTTATGTATGGCGGTAATTGCACAATAATTCAAACCTCTGTAGGGATCCAAACAAGGACTCTTAATTCCCACAAATAAGCATATCAGACTAAAGGTCTAATATAGTTAAACTTCAACTAATATGCTTAACCCTAATTTATAGTGTATAATACAAGCATAGAAACTCACCTCCTGGCATTTACACAGTAATAAACCGAAATAAACAGAGAAAAACTGCTCTTTAACTCCTGCAGAGGGAGAGAAAAAAAAGGAAGAGGCTGAGTGGCACCTGTAGTGTTGTCAAGTAGCGTCGGAAACCATTACTAAGTTCAGAAAAATAGAATATTTCAGTTTATAATGAAAACTCCAATAATAATACTGCAACTTACCATCGTAGAACAATGTGGGCTTTCTAACATTTATTTACTCAAAAATATAGAGCGAATCCAATCCCATGACAGTGGAAGGGAACATTGTGCATATCAGCATATAGCCTGCTGGAAATACCCTTTTTCTTTGAATGTACCAATTATTTGTACCAAGTGTTTTGCTTTTTACTTTTGTCAGAAATATTACTAAAGTTGATCTTTATGTCTCTGAAAATTTTTGATTTAATGAGATTGACAATAATAGTAATGCTTATTAATGAAATTAGTCTTATTAAAAAAATTAAGTTAAGTTCCTTGCTAAAAATATGTTTCAGTTTTATTAATTTCAATACTAATGGCAACATTTTGGATCAGGACTCGAAATCGGATTGGATTTGACATTAAAAGATCGGATTGGAATCAGAGGCCTAAAATGCTGATCAGGAAATCCCTTACTATTTTCTTTTGGCTTGAAAATTTGATAAGGGATTCGTAGACCCAACCAGCAAATTGATGGATAGGGAAAAAACACATTTGTTAAAAACTGAGAAAAGACCAAATAAGCCATTAGACGTAGTTGCAGATGCATGATTACTTCTCTTGCTTGTTTTTTAATATTGAGTTTGATCCTTAAAAAAGTAAAATGAACTTTGCATGCAGTCTAATTTGTAACTTAGGCACATTCACTTTGCCATAATGCCAGCAAAAATGAGGATTTTGCTTGACTTCCCAGAGAGAATTTAACATTTAGCATGCATGTTGCCTCTGCCATCAAAAAGTTGGGGCAGGAAGCTTAAATTAAAAATAAACAGTCTGACCTTATACTAAAAGGTCTAGCAATTAATTTATCTTACCTTTGATTAATAATTCCAATCACATTGTTCATAAAGTTAATGCAAATTTCACCACAGGCTTGAACGCAAATGGTAAACGATCCAAACTTGCAAAAGTGCCTTTTAACCTCTGCCCGGTCTAAAGAATTTGTTTCCAATGGGTTTCTCATTAACACATCTATTCAGGCAGGGGTCTTGGTATTCTATTGATGCAGCACTTTTGCTGAACACACACACTGATTAGCATACAGGAAAGCCATGCTGTTTGCATTCATCCATACTCCAACATAGCTGGTAGTTAAAAAAAATAAAAATAGGAAGGTCAGAAAATCTGCAGACACGACAACTATCTACTTGCCTTCTGCCAAAAAAAAAAAATGTAGTGGAAGAATGTGTTGTGGTCAAATCAGACCAAAAATTAGGTATTTGGCTTACTTACAACTGTATGAGCTATTATCCAAGTGATGGGAAACAAATGCTGAAACATGGTAGATGTATTTGTTTTGTACAAAGGTAATTTGAAAGGAGTTTGGTTTCTGTCTGTTTCCCATAACTTGCTCTGCCATTTGCAATTATATTTCCACCTTACTCATGGCTCAGTTGCTTTAGGATTGACTGTGTGTACATAATCTGGTAAAACAGCAAAATATTTGGCAAAGCAGTTTCTTTTAATGCCTAATAGTGTATATCAGGGGTGTCCAAACTGTGGCACTGGGTCATTTTCAACCCCTGGGTTAATTTATATACACTGCCTCTGTAGTTATTGCATTCGACCAGATTTCTTTTTGGATAACTTTTGAAGGTTGGTGGGATAAAAAAATGCTATTTTGTTCAGTTGAGGACTTTGGAAAAGAGCTCCAGAGAATGGATGCTATGGAGATGAAGATTTTCTGTCTCAAAGTGAATGTGGAAGTAAATTCTTGATACTGAAATGAAACGTCTTTATTGACGATTGCTAATGGTGAGAAATTACCAGGCAGCACTGCTAATGCCCGCTGAAACGGTCTTGAAAACACTCCCCCAGCTAGAACAAGGCACTTGACTGTATTCTGTACACTGTATAAGTACACTGTATTCACACTGTTTGTTTGGAGTGTGTTGCTGTGGGCTGGGTGTATGGGTGTGCCTCTATTTTCCTTACCTCTCTCCGAAGTGTGTGGTTGGTAGGCGGTGCACCAGGTGTCTTCCTTCAGCCTAATTACTGCTCCTGCTCAAAAGATAAGCGGCTTCTGGAGTCTGAGAACAGATGGCCAAATCGCAGACTTGCTCCCCATAGCATGATCTATCCTAACCTGTTTCAAAGTGTACTTAACCTTCTTTTTCCTCCTGGCAGATCCGCTCCAGATTGTTCTCTGTTTCGACTGTTGGTTCTCCATCAAAGATCCAACTCTCTGGTTCCTTCTGGACTCCTTCACTGTCAGTTCAAGTGCCATCCATTCCTGAAAGACATCTACTATTGTATACTCATCTCAAGACTCGCTACTTTGGATTCCTCCCTGGTAGGCCTCCTTTCCCGTCCCACCTGGAAATCAAACCAAAACTCACCATCAAACTGTCCTCCACAGCCGCCTGCCTGTCCACCCTCCAACTCCTCCAATCTGCAGAGAAAAAATGAAAAAACAGCAGTTGGTTTCATGATTGACAATCAGGCCTCCAAACACCAGCCACAGTTGGCAGGAAAATCCAGCCCCATTAAGTGGACACAAAATAAATCTCCAACCAAAGGTTCTAATTGTTCATTAAGGTTCAGTCGATGAAATTGAACATTTCTGTAGCAAAAATACGTGTTTATCAGTTGCTTCTGTGCCCTTTAAGCCTAGTTTATGCTTCTTCGAACCACAAATTTGTACCCAGACGCAGACGTATTGACGGAGACGTTTTCTGTTTATAGTACTCCGCTCTTCCACTCTCTATTGTTTTTTTCAGTGTTGCTTAACCAGGACAGGAGAGGGTGCTAAGTTTTCATGGCATCTCTGCCTACTGCCTACACAACGCCCTTTCTGTTTTTTTCTAGGCTTGTGAACGCATTTCTTCCTCAAGGAGCAATGAACAAGAGAAAGTAAGTTTTGATTAAGCTGTAAAGCTTTTTACTAGAGGTGGAGCTCATAGAATACTCTAGAAACACATGGAAACAAAACACAGCAGCCGGTTTTTGTTGTTTTCCTACACCTCCTTGTGTTCAAAATCGCCAAAAGAACAGATAAGATAAATTATCCTTTCAATATAAAGTGTGTAGTGGCCAAACGCTGCATTAACAACTGATTACAGCGACTGTAGAGCCCTGTTCTGGTGAAACAATCTCTCGCTGTTGCTGAAACTGACCAATCAGATGGATACGCTCTCCATTGACGGAGATAGTTAAAATTTGGGCCTCTACTCCATGTGTCCTTGCGTAGGTAACGGAGAGCCCTTGCGTTGACCGATAATGGCGTTGCATCAATCCGTCTCCGTCAAAACGCAGAATCATAAACTAGGCTTTGGTCTATTCCCTCTGAAGGACGTGGAGACAAATATTCAGCCTTATAATAGCTCCCTTCTGAGGCGACCGAGCTTACATCGCTATTGCGTTGCATCTTTCTGGCTGTCTGTGTGTGTGTCCTGCTATAGAAACACCAGGCAGTCATTTCAGTTTGCAACGCAGACCACATTCAGCCCTCCGCCTCCATGTTCTTCAAGGCATTCCTCATTCTGAGGAATTTTTTAAACTGAAAATGTGGGCGGATTTTAAATCCGGCAAGGGGTGAGTTACTCTTTAATTTCTTTACCTTTTGTTTTTTGTTTCCTTAGTTTCTATCTTTGTTAGTTCTTTATTTTTTTAGTATAATCGTTTCCCAATTTATCTCTTTAGTATTTATCTCCTTCTGTTCTCCAGTGTTCCCTTGAGTTCCCCTTAGATCCCTTCTTAGATAGTTTTAATTACTTTCTAGTTTTGTTTGTTGGATTGTTTTTTGTTTCACCTCCTGTTCATTCCTTTGTTTTCTCCCTGCCATACTGCTCCCTGACCCAGTTCCCTAATCGTTTCCACCTGCTCTCTCCCTCACCTGCATCTGCTTTCACTAATTTGTTTCCATGATTTCAGTTTCATGCCTGATTCATTTCAGTTGCAGAAAATATGCAGTGTTTGTCTGTAGGGCTGCTACATAGACAAAATAACAGAGTACAATCAGAACATTCACACCAGCCATTGTCTGGTCCGAGGATGGACGTGGAGCTCTGTTAACTTTCCAGAGAAAGCCTATTTTTCCTAATGCTGGATACGTTTTTTAATGAATTTAAAGAAATAACGAGCCAGAAAGGAAGAAAGATATGAGCCAGCCAAGTTAATCCGGTATACCGTATAAGGAGGCAAAGCTTAGATGGCTTCAGAAGGTGTGTGTTGAATGTGCATTCAAAGTTAAACAAGGTTGTTTCCTAAAATCTGTTATCAACAAACAAGGAGTTAAACACAAAGTAGAAACTTAATTTGAAGTGCATTCTAAAAAAGCCCCTTTTGTTTGCTCTCTTTAGTGAAAACCTGCAAAGGAAACTCTAACAGAGTCTAATGTTTGGGCTGTGACTGACTACCAGAAAATACATTGCAGCTTGTAAAAACAATTTACACACTGCTGAGTGTGGATCAGGTTTGATTTTAGGTTTATGGAAATACCAACTAATGAAGTTATATGTTATGATCATTAAAACCTTATTTATGGAAAGTGTTACAGTGCGCGACTGCATTCATAACCAACAACAGAAAATCACCACATGGATTTGGTAAAATAAACAATGTATGACCTCAGTTACTTAATACAATAGGAAATGCAGTCAGTATAGAATTACATTGCTTTTTGTCATGACCCGGCTCAAGCGTGGGGGAAAGGGAAGTAACATTAACATAGTCCAAAATGTATTTCTGGGCAGAAGTATTAGCCTCTTAAAATTCTCAAAGAGAAACTTCTAGAAGCTAATTCTTCTCCCAGGGAAAACAGTTTTGACAAAGTGTGCAAGTTCAGAGAGAGACTCCACAATTAATGTAGAGTCTCAGCGTCTATGATGTCTGTGAAACAACGTTATTACCGCTCTGCTGTGTAACATTGTTTTACAGTTGTTGACCAGGCTTTAGCTTTGCTTTCTGTTCCTGGTTGTGTTCTTTTCTGCTAAACTTTCAGGACCATATGAAACTCCTGAAAAGCTAAGTGACACTGATTATGTCATTATCACGCCTGAAAGGAGCAGGAAGTCTCGACTGTGCCACATAAACATTTTGAAGCCTTACTGTGCTCGAGATACAGGTGTTAACCCCTAATCTTCAAAAAGGTAATACACTTCCCTCCATTGGTTCCTTAGCACTGATTGTGACTGGTCATTCTGAAACTTCTAAAGAAGATAGATTGACATTGTTTCCCATTTCTAACCAGTCTCTGTGACTGCCAAACTTTGAGATGTTACATGTATTGCCTAACCAGGTTTTACATCTAACAGTCAATCAAATGAATGACATTGTCTCCTTAGTCAGCAGTTTCCCGAATCTGTTTAATAGATGTACCCAGACCAATTAGTCCTTAAGCATGACATTGTTGTTGCTGGTGCCAAGCCTATAAAGCAGAACTGTTACAGAGTCAATCCAGTCAAAGGAGCTTTAATGAAAAGTGAGACAGAATACATGTTGAAATGTGGATTTGCTAGGCCAAGCTCTAGCCCATGTAGTTCTTTTACAATCATAGATTCATATCTGCTTCTTCATGTGGAAGATTGTGTTGCCACTATGGGAATGCCCAATTTGTAAGTAAGTTGGACCTATTAAAGGGGTATTGGCAGCTGCCACTTACTTATCAAGCATCAGAGATATCTGCATTTGTAATGTAAGACCAGTTTTTGCGATATTAAGTCATGACTTTTGGTATGTGCAATGCACCATTCACTTTTCAAAGGCTGGTTAACATCATTTTGTCTGGGTTGCCATACTGTTTTGCTTATCTTGATGATCTTATTGTGTAC
Source organism: Apricaphanius iberus (assembly GCA_028564705.1). Taxonomy (NCBI): domain Eukaryota; kingdom Metazoa; phylum Chordata; class Actinopteri; order Cyprinodontiformes; family Aphaniidae; genus Apricaphanius; species Apricaphanius iberus. The sequence continues at coordinate 525,851 of JAPXFQ010001470.1, forward strand.
TGTATAGATCTACCTGGGATGAACACATGGCTGTCTTAAAACAAGTCTTCACACGGCTTTCAGATGCTTCTCTCTCTCTCTAAATCTGTCCAAGTGGGACTTTGGAAAGGCAATAGTATCTTATCTAGGTAGAGGGGTTGGTAATGGGAGAGTGTAAATTCTCTTTTATCACATGGTCCTGTACTCTCTTCACCTGACATGTGTAAGGCATTCAAGCTCACAGAGGATGCTAGTGCTGTGGGAACTGGAGCTGTTCTACTGCAGGAAGGTGAAGATGGAGCTGATCATCCAGTTGGTTACTTCTCCCGATTTTTCTCTTCACCTCTTTGCTTTTCTCATTTATTTTAGGTCATTCAGCATGTACCAGGTGGAAACTGTCTCAGCACAGAAGCTAACATTTACTGTATTCTTTGTCTCTGCTCTTGAGGGTACAGCCAATCGGCACCAAGAATTTGAATAATGCTTGTAACTCCCTCCAAGCTGAATAACGTACACAAGGCGTTCTTGATTTCTACTGGCATTTATTGGACGTGGATGCCACCAAACATGCCGTGAGAACTGTACAAAGAACATAAAATTATAAATTTCTGTACAGTAAGGCATTCTCATAGAGAATAGACAACAAAATCATATCACTCAACAAAATCCATAACAAATCCGTTATTTGACTTCTACAAAATCTTGACACATTAAGAATTACATTAACAGTAATTTTTGTGAACATAAACTCAAGTTGGTCAAAGAAAGACATCTTATTTTCATACAAGACAAAAAAAATAAAATACAAATTACATACCTCATTGGCCGCATTAACTTGAAGGAGTTATTAAAACATCTTGCAGTACTTCTTTGATGAAAAACATTGGAAAAATGTCCCTGCACCCATCTCAAAGGCTTTAACCCAGACTAACAGTGGAAAACCATGCTGCCCTCTACTGAGTGTGATGTGCAACTTTAAAAACTGATCAGACCAAAACAGCATACTGAACATTAGTTCCACCATGAAAACATTCTGCAGGACCTTGAAATGAGAAGTTTAAAACAATATATAAATTAAAGTATTCCTTTTTAAACAACTTACTTAACTTGTTTATTACAACTTGAACAATGAAATTAACTTAAACTGCATAACTGACACTGTCAGCCACACTCCCACCAAATCACTGGTGATTTTTTTTCTAAGCCTGAATGCAAAGAACTTATGTAAATAGTGCATTAAGTCAAACATAAATTAAAGAAATCATAGCACTGAGCTACTCTGCTTCAAGTAATGTAACCGTTTTGTGGATAGGCCTCTCAAGATACACTGGCTTCTTAACTCTTTTTCCTTGGTCATCCAACGTTGCATCACTGATTAATAGCTCGAGTTTCCTGACAGTTCCATCGTCACTAGGGTATACCTTAGTGATTCTGGCCAGCTTCCACTCATTTCTGGGTAGACCCTCGTCCATCAACATCACAATGTCATTGATCTTGGCATTTCTCTGTGTCTTGTACCATTTTCCTCTTTGCTGAAGATTCAGTAAGTATTCTCTTTTCCATCTGGTCCAAAATTCATTGGCCAGGTATTGCACCTTGCGCCATCTCTTACGCAGATAAAGATCTTCTTTCACAAACTCACCAGGTGGTGGTAAAACCACTGAAGACTTCATGGTCAGGATGTGATTCGGCGTAAGAGGCTGTGGAGCAGTGGGATCATTGAGCAGATGAGTTGTCAGGGGCCTACTATTTATGATTGCCATGACTTCGTAAAGGTAGGTACGCAATGATGGCGTGTCAAGTCTTTTGGATGAATGATCCAAAATGGATGTCAAAACACTTCTGATTGTCCTGATCTGTCTTTCCCAGACTCCACCCATATGGCTGGCAGAAGCTGGGTTCATGACAAACTCACAACTAAGTTGTTTTAGGCATTCTTGGTCCATTGTCTTCATGCACTCTAAGAACTCTCGTCTTGCTCCAACAAAGTTGGTTCCCTTATCTGATCGAAGCTGTCGGACATTTCCACGTATGGCAATTAAGGTTCTAAGTGCATTAATAAAGGCATCGGAAGTCATGTCGTCAAGGAGCTCTATATGCACAGCACGAGAGCACAGGCAGGTGAATAAAAGACCGTAGCGTTTAAGCTCCTTTCTTCCCTCCTTAACATAAAAAGGGCCGAAGCAATCCATTCCACAATAAGTAAATGGAGGCGATGTTTCAACTTTTTCATGTGGTAAATCTGCCATTATTTGTACTTCAGTATTTCTTCTTAACTTTCTACATTTTACACACTTGTAGATGTAGGATGATACTGTGTGACTACATCCTACTATCCAAATACCGTTTGACCGCAGCGCATTCATAGTCATCCCACGTCCCTGGTGGTGAACCTTTTGATGAAAGTGTTCGATCAGTAGCTTTGATATGTGGGTTTTGCTTGGCAAAATTGCTGGATGTTTAATGTGTGGGTGTAAATCAGCATGTTCCAGCCGACCTCCCACTCTTAACACACCCCTTTCATCCAAAAAGGGATTTAGTTTGTGCAGCCTATTTGTGCTGTCCTTCATTATTGTCTTCTCGGATTGTAGATCTTTAATTTCTTCAGAAAACACTTCCTTTTGGACAGTAGACAGGATGAAAAGTTCTGCTTCCTTTCTCTCCTCAAGACTGGAGACTTTATTAGTTCTGGACTGCAAACCCTTGATCTCTTTGATGCATCGTATAAGTCGTGCAATAGCCTTAACCAGTCTTGTCCAGTTTGAGAACCTTGAGAAACAATTGAGCAGCGAATCTGCTTTTGTTACCGTCTTATGGACAAAAGTCTTGCGAAGTTCTGGATCTTCTACTTCCAACTCTCCCACCTTAATGTCATGAGGAAGAAATGTGTCATGCCAGAGAAAATCTGGACCCGTGAACCAGTTGGAAGTAATTAGTCCCCTTGCTGTCAGACCCCTCGATGCATGATCAGCAGGATTGTTCTCAGAGGTCACATATCTCCATTGATCTGGATCAGAACCTTCCTGGATACGCTGAATGCGATTTGCCACAAATATGTGAAATCGTCTGGCGTCGTTGTTAATGTATCCAAGGACGACCTTTGAATCTGTCCAGAAGAATTCTTGGGCTTGAACGTCCAACTCTTTTTTAAGCAGGTCACTTGTTCGAACAGCAATAACAGCTGCTGATAGCTCAAGCCGGGGTACCGTGGTGATCTTTGTAGGAGTCACTCTGGCTTTTCCAATAACAAGAGAACAGTGGACTTGGTTTGATACACTTATTGCTCGCAAATAAGAACATTCGCCATATCCTTGGACACTCGCATCTGAGAAATGATGCAGCTCATATCTTTGAACTTTCTCAAAACCATCTGGAAGATAACATCGTTGAATTTTTATGTCAGCCAGGTTCTTTAAATCTAACAACCACGACTCCCATCGTGGTTGGAGATCTTCTGACAATGGCTCATCCCATCCAACCTTGTCTCGACACATCTGTTGGAGTATTTGCTTCCCGACCAGGATAAATGGCGCCACAAAGCCAAGGGGGTCATAGATGGATTCCACAGTTGACAGAACTCCTCTTCTTGAAAGTGGTCGCTCATCCACAATCACTCTGAAATGGAATTGGTCAGAAACAATGCACCATTTGATTCCCAGTGCTCTCTCAATCTGCAACTCACCAAGAGCTAAATCACGATTTCTTACTGAATCCGCACACTCATCCACGGGAATGGATGCCAGTACATCATGGTTGTTGGAAATAAATTTGTGAATTCGCAGTCTGCCAGCACTGCAAAGTTGTCTTGCTTCTGTTATCAACTTTATGGCTTCCTCCTTTGTTGCAACACTGGTCAGCCCATCATCCACATAAAAGTTTCTTTCAATGAACTGAATGGCTGCTTCACTGTAAAGACCGTGTCCCTGGGCAGCAACATGCTTTAACCCAAAGTTTGCACAGCCAGGCGAAGAGGCTGCTCCAAACAGGTGCACTCGCATGCGATAAACTGATGGTTGAGCCTGGAAGTTTCCATCATCCCACCAGAGAAATCTCAAGTAATCCTGGTCCTCTTGTCTTACATGAAATTGATGGAACATACGCTCAATATCACACATTATTGCAACTTGTCCCTTGCGAAAGCGGCAAAGAACACCTATCAGGCTGTTTGTCAATTCTGGCCCGGTAAGCAGATGGTCATTCAATGACATGCCTTCAAATTTAGCTGAGCAGTCAAACACGACTCTTATCTTCCCTGGCTTGTGTGGGTGATACACTCCATGATGAGGAATGTACCACACAGGACTGTTGTCAATTTCTTCCTTTGAGAGCCTTTCTGCATCTCCATTTGTTATAATTTCATTCATAAAGGTTGTGTAATCTCTCTGATATTGTTTATCTCTTTCAAATCTTCTTTTTAAGCGTCGGAGCCTGTGAACTGCACATGCCTTATTGTCTGGGAGCTTTGGTCGACCTTTCTTGAATGGCAGTGGCATTTCACAGTGACCGTCTGTTTTAATTTTGATTCCTTCTTCCATTATCGTTATGAAACGCAAATCTTCCTGGGATAAATTTGCATCGTCAACTCTTCTCTCATTGAAGTCAGACTCAAGCATCCTCAAAACATCTGATGGAGAAATGAACTCCTTAACCTGAGTTCGGCATATGTATTTCACTTCAGTTGTGAGCTGCTTAGATGTTTGAAGATTAGGTTCCACTGACTTCATAATAATCTTGTGACTGCTTCCAATGGAATCACCATAGTCGAGAAATGGGCTAACACAACCAACTATACTCCATCCAAGATCTGTTTTTTGAGCAAATGGTTCATTGTCTTTACCTGGGACCACTTCTCGGGGTAACAAAGCCTGTGGACAGTTGTAACCTATGAGCAGTCCTACGTCACATTCGATCAATGGAGCTATCTCCTCAGCAAGATGCTCTAGGTGTGGCCATACTCTAGCAGTTTTGGGTGTGGGAATGTGATTTAGATTAGCAGGGATGAACCCTCTTGAATATGTTACAGGAAGAGGAATTTTCTTTGGTGAATAGAAACCTCTCACCTGCAGTCCAACTAATCTTTGACTTGGGATGATTGTATTTCTGGATGAAAGTGTGGAGAGTTTTAACTGCACAGACTCTCCTTTCATTCCCAGAGCTTCTGCCTTGTCTTGCATAATAAATGTGGTATCGCTTTGGTTATCAAGTAGTGCATATACAAGAATTTCATTCTCTGGATTACTTGATGTAGATAACCATACTGGAACAACTGTAGAGGAGTACATGTTGTCGTTCCTTTGTACTACTCTGTTTGATGTAGCTTCGTTTGAAGATTCAGGTATGTGTTTGCTGTCCGTTTTTTCCTTTGACTTAGTATTTTCAGAGTTTTTTACAATCTCTCCATGTTCATCACTGCACTTCTCTCTTCTTTTTATTTTTTCGCGATCTTCATGTAAACACGTCGGGTGTTTTCCCTTACACGTTTCACAAAGGTCTCTTCTTTTGCAGCTTTTTGAATTATGTCCTGTTTTTAAACATCCGAAACATAATTTCTTATCTTGGACAAACTTGAGACGTTCTTGAAGTGGGTTTTCTTTGAATTTCCAGCAGGTTTGAATGTTATGATTGTATTTTTCACAGAAGGTGCATTTTTTGAGTTCCGTATTCTCCTCAGAGCTGCTCACGAGCACCTTTGCACCAACGCTTCGTGCTTTTGTTGTATTTAGTTTTTCACCATCGCTTGACTTCAAGGCATGAAGAGAAGTTACTGGATTGCAGGCTATTTTTGCTTCTTTTATGATGAATTCCACAAATTGACTGAACGTAGGAAAGATGTTGCATGTTTCTTCTACTTCAATCACCTTTCTGTTCCAACTAGCTACCAGCCAATCAGGAAGCTTTGTGAGAAGCCTTTGGTTTTCAGAACAGTCGTTCAGTACTTCTAGACCTTTAATCTGGGACATGGCCGCCTGGCACCCCCTAAGGAAGTCTGCAAAATCCCTCAGCTCGACACTGTCCTTGGGTCCGATTTTGGGCCATGATGCAAGCTTATCCTTGAAGGCTTTAGCTATTATGAATGAGCTTCCAAATCTTTCTTCAAGAATATCCCATGCTGACTTGTAAGCTGCATCTGTTCCTAAAAGGAAATAACTTTCAATGGCCCTTTTTGCAGGTCCACTAACATATTTACGAAGGTAATAAACCTTTTCATTTACTGGAATGTTTTTCCTGCCTATTAGGGTTTCAAATGACATTTTCCAGTCCTTGTATCTTAGCGGGTCTCCAGTGAAAACGGAAGGTTCGGGTACTGGTAGACGGCTTACATTAATTGACTCTGCTATAGCTTCAGCAAGAACTGTGGCGCTGCCTGCTTGGGAAGTCACCAGAGTCTCAACTGGACTCTTTTTAGCTCCTGGTGTTCCCTTTTGTTGAACTGCATTGTTATGCAGTAACTCTGTGATCTCGTCATCTGAGCTTGTTTCTTGTTCATAAACTTGCAGCCGTGCCTTTGCAGCACTTAGCTTCTTTACAGTCCGAAGGCGCTCTATTTGTCTGCGCTTCTCTTCCAATTCTTTTTTTCTTGCCACATTTTCTTCCTCTTGTAGTGCAATCTTCTTTCTATTTTCTTCTTCAAGATTTTCTAGTTCCTTTTGTTCATATTCTATCTCTTGCAGAACCTTTAAAGCAGCCTGCGTTGCAGCTAGCTCTGCTTGAGCTTCTTGTCTCTTAATGGAAGACACACTTGAGAGTTGTGATTTTATGCTTGAGCTGCTTGTAAAGCTGGAACTTCCTTGAGACCTAGTACCTGTGCGTTGGGAAGATGAAGATGAAAACACAGAACCTGATTTAGGCCAGACAAAATCCTCTGTCTGAACATTTTTCCTTTCTTTTTTTTGAAGATAAGTGGATGCATTTTCCAAGATTATTTTAGATACAGCATCACAGGTGTCAACTCTGCGACGGATCTCACTGTCTGGGGGTGCATATTTGCGCAAGTCTTCATAGCAATGTTTCACATCTGCTGATGCACAACTTATCTTGGTCATCAACTCCTGCACATCCTCCGTAGGTGGGGATCCCTTTATCACCTTCTTAGCTTGTTTGGCAGTTCCTTTCCATCTATCGTACGTTACAGTGAAACGATGCTGAAGTTTTTTGGATTTATTATCATGCAGTTCTTGAGCTTTTTCAGTAAGTGTTCGACTTCTCTGACTTCGTCGTGGCTCCTCTTCAGTTTCTGATGGCTGTTGTAGGTCTGCCGCATTACCATCATCAAGTACGTCACCCTTTTTTGTTTCGTGCTCAGTTATTTGCTCCATTTGCAATATCTGCTTATTACGTAGCTCAAATAAAGTATTTTTAAATGAACTTCTATCTTAACGATGAAACAATTTAACTTGAATAGAAATGCTAGTTAAAAACAGATTTCTCACAGCACCTCAAACCTTGGAAAAATATTTAAATGGGTAGCTCTTTAAACTGCATTAATGTGATGATTTGTGGTCTTTAAACCAACAACACATAGCACTTAATACTTTAACACCTTTAACCTTGAAATAAAACAAATATGTATTGAGAATTCACCTAAACAGAACCTTAAATTTAGAAAAAATGTCCAAAGCACCAGATTACTTAAATTTTCAGTATTTGCAGTGTGCTTTTAAAGTAATTACCAAAGTTGATCCACTTCTAACATTTTACTTGTTTTAAATGTATCACTTGTTGGATCATCCATGTAAAACTTCAAACTTGCTGCAAACTGCAAAACTGGCATAAGCAGTCTTATCTGTCTGATGCTAAAGTGTGACGAATCTTCGTATTTCCTTGCTTCTCAGACAGGTGCAGTTCCTCGTCTCCTCACCTCGTGTTGAGCAGACTGAGTTCTCACTATAACTCCCTCCAAGCTGAATAACGTACACAAGGCGTTCTTGATTTCTACTGGCATTTATTGGACGTGGATGCCACCAAACATGCCGTGAGAACTGTACAAAGAACATAAAATTATAAATTTCTGTACAGTAAGGCATTCTCATAGAGAATAGACAACAAAATCAAATCACTCAACAAAATCCATAACAAATCCGTTATTTGACTTCTACAAAATCTTGACACATTAAGAATTACATTAACAGTAAATTTTGTGAACATAAACTCAAGTTGGTCAAAGAAAGACATCTTATTTTCATACAAGACAAAAAAAATAAAATACAAATTACATACCTCATTGGCCGCATTAACTTGAAGGAGTTATTAAAACATCTTGCAGTACTTCTTTGATGAAAAACATTGGAAAAATGTCCCTGCACCCATCTCAAAGGCTTTAACCCAGACTAACAGTGGAAAACCATGCTGCCCTCTACTGAGTGTGACGTGCAACTTTAAAAACTGATCAGACCAAAACAGCATACTGAACATTAGTTCCACCATGAAAACATTCTGCAGGACCTTGAAATGAGAAGTTTAAAACAATATATAAATTAAAGTATTCCTTTTTAAACAACTTACTTAACTTGTTTATTACAACTTGAACAATTAAATTAACTTAAACTGCATAACTGACACTGTCAGCCACAATGCTCCTGAATTGGCAGCCAAAAGCATATTAAGTAGGATTGCACCTAGCTATTTCAGCTTCTTTGGATTTTCTTTGATTAGAATATTTTTTAAACAATCTGCAAACTGGTGAATAACTTGGAGTACAATCCATGAAAAGGAGAATCCACATATTTGTCTGATTAAATACAATGTGTTATTAGATTGTAACTCAGTATTGGCCAAAAGCCTATTCTTAAATAATCTTTATTGGGACATTTGGCAACACAAACAGTTAAACTGCAACAATCAGAATCTATTTGTTGCTTAGCAATTCGTACTACGTATCAACCAACTCACGTTAATGATTTGACGAAAAACATCTATTATCTCTTTCCAGTCTTACTTTTATGAAAGGTTTAAAATTCCACAAGCTTACGATTGTCATACATTAATAAAAAAAAATGATCAAGCAATGCAATGTTTAAAGGCACAGTGTGTAATTTTCAGTCAGTAGGGGGCAGTGCATACCTAAATTATCACAAGCATCCGGTATCTGTATCTTCGAGTAAGAAACTCAACAATGGTGGTCCAACTAGTGCTGTTTTCAAACGCTCAATTCCCTGAGAATTATATATTTGCAGCAACATGACGAGCACATCAGTCTCTCTTTCATTGCTTGGAACTAGCGAAGAGGTATAAATGTATTTATGGTGAAACATTTTTGCATTTTGAGGGGAAATCAATGTTTTAAAAGCAGACATGTTCCGTGCGCTTTTTCTGTCCGGGCTCTTGTAGAAGTAAAGACGTCATCTAATATGGCTTTCCCCTGAAAAGAGGACCCGCGCCTATGTATTTTAAAACTGATATTTAAAGTCATATTTTACAATATTGCCAATATTTTGCAATTAATGTGCTTTACGTAACTATTATTACGTAACATTTAAATGGCTATTTTCAAAGATGTACTGCAAAAACTACACACTGTCACTTTAAAGACTGATAAATTAATGATTCAACATTTGAGCTGGAAGGGACATTGTTGCACAAAACACAGACATGAAACGGGGAAATAAAAAAAAGTTTCACTGTTACCAAATACTGATGTCTATGAAGGACACATTGCTCTACGGAAGCACTGGTAGCTCTGTAAAGCTGCTTTTTAGGTATGCAGGAGAAGCAGTGTTGTTAAAATTGTTGTGAATTAGAAAAATGGCTCAGATCAATGTTTATAGTTTATAAAAATGCAAGAATCATATTTCTCATACTGAAGGAAGGCTTTGCCTTGACACTAAAAGTTGCGGTGGTTGGATGTATTTCAATAGGCTGGAGTAACCTCAAGCTCTGCTACTTTTTGTTGTAAAGCTGGACCGAAGGAACTGATTTCCTATGTAGTGTTGCTTTTTACTTTCACTCCTGAGACTCCAGAGTAATCTGGTAGTGGTAGTACAGAATTAGTCTATTTTTCAGCGTATTCGGTTTCTTTATTTCATTGAGGCTGCTTCCTCAAAAGATGCTTGCAAAGATAAAAAAAAACAAACAATAATGCTCTCCGCTACAAACACATAAAAACATATGGATATGGACACTGAAGGACTGAAGCTTCCTCAAACAGCAGAGAATGTTCTGTTCTATTTAAAAAAAAAGCCATAGTGTTGCATTTCCAGTCCATTCCAGTCTGTTGTCCAGGTGAACAAAAATCTGTCTGGCATCCGTCTTGAATATGCCTCTTCTGGTAGTATTGATGAAAAGATACCAGAAACATTTTTATATCTCCAAAATGGAACGGTGGACCTACTGAAGCTGCAAAACATTGAAAAGAGTCATTTGAAAAAACTCCAAACCCTTATTGGAATTTACTTCAATAGATAAGAGCAAAAGGGCTATTAAGACAGAGCACTGGGCTGTTAAGAACAAGATGCCATATTAATGTAACTGTGTTTCTTTTCCTCTCTGTGTTCTCCATATAGCATAAAATAAAGAACTTTCAGACAGCAGTTGATCTTATGAATTTTGAATTCACACAGATTGTATTTTTGCACTTTTTAAAGCCATTTGTTCTTTCATTTTATTTTCTCCTGTTACTACAAACCAGGGATAATCTGGAAGTTTCATATGAATATATTTTAACTGTCAGCACAAAGACTCAATGTCAAACTACATAGCTGAAGTTTTAGGTACACCTTGTAGTCAACAACATCTGCACACCAAAAATGTAAAGTTTGGATATAAAAAAGGCATCATCCAGGTGAGAATCATGCACGCTAACCAGTCAGCCAAAGGGATATCCTCGTAGCTAAGCAGCCAGGGTGCATGATCAATCGGAGCCCCAGTGACAGCACACACTGTCAAACTTGCGAGTGTGTTTTTCTAAAGCCTAGAGAAATTGCTTCTAAAAAAACAATTTTCCTCAATGCAAAGACCTTGGAGAAACTACATAATAAATAATAATTTCCCTCAAATGCAATCTATAAGCATCACATTGAGTTTCACTTTACATTTCTTATGATATATTTTAGATATGCCATATTTTTTAACTTGGGTTAAGATATTAAATAATGTCAGTAGACCAAAACAATGTACCAAAACACTTAATGGAGCCTAATTTCCTGGGGATTTTGGGTGGAAGCTTTTCACTACCCTTGTAAGTCCAGTGTTACTCTCTTTCTCTCACCCTTCTTTTTCCATATTTATCTCACAGATATTCCCATTATTTATCAGCCAGTGCTCCTTCCTAATTCCAGTTCTGGGCATTGCTCTCCAAACCACTAAAGCTCAAGCCTCCTTCCTGCTTGAGGAGTGAGCAGGCCCTTCTTGTCACCTGAGGGGGCAGGGTTTCCCCAGCTGGACATAGCACATGGAAGGATCACATTATTCCAGCCAGATCCTCCCCAACTCTTCGGGCACCCCAGTCAGCCAGGGAGAGGCAGTATACAGCCCAGAACTGGTGCATGTTTTTGTGGGAGTAGCTCACATTAGCTACTCAAGGGAACACAGGGAGAACATGCAAACTCCACACAGAAAGGCCCTTTCCCCAACCCCACACAGGGTGTGGGTGCAGATGATGTGGAGGAACAAACACACCCTCAGGATCCACAGCGTCCCCGGCAGGAATTGAACCCAGGACCTTCTAGCTGTGAGATGAGCTACGCTACCAGCTGCACCAGTTTTTGTGGCTTCAATCTCCAATAATTACAATTCTATCGGAGCGAGGTTGAGGAGGTTGCTGATCTGCTGCAAGGCAAACAACTTGACCATGTATGATGAAGCATGAAAGACATGGTGGTGGACTTTCTCCCCTCTTTGTTGGAGAAGGTGTAGAGTCAAAGGTGAATACTGATTAATTCCAAGTACTCCACATGTCTAATGACCTTATAGGCAACAATCAGAGAGAGCATCATTGACCAGTCTTACCAAAAACTCAATGTAATAAAGAGGGTTAAACACTGCAGTCTCAGTAGAGCTGTGTTGACTTCTTTTTAGTGTTGTACAAGAGTGTAGCAGTACTCAAAAACCACATTATAAAGCCTAGTTTTACGGTTGGTTACGTTTTTGAGAGGAACATAACTGATGACTCTAGATTGACAGAAGATATGGTTTGATTTTTTTATTAATAAAGAACAAGCCAGCATAGTTGATGGATTGATAGATGTATGGATGGTTGTTTTTAAAGTTTTTAAAATAATAAAAAGTTGAAATCAAAGCTTCTTTTGGTATTTAGACAATTCAGTGAATGTACCATGAAAACGCTGCTGTCGGGGCTGGACAAATTCAATGCTGCCAGCGGCTTTTTAATCCATTAATTTAGATGTTTAACTTGACATTGTTTCATGAGAGTGATTCAGTTATAAGGGCAGAATGAGTTAAATGCCTTGCTGTCAAATGCTGCATAGGCTGCCATAAAGTTTTTGGGTCGGTCCACCTTTCTTTCTCCACTGTGGCTGCATGAGAAACCGAAATATTTCAAATTGGGCAGAATGTAGTGATAGCTGGAAGTCCACTGTTTTTGTCACCTTTTAAATGAACTTTGCATTGCCCATAAACATTCTATAGATGTTAAACAACGCTTTATTTGCTTTGGTTCATGTGCCGAACCAACTGGATATATTCAGTAGCCCTACTGTGTGGTGAAGAGTATCCTGATGTTTCCCATAACTGCTGGACGGCTTCTGTGTGATTCAAGCAGAAGGAGAACCAAAGCAAAAATCTATATATCTCTGGTATGACCTTGTAGTTGCTTAGAGCATAAATACAGTTTCATTAGAATAGTAGATCTTCTCTAATTCTGTATCAGACACTGTGTGACTGCTGCTGAATAAAGGTGAAAAGAAAACGATCCGGATCCAATTCAGCTTATATAGATAACAATACAAAATGTATCATACAAATTTAATTCAAGATCAAAACTGTGTTTAGAAATTATTTTAATGTAATTATGATGCTTCATGGATACTAGCAGCCTTTACCTGGAAGAATTCTCCGAGTCGCATTTTTATTAACACAAAAAAGAGTGTAAAGTTCACAGGAGAAGAAAGAAAACAGCCAAGGACAGAGAGGTGAAGAAAACTAAAAAGAGTCTTTCTGCATCACAATGTCCTCAAAATCTTGTTTTTTTTTAATGAAACCTCTAGAGACAGAAATACTTCTTTAGAAAACTAAATCCACTGTGGAAAATCATTTGAGCTTTTCAGCATCTACAAATGGAACTGTTTTCACATTTCATTTGATCCTATAAAAATACTTGCTTTGTTGATATCAGAGCCACTAATAAAATTTGCTTTGACAAAGAAATAAAACGTGTTTTTTCCAGCCATTATTCAGTTTATTTTAATATGATAATTATAACAGAACACAAAGGAGCAGAGAGGTCTTTTCACTTAAAACGGTGAATAACCTTCAGGAAACTTTTTAAAATATCCACCATCACCTTGAAAATGTCTGTGTGCACATGTAGATTTCCTTGAAAAAGGTTGTATAACTACTGTAGAAATTTCACCCTATTGAATAAAGACTCTATAATAATTTTACGAAATTTAAAATTTAAAAGTGATTTTCAAAATGCTTTATTGTGTCACCTAATTACTGCATATGGTCTAGTTTTGAGTAATTTAATCTTGTTACAAATATAACAATGCTTTAAAGGCATCTGATGTTTGTTAGCGCGTATAAGAACAGACATCATCATGAAGATCAAGGAAAAACAGAAACATGTCAGAGATAAGGATGTGAAGAACTTTAAAGCAGGGTTAGGTTATAAAACTGTATCTCAAACTTAAGCTTTGAAAATGTCTGAGAGGAACAAAAACAGTATGGGGAAATAGGAAATGCACCAAAAAAATGGTGAGCACCTAATCTTACCCACATTGAAAGAACCTATACGACGATGAATGCGCATATATAAAGCTTGTATGCAGTTTATATGCACATATATGCTGCTTATATGTAGCAATTATTGCATATATGCAGCAAATACACGGCATCTATGCAGCTATAATATATATGCCACATATATGTGTATATATGTCACACATAGGCCAAATTGCGGTGCACATACATGCATATACAGGCCAAATATGTCTCCGGTATTGCTTCTTTAATATCCACATATAAGCCCTAGATGTACTTATTACATATGTCTCTTATGAAGCTCATTGCAGGAGCTGGTGATCTATGAGACTTTGGCAACTGTCATACTAGCTCATACTTGCTATTATCATGGTAATAACTGTATATTTGTCTGAAGACATGCAATAACATCTGTATGTATAAAAGGTGTAATATGTATGTAATAGTATTATAGTGTATATTGTAATAGTACATTATTTTAATTGTAATATGTACATACATATTATATGTACCTATAATATAGGAAAACTGGAAATTTGATGTATTTCACATATATTCAAAAGCTATATCAAAACAGATTCTTTCCATGTGTGTACAGGCTGAGCAAGAAGAGAAGTCACCAAAGAGGTCCATCATAACTCCATTGGGATGCTCATCTTCAGCAGAAACAGAGAAATTCTTCAGAGTTGAAAGATAAAGGGAGCTACAAGATACAAGGCAATCCTGTAAAAAAAAATTGTAAGAGACTGCAAGAGACTTGAGACCTGAGAAGGGGTACACCTTACACCTGCAAACAGCCAGAGCTACATGGGTGTAAATCAACGAATGACTCAGTTATAGCTCATATGTGAATCTCTTAGATGTGGTGAAAACTAATGTCCTCCGATAAGGGTCTGGATCCAATCTGACTGAGCTTAAGCCATTGTGCAAAGAAAGATCAAACTCCCAAAGGACTTACAGTACAATTATGACTGCAGCAGAAGATGGATTTGGGTGTTGGCATATATCACACTTTTCAGATTTTTATTTGTGATATCTTTCGAACAAATATTTCTTTCCTATTTACAGTTATGCACAATTCCGTTTTGGTGGAACAAATGTATAAAATCCATCGCTATAAAAATGCATCAATATTTTTGGTTATAATAAGTGAAAATTCAAGGACTAAAGCTAGACCAAAACAATGTACCAAATCTTGGGTGGGTTTTCCAGAAGCTCAATTTCTCCTTTGTGGGATAATAAATGATTAATCTATTCTATTCTTCTATTTTACTTTTGTAAGACCCTGTAGTGGCAGGTATTTCACGAGTGAACCTTCTCAATGAAGTTTGGATGTTCTCCCCCTGCATGTGTTGACCTGTTGGCTTGTTGGTATAAAGACTATTTAGCTGCTCCTGTATCCATTCTAGATAGTTTTACAATCTTAATATTTGACACTTTTTTTAGTTATTTACCTCATTGTTTCAAAGACATTTAATGCTCAGTCTTCAACCACGGTCAGTATTTTTTTTTGGTTTATATGGACAGTCTGGAAAAACAAGGTTCTTCGACAGCTGTTTTGTAATTTGAACAAATTGCTACAGTCTAACCATTTCTTCTTCTTCTTTTGTTCTTTTCTTTTTGAAAGAACAGCCAAGATCTTGTGATCACTTTCTGTCATGGACACCCAGAAGTAATTTAGCAGAATATAGAAAATCGGGATCTATACAGGTAACAAGGTAGGCAAAGTAAAAATGTGGGAATGGCAAGAAAATAAATTACAACACTCAGTCACAAAATAAAGCCTGGGATGTAATGGAAACCACAAATAGATTCAATTCTGAGGGTTGCGGCTGGATTCCCTACTGTCCTCCCTGTCCTTGTGTGTCCTGGCTGGCCTAAACCAATAATCCAGATATTAGTTGGAAGAGTGGAGCATTTAGACACAAAGCAGCAAACAGTGATTTTGATATGATGATGAAAGCTGTACAAACATTTCTTTTGAATAAAGGCAGTTTTGCTGTACACCACCTGTCCAATGCTGTCAGAATCTCCAGCCATCCCTACTCTGGATTCCACTGATCCAACATAATTGTAAATTGATTGTTTTGTGGTGAGTCAGGGGGAGGACGAGGAATGCGACAGGACTATGGGTGAGGTGATAATAACTGTGGCCACAGCAGCAGTTTCTCACAAAAGTGAGGCTGAATTTCTTTAAACAACCTCGTAAAAGGGCATTGTTTTTCTATCAAAGCAGAACTATGTGTAGAATACAAAGATCCAGCCAAGTTTTGTCTTGTAAAGGAATAAGAATATGTTTCTTGTCTATAGTGTTATAATATAAACCTTCAGCTGGTACAAGATTCAAACTACGAAACAAAAGTCATCAAGTTTAATAATGAGTAATAAATTCCACATAGGGCAGTCAAGATAGAAACAAAACTTTTTTTCAATACTTTACAATAAATCTCTCCGTTTTTTATTTTGTTTTAGGTAGTGAGAACTGTCATCATTTCCAGTCGTTAAATGCCAGAATAAAGAGAGAGTTGTTTTGTTTTTGAAGATTTTCTCTGAATTCATAAGTTTCCATACAATGAGAATGTGTGTAAACAATTTGGGAAAGTGGAAGTTATAATGCCTTAGCTTTTTAAGCTTTGCAACATTTTTGTGTTTTGGAAGCACACCTGTGAGCTAAAACATCTTGTATTCTATGACAGTGGCGTGTCTAGGGGGTGGCCTGGCCCTAGAATCCGTTAGGACACCGCAAGTGCAACCGCCTGTGGTGTTCTGAATGAGGTCGTAATCTTGTTTTTCATATGAAGGATTATGAATGTTATAATTTTGACATTATTAAAGAGGAAATTTGACTTTGTGCTGATTGTTGCAAGTTGTCTGATGTTGTAACTGAATGCTTTAGAATAAATTTAGTTTCAGCGATTGTTTTACAAGAGGGAATAATATCTTTTATTTTAAAATAATTATATACTGTGGATTTGATTTACGGGTGCCACCCCAGCAGAACTAGCTGCCCCTACTGTGCCAACCCTGAAAAAAAAAAAGTCTGGACACGCCACTGTCTAGTGAGATACTGTGTGTAACCTCGGCTTTCCACAAGATGCATAAAAAAAGTGTAAGTCTGCGAAAGGCAATACGCAGCTAATAGCCACCTCTATAATCAATGGGTTTGTTTCCACTGAACATGCAGTGGAGCGTGCCGAAATTGTAGCGTCACAGCCCTCAGCTAAATGTTTGTGCCTTGTCAATCTTTTACACGCTACACTTCCTACAAATCAAGCTCAGCAGTTCAAATTGTACCACTAAGGAAATCAAACAACGGAGCAATGTAAAGCATCCACCAATTTTCAAGATAAAAGACAATTGCAGATTTCTCATTGCTTAAGTTTATAAAAAAATCCTACCCTGAAAGAACAAAAAATAAACCCCAGACCTTTTGACTACATGCTGCCATCTTTCTCGTTGCTTCTTTTTCAGTGAAATCACACACTTTCAATTCTGTGATTTTGTGATCTCGTATGATCAGATCACATTAAAATGACAAATAAGTCATATATAGGCATTCAGCTCACGTATCTAAGCCTCAGTATTTGACTGTGAAAAACTATTTTTCCCTCCAGCATTTAAAAAAAATGGCTTTTTGTCTGTGTGCCACTGATGATTCTGCTCAATGTTAGTAATAGCTGCTTAAGATAGCAGCCAGCCTGGTGATCCGTGAGCTTTGAGTTAGATCCAGCCTGGTTCGGCAGCAAAGACCTATTTGGACATGTATAAATTAAGTAAAGTATGATTATTTGCGGTATTCTAAAGTGTGCACAAATGTGTCTAATTATGTGCACGAATCTACTGTACATGCCCCTTATAATTGCTTGTATTTCAATTTTAAACCTAATTTGTGATATTTCAAATGTAAAATAAGCCCCTTTTTTGAGGACTAAATGAGCCCAATACATATTCATTGAGCCCATTTACAAAAAGTGGTATCAGAAGTGGAAGAATATTTTTTGTGCACATGAAGTTGACTATCTGATAAATGCAGATTTTTATATACGGCCATTCCTTGGCGGGTCAAATAAATGGCTTCTGAGGTAAAATCTGGCCTAAGGGCCCAGCTTTGGGAACCCCTGCAACAAAAAAAGCAACAACAAAAGTTTTCAAGTGCTCTGAGAGACAAACACTGAATTGAGACATGTTCTCTTGTCATAAGAAGACCATTCCAACAGTAAAGTTCTGGTATGGCAGCATCATGTTGTTGGTGTATTCTGTTACAGGAGGGACTGTGGAACCTGTGGAGTGATATCGAACACATTTGACTTAAGTCATGGACTTTAAAAAACAAGTAACCCCCAAATCAACATTTTTTGCTGATAAACTATAAATAGGTTGAATATTACTGTCCACATGTTGCAGTTTTTTGGTGTTTTGGTGCATCTTATTTACATTTCTTTTTTATCAGTATGGCACCCTCTTCAGCCTAACAGTGTTTTCAGACCGAACACGACCAAAGTGACCAGACAGTCAGGATTACATCTATGGTAAATCGAGAAGCGCAATGAAATGCAACAGCGTCCAGCGTTATGTCGGAAGCAGATTTGCGTTGCAAAAAACGTTTCTGCTCAAGTCGCACAAATGATTAGCGTGAAGCATGTGTTTGAAGCCTGACCGAAAATACTCGCTGCATTTTATGTGGTGCACTTTGTGCATTTGCGCTTATCGCGTCTGCAAGCTGAAGTTGGAAAAATCTGAACTCCAGCTTCAAGTCGCGTCCTGTCAACCAATCAGGTGATGGGGTGTCAGTGATGCTGTGACTGACATGGAGTCACGGCATTAGCAGGACATGCAGGATATACAGATAAACACCTTGGCTAATCACCCGAGCTACATGACACCAGCTATTGTCTATACAGAGACAGGAATACAAATAAAAAAATTAAAGAGGTTAAACTATTTAGACAGGAATGCTTTTAAGAAGTTTGTAGGTGGCTCTTAAAAGTGTCTGCCGCGAAGTGAGCCATGAACAGCTTCCTCACCCGGACAGCCTCTCTGGAGATGTTGGCTACAACACAACCCAGGCCTGGTAATGGCTCCACCACAACACATCCCACACTGCTCACATATTATATGAAACACTTTTACTACCCGCAGACAGATGGTCGGCCGCTCAGGTTAGTAGTTGGCGTCTTGGCAAGCTTGGACCTTCGCAGAAAAACAGCTCCTCAAACTGGCCAAGCAGGCCAGGTTCTCTAACGCGGCAAGGAGCTTTTGTCCATGGATCCCTCCGCCACAGCTCGACTAGATCCTCCCCAGCAAGAGCGGTCCCAGCTCGGCCCAAGGCCAGGCCAAACCAGAGTCCACTGGGAGCTCCCAGAGGATCAGGAGAAGAAGGGAGGGAGGAGCAGAAGGCCAACCGACTGCTACAGAGCGGCCCCGGCAAGGGTCATTCCACAAGTTACGTATTTCCGCTTCACACACGTGAAAATTGCTTTGGACATGCTTCAAGGTGCGAATGTTCAAGTGTTCAGCTAGGGGTGTGATGCGCTTTTTGGTGGCCTTAGGTATCATCCTAACACCCTGTAAAAGTCTGCAAGACATTTGAATTTGAATCCGTCATCGCTATTGGCTAAGTAGTTATATGTGATGTTTGCTGGTATGTGTGATGCCAGTTGCTCTGCTGCTGTGGGATATAAAAGTAGGTGAGTCCCTGGCAGGCCTCTGTAGCAAGTTAAAGTTGGATTAGCAAACAAGTGTTGACCCGAGGTCTGTTAGAGTCTCTGTAGTGCTTTGTGTGCATTGGCTACGTACATTTTTATAGCATTCCGACATCGACTTTGGCTAGCCAATCATGATCCGCTAGTGTTTAAAACATCCAGCAGAGAAAGGCCCGCCCACTCGCTTTGCAAATTTCAAATTGAAACTGTATATGCGTCAAACTAGATGCGTTGCGAGCCTTGCTTGACACTGACAAAGTAAGCAGTATGAAAGGTGTGAACCAGTTATCTTAAATAGTCTGAGGAAATCACTGAGAGAGCTAGAGAACCTTGTAAACGGACCATTTACCAGGTTCTCAGTTTACCAGAACACTGGTAAATGGATGCAAGTGAGGGAAAGACAGGTGGAGGCAATCAGTTGGGCTGGAGAGCAGAATGACCAGAAGGAAACAGGAAATACTAAAAGTACTGTCAAAATCAAAACTCTAAAGTCCTACAGTAAAACATAACCACCAAGAAATAACTAAAATGATATATGATATGATAAACTAAATAAGGAAAACAACTAACTAGAACTTTGAAACAAGAATAGTTTTCCCTTTTTACAGCTGAAACAGGAAGGAAAAGTCCAGACGGCCATTATAAGTCTTTATAAGGGTTGATACAGTTTCCCCCGGTGAACTGCTTCATATCATATTTTTAATTTTTAATTTAATGTTACATATTACAATTTCAATTTAAGATAACAGTTACAAAAGTTTTTAATAGCACTGACCTATATCAATATGGAACGGGATCAGATTGAATCGCATCAAATTGGATCGGAGTAAGATAATTGATTCGAACTCTTTAGAATCGAATTTTAATCGATTCTTGAAGTTTAATGTTTTAGTGTGATGTCTATCATAATATCTATGTGGATGTTTACATGTTATATAAGTTGAGTTCAAGTCTGTTAATAAAGGCGTGCAGGCTCCTCCTTCCTTTTGTGTTGTTGCTGCAGGTGGCGTCGCGGAGCGCTGTGAGCTCGTTCACGCACAGGAAGCGATGAGAGCATGTGCACATATGTTCAGTAAAACTGTGTCTTTATTATAGTAGTTAAAACCTAAGTTAGGCCACCGTGTTCAGCACATTTGGGAAGATGTTTACTGCTGCTGAGACATCCCGAGCGACAGAGCAGAGGGAAAGAGATGCACCCGCTGGAGCGAATCCAACATTTAAATTGATACCCAGCCGTATTCTGGTCGGAGGTCTTGCCGTAAGAAAGTAGCCCCGGCCAGTTTCTGGGGCCACCAAACTGCGTCGTTTTGCTTCAGAAAATCAGAGATGTTAAAGATGGGATACAACTTATGTCTAAAAATGGGAACTCTCCCTATAACCACAGCATGGAAAGCTATAGCAATAGTGTGGCTCAGACCTATTGCTTCAGATATACTCCATGGTGACAAACTTCTTGGTTATTCTCTCTGACTAAAGCTGGTGTATTTTGATAAGTCTGTGTCCAAGATTTTCTAACTTGCTTTCTCATTGGGAAGTCTGCAGCCTTTTGTCAAAATGCTGCAGCATGGCATTTAACATTGGGAGTTTTACAGTAAAGGGTGACTACTGCTTTGATTACTAATGGTCATGACTACTGCCAGTCCAACCAAAGCTGCTAAAAATATGATGTATGTCCAGAATTCAGCTGATGTTTTCTGATCTGTACAGTTGCCCTTGGAATACTGAATTACAAACTGTGTGCAGCTACACCTGTTCATGATTGATTCCCCAGGGAACTATACACACATTAATATGGATGCTAGAATGCAAATGTACAATTTGAGTGGTATTTCACCACCATTAATTCATGCAATGAATGTCTGGATGCTGCAGTTTGTCTAGACAGCCGAATAGCTAAACAAAAGTCACTTCAGGAGCAATCAGCTGTTTTCTAAACAAAATATATTGTCAAGTTTAAAGTGTGTAAATTAATAACCCTAACCTCAGTCCCTAATAAAAATTACAGACAGTCCATGAAATACTTACATTCCAGCAATGAATTGTTATATATATATATTTTTTTGTTCCAGAGCAATTTTGTTTATTGCCTTCTCTAATCTAATGTCTTGCTCCAGACCACAATTTTTTATGGAGTAATTTGCTGTAGCTCTAGGCTAATAGCTGCATATTTACTTTCAGTTTTGATTTCACTTGTTGATAATTAGGCTTACATCATATCTAAATGGAGTTTTAATAAGTCATTTCTAGACAAAAAGTTGTTTTCTTGTTTTATTAACGTAAAGCTTTGATTTTCAGTACCAAAACACTTAAATACTACTGTTTTAGCCATATTCTGTATAGCTCCCTCACTGTCAAGATATAATATACAGAGCAGGTTACATGACATGGTTGGACAGGAAGCTGCAGTAGCCAATGCACTTTTTCTATCTGAGGTTGATTAATAGCCCAAAATTTGTCTGATCAAAAACACAATCAGAAATAAAGGCTGTTTTTGTTTAATTGTATATTACTCAGGGTGAGGAATTAGATAAGGACATCCCCACCAAAATCTGTAAATCCATCCATCCATCCATGCTGAGATCATGGAGTGAGAAGGTCCAGGGGGAAAATCCATACGTCTCTTTCCCTAGAAACACTCAGGTCATTCTGGGTGATCCCTGTGCATTCTCAAGCCAGGAGAAATATACACTCCCTCCAGCATATTTTGGCTCTAGTGTGAGGTGTCTAGATGGATGAAAGGCAACTCAGCAAAAGAAGCAATTACTTCATAAGAAATACAATAAACCAGATTGTAGTAGGCAAATACACACGGGAACAAAGATTATAATGTTTGGAGTCTGAAGAAAACTGAAAATGAAGTGTTAGGCCATGATGGCTAAGAAACAACAGGAAGCTTGCATGGAAACACAGGCAACAGCATGCTTTCAGGATGTTTTGCAGTAGGACAAACTAGTAATGGTAGGTAAATGCCTTCCCAAGGAATGAACATTATGTGCAACTTTTCAGTCAACATCGGATGGTATCATCCAGGAGGTTAAAGCTTGGTTGCAAATGGATCTACAAATGAATAATGCCTAACCCTAACACCACCAAGTCAGATTAAACATGGGTTTAAAACAATAAAGCCATTTCTCAAAACAGATGATGAAAATCATCATGGATCTGTTTTATATTCATCACTATTTGATTTTATTTTTCAAATAGAACGGAAATAGACAAATTAGCATTAACTACCCTACAGGTGGAGCCTGTCATTGGAATTGAATATAGATCTAACATGGAACATGTTCAAAATGTCCTTGTATTTCTGTTTCCTTGAGCAGCCGTTTCTCTGCTGCTCTGCTTTCCTCTCTATTTTCTGCCTTGTGAGCTCCCTCAATGTCTCTCCCTCTCGCTTTAGCTCTTTGGTAAACCATAGCTCGCTGCTGTAATGCACATGAATGCAAATTAGTTCTCTGAAAGCCACAGGAGTTTCCTACCTAACTCTGTTACTGCAATGAATTATATGCCAAAGAGATGGATATAGTTTATTATTACATGAATATGCAGATTCAGGTTTTAGGAAGGGGTGTTTTTAGGAGAGATGCAAGGCAGGTGCAGCAATTTTTCCATCTTGTGCTTTTTTTTAAGTGGAAGTTGAAATGTGATATATATGTTCAACAAAAACAAACAGTACATTTTGGAAAAGTTTATATATGAAGTGTTTACACATATATGAAAAAAGCAATAGTTTTGAACTTGGGTTTATTCAATTCAGCAGTTTTCAGACTTTAATTAGAGAATGTGTAGCTTATAAACTGATTCATTTCACCTCTTAAAACAGCATTTTCAGCAAAAAAGGCTGGTCCTTAGGCCTACTTCTTTTTCAGCCTATTTTAGTAAAGACTTTTCCACAGATGCTGCCCTCCATCAACATAAAACTAGAACATAACTTGGAAACCCCCCCACTGCAGTCATATCCTAAAGATTATATCTAATCCGTTTATAACTTTTTGAGATTCGTTTCTAAAAGAGAAACAAACGAGCTGATGGGAAAAGTGGGAAGCTTCCCTCAGTCTGACAACGCTGCTCTCTCCCTCACACACCGCTCTAGCGTATTTATTTATTTTAGGGATTTATTTAGTGTTTAAAACCTAACCTACTTGGTAGAGAGAATAAACTAGACACAGCTGTGTTGATGCCGATGCTGCGCTCTTCCAGCAGAGGGAAAAGATTCTGGGCTGCTGTGCGAAGGGAGCTGCTTTTGAGCTCTCAGACAAGGGAGAGGAGTGGAGGTTAGCACCGTTAGCCAATGGGTGGATATGTGCTTCATGTTGGATCAACCCCAAAATGTAATCAGTTGTTCCCAGTCCCATTGCAAACATTTCCTGAAAACAGAGAAACAAACAGAAGGCATCCTTCCTTTAACTCCTGGCAGATGTCAATAAGGCCGAATAAGCTTTTACACCGAAGGTCAATGGAAGTCATTATTGTGTCGGTAATGAAGGTTTTCTTATGAAGCGAATGAATTGTAAACCTTAAAGCTTAGGCCTGGAGAATAAGGGAATTTATTTTGTTTCCTTGCTCTAGTGTGTGGGAAAAGGAGGTTGGGGAATGCAATTAGTTTAACATGATAGGGGAAGAGCAGCAAAGTGCTCTGTGATCATTGGAAATAGTAAATTAGTGTTTGAATAGCATTTCAAGTATCCAGATGAACATGAGTGTGGCTTTTAACTGTTAACATGCACAATTACTCCATGGCTCCTGCTCCAAATGGAAAGGATGCAAATGATTATAATTAGTTAAAATTTTAAATAATTAGCAGTCAAAAAAGTACAAAAGGTAATTTTTAGAGGAGGTTAAGAAAATGTAAATGAAAGTTATTTTGCTTCTCAGGAGATGGTTTAAATACTGCTGTGTCATCACTGGAGTCTACATTGGTAGGTAAATGTTCTCTAATGCAGTGTTTCCTAAACCTTCTCCTCAAGGTACACTACCCTACGGGTTTTAGGTATTTCTCTGCTGCAAAACACGTGCTTTCAATTTATGGGTCATCCATCTGAATCTGATGTGCTAAAGAAGAAAAACAACTAAAACATGCAGGCCAGTGTGCCTCTAGTACCAAGGTCAGGAAACACAGCTTCAACTTGTCAAACCAAATCCACTGAGATTTTACTTTGGCGTCACAATCAGAGCATTAAGTTTTGTCTTTCAAGCACAGTAAATCTCTACGTTTTGATATTGTTACAGTAGAACTAGATTAATTTTAACATTTGACATGAGTAACAATATTCCAAGTTTACATTTCTTTAAACTTGAAACTAGCTGATCTACCTCAATTGTTACAATATAATTTTTTTGGGTTAATAGCTGTGCAATTATAATAGTTTAAATACGTTTTTATTTGATAAGGATATTAGATGCTTTATTGTTATTCAAAGAATGATATTTTTCATATAGAGAATGATCCAGATTTGGCCCCTCCCAAAACATCCCTTCTCCCCCCCTCCTGCAAGCTTTCCATTTCCTCTACCCTCCTTATACAACTGGGCACGCGTGTCACCTGGGATTTCACAGCATGTCATTGTGTACTTTATCAATAAAAAATTATATTGATTTGCTTTACTGAATAAATGACTGTCTTACCTGTTCAGCAGAAATGTGTCCAAAGCTGCGTCGGTTTGAAACCTTTTAAAATTCGATGGTAGCCTTACTCCACTGTTGAAAAGCATCTCTGATGTAAATCGAGAGGGGAACACATATCGACGTAACACCCTACTCCGGTCACTATGGCATTTTTTGAGTTTGTCGCCGTACTTCCCATTGTTTCTCTTTTTTGAAGTTGATGTAGCCCTGTGTAGCTGGAGAATGGTTAACTATTTAGCAGAAGTTTGCTGTGACTTCTCCATGACCACTCTCTCTCATTATTGTTACTGCAAACATGAAGACATGGAGCTGCCTGTCTGCGCAGCCTCATCTCCACAGGTTTGTGTGATGCACATGCACGTTGATTGACAGGTGACACAGCAGAAACTTGAATTCTATTGGATAAAAACATTTGCCGGTCAGTGTGAATTGCATAGGGGTCTATGGGATGAAGGAGGGACTTAAGAAAAATTACAAATGTGGAGAACTAGCCTTTTATCATAGTACTGAACTCCACATCATTTTAAGGTTATGTAAAACTTTAATTAATAAATAAATCCTCCAGAATGCAGCTTTAACTACAGTATCAATGAACATGTCCTGCAAATAATCATAACAAAAGTAACAGAAGTGCTATGCTGCTTATCTCTCTAGTTAGGTAGTTTTGAACTTTACCAAATGCAGTCCCACTCACATCCCATATAACTATGGAAACAAACACTTAACTACATACGTCAATCAAAATCAGCCAAATGTGCCGTTACACATCTGTTTTTAGCACCATGAACAGGTCTAGGACACACCAGGGTTAGAGAGCAGTAATAACCTTTATGACAAACAATTTAACTCATACTGTTCATTTCAATCACTGTGGAATTGCAACAATATCACATGTAGACAAGAGGGTTATTGCGCCACTCCAGTCATGATGAGTGCGTTAGCTCCAAAACATAGGGAGCCCATCAAACAAACGAGTGGAAACCACACATTAATGTATCCGATACAAACATGTTTTTTTCCCACTACAACAACAGAGTCTATTAATGATACTCAATAACAGTATGACGTGAACATTCAGAATTAGAATACAACTATTTTAACATGTATGCAATTTTACAAAAAAGACACTTGCTGTGTAGTTTGAACACACTAGCTTTATTGCAAACAGGCAGAAAGTGAATGCATAATACAAACACTTAGATCCTACCTCCTACCTCTGCTGCTGGGGCATAACCTGCCCCCTTTTTAAATAAGTTTTCAGTTGTTTTTTTTCCATTTTTAGTTATAATTAGCATATAAAATCTTGACAACTACAGACCACCCAGCTCTCGGCAGGGCGGGGTCTGGGACCCAGACTGGGAGATGCCACAAGATGGAGGGAGGATACAAGTGTCGAAGACATTACCAAGAGAAATCAATCCACATATTAAATAAAAGAATAATCAATAAAAACTGACACAGAGTAAATAAATGTATGTACATTTATATAAAAACCCCCCGAAATATTACATTTTTCCCTGGAGCGAAGGTATGGCAGCTGCCTCTCAATTGATGCGTCTGGGGCCTTTAACCTGTAAATCTTTTCTCATCATATACTGATATATTTAGAAAGTCAATATAAAAAAGTCTTAGCAGTAGGATCTTTGTTGGATAGTTATAATAATTGGAACGAATCAGATCCACGTTTCCAGAAAGCCTTTGCTTCTCACTGTTTCAAGCAAAGATCAATTCAGTAATTTCAGGAAAACAGGAAATTGTATGTAAAACAGCTTTTTAGCTGCTAAAAAAAGCATCTAACCATGTTGTTTTTCCACGTTTGTTCCCAGCATTACACGATAAAACAATTCTCTTTTCACTTCTTACACCGTCATCAGTTTTTATGTGGCCTCTAATAGATGTTTTGCTGCTGCTGACACAATTTTTTGGTTTTGTTACTAGGAGATATCTGAGAAAAAAGGCTTAATTTAGTACTTTTTTTCTTTTTTTTGTATTGTTCTTTCTAAGTAGACACTGGACTGTGACAAACAAGGGATATCCAGTCACATAGTGATCGCCCTGTTCTTGCTGGCTCACTGTTCACTCTGGGTAGCAAATAAACTGCATGCTACTGTGTTAGTGATGCACATCGTCTTGCAAATGTATTGACAGCTATTGATTTTTATTTTTTTTATTTTTGCATGTTACATCTACAAACTTTTATATATGTTATTGAGAATGTCTAAGATGACCAATACATCCGTAATCTATATATGTAAAGTAGTAGGACCTTAAAAAAACTAAAACTGAGAATGTAATTTGCATTTGTATTTATGAGCCTTTACTCTTACCAGTTTGCCCCAAGACATGTGGGATTCACAGCAGGAATGTAAACGAATTATGTTACGACGAACAAGAGACCAATGTTGAGCTTTCTGACCTTCATGAAAAAATTCAGGTTGACAAGAGAATTGGCTTATATAACTGTTTCCCAATGCTGGCCCTTAAGACACAATGCCCTACATGTTTTAGATATCTCCCTGCTTCAACACACCCGATTCAGATTATTGGAGTACAGAAAAAGCATCATTCAAGATCAAACATCTAAAATATGCAGGGTATTGCCTATTAAAGGCCAGGATTGGGTAACACTGGTTGACTTTCCAGCCTCTGACCCATACAATAAAAATGTAATTGGGTCGTGACCCCAACACTTGCTTAGCTTGCAAGGATTTTTACAGTCAGATAAAAAGTAGTTTATTGACAGTACAATCAATATAAACAGCCAATATATTGTTCAACATGTTTTATTTATCATCCTGTTCAACATTTGTAGCTTTCTCATCATTATTTTTGGAATCTAAGTTTATGAAGAGGAGCCTGCGACACCAGACTGATATCTCTGTGCCCCAATGTGGGGTCACAACCCCAACCTTGGGAACTACTGATTTAGTCTAATCTTTTCTCACGTCTAGATTATTGTAATGCACAGTACACATGCATCAGCATAAAAGCTCTTGATCACCTTCAGCTGCTGCAAAAACTCAGCAACAAGACAAATAATTAGACAGAAGAGCTCATAATACACCTGTTTTATTGTTACACAAATAACCTATTCTTTTTAGAATGTATTTAATAACCTTCTTAGCCTTGGATGTCTAGCTCCTTTGTACATTTTTGAACAAGTTGAGCCTCATACACAAACCTCAGTGTGATTGTTCTTTCATGACTGCTGCACCTTGACTAAGGAACGTATTTCCTCTAGTTCTACATTATCTCTAAAGTCCTGATTCATTGAATAAGTAGCTGTTGAAAAGAACTTCTCTTAAGACCTTTTTAATTCATATTGTATTTATGTTTATTTATTTGTATGATTAAAACAAGTTTTCTTTTTATTCATCGTCTTTGTATAACACTATAATTTTTAGCTGTCAAATAAATTGACTCAGGGGGACTGAACCCAAATCATTCAAAACCTTAGAGACCGCAAAGAATATATTATTTTATTTCCCCTAATGTTGAGGCTCTTTTGTGTTGATCTTTCATGTTGCCCGCAGTAAAATCCGAGGAACTTTGAGGGTGGAGCATGACAGACTGTGGAAATGTTGAATGGTTAAGAATAGTTCTACAGGGTGCTGTACAATCCAAGATGTACAAGGAAAACTCAAACAACATGCTTTGTCCTACTTGTTCAATCCAGACTCGTGTGGGTGGACAAGTGTTCTCAGTGGAGGATAGAGGACTAAAGAAGATAAAGCACTCTCCTGCACACTCTTGACAGCCTGCAGAGTTGCTGAAGAACTGCTATGCCAACAGGTTTGTCAAATGATTGAAAAACATTGGCTCGAAGTCGAAGTATTTAAAGATTCAATGTAGACACGATACAGAATTAGGAAAGGACATCAGGCCACTTCATC
Organism: Apricaphanius iberus; assembly: GCA_028564705.1. NCBI lineage: Eukaryota > Metazoa > Chordata > Actinopteri > Cyprinodontiformes > Aphaniidae > Apricaphanius > Apricaphanius iberus. The sequence goes on from JAPXFQ010001470.1 coordinate 554,925, forward strand.
CTAATCCAACACTGATAGATTTTTCAAACTCATTACAATGATTTGTATTCACATCTTTTAGGCTGATTGTGGTCAGGATCCACACAAGCAGCATCTCAAGGAGGGCAAATGGAATCAGAGCCTCAACTTTTTAATTGTTTCTTTTTTTCAAAAATTGCAGAAGTTCGACGGGGAAAGTGAATTGTTATTTTCTTGTTATGTTTACAGAAGATTGCACAGCTCTGATTTAAAGCTGCCTTCCTCTGAGCGTATTTTTAAATTATGCTAATGTTTGCCCTTTTCCTGCACTGAGCCTTTTTAGACAGCACACCGCTTTCATGCTGATCAAAATGGAAGGATCGTTTGATGAAACAGCCCATGCATTCATTGCCCTGAAAGGATCAGTCCTGATCATTTTTCCTGATCTCTTTGACTTTTGTGTGTGAACGCCACACAAAGATATCCACCTTTGGATTTCAGTCGCATCTTTGTGCAGTTTAAATTATGGCTGTCCCAGGACATCGTTGATGACAGACCACACAGGCAGGAAACAATAAGGTGCTATGAAAGAGAAAGAGGAAAGTGCTACAGTAGCAGGTTAATGTATGTGTCTTTCTCTTATAGATTTCTTGTTTTTTCCTTTTATTAAAAGCGAACTTCCATTTTTCAGATCGTCAAACAAAGATATCCTGGGTAAATACAAAATTATTATTTCATTTCATTAAGGGGAAAAAGATTTCCAACCTAATTTATAGTAACTTGACAAGCAATTGCCCCCTAAACATAATAACAGGCATTTACATTAACTTACTAAAGCCCTTTTAGATCACTGTGGGAGAATTTTGGCCCACTTCTCTCTACAGATTTTTTAGTCTTATTTCATTTACTGCATTAGGAGTTTGAGCATTTCAGATTGAAGGTATTGCCACGACTTTTCCTTTGTTATAAATCCAGACTTTAATTAGGCCTTTTCAAGACCTGCGTTTTGCTTTTCAAACGAGGATTTGCAGGCTTGCATGCTTTACAGGTTTGAGGTTAAAAAGTTTGGTCAGGTTTGATAATGAACTAATTATCTGTATAAGCTGAGCAGTGATCTGTGACATTTTTTTAGGCAGCTGTGCGATAAGGAAATAATAGGAACTTTTTATAATTCTTCAACTGACAGCCTGACTCAAGTGTTACTATTATTACCCCCATCAGATGGTGATTTATTTGCTTTATGTACTCTGATAGTGCAGGATACACAATTCAATCATCAGCAAATATGGGCTGTCACAGATTTTTGGATGTCAAGACCTAAAATTAAATTAATTTTTGTAACAAAGAGGTCATGGTGGAGCAGGGGGTAGCACTGTTGCCTTGCAGCAAGAAGGTCCTGGGTTAAAATCCTTGCCCAGTTTGTGTGGGTTCCATCTGGGTACTCTGGCTTCTTCCCACAGTCCAAAAACATGAATGCTTGTTACTTGGTCTCTCTGAATTGTCCTTAGGTGTGAGAGTGTGCATGCATGGTTGTCTATCTTGTCCTGCCACCTGCCCAAGGATAAGTTGTATAGATAATGGCTGAACAACCAAGAGTATTGTCCAAACATCTCGTTTTTATTTTCATTTTAATAAAATGCATAAAAATCTTCAATAGCAATCATTAGCTGGAAGGCCTCTTTGCAACTATGCTAATTTTTTTCTCCCTTCACTCAGTGCTTTCTACCAGAAGGCGAAAATTGGGGCAATGTCTACGTTTAGGAATAATGGGTGATCTGGTTTTAATGGCTGTGATGGACTGGTGACATGTCCAGGGTGTATCCCGCCTCTCGCCCATTGACAGCTGGAGATAGGCACCAGCCCCCCCGCGACCCCTGGAGAACTAAGCGATTCAGAAGATGGATGGATGGTTTTAATGGCTGCAGTACAGGACAATCTTAACATCTGTTACTGAGCCATTGAAAAGATTGCTTATTGCAATAGTTTCCCGATGAGTCTTTGAAACCTCTTGAAATCTAATGTAATAAGTTGGAAAAAATGTGAAATTTGCTGCGAATGACTAATTATTTGAAATATGATGACCCTGATGTGTTTGTTTCTCTCTAGAATTTGTGCTGCTTGTACTCCTTTGTGCTGATATTAACACCCATCTTAGGACAGGAGCACCTCACAGAGCTGCTAGTTTGACTTTGTCGTCTCCTATGCATTGCATTTTTGTGACTGCAGGATTGCAAAAAGATTAATGCACATTCCTTAAATTTGGAAAATCTTCTTGTTTTACTGTTTTGTCATCTTGATTTATTTTGCAGTATCTTTGAGCATCCCCACTGATCAAAGAGTCAAGATGTAATTTTACATCCAGGTGGAACGAGTGGGTTCCTACATATCAAATGCCAAATATGCTCAGTATAGAGCATACATACTGAGCTGTATTTATACTGTATCTATTTTATTTATTCTAATCTTTATTTCAATCACAAAACAATATGAAAAATTATTTTAAAAACATTTACTGCAAAGAAAGGTAGTAATAAAAAATGTTTTAAAATAATTCATAATACATCCAATAAGTACAATACATTACAATTCCTTAATGTTAAAAGGAGTGGGAAGAAGCATACAGTTATTTAATCCCTCCCCATAACTTTACATTCTCTTTTACCAGTTATTCATAACAATTGGAAAAATGATACATGGTTTCCAAATTGTAATGGTCTGAAAAGCATGTTATGGATTTTAACTGATACATCATAGAACATCTTTCAGTGCACCAGCTTTGCACATTTTAGGACCAAGCTTTGACAAACATATTCTTGTTTGGAAAATATATTAAGCAGAGTGAGATTAGATTAGATTAGAGCGACTAATTTAGATTTATAAATTTGATTTGTTCTGGACTGTAACTTGGCCAGTTTAACAAATAAATATGCAAAAGTTTTTTTTTTTTTTTTCAAATGAAAATTTATTTTGTCTTTTATTATTTACTCTGCTCAATCATGAAAAACAACATGCAATGTTTTATTGAAAAGAACAACATTTTTGTTGAAAAGCTCACGTAATGCAGTAACAGTCTCATTGCTCAATGCCAGAGCGTCTTGCAGAGACAATTCATATTGTGCTCTTGCAAGACCTCTGGGTTTTCAGGGTAACACAATTAGTTTTCACACAGCACTTTGCATGTAGTCCAAAGACATCCCCTTTGATCTCATCTAACAAGGTCATATAGAACTTCATATAAATTTTCATCAATATGGCATTCCTCTTGCCACACCTCCATGAGAACAGACTTGTGGAGTGCTCCACTCCTAGCTGTCTTATCAACATGTTTTCCCAACAGAATCTTTTGGGATAATCTTAAGTAATTGGTTTATTACTTACCACTCAAATTAAGTACCTTGCATTTTGTCATTTATACATTACAGAAATGTGAAAATTGTTTAAGCAGTGCCTGTAACTTAGGATGAGTCTTAGTTTGAGATTTTTACCCTATATCTCTTAAGTATTGTGCACCAAGATAAAATAAAACAAAGGCAAAAAAGGGCATTCTTAATTGTTTAAAAACTCAATCTTTCCCCCCTCTGCCAATATCAGGCATCCCTTTTAATTAAGAAAGAAATGAGCAAGGGTACGGCTTTCTCCATGCAAATGGGACACTATTTGCATTGCAGCAACCCAAATTTGCATTTATAGTGTTTCAGTGAGCTTGTTTGGTTGCGTGTGTTTAATCATCAAGGGTATTTCTTGGAAAGAAGAGCCTCATTAAAGTCTTGTAAAGCCTTATATTGCTGTCAGCGTTAGTCAGTGCAAACTAGAAGAGAAAGAGAAAGCATCTCCAGACTGAAAGTTTCGATGAGGTGAAGCACGTGTGAGTCTTCCCCTTGTTCCGACTGAAGAGATTCCGGAATGAGTGAGATTTATGACAATAATTTGGCTGATACAACAGTTGACACAGAGAATGTAAATAACAGCTGGAAAGATTAATTCACTCCAAAAAGTGACACGCTGAGGGCGACGCAAGCTGCATGTAAAGTGGGGAGGTGAAAATACGGAGTCAGATTTCATTATCAGTGGGATTACTCTCTCCTCTGTTATTATGATAGCGATAAAGACCAGCAATAAGGTTGTTGAACTTCTCCACTGCTTCTGTGCACTGCAATGCTTTTTTTTTTAGTCCAAATTAAATTAGTCTGGAGAGTAAAAGTAATATCAAGTTTTGGGAATTTTGTAGAATCCCTTCTCAGGATTTCCTTCCAGACTTTGTCGCTTTCATTTTCATTTCGCCTAGTAAATTTTTCTTTATCCTCTAATGAATAGCGTCTTTTGTTTTTATTTATATATTTTCCAGCTAATTAAACACTTCAAATAAGCTGTTAATTAATGCCATTGCACGATACGCTTTGTGCATGTTGCAATTTATTGGTCCAGCTAAGAAAACAGTTAAATGACTAAATGTGTTTACATGATATTATTTCTTAAAATAGCATATTGTTTATTGTAAGCTGTCTTCATTGTTCAGTGAAACCTTGCCACTGTTCTGTCCTCACTCTCCAAATTCATAATTCTACCAGGCGACTGAAGACCCTTATTGGCCGAGTGTTCAGACTGCTGTTTGTCTTTATTGTCTCCATCAAGCTGCAGCAGAGTTCTCTCATATCTCAGCTATTTCAAACACACTTGAGGCTGTTATTTGACAGCTGTGCTGTTTATATCTTGTTATTTGTTTGCTGTATTGTCAGTCCCAGTCTCTGACTATTTCTTATACATAGTTTTCAAACTTTGTCACAAATAAAAAAACTTCAAAGGCAGGATTGGTGTTCAGCCTTACTGAGACAGTCTTTTGTAATTTGAAATACCAATGTTTCATTTCATCCGCAGTTGCAAATAATTTTGTTTACAGGTACATCTAAAAAAAAAATTAATATCGCAAAAAAAAAATAAAAAACTCAAATCATTTTTCATTTAACAAACTGAAACTCACACATAAAAACATTATTACATTTGAAGGGTAATTCCATTTTTTTCTTATCCTGGACCTTATTTTTTGCTTATGTTATGTTATGCAGAACTGTAAAGCCTGGCGAATCTGCAGCTTTAAAACACAGACTGCCAATCTTGCTGCAGCGTAATTATCCTATTATGTCCAAATCAACCTGGAAGAAAATACAGAAGCACAAGGAGCTTTCCTAAATCCAAGTTGATAATAAACAAGGTAAAATGAAGGTGTTTTAGACAAATTAAACCTTATTACAAGCGGAATGCGGACTGCCCCTAGCACTCCCATTCTACGGATGTCTGCTGATGAAGGAAGTGGATATAAATACTTCTGAACGACTCAGACTGGCTCCAAAATTCTCAGGGTAAGCAAGTAAACATAAAATTAGCTAATACAAAAAGGCCATGTTGAAAAAATAACTGGAATTCCCCTTCAACGTAAAGTATTTCAAGCTTTCATCTCTTGTAATTTTAATGATCATGGCTTACTGATGATGATAAAACAAAATATACTCTCTGGAAATTAGAATGTAACATAAAAACAATGAAAGGGATATTTCAGATGGACATGACTTCTGAAAGTGGTGCACATTTCTGTGGATTAAAGCTGCAGTTTAGAGAATTTGAGTGAGACAGATTTTTCTTAATCCAACGTACCATTGTGTACTTTATTAATAAATGTATTCATTTGCTATACTGAATATATAATACTGTTTCAACAGATTTAACAGAAATGTCGCCAAAGCTTCCTCGGTTTAAAGCCTTTTAAGTTTCAGGGGAATCTCCGTTTTTGAAATTTGAGAGAAAAGCAGATGGAGGCAAGTCTGTTGTTTTGAAAAACGATATATTTACTCCTTTGCCGAATGTAGTGTGGAGCGCTTGGGAGTCCATAGAGACTAAGTAAAGCTTTATACAAATACAGGCCATTTACCATTTACCAATGACTGATTTTCATAACTATCAATATGTCATATTGTTCGTTGCTCTAATTGGTCTTAGTGCTATCCAATTGCTTGCAGAGATAATTTTAAAGACAACAGTAGATTTCACCTCTACTCTACGACTGAGCTCTTTCTATAGGTCATGGCCAGACTACACATTTATATTTAAAGGGTGGCTTGCCAGGCTACCTTTATGTCCTTTCTCCATATTTATATTTTGCACTATTCTGACTCTTTTTGACAAGTTTTCTAGCCATACTTTAGTTTTTTTTCCTTTTGTACCATGCATGTGTCTCCCCATTTCTATTGGTTTCATCATTCCTTCTTAAATAATTTTTGGAGGCTGTCTATATTTTAAGCAACTTCTTGGCTATTTTTTTTCACTTTCCCTTCTCCTGCTCTCCTGCGTAGGACCCCAACCTTCACCAATGACACTGCTGCGTCTTTGGGCAATGACGATTTACTGTTGTTACCTTTACTGCCCCACGAGAAGATTGTCACCAGTTTATTGTTCGCCACCAGGCTTTCTGAAATGACTTTGTTTGCATGCTGTCCGTGTGCATGTGTGAAGTTTCTCAGGATACTTCAGTCTGCTCCTATGGCTACAAAAACATAGATTATAGGCTGCTGAAACTGCACTTCAGTTTGTTGTATCTATAACATAAAAGAAAATCAATAAAAAGGTTCTTAATCAGAAATATGATATAACGTAATTGCCTCCAGTCATGGCAAGGACTGAAAGCTTGTAAGTCATTTAGTTTAGTTTAATGTTAAAGTAGCTGGCTGTTTACAGAGATCATCCAATGATACTGATATAACATTAGGGTAAAGGAAAACTGTTAGAAAAAGATCACTGCATCCTTCAGAGAATTGTGAAGCAAAGCATATTTAAGAGTTGGAGGGAGATTCATTATGTGGGAGCTGCAGCAGCAGTCAGACCTTCAAGAGCCACCACACATGGACATATCCAGAACATGGACCCAATAATGGCATCATATTAAGTCTGTTAATCACCTTTTCTAACAAACTTTCTCCTTTAAATCTACTTTCCAAATATATTTTTAAATACAGCACAGACAGGCTCCTCATTGAAGAGGGTGCAATGACTGACTGCTGCACAACTATCATCTCAAAAGTTTTCCACATGCCTGTAAGGACTATTACATGACCATTACATACCATTTCACTATTAAATATAATTTTTTTTATTTGTTCTTGTAACATGCTGAGCGTTGACAAAACTACATTTAGCATTATCTTAAGCTATAAGACTAAGTCATTTTAATTATTAGTACATTAACAAATTCAAGAAAATGTATGTGAGGTCCTACTCTTTAATTGTTATGAGATGCGCCCATGCCTGTCTACAAATGTAATTTAATAAAGAAAAAGAAAAAAATCGTGAGGATGAACACTATTTATCAGAGCAGCACACTTAGAAGTTGGTCGGTCCTGATTGTAGTTACAACAATTTGGTACTGTAAGAGTACTCTAGCATTTAATAGCAACTGGAAGATGATGGAAATGTGATACAGTATGACTGTAGCCCTCAACTTCACCTGAGAAAAGGAGAAACTAGTGAGGAGAAGCTGAGTAGAAAGGAAGAGAAAAACAAAGGAAACGGAGGCTCTGGGGAGAACTTGAACCTGACAGCAAAGTTTAGACAGGAAATTTTCTCCTTAGCAAATCATTTCAAATTCGTGTAATAGTAATAATTACACAGCAGACCACTGATTTAAATTCTCTCTCAGGGAAGAAATACACAGTGATATTAATCTGAATCCCAACTGCTCTTGTTTCTAAAATTTTCTTAAAAGGAGGTCCTACAACTTGAGCTGTGTCCATCGTTCCTCCTCCAGGTTTTACTTCATTAGCATTTAAAATTTAGCCGTCAATCACACTGTGGAGTTTCCTGCTCTACGAGGACTGTCTTGTCAATCAAAATAAAGACATGCTGAGTTTAACCTTCCTCAGGAGTCACTGTTTAATTTACATGCTTGGATAGAATATGGAAGGGAGGAGAGAAGGAAGTTGAGGCTAAGAAAGTTTTATGATGGCTAACTTAAAGGTTGCATATGGAACATAAGCATGATAGGGACATCTAGTATATCTATCTAGGTTGTAGTTACAACAATAAAAACATTATTCCAGCTGTTCGGTTGCCTGCTTTGTTTACATTCAGTGACCAATCTGAACTGTGCACAGTAAGGAATGTATTTTAGAGGAGTAAACTAACAGCTAACATTAGCAAAGTTAGGAAGTGAGTTATCCTACCAATCCAGAAGGAAAGTCACAGTTTCCTTGTGTGTTTGATACTGTAGAAATGTTTTATGTGGATCCCTCTAGTGTAGGCTTCACCTAAAACTACTCTACTGGCTTGTTGATGTAAACATAAAGTCATTGTCGTGGCCATTTTAAATTCACATTTTATTCAAATATAAGGTTAAAAGGAAATGTTCTACTTTCATTCCGCACCACTCTAAAAGCCCAGAGGATGCATTTAAAAATTTAGCTCTTATTGAAATGTTGCATATTCAACCTTTAATGAAGTTTACATTATATGTAGAGTAGCCTACTGATAAATATCTTTTCCTGATTTACAGGTCCTAGTATCACTTCTATCTTACAGTAGATACATGGCATTGCCAAAGTACTCATACTGATTACACTTTTTTCACATTTTGAAACATTTCAGTTACAATCTTTTTTGTATTCTTGGGGCGTTTTATATATATATATATATATATATATATATATATATATATATATATATATAAGAGTTGAGACCAAGACGAATTTCTCTTCCGGCAGGACATTACACTTAAACGAAAAGGCAGAGCTACAATGGACTGGTCGGAATATGTTTCAGTGGGCCATTCAAAATCTAGACCCAATATAAATTAAAACTCTGAGTTTTAACTGTTTTCCTAAGAATAATTAGCAAAAATGTCAGCTACAAGTATAGTTAAAGGTAGATTAAGCACAAATTATTCTTTATTTGTTCTATCAATAATAAATCTGATAACCGTGTGTCATTTACCTTCCACTTCACATTTTTCCACCACTTTACTTGGTTTATCATATTAACTCCGATGAAAATCTTTAAAGTTTCGTAGTTTTAAGGAGAGTCAACAATGGGTAACATTTTTATCATGTCAACTTCACGGGAATGACTTTTCGTGTAACCACAATCAACACGAGCAAGAGATACAGGAAGATGACCTTTTCTGTTTAACAGTCCATGTACTCCTACAGCCTCATTTGGATCTCAGTCTACAGAGGAAGTTTCATCTCTATGACAGCCAAGCTCCAGGAAGTGACAATGACATTGACTGAAGTCTTATCCCCCCACAAAGCCGAAAGAAATGAACAAAACAAAAGCCGAGCCGCAGCTGAGACAGCAAAGTGAGAAGAAAATCCATTGCGGATGTCTCTATATGAAGAATATTGATGCGCTTTAGTTAATCTCTGGCAGCATACCAGCTCTGGAGCTGATGTTCACCTGTAGGAATAAATCAATGTTTGTAATGACAGCCACTAATTTTTTATGGGATTAAAGTTGTACAAAAAAAATAAAATATAAAATAAATACAGGGAGTGCTGAATCTCCCAGCTACATCTCATTAACCACTGTGTTCTTTTAATTCCTTCAAACAGGGACCTCAATAATTCAGCCAACCTCTCAGCTCTCCTGTTTCGACACTTTAAATCTGCTTTGTCTTATTAAAAGATTCACTCTGCAGTCCAAGCCTATGTTTTATTCCACATTGTTACAGGAAAGAGCTGCGCATGAGCTAGTCACTGAGTCTAATAAAACTTGTTAGCTGTGCTGCCGTTTTAGTAAGACATGTTTTATATCCTCATAAAGAAAACAAACATAGGAAAGATAAATCTTTGCAGTGATGAGCCGAGGTGAAAACAGCATGTGCTCATGGTGATTTGTGTACTTTCTTGTTTTTTGTTAATTAATTTCCCTAGTTTTGGCACTCGACAAGATGCATGACATATCCCGTCAGCTGCATTATATCTTGCTGTGCCACTAACCTGATATGAAGGCCATTCATCACCTGAAGCAGAGCCACAAGAGTTGAGGTCACATCAGCTAATAAAGCAGCGGACTGATGGGAAGGTGTTTGCACGGACCGGGAGAGCCACACCACAGGAGAACAGATGAGTTATTGCTTTACTTTATCGTTTCGGACAGTTAGATTATGATATCTTTAAATCTGTATTCCAGTGAGAAACGTCAGAGAGGAGATCTAACAAGTGATGCAACTAGGGTGAAATATCTTAAGTTGCCCTGAGATTTTGATTCATGAAAGAATATTAGGGCTGCACGGTGGCGCAGTGGTTAGCGCTGTTGCCTTGCAGCAAGAAGGTCGTGGGTTCGTATCCCGGCCCAGGGTCTTTCTGCATGGAGTTTGCATGTTCTCCCCGTGTATGCGTGGGTTCTCTCCAGGTACTCTGGCTTCCTCCCACAGTCCAAAAACATGCATGATAGGTGAATTGATCACTCTAAATTGTCCCTAGGAATGAATGTGAGTGTGAATGGTTGTCTGTCTCTCTGTGTTGGCCCTGCAACAGACTGGCGTCCTGTTCAGAGTGTACCCTGCCTAACGCCTGATAATTGCTGGGATAGGCTCCAGCTGCCCCGTGACCCTGAATTGGATGAGCGGTTAAGAAGATGGATGGATGGATGGATGGATGGAAAGAATATTATTATTTTCTGAGAAAGAAAGAGAAACCGATTGCTATCATTGATACTTGAATCTGTTTCTCTTTTGCTCTCTCCCTCTCTCTCTCCTTGAAATTGTTCATACTTCTTTACTTTTTTCAAAATGTGTTGTGTTAAAACCCCAAACTGACGTGTCTGCTCTGTCAGTGCAATGCCAGTTTGATTTAGGGCTGGACTTTGACTAGACTATTCTAACTCATAAGGTTTGAATTGGACCATTTTATGGTAACTCTGGCTATACATTTTTAATTCATCTTCCTGCCTTTGTGATCCTTTGGCCACTTTCAAATCTTTTGTAGACTTCAAGTTATTTTCTTTCAGAATTCTACTCTCTTTACCTGCATTTTCCCTTGTTGTGAACACAGAGTGCATTCAGCATCTCTTTTAAAATAATCACCAAATAATTATAATCCATATTTTAACATTAATATAATTATTGATTAAGTTCAAGTTTACATTATTAATTAGATAATCATGGTACCACTTCTGTCTTTAGAAGAATACCTTTATATTACCAGACACTTAAGTTTCTTCTGAAGAATATGTTCAAATGTTATACATATACACAAGCAATCCAGAAGAATTTCACACTTTCGTGGGATTTATTCACAAAATTATTTTCAGCCAAAATATTTAATCAATAAATCCAGTCTAAAAGCAAACACTAAACTACTAACCAATATTAGAAAATGGATAATATGTGAAAAAATAATCAACACAATTAACAGCAATCAGGATCAGGGACAAACAGACAGCTCTCCGTAGCCTACATGAAGGGTGGGGAGGTGTGTGTTCAAGGGGACATTGCCGATCCCTCACTCCAGGGGGCTCAAGTAAGAGACAGTCTCTAGAGCAAGGGTCATAAAACTTATCTTTGAGCCAAGATGGAGCACAGGACATGGCGTGTAAGGAGAAAATGGGCCATAAAACTTGCTGTGGCTATCTGGGGTGGTTGAAGCAAATAGGATTTTAGCCTTAGCTGACAATGAAAGTTGTATGGAGAACAAAGAGTTATAAAAACTAGCCGTAGCTAACAAAGGCTCCAATTACAGCTAAGAGCGTGGACTCTGGACTGACCACGACACTTCACAATTACACAATCAAATGTGGAAGATAGAGAGAAAACCCTAGAGGGAGAGATAGATAATCTGCTCAGGATAAAACAAAAACCAAAAACCAGTGTCAACACAGCAAATAATAAAACTGTTTACAACTCACGCATTCGGTGACACAGTGAGCAAGTTACAACGCTTTGAACAGGACATTTTAACCATATGAACGGGTTCTAACCCATTAAGACATATTTTGTCCTAATTTCTCAATCTGCCCAGACACACGTTCAAAATAAGTTGGTTTTGGTCCTACTTTCTGTGTTGAAGCCAGATCCAGATCCATGAAAGCGTGAGTAGAACGTAGAAAAGTAGGTATGGCTGGAATAGGCAGCTGCAGCTCTGTTTCACGTCTTCTTAAAACATGTCCTGTTCCGGATCAGTTCAAAATTGTCGCCCAAAGACGCCGCCTATTGGATAGACAGTAGCACTTTAAAGGCTTTTAGAACATGAGTTCTTCCTGCCCAGCAGGTCAGAATTCAGGCCAGGTCAAAAAGGGAAATTCACCAGTGAAATGAGATGTCCTCTCCACACACTTCTGCTGTTAACAAACTTTGGCACTCATTTTCGCTTCCTTTTTAGACTTCGGTTCTGAGGTTTTCTGTGATGTCATCATTGGTGGCTTTATATTTGGGGTATCAGAGTAAAAAGGGATAAGTGCAAAAGAACACCAAGGATGTCAAATTTTCATTTAGAAAAAAATAAAAAACAAAATTTTTTTTTGTCTTTTACAATCATGTACTTCTTTGTGTTGGTCTATCACATAAAATCCAAATAAAATGCATTGAAGTTCATGGCTTTGTTAGAAAAAATAAAACAAGTTCACATCTTAGATGAATTTTCATCATCTCAAACACCCATCTAATCAGTAATCATAAAATATCAATTGATATTGAACAGGTTAAGACGCTTCAAATAACAATGTTCAAGTACCACAGTTTAAAAAAAGTAAGACAAAAGTATTATTTGTAACAACTACGGGTGAAAGAATTATGTATAAAACATTTGTGTTTTACAGAACTATTCAGGAGTTCATTGATGAGGAGACAAAGGCTAACATCGAATCAAGTGCCAGAAGTTTATGTGACAAGGTTGCGGTGAAACATGGACTTCAACTGAGTGCATCCACATTATGCCTTGTCCGCAGAAGACTGCGATGGAGATACGAAAAGCCAGTTTTCTCTCCAATGATTACGGAAATAAACAAAAAAGCCAGACTACAACAAGCACTAAAGTGGCTGGTGTCAAGTGAAACATTTGATGATGTTTTGTTCACAGACAAAACAACTGTTGCCCTACAACATTATCCAAGATTTAGTTAGCATAGAAGGTATCACAGAGTTCATAGACCTACACCAAAACACCCATTGAAAATGCATGTGTGGGGGATGATTTCCCGCTGGGGGCCTGGTCCACTGCTCATCTTCGAGGGGAACATGGACAAGACATACTTCTAGAAAGAAATCATAGCAAAATGTGCTGCACCATATATAAATACAGTTTTTGGTTCGAACCACCGCTTTTTTCAGGACAATGACTTAAAACATACAGCGTCTGCATCGTTCATTGACTCAAAAGGGATCAACTGGGTTAAAACCCCACCAGAGTCCCCAGACTTGAACCCAATCGAGCTCGTCTGGCATCTAATGAAGGACTTCATTCGCAAAGAGGCTAAACCAGGCACGAAGCAAGAGCTTATTCAAGCTATTAAGACATTCTGGACAAGCAGACTGACCCAGGAAACCTGCAATGATTTAATCACAGGTCTCCACGAAGTCCTTCAACTTAATGTAAGCAATGGAGGTGGGCATACCGGAAAGTGAGCTGTTCCTGGGCTTCTCTTTGGAATGTAAAAGCTACATGGAAAAGTGACTGTTTAATAGTTGGTCTAAAATACCATTTTGTTATGTACCTTCAAGCTCGTATTTTACATTTCTATTATTCCTGTCAACAGATAAAAGTGTTTTTTTTTTATCTGAACAGAAATACAGCATAATTTGTTTTACTGCAATCCATCAAGTATGAGCGAAGCTCATCGTGTTTCCTGTTGTTGACTAATTTAAGCAGTAAGTGCTGATAAATAAACTTTGAATACTTTCCTCAATTTAGAGCCGTCGTTGTCCTTTGTTAAAAACAACTGATTAGCAATGTGAATAGTGCAACTTTATCAAACCTATTGTGTAGCATGCTGTGCTGAGTGCAGATGCATATCTAATGCCAGCTGTGGTGGGCAGTGCTGGCCCAGATCACTTTTGGTACTGGAGCCAGATGTCAGCCAAAATGCATGTAACTTATATGAAAAACACAACAGTGATACTGTCATACAAACATTTATTTTTAATCTAACATTGAAATATCACAAAACTTAACATCCTTGTATCCAAGTATAGCAATTTACAACAACACTGAAAAAAAATATTTATCTGAAAGAGCTTGAAAAAACCACGTCAACTGGTAACACACGATTGAATCAAGTTTGTTAAAAGGGAAATACAAGGTTTAATTGAAGTTAGATTTTCATTCAGATCTCTTTGAAATTTTAAGTTCATTGAAATGACGTAACTACTTTGGTCCAACTTAAAAATTTACAGAAAATCAACTTTATATGTTGAAAAAAACTTTCTTTGAAAGAACTTGAAGAAAACATGTCAACTGATAACAAACAATTGAATCAAATTTTTTCAAAGTAAAATATGAGGTTAAAGTTATAATTTCATTCTGATTACATTTAAATTTTAAGTTCATTTTATGTACTTTAACTTACTTAACTTACTTACTCCAACTTAAAAACGTACAGAGAATCAATTCAATATTTTCTACAATCTTTTTTTACAAACTATAACTATACAAATTTAACAATTCGAGATGTTCCTACTTAATATTTTGCTTTATTCTAACTTTTTAAAACTAAGTAAATCTATCAAATGTTTAAAAAATACAATACACAAAATGTAATAATTTTACACTTTAAAACAAGTTCTGTCAATTTAACAAAACAATGACAGCATAGTGGCTTATGTATAACTATATCAAAAAGCCAAACACATTACACTGTATTGTAAACATTTTGGGGAATACTATTGAGGGAAGATAAATTAAATAGCTCACAACATGTTATTTTCAGCTGGAGCTGAACAATTCTACCTCTCAGTACAAAATGACTGAACAATATCTATATCAGGAATCTACAATTCCAGTCCTTGAGGGTCAGTGTAGTTCAACTGGTTGTGTCCTTGGTTCAACACATCTGAATCAAATGGCTTAATAACCTTCTCAGTATGCAGTTCAGGACTCCAAAGCCCTGTTAATGACCTGATTATCTGATTCAGGTGTGTTGAAGCAGAGACTAAACTAAAGGTTGCATGATACTGGCCCTCGGATCTGCTATAGTTGGTTCTACTTCATTTCAACACTTTGGATCATATAAGGAAATCACTTTGCCCTTAGTTGGACATTTTCAATTTGTTTGCCACCAAATTTTTGCATCACGATCCTTAACTTAAAAATGAACACTGAATTTATGTAATTACTTTTTTTCAGTAAACCTGAACTTAGAGCTTTAAAATATGCCTTAAGCTATCCCTGTACATTTATTTTTAGGGATATTATTGCACAGTAGTACATTTAAGAAAATGATTGCACATTTGTTTGTTGCTTATTGTCTAAGGGCGCTTTCACATGGTACGGGAGTCCGTACTCGGGTACGGTATTTGGTCAAAATCCACTTATTTCGTACCATGTGAACACAGACTGTACCGTGCCAGAATACGGCCAGAGAGACCTGCCTTGGAGGTAGTATCCGAGTCCAGGTACGAGCGGCCACGTATCATGTGAACACAACCCGTACTCTGGCCGTACTCAAGACAATAGACGCGCTCCATGCGGAAATGACGACACCGCCGGCCGAAATTACAGAATCACCTCGCGACCATACAAATACCAAAACAACGCGATTCAAGCATCCCACAGCAACACAGCAGGTTACAAAACGGCGGGTTTACTACAACACTCACCCTGTAGATGGCTTCAGGTAGCAGCTGACCAGTAGACCAGTTTGTTTACATTCTAGGCTGTCGCTCGTTTTATGACGTCGGTACTTCTCACTCCCTTGTTTGTTGGAGAACTAAGACTTATTTGTATACCGCCACCTGCTGTTTATTTGTAGTAAAAGACTGAATCCCAATACGGGCAGAGATCCGTGCCATGTGAACAGAAAAAATTAGCATTTTCTCTGGCCGTTGTCTGGTACGGCCACACATGTGAAAACGGCCTTAATCAAATCAATTTGTTGCCCAGTCTACCTGAAACAGCACAGGGTTGTATCCCCCACAAGAACTGGTCAAGTGACCTGAAGGGCTTTAGCAAACGACTGCTTTTGTTCTGCAAATAGGGACATTACTGGCACACCACAGGAGGGGCGCACTGTTTTTATGTGACCCGCACATTTGCATCAGTGTGTTTCATTGCGATGAGGAGATGGGGGTTGGACAATGATGAAAGCTGGAAAAGACAGAAGAACACACCATTTACTTTAGGTAATATTTAAACACATGTTGGTGGTGAAAGTTCTTATTTTTGTTCTGAATATTTAAACATACCCTAACCTTTTTTGCCTGATTTGGGCTGTTTTATAAATCAACCGCTGGGTCAATATAGCACCAGTCCATGGGTAGTTAATTTGACTCAGCGAGATGGGTTGTTTTTTTTACCCAACAAAATAGGTTAGATATTTAATTTAAATGACAGGTAAAAATGAAATCAGTGTTGGACACATTTTAACAAGCTCACAATGACAAAATCTGCCGCAGCTAGATCTTGAACCACCATCTGCATTTGGATTGAGCAAAATAGTAGACCAGTTTCAGAATTCAAACATTACCAAAAGCCCGCAAATATGGACTATTCGTTAATTCATTTTGTAAATGGCTAAAAAACAAACAGATGTACTGCATCCTTGTTTATGTTTCAGTGATTTATTTATTTATATAGTGCTATTTCAACACAAGGCTGATAACAACAACATAAAGATACTAATTCAATATGTTATGCTAGAGAGACGAGACAAACTGTGTTGTATAGACAACACAGTTTGCTTAAGATAAATAAAACCCAAAAAAAACTGTTATCACACTTCAGCTTTATGCAGCTTAAAACAAATGCGAGGTGAAGCCAGTCACTGAGTTGACTTCTTTCCAAGTGAAGGTATCATGAGCTCTGAGACAGATATGTCTGTTGAATAAGCTAAATCATTTTCCTGAATCATCTGTTGTTATTTCAGCAACATGGTGCTCAGCAGCCCAGCTCATGTGGAGGAGAAAGGAAAAAGAACGACAGTGGACTTGTTAAAGTTGCTGTGATTTTGAATATGGAAAAATGTGCATCGATTTCTCTTATAAATAGCGGTATTCTATTTATACAGCAGTGCCTGACAAAGTGGAATAAAAAGAAAACATGATGTAATGTAACAGTAAATACACTTTTTATTTAACTATTTTGGGTCCAGTGGAATAACAAGATGTGTTTCCAGTTTGCAAAACTAGGCAAGGCAATTTTATTTGCTTAGCACGCTTTCAACAACTGGAAAATTCAAGGTACTCCACATGATTCGGTGGTAAAGAAACAAACAAAACATATGATGAAAGCATAAAAAGCACAACGTACATCATTAGAGAAAGACAGCCAATTAGCATGAAACAGAACTAAACGTATGACACATTCAAATATCTGACATTAATCGCTTACTCAAAAGCAGCTCTAAATTCTTTAGTCTTTAGTTCTGGTGTAACTCAGTGCTTCTGCAGCTTTGCAGTTTTCAGAAAGTTTTTTTTTCATGTAAGGGGAACATAGAGACTGAAAGCTACTTCTCCATTTCTAGGGGTGATTAGTGGACTAGAGTTTGAAGACCTGAGTGGTCTGTATAAAGACAGCATGTCTTCAACATATTTTACTGCCAAGTATTTTGAAGTCTATACTCTGAGCTACAGGGCAACAGTGTAAGGACTTTAGAACTCGGGTGATGTACTTTACTTTCGAGTGAGGATCAGCAGCTTTCTGGATTGGCTGCAGCTGTCTGATTGACTTTTTAGGTAGACCTGTGAGGACACTGTTGCAGTAATCAGTCAGACTAAAGATAAACACGTGGATGAGTTTTTCAACGTCCCGTTGCAACATTAGTCCTTTAATCCTAGAAATGTTCTTCAAGTTATAGAAGGCTGACCTTGTTATTGCTTTTATGTGACCCTGAAGGTTCAGTTCCTTTATTACAACGACATATTGGGCCTAATTAATCATTTCTAGTTATATTAATTGAAACTGTTTACTGACTCTTGAGGTCCAAAGATAATTACTTCAGTTTTGTTTCTATTCAGTTGGAGAAAATTATGGGAGATCCAGCTTTTGATTTGCTCAATCTATTAATTTAGGTTTGGATGGGTTCAAAGTCACCTGGTGGCATTGTAATGTAAAGCTGAATGTAATCTGCATAGTTACGGTAACTAATCTTATTGTTTGTTATAATCCGGGGTAGCAGGAGCATGTAGATATCAAATAGAAGATGCCCTAGGATTGGGATTTCTGTCTGATAAAAAATTGCCTACTGATACAAAGAATTTCCTGTTCTTAAGGTGAGACTCAAACCAGAAAAGTACTGTATTAGCGAGACTAACCCGGGCTTTCCACCGGACACGTAAACAGCACGTTACAGGGGCACGTTTCGCTCATGTATTCTGCTGATCGGCCATTTCCACTGGGGCGTATAAGACACGTAGCAGCAGGGAGGGAGCTGTCATTGAGACTACAAAATAAAAGAAAAACAGTATTTATTTTGGTAAGTTCATTACAGTTTAATTATTAAAACTTAAAGGCCCATTGTTTAGCTTGCATAGCTGAATATAGAATGAGGCAATTTTTTTTTACATTAATAAGTACCATACTCACCATCTTGCCCCAAAACAGCAGATACATCATTCCGTGCTTTATCCTTCTTGATGTTGTCTTTATAAAAAGTGTGACTGGGGTCAAACAGGATTGAGAGCTTCTCCCCTTCAATGATCAAATATTCGTTGTTCATGATGAAACATTAATGAGAACCTACCGCAAGGTACTGACTTCTCAAAGAGCCGCACAGATAGTGACTGTTTTTTACGTAAAGCAACCACAAAGCAGCGTGTTTCTTATATTTAGAAAATGTACGTATACTGATCCATCTGATTTCCTGTCTTCCCCTATCCAAACAGTCAAAGTTTATGAGTTTCAGAGGTGTACTGCGTAGAAAATAGGACCTCCACGTATATTTAGAAATTACGTGCTGCTCCTGTAACGTGCTGCTTAGTCGTCCGGGGGAAAGGAGGGGTAACCCAGATATCCAGTTGTTTTCAACAGTATATCATGATCAACAGTGTCAAATGCTGCACTGAAGTTCAAAAGTACCAGCACTGTTGTTTTACCAGTCCGTATTTATACTCAACAAGTTACGTTCAATCTGTTACATTTACTTGTGTAACATTTTGGAGAAAAAAAAATTACTTATAGGAGTACTTTTACTGCACCATGCTTTCACTTGAGAAACATTATCACAAAGTATCATTACTCTTACTTTCTGGATTCTCGATCCACTGTGAGTTACTAAATGAAGAACAGACATGTTTTAATTGAACATACACCAGATGTAGACCCACATCTAAAGTTTACGGTTTTTGTATACTCTGCTATTAGTGTAGAATAATGTAGTAGAGGTTTGAAGAGTTCAGTATTGTGATTTTTGAGCTGTGTATTTTAGTGGAGTACTTGTCCAACATGGTTAAGTCACGCCCTTTTACTTCCAGGCTATGGGTCCCCTACTGCCCATAAAAATTAATGAGAGTCAATGGAGTTAAAAGTTATTTTCTGATCCTGTTTGAAATGTGCTGTGGATTGAACATATGTTGTCCGTGAATTTTAAGACTGATTCTGATGCAGAGAAAACGCTTATTTTTGACCGCCGGCAACAGCTACTTTAGGTTTTGTGTAAAAGCGTTTAGCGGA
The DNA here is from genome assembly GCA_028564705.1 of Apricaphanius iberus. NCBI lineage: Eukaryota > Metazoa > Chordata > Actinopteri > Cyprinodontiformes > Aphaniidae > Apricaphanius > Apricaphanius iberus. The sequence goes on from JAPXFQ010001470.1 coordinate 574,682, forward strand.
CTACAACTGCAGAAGAAGAAGGAGAGCGAGGGTCGTAGCCTCCAGGACGAAGACAGGAGCATTAAACACGGAGAAAACCTCTATAAATCTGACCATGTGGAAAGTAGCAGCTATGTCGGGGGTAAAGCAGTCGATGGAGTGAGAGCCATTAAATCGCCTTGACATTTGAAATACACCAGTGCTGCTTCCTGTCTAACAGCAGTTGTAATAAAGTTTTCTTCTTTCTACAGCTTTCTCTCAAAACTGACATTTGTTCTTTCTTTTACCATGCAGGTATTCATCTCACCAGAAACTTCTGTTTCCTGTAAGGAGGCTTCACCTCCCACTCAGATAAAAACAGAGACACTCTTCTGACTATTTAGGACGGTGGGAAAGATCAAGTGGGCAGGCTCCTGAAGCGATACGTCTCTACAGGTCCTCTTTCAGACCAAACTGCTCCAATGGACCTATAACTTCTTTATAACCCACTTAATAAGCACCGGCATTTACTTGGACAATTGTAACTTTGAGATGAGGCTTAGACTGCAACATTCACTCTGAAATATTACCACAGAGGACAGCACTTATTTATTTATTGGACCTATTCAAGGTCAAGATTCAAAGTCTCTTAAGAAAAACAGAATGCTTTTGCCTAAAGCAGGGGTGAATAAAATGAACTAGTAATTGTGCAAAACTTCATTGGCTGTTGGATCCATTTGATTTGAGTCAGGTGTGTTGAAGCAGGGTTGCCTGGAAAACTGAGAGGAATGCAGCCCTCGAGGACCAGGGTTCCCCGTCCCTGGCCTAAAGGAATGTCTCCTTGCTGTTTGTCCTAAGCCATGTGGAGGACACAGCAAACATGTAGAAGAAGCTGCTCTGGTTAGATCAGATCAAAACTGAGTTGTTTTTATCTGATTGCAAAATGCTACCTGTGCCTAAAAACTCAAAAACTCACATCACATTAAAATATAGGCAGAATCATGCTGTGGGGAAGCTTTTCCTCAGCGTGGTATAGGTTCATCTTTTTGTGAGCCAACAGGTTTTAACATAGACCCAGAGTAAAAATTAAAATGGTAAGGTTTATGCAACGTATGGGACATGTCCCCTGCACTTTCCATGCTGGTGCCCTCTTTAACCCCCACTTTTTTTAGCTTTACTATGCGGTAACATATGTGTCCAAGCAATTTTGTTAAATGCACCTTAATTGCACAAATCCAAACATAGGGTTGGTAGATCACAGACAGATGCTGCAGAGCTGAGCAAAGATAGGAAAAGTGGCTGTAGACATACCCCAATACAGTACCAGCAGTAACTGTAGCAAAATATTAACTAAATGTAGCTAGATGTAAATGCCTGCAACAATCTGTTAGGATTGTTTGTGTAAATTTTGAAAACCTGGAATCCATTATCTTCCACTTAGCACTTATGTGTCTTCCATCTTGGTAAAATAAAAAGAAGTTTGTGATTGGAACATAAAGTGTGAAAAGGTTTGAGCCGTATAACAATATTTCTAAGGCACTGTACAGCTTTATTCTTTAGAACCTTTTCAAAATCAGTGTAGAACACTAATCCAGCTTCCCAAGTCATTGAAGTTATTTTTAGAGGCAGTTTTAACACCTATGGCTTTCTTAACAAAACCTTGATCATTGTATGTTCCTGTGAAAAATCATTTCACATGAACAGGGTCAAATCTTCAGGTATCCAGAATGTGTTATGATATACCAAAAACATTGCAAATGCGTGCACAGATCTTCATGGTTTTATATAGAAAGAAGCACTGCTTGTACAGTGCATCCGGAAAGTATTCACAGCACTTCACTTTTTCCACTTTCTTTTATGTTACATCCTCATTCCAAAATTTGATTTTCATTTTTCCATAAAATTCTAAACACAACACCTCATAATGATAAGGTGAAAAAACTGTCTTTGAAATTGTTGCAAATTTATTAAAAATAAAAAACCTGAGAAATCACATGTACATAAGTGTTCACAGCCTTTGACGTGAAGCTCAGAATTGAGCTGAGGTGCATTCTGTTTCCACTGATCATCCTTGAGGTGGTAAATTAAGTTGATTGGACATGATTTGGAAAGGCACACACCTGTCTATATAAGGCCCCTGGGTTGACAGTGCATGTCAAAGCACAAACCCGAGCATGAAGACAAAGGAATTGAGTGTAGACCTCCGAAACAGGATTGATAGGAGGCTGCAATTACTTTTGATTTACTTTTTTCTTTCTTGTAGTCGGGTGAAGCAAATGATGAAAGGTGGGAACACGTTCCACCTTGTTGCTTCATTTCTTCTGCTGTGTTCTGGCAAAAAGGAGCAAAAATACAATGCCTTCAAATAGATGCTGCTCCTTTCATTCGTCCTTTAATTTTTTTTCAAAGGAAGCTGTTTCGTAACAAAAGACAGAAAATGGGAAAAAGAAAGGCCCTCTTTTTTTTTCTTATTAAGAAAGCGTTTTAGGGGACACTTGGCATCCAGAAACAAATGGCAATTCATGATTAATGACTTTCAGTGAAACTATTCTGGCTTCAAAACAAGCATGTTTGCCTTGACATCAAGGCTAAACATAGTGTACAAAGAGGCAAATGAATCTCCTTGGTGTACCTCATGATGGCACTTCTAAGGTTTGAATAATCCTTGGGCCCTTTGACGAGAAATCTTCGACTCCCAAAGAACTTTGCACATTAATTCACGAGGCTGGGCTTTCAGAAATCCTTTCAGAGAGCAAATTAGGTAGACTTGATTAAAGCCTGTGTCAAAGCTAAGGTCACATGTATCTACACGCCTTTTCATAATTTCAGAAGCAAAATGGAATAGATGCATGACCTAAAACAGAATGAGAAACAAGCAGCATTGGGTTTTAAGTAAGACATAGACTAGATATAGGAACTAATGTATTGAAAATGATAAAGGAATACATTTTCAATTATTCACATTTCTACATTTGAAATGCTGGTACTGGAGCTTCTTACTGTACATAAAATATATAGAAAATCTGTTTATCTTTGCAATCACATTTTATGATGTCAACATTGGAAACATGAATGTATTTTGTAACAATTTTATGTGTAAAATATGTAATGTATAAAGTACTGTAGGTTTGTAAAGTGGAATGAAAATAACATAATTTCATTATTTTGGCATGTCTAATACAGTGTGTCATGCATTGTATTCACCACTTCCTGAGTCAACATTTTTAAAACCCTTTTTTGCTATAATTTTAACAGCAAGTCTTTTGGCAAATATCTAACCAATAGGGGTGGAGCCAAACCTAAATATGATATTCAGAAAGGCACAATTAATGAAAAAGCTCATAAATAATTTATTAATTATTTGTGTTCAGGAGCAAGGAACATTTCTAGTGTGACACCACCAGGAAATGAGTCAGTGGAGAGAAATGTACTCCTCTTGTTCTTACACTGCATGACTATGAGGGTCAAGGCAGACACTTAACTGCCGTGCACCGACGTCTCTATGATGGTGCGCGGACAATAACCACAAAAATACACAAAATACCTCAAAGGATAAGGAGCACGGCTACATTTGGAACACAAAATTATAATGTTTTTGGGGTTATTATGTTATGGTCTTGTGGTGACAGTGGCTTTTATTTTGGTCTCTTTTCAATGACTTTCCCAATACATGTTCATTGAAAGATCAACCAATATTGCATATCCATAACTATTAATATGAATAATAGCATAAATTAGAACTGTAATGTGAAATGATAATAACAAATACAAGTACCGGGTGATTTGCACACCCCTACCTACTAATATTAAATATGTGAGGGCCATGAGAGGGATAATACGCTGGCTTGTTCTTCTCCATTCAAAGTTGGCCCTTTATGAAATTTATTAAGACAGCAGCATATCGCATCTGTTTTGTCATTGAGTTTTGTCTGATCAGCACCAATAAGGTGCCCATAGCGACAGAGAAAATAACAAGAGATTGTTATGAAAGAATCAAGGATTGTTGTGAGGTAATTGTTTGCTTAGTTTATCATACACTGCTTCACCAACAACTCTTTCAAAATGTCCGACAATGTCTGCTGATATCTTTTACTACTGATTTATTACCGATCGGGATGAGTTAACCAAAGCTCCAGCGATGCTATCGGGCCATTTCCGTGCCAATAACCCCAAGGTGTTTGGTTCCTGAAATGGCCCATCATGAAGGTTCAATTAAATCATCAAGAAGTTACGAAAATGGAACCAGGCCAGTTGTGAATGAAATTCTGCTCTGTGAAGTAGACATACAGCAGATAATGTAGATGTACTGTAGATTAGGTCCATCTGTGAAGAGCATTGTTTACAGACGTGGACAAAATTGTTGGTACCCTTCATTAAATAAAAGAAAAACTCATAATGGTCACAGAAATAACTTTAATCTGACAAAAGTAATAATAAATAAAAATTATATAAATGTTGAACAATGAAAGTCAGACATTGCTTTTCATCCATGCTTCAACAGAATTATTTAAAAAATAAATGCATGAAACAGGCCTGGACAAAAATGATGGTACCCCTAGAAAAGAATGAAAATAATGTGACCAAAGGGACATGTTAATCCAAGGTATGTCCACTAATCAGCATCCTAGGTGTCTACAATCCTGTAATCACTCAGTGGGCCTATATATAGGACTCCAGGTAGTCACTGTGTTGTTTGGTGACGTGGTGTGTACCACACTCAATATAAACCAGAGGAAGCAAAGGAAAGAGTTGTCTCAGGAGATGAGAAAGAAAATCATAGACAAGCATGTTAACTGTAAAGGCTATAAGACCATCTCCAAGCAGCTAGATGTTTCTGTGACTACAGCTGCACATGTCATTCAGTAATGTACGATCCATGGGACTGTAGCCAACCTCCCTGGACGTGGCTGCAGGAGGAAAATTGATGACAGATCAAAGAGACGGATAATCCAAATGGTAACAAAAGAGCCTAGAAAGACTTCAAAATAGATCCAAGCTGAACTTTATGCTCAAGTGTCAGATCGGAACATCCTTCGCTGTTTGAGCCAGAGGACAAATCATTAAAAAACACAGACTGGAGTATGCCAAACTACATGCTGACGAGCCACAAAGCTTCTGGGAGAATGTCTTGTGGACAGATGAGACAAAAATTTAACTTTTTGCCAAGGCACATCAGCTCTATGTTCACAGACGGAAAAATGAAGCATATCTAGAAAAGAACACGGTCCCTACTGTAAACATGGGGGAGGCTGGGTTATGTTCTGGGGCTGATTTGCTGCGTCTGACACAGGGTGTCTTGAATCTGTGCAGGGCACAATGAAATTACAAGACTATCAGGGGATTCTAGAGAGAGAAAAATGCTGGCCAGTGTCAGAAAGCATGGTCTCAGTCGCAGGTCACGGGTCTTACAACAGGAAAATGACCCAAAACACACAGCTAAAAACACCCAAGAAGGGCTAAGAGGAAAACACTGGCCTTCTATGAGCCCTGATCTCAATCCTATTGAGCATCTTTGGAAGGAGCTGAAACGTGCTGTCTGGAAAAGGCGCCCTTCAAACCGGAAACAACTAGAACAGTTTGCTCATGAGGAGTGGGCCAAAATACCTGCTGAGAGGTGCAGAAGTCTCATTGACAGTTACAGGAATCATTTGATTGCAGTGATTGCCTCAAAAGGTTGTGCAACCAAATATTAAGTTGTGGGTACCATCATTTTTGTCCAGGCCTGTTTCATGCATTTATTTTTTAAATAATTCCGTTGAAGCATGGATGAAAAGCAATGTCTGACTTTCATTGGTCAACATTTATATAATTTTTATTTATTATTACTTTTGTCAGATTAAAGTTATTTCTGTGACCATTATGAGTTTTTCTTTGATTTAATGAAGGGTACCAACAATTTTGTCCACGTCTGTATAGTATTTAACATAATCTAAATTGCATTTAAATCCAGACTTTGACTTGGCCAGTGTTATACATGAATATGGTTTGAGCTAAACCAATCCTGTAGTGTTCTGGGGGTACTGTATTGATTGGAAGCATTGGATTTACAGGGTGACTTGCAGTGTTAGTTTTCAACCACACAATGCTTTCCCACAGACCAGAAAGCTAAATTTTTGTCTTATCTATCTCGTGTATCTTCTTCTGAACTTTTGCTGTAACCCCTACATGGCTTGTGCAAAGTTGCAAATTAGACTTTTTGCCAACATTACTTTAACACTAGAAGACCCAGGATTTTTTGCTATACCTGTAAAACCCAGAGGTCAGCCGATCGGCTGTAAGGCCACCTGTGAACCCTCCTTTTGTTATGTGAACGAGGCAATCACTGGGGCACCACAGGACGTGACGTGAGCCACTTCACTCAAAACACCTTGACATAAAATGGGGGAGGAGGAGAATCAGATTACAGCAAGATTGCTCTGTCAGAGCTGCTAACTGACTGGGCAGAACACATGAACTGAATCAAAATGTAATATATGTAATATATGTAGAAGGATGTAGAAGTTATCAGGACCCTACAACACTGGGCTTCCAACATCCCCACCAGACAAATAGGAAAAGTAAAAGAATAGAACCCCATCAAAAAAAGCACTCAAAATCTGTGGTAGCCCCACCAGTCATTTACAGAATTGCTCATCAAGTTGATATCTGTACAAGATAATGATTTATTTTATGTAACATTTTTTTCTAACTGAGATACACCAGAAATGTATTTGATATGTTTTATTTTAGAATTTGTATATTGTTTTTGTCTGTTTTGCTCTGTCCCTCTATTTTCTTTTTCCCTGTCTCTCCCTGTCTCAACTTATAGAAAACCAGACTGACTTTTGCTTTTTGCCCACACTGTAATGTGATGTTATGTCAAAGATATGATATTATATGTCTGATTTCAAAATACCAGTTATGGATTTGAGCTGTGCCAGGTTCTGCTCAACTCCTCAGGTCGCCTTTATGCTGCAATTTCTGGTGTATGGGGATCGTTTGTCACCAACTGCATCACATCCTACAACCCTGGTCGACACATCACCATTGATGAACAGCTTTTCCCGTCAAAGACTCGCTGCTTTTCACTGCAATACATTGCAACGAAACCTGACAAGTTTGGGATCAAGTTTTGGGTGGCTGGTGACTTGAAATCCAAATACATCTGCAATGTCCCATATCTTGGCAAGGACCCAAGTCGTCCCAGTGGGGAGAGGCTATCTGAGAATGTAGTTATGAGGCTGATGGAACCATTCCTGGACAATGGCAGAAATGTTACCATGGACAATTTCTTTACATCGCTGTCACTTGCACAAAGACTGCTTAGCCGGAAAACCACCATCCTTGGCACAGTCAACAGGATTCGGCAAGAAATTCCACAATCAACAAGACAGGGACCACAATGAATTCCCCACTCAGGTATTTTCAACCACGGGTGCCACGCTGACGGTGTATGCGCCCAAACGGAAGAAGACAGTCTACATTCTCAGCAGCATGCACAGTGTGGTTCAGACTGAAAATACCACCAAAAGGAAGCCAAACACTGTCACCCTTTACAACACCATAAAGTGTGGCGTTGATGTGATGGACCAGATGGTGCGGGAGTACACTGTCCGCACATGAACACGGCGCTGGCCAGTCGCGGTGTTCTATAACATGATTTATATGGCAGCACTGAATGCATATGTGCTCTATCAAGCATGCACCGGGAGGCAGGAGAGACGGGTGGACTTCCTGGTGGAGCTTGCAAAAGAGTTGGCTCACTCTCATGTGGGTGCAAAGCAGGCACAAAATGGAACAATTGCTTCGGCAACAACCTTCAACACCTAGCCCTGGGAAAAGACCAATATGTCAGGTTAAAATTCCGTGTACAAGCAATCATGCCACTGTGCGATGTATTGACCGCTACAAATACACATGTGGCAAACGCAGAAAGGAGATGGCATAGCAGTGCCAGGATTGTGAGTGATTATTGACATGTACTCACCTCACTTACTGTTACTTACTGTTTAGTTTTCTCTGTGTGCTTGAAAACTCAAATTTCCCTGAGGGAGTCCCCCCAAAGGGATCAATAAAGTTTTAAGTATAAGTTCTAAGTCTCACTCACATCCACTCTCTAACACTGTATCCTGATTATACATTTTTTTTATTATTATTTGTAAATATCATGAAGGCCCAGTTGGGATAACCACAGATTTTGAGTGATTTTGTTGATGTGGTTCTGTTCTTTTCCTTTTCCTATGTGTCTGGTGGGGATGTTGGAAGCCCAGTGATGTAGGGTCCTGATAACTACATCCTTTTATATATATTACATATATTGCATTTTGATTCAGTTCATGTGTTCTGCCCAGTCAGTTAGCAGCTCTGACAGAGCAATCCTGCTGTAATCTGATTCTCCTCCTCCCCCATTTTATGTCAAGGTGTTTTGAGTGAAGTGGCTCATGTCACGTCCTGTGGTGCCCCAGTGATTGCCTCGTTCACATAACAAAAGGAGGGTTCACAGGTGGCCTTCCAGCCGATCGGCTGACCTGTGGGTTTTATAGGTAGAAAAGCCAAATGGCTGCTCTCTGGGAGTTCTAGTGTTAAAGTGACTTCTGAAATCAATTGGTGAACTGCACACATCTTCCCATCAGGTCTGACCATAATTTTTATCCCTGCTGAAAAATAAAGATCCCCGCAGCATAATGGTACCACTGCCCATGCTGGCTTTGCTTTGCAGGGCATAACATATTGCTCTTTAAAAGCTTTTGGGCTGCTTCATATTTCAGACAGTCACTAGCTTTAAGAACCACAACGCAGGATAGTCTTAACTTGGCTTCTTTATTAGCCAACCCACACACACAACCAGCACTCCCTGCGCTCTTACACAGAACTTCAGGTCCTCCCTCTATTTGTTCCCCTCAACACAACACATAAGAACCAAAATACAACTACAGCGAGGGGATATTAAAATAAAATATTGAGGGAATATAACGAATAAATCTTATAAATTTTTCCTGTTTTATTATTCACAAAATAATTCCTAACTTCATAAATCAAATTTCTCATCATACTGAAGTGAAAGTAGTATTCATCCAAATTAAAGATTACAAAATCTAGAAGAATTATTTCTATGTTGCTCCCTGCCTTCGATGCGATCATCTGTGTTGTGCCTTTTTAGTAGCACAAATTGCCTTGATAAAAACAGCAGAACAGGAAAGTTGGATACAATCCCATCGACTCGCTCCCTTTCAAGGAAATAAAAGACGTCTTTGGATTGCAGGCTGTCAGAAGAAGCGATTGAAGCGGTGATTAAACAGTCTGCAGCAAAAACTTCATAACAGGTGAGCTACGGCAGGTAACAAGCAAGCTAACACTGCGACTGCAAGCAATTGCAATAGGGGTGGGTGTTAGACTGGAGCTGTGTAGCTGGTGTAGGTTGTGCATGTATCCGCTTTGTTGATGGACAAAAATTCCCTCTCTGGTTTCTGGTTGTTGGTGGTTTTTACTGCCTGTATTGCATTATCCCAACATGTCAGTCAAGTCATCTGTGTTGTTGTGGTCCACCTAGTGTCATGTCAGCAAAGATTGAGAGAAATGCAAATATTCAAAATTATCAACAGGATCATAGTACTTAAAATGACAGTGTGTAGTTTTTGCAGTACATATTAGAAAATAGCCATTAAAATATTATGTAATAATAATTACGTAAAGCACATCAATGGCAAAATATTGGCGATATTGTCAAATATGACTTTAAAAATCCATTTTAAAATACATAGGCGCGGGTCCTCTTTTCAGAGGGGAGCCATATTAGATGACGTCTTTACCTCTACAAGAGCCCGGACAGACAAAGCGCACGGATCAAGCCCGCTATTAAAACATCGATTTCCCCTCAAAATGCAAAAAAGTTTCGCCATAAGTACAATTTTACCTCTTCGCTAGTTCCAAGCGATGAAAGAGAGACTGATGTGCTCGTCATGTTGCTGCAAACAGATAATTCTCAGGGAATTGAGCGTTTGAAAACAGCACTAGTTGGACCTCTGTTGTTGAGCTTCTTACTCGAAGACACAGAGGCAGCATGCTTGTGATAATTTAGTAAAACTAAATAAAAACTAAAAATAATGAACATTTTAAAACAATTATAACCTTGTTTACAGTTAAATGATACCATGAACTGATACTTAAAATGTGCAAACGCTGCAATGATTTCACAGAAAATGTTATTTTTCACTTGAAATGTTAGTTTTGTGGTCAATGTTATTAATACTTTTTTTTATCTACTTCCCCATCATTGTTACAAGCACAGAAGAAAATTAAACATACCTTCCATTTCATTGCATTTTTTTTATGAGTGGTAGAAGTATTATTGCTGGTAAGTATTGGTATCGTATCGGTTTGAAAAACATGGTATTGTTGCATCCCTAGTTTGGATAGTTTTTTTTTTGATAAATGGAATTATAATTTCAAAACCACAATATACCTTAAAACCATTTCAAAACACTTTGAGGCATTAATTCCATTTGTATCTCTGTGTTGTAAATGTTGTTAAGTCTCAGCTTTACCTGCTGTTCCGTTTAACTTCTCATCCCACTTTTGGTGACAGTTAATATTCTGGCTTCATACTAAGGCATGTCACACTGTGTAATGTGAAGCTGCACAACTTGCACTTGGGTGACACGATAATTATCTACCGCGGCGACCAACAATGTTGTGAGGTCGTCACTCCCACAGTGTGGTAATTTTCCTGCCCCCTTGAAGAAAATGAAACTCATCAAATTGTGGGTGAGAGATAGAGGGAGGAACACTGAGAAAAGGGAAGATGAAGACTAGTATTTGATTTAGGCCGCCCCATGGCAACTAAATTCTCACTCTACTGAAATGGTTGTGGATATTTCTTATAAAAAGTATTATACATTATTGAGTCTGGGCGGAGATAACGGCTGTGATTTCCCAATACAATTAGAGTATATCAATGAAAATCTTTTATCCTCACATGCCAGATAAAATAAAGGTGGCTTTTTGTTTTGGGAGACTGAACCAGGTCAGGCAGATGCTTCCTTCTTTCTTTCCCTAGACTTCAAACACATGATACTGTCAGCTCAAAACTGGTCTAATACTCATTTATCTAAAGAAACGGGCCCATGTCTAGCAGTCCTTTGTAAAAGTATTCATACCCTGTTAACCTTTTCATATTTTGCCATATAGAACATCGAAACTAGCATTCCAAGTTTAAACTGACATTTCTGCCCATCCTTCTTTGTAAAATAGCTAAAAAAGATTGGAAGAGAGTAATGATTTTCAAGTCTTATATCATATATATATATATATATATATATATATATATATATATATATATATATATATATATATATATATATAATATAAAAACAAAGTTTGGAATTACTTCCTAATCGTATCTTTTGGTCAATGAAAAAAATGTCCTCGTAGATTTGGTCAACAACTCCTCCTGAATGACTAAAACTATGCCAAAAATTATTGATATTTTTACCAACTACCCAAAACATCTGACCAGTATTGGAGGGAGATTAATACAGATACAGTAAGATTGGATTTTAGCTGTGGAGAAAGGGAGGACAAGTTGGGATAACAAGCCAATGAGTCTTAAACTTCTTCAGTGGGAAGAAGGCCATGTAGTTACATATTCAGCATGAATATAGTGGTGTTTCATTTGTGTATATATACAGTATATTTATTCATTTGTAAAAGAAGCTAACAATGGTGCATGCACTATATCTAATCTGATTACTGGACTTCTTGAGACAATAAAGGCTCAGTTTAAATGATAGATTACTACAAAAACAGCACTGCTTTTGCAGTTTGTATACTGCATGCAATGGTGTTAAAATGTTTTAAATGTTTTTGCTTGTTTGTCACAGTTAAATGTAAATGTAAGTTTAAATTTGAACATTAGTCTATAATACAATTAAACACAAAATGCAGTTTTTAAATAAATGTTTCAATTAACCAAATAATTGCTCCAAAACCGAATAACTGGTTAGACAGCATTCAAGTGTTTGCAATAACTTGCAACAAATCTTTTTCCAGTGCTCTGGAGGAATTTTTCCAATCCTTTTTGCAAAATTGTTGTATTATTTTTTTTTTTACAGGAGGATGAATTTCCTACTTAAGGTAATGCCACAACATATCACTACGATTCAGTTCGGGACTAGGTCACACCAAAGTCTTCATTTTGTTTTTCTTCAGCCAATCAGAAGTAGACTTGCTGGTGTGTGCCTGGATCATAGTCCTGCTGCAAAACCCAAGTTTGTTTCTGCTTGAGTTCATTTACGAAGGCAAAAAAATACAGGAAACTCTAAACTGCAATCCTCTTCAACTTTATCCATCCCTCCGTTATCTATACCGTCTTCCTATGCAGGGTTGCAGGGAAATTGCCTATGTTCAGCAATCATTGCGCAAAAGGCGGGGTACACCCTCGCCAGCCCATCACAGGGCACTACGACTTTATACTAACTTAAATTTTGCTGTCTAAATTAATCAAGATGCAGTTTAGTACTACAGATGACTTAATTTCGACTACACTCAGATTTTATTCACAGAGCTAGGACTAAAACGCAACAAAAATTTGTGGTGGAAATTATCACTGCTTTCTCTAAATCAGAGGTGTGTAGCTCTGCTTGTATATTACATCTGACATGTTATCAAGCACTACTTCTCTATCAAATCTGGATTTGATAGAGAAGTAGCAAGAAGAAGGAAATTGTTAAAAGAAAGCCATTAGAAGACATTTTTAGGAGGACATGGCTCAGTACTATGGACAGCCCATCACCCTGCATCATGCTATGGGATGTACTAGCTGTTCAGAGTTAAATTGAAGATCAATGGATCTAAAGCACAGTAATGGAAGAGAACTTTCAAAGGGGTCTAAATATGTTTGCATTGTATGGGTGAGCAGCTAAATCTGGGAAGACAGCAATAAAAAAGAGAACAAAGAAACAATCTTGTGTGTTCAGCCTTTCACAGAAATAAAAAAATGTGAAGAGAAACCAAAGAGCACATTGGAGACGCTTAGATTAATGGGCCTAATTCAGCGTGACATGAATTTGAAATTAATTATGAGCCCAATTAGATTATTGACAGATACCACATAATCAATACAGCAGGTGAGGAAAATTACTTTTCTCAGTAATGGCCATTTATTTATCTGAAACGAAACAGCGGGCAGCAGCTCTATAATTCCACATCTGGGTCAATGCAATGGAACGACAGTAAAACATCAATTTACCCCCTCAGCTAAAATAAACTCTGAGCTCTGCTATGGTAGATAATGGGATAGATTTCAGAAATCCTTTTTTATTTAATTGAGAGGCTAGTGGAGAAAAAGTTGTGGAAAGATGTACTATTCCGAGAACATATAGAAAACGAAACCCCTGAAAGCATAATTATATTGTGTTGACAGAAACTACATGAATTGAGCTGTCGTGTTCATACCATCTGAGGGTCACTGTAAATAATCTAAATGCATAATTTCTTGCAACTATGATGTGACAGCTAATCTACAGGTAATACATGAATACAATACATCTTCAAAATAAAAGGGATACCCCCAGTCTTATGATTTAAAGTTACGAGAGGCAGACATTAATGGTGGAGATGGAGCAGCTTGAAAAGCTGGAATGTTAACTCAAAATAAACACAAACAAAATCACTCTTTAAAACTGGTAGATGTTACTTTTTGGGCTGCATTTTAGTTTTCACAAACTTTAACAGCAACAGTATCATTTTAAATGACAGAGCAACACAAATAGAGCGTGCCTGGGAAGAGGAAGAAATAGGATCGATGGATTTCAAACTTCTTTACCAATGAAAATATAAAGTTTGCTGCGATTTAATATTTAGTCTATCAGAGTCAGTACTTTATATAACCACCTTTGCTGAAATCTACTTCAGTTTAAACAATTCAACTGGGGGTTCTGGCAATGTTTTATTGTTTTTTTTTTTAGGAGAATATCGGTTCAACTTTTACATCTTTTTTCTAGCAACTAAGGGTGCATTCATGCCAGCCAGCCCTGTTTAGATTGCTTTAACTGAACTCTAAACTGTTTTCCCTGAAAGTCCAGTTTGTTAGGGGAGGTGTGAATGTGCAATTGAACTCTGATGTTAACCAATAAAGTAAGAAAACATCCAAAAAACCTCCAAAAATCCTAGGTCTTAGCTCAGCTGAACTAAACTCTGGTGTGGTTTGGTTCCAAATGTAAATGCCAAGCGTACTGAGAGCTCTACAACAGCAGGAAGCAGAATAGAGTTCAGGGTAGTCTGGCTAAATCCAATCCAAACAACCACACAACAACAACTCTGACTCCATTGCTGCAAGATATTTGTCTGTCACAATTGTTGATTACAACAGAGCAATCCTAAAGCCGCTAAAATCTGATTCCACTCCACATTTGTTTACATTTTATGAAACACTAAAAGTCCCTGTGTTCACTGCTTCTTAAAGCAGAGCCACTACAGGAAAGGAGGTAAATATGTTGCTAAAAAAGTTTGGAAAACACAATTTCATTTGGCTATCATTCAACACTAGCTTTCACTAAAAACATGTAGGACTGCCAGACTAACGTGTGCTCTCCATAAACTCTTCCACCTGAGCTGCAGATTTGCAGCTCCTCAAGATGGAACATTTTCTGATTAATTTTCTCCTTTCAGTTTGTGATATAATTTGAAAACAACTTAAAAGGGAACCACTAAGTAGCTCAGGGGTATTTAAATAATTTTATTACTAATGTTGTCCTGTCCTACTTCTTGTCATGTAAAGTCTCGGATTCATTCCCAGACTCAAATATCTCCACCTTCATGAAGCGAACAGTAATAGGCGTGAAAGAGAAGCAGGAAGAGACAAAATGACAATATATATGTGGAAAATGGGGATATGAATTGGTCAAGGGATACAATGACTCAGAGCTGCTGTTGAGATTAGGTAAACATGAGTGTTGTCAAACACAACAAGTTTGATCAGCTGCTTCCATCGCAGTGAAAGCAGGCAGCAATCCAAACTACCACATGCCATGTTCACAGAGGAGGAGTGGGAAATCAATGCTAATGGGGTTCTCCCCAGGGCCATTTTGATTCAATTAGGTCACACTCATGGGATATATATATATATATATATATATATATATATATATATATATATATATATATATGTAAGCAGAAGAGTTGGGAAACAATGGCTTTTACTGAGTGGCACTTGTGGCATTGATCTTTAGATGGTGAATTGATAGATGAGAAAGCAGAGGTAAAGGTGTCCTAGAAAACAAATCATAGTGTCAATTTTTTTTAAAATAACAGCAACTGCAGTTTTTTAATGGGAAGTGATATGGCAGAATTCCATAGAGATGTAGATAAGGATAAGGATGATTCAGGCCATGTACACACGTAGCCGGGTTTAAAAAAACAAACAAATATTTTCCTCCGCTCCTTTAAAAAAAAAAAAAAAATCCACATCCACACATAACCGGATAAATGCAATTTTCAGCACATTCATAGATGTGGCAAACCAGTAGGGGGCAATAGTTTTCCCACATCCTATCCACTTAGAATAACTTTCTATGCTCTAACTTCAGCACGCAGCACTAATAGAGCTTTTAAACGCAAACAAGGTAAACGTACATAAATGCTGTTTCTGAGTGTAAACACAAGTGTAAACACAAGCCCCCCAAGTGATGTTGGGGCATTTTTTTGTCGCAGATAGTGACGTTACGGCACTTAAAACTCAATTTTCATCCGTCCACATGCAGATACTGAAAATGGAGAAAACACAGATCTCTACTTTGGCCGGAGTCTTTAAAAAGATTTTTTTTTGGTGCAGAAAATGTGAGCTTATGTGTGGATGACAGGCCAAACCATAGAAAACTATCTCAGTTTTAACATATTCAGTTCAACGGTATAGATCAAACGGTCCCGCACTCTAACATAGCGTCTGTTTGTCTCTCCTGCCTGCTGCTGCCTGTATGTGAGTGCGTTTAATCTCAGCCCCAGCTGGACAAAATAAAATAAAAGCTACATCCTTCAATTAGATCAGTGTAGGTAAAATGTTAATGTTAATTCTCCAGCATTCTGGAATATTCCTCTGCTGCTCTAACTAATCATTACTAATCACTAAAAATAACTCATCTTGAAATAATTCTTCCACTACAGAAGTGACATGTTTTTTATGTTTCTACTAAACACAGTTTAATTAGGCTTTTGTGTTACACACTTTTGTTTTGAATAAAGTGCAAAGCCCTTAGCATTTTCATATTTTGTCTTCTAACAACCAAAAATTTCAGTGTAATTTATAATTTTATTTTGTGATAGACCAGCATAACTAGTCCATATTTGTGAAGTAGAAGGAAAATATCACACTGGCGACCTGTCCAGGGTGTACCCCGCCTCTCGCCCGTTGACAGCTGGAGATAGACACCAGCCCCCCCTGCGACCCCTTAAGGATTAAGCCGTTCAGAAAATGGACGGATGGATGGGAAGGAAAATACCACATGGAATATTGTGATATGCACTTGTATTTATCCACATTATTCTGAAAACTCCGAAATAAAATAGAGTGTAACCTATTTTCTATAGGCTGGTGCCTATCTCCAGCTGTCAACGGGCGAGAGAGTGAGGGGGTACACCCTGGACAGGTCGCCAGTCCATTATTGTGGCACGACTGCAAACCCGAGAAGATGATCGTCTATCTAAACTGAAAGGAAGGCTTTAATCAGAGAAACAGCCAAGAGGTCCATGGTAACACTGGAGGAGATGCAGAGATGTACAGCTTAGGTGAGAGAAGCTCCCGACAAGTTTGTTAGACACAGTTTTAATAGTAATAATTACATAGAAAACTAATTTATAAAACGTTGTGTTTTAAAGTTGGGAACCCTACTCTGACTTTAACAAAGATTGGAATAAGCTATATCCTACATAGTCTATGTTCCGTATATAAGCTAGGGTGAACATATTTTGATTTCCGGAAAAGACAACACTTAGCATAGTATTAAAACACATTTAAAACCAGGCTAAGAGTCCTTTAATTTTAACATATTTTAAGCGTGCATTCTCAATGTGGTTGGAAAAAAATAGTTAAATAACAATTCAGCAAGACTTTCAAAAGTAGAAAAATACTGGTAATATCTTTGGCAATAAATGATAGAAATAATTCAGTCCTAAATTAGAAAAGTAACCATTACTGGATGTTAGCCGCTTTTGTCAAACAGAGAAACACATAGGGCAGCTATGTGAACGGTGCTTTCTGCCACCAAATCGTGGTGACGTCTTATACTTTAAGCTTTGACAATAAAACTACACTTGGAATGCAACGCAATGCAGCCCAAAACAGCACAACTCGCGCACAGCCTGCTGTCTGTTCTGATAGAAAAGATGAAGTATTTCATACATCGTACCAGTCTGTTTAAGCATGTTCCCATGAAAAACAATAAAAACCTTTCCATGAATCTCCCCTGGATAGCACATGAAATGTGGAAATGACCGGGGAAAAGAGGGCAGTTGGTCACCTTGAATTGCCTTGTGTTGAAAGTGTGCTATACAAATAAAATTGCCTTGCCTTGCCTTGCCTTAACAAAAGCAATGTAGAGTAAACGGCAAATACGATGAAGGTTTACTTGGGTCATAAGAATCCAAAATTTAACATTTTGTTCATATTAAACAGGGTGTTGGGAACATAATGTTATGGGGATATATTTTTTTTCAGGAGGAATAGTCCAGCTGGTCAGAGTTGATGGGGAGATGGATTTAATACACCAGAAAGGGACGTGAGACTAAACATGAGTATAATATTATAAAGAACTGCCAATTCCCTTTGTTTCATAAAAAAAGTTAAAGAATTGTATTACTGAAATCATTATAATCATGTTTATTAGGACACCACAGTGCATCCTGGGATTTATGTAGGCTACCTGTCAGCTTGGCTGAATAATGTAAAGAAAAGGCATGATTGTTGACATTTTGAGAGAAGAATACATGTATTCTAATGCTACATGAGGACCTTTAAATAGGTTGGATTTGTTTGAGATTTGGGACAAATGGTGAACCTGTGTTCTAGACTTTGCCAATAAAAAATAATAACGGAAGGTGTTTGTTTTTGATCTAACCGTTAGGGGATTCACTAATTTAGCTTTAAAATCAGTATATTTTATTCTGATTCCGACTGTTAAAACCACCATTGCATGTAGATAATGTATCTTCATGAGTTTGAGTGGGTATGTAACGATACAAGAATAAAAACAGTCTCTGCTTATTCGCTTTGAGACATTCAAAACTTGCCATCAAGGACTAGGAAGTAAACATCCCTCTGACAGAAAGTGGGCAGTGAGATTGAGATGACAGTTTTTCTTTAAATCCTTCGATCATTTTATCACCACCATAAGCTGATGGAAATGCCAAACGATAAGTCTCCAGCCCTCAGAGAGCCTCATGCTGAGTGCATGAAAATCTCTTCCTTACCCTCTGAAAAATGCTGTCATCACCACAGTCATCATATCCATTCATCTTAAGCCTTATTATGATAAAAAGAAAGGGCTGAGGCATCTTCATAAATTACTCCAAGCCCAATGATTGCTTGATTTATGGCCACAACTGCCATTCATAGTTTACCATAAATGGCATCTGCAGGAGGGGTGAAACGGCGCACTGTTTCATCACAGGAAGAAGGTTCTTGATTTAAATCCCAGTCTGGGGCTTTGGTGTAGAGTTTAAATGGTCCCATGATGTATTTTCTCTGGGTGCTCTGGCTTCTAGAAACATACATGTTAAGGTAGACGTCTAAGTTTCCTTAGGCTGTTTTTCCTATTTGTCTCTTTGTTAAAGGTGATGGATTTGTGACCTGACCAGAGTTTCCTCTGCCTCTTGACTGAAAGATAAAGACTGACCCCTTGAAACCCTGAACAGATTTAGGTCGTTATATATCAAAGTTACATATAATAGTGGAGACATTTCCTACACTGATATGCATTAAATCTGTTAAGAAAGTTAATTATGCAGTGCTGATTACCATGCCCTCATCAGCACTATTAATGTCAAATCAATTTTTACCTTTTGGTGACGCTTTGATCTATTTCTTCAACTTCAATAACCTTAAAAACAAGGATTGAGATCACAACTTTTAATATATATATATATATTTTTTCTAAATACAATGAAAAATATGCATACAGACTACAATATATAATCACCTCCACTTATGTTGACCTAAATATCATAGAGTTACTATTGTAATTCTGGCTAGATAATAAATCAATCTTCTTATCAGAAATCTTAAAGAGCCTTTGAATTTGGTTGAGTTCTTCTTTTAAGCATAGTTGATACACCTTGTTTTTTTCTTTCTTTTTTTCTCTTAGCTGATAAATGTGTTCATAAAATTTCAATACACAGGGCTGCTAAACAGTCGAAAAAATCTGTATAAGTGAGGATTTATTTTTTTCCATTTCCCAAGTCTGGACAAGGATATAAACATCACTTTCTGGACTTTTTTTATCATCTAATGTTTATCTAAAATACAAAAATCATATTAATAGCATATGCAGTAATTTTTACATGGATTTATACTTAAATGACTGTCTTTGCTTTTGACTCACTGATGGAATGCACACTCCTTCAAAAATGTAAAAAATAAAAATAAAGGCATCTATTTCTCCACTTTTGGACTTTACTCAACTTCAAATTCAGTTTGAACTGGAGCTTGGGTCCTTAGACTAGCAAATACACCGAAAGCATCTCTACTTTGAAAGAATTTATTCAAATAATAAGTACAAAACTTCAGAAAATGCTTTATTTTTTAACTGTATTTACATCAGGATATTATTATGCTTATTAGGCAAGCACAAGTGTTACAGTTCTTGAAATAGAGCTACTTTTTGTTTGTCCAGATGCCAAAAAAAGCTGTAGTTCATACACCATCAAGATATGTGGTGTTCCAAAAGTAATCTTATCTGAAGTGAGTTTGGGATCATTGCTCTGTTAGAAGACTAACTTGTGTTTAACTTTGCTACCATCGAACTGCGGACCAGAGGTGTACTGGAAGAATTCTAAGGGTATTCTCCCTCTTTCACTATTTAACACCTCTCTGTGAAACGGATCAGAACCAGTTCCAGCAAAACAGACACTTTTCATGATGCTATCATCACCATGCTTAACAGTCACCAACTTCTTAGTTTGCTCTTATGCCGCACTGAAATTAAACATACTTCTCTTCATTTAAGGTTTATAGACTTTACCTAAGAACAGTATTAAATATCTAGATTTTAACAGAACCTTGCCCATGGCTACACACTGTGTAAGGTTTTCTCAGCCACTTTATTATGGATTTGAGTAGTAGAGGTAAGTATTAGTAGAGGTGTGCATCTATGTTTAAGCTTGTATAGTTAATTTTAAACCTGTGAGAATTAAAAAAACAACAACTTACACTGTTTTACATATTATGCAAGCAAAGTAGGGCATTTTGTTCTAACATTGCTTGTGCACAATACCATATTTAATTGGTCCTTCTCTTTGGCAAGTCATCAGGTTGGCCTGCTGAGTCATTGATGTTGCAGAGAGCTCATTGAATAGAAAAAAAGGTAATGGAGGAGACTCTGCGAAAGACGTGCACAGTATTCATAACTAGTCCTGATCCTCTGTGTATTATGAATACTGTATGACTAGGCAAGCTCTGTATTCAATCTAGCAAGAACACAGGCAACAGGTTTCATGATTTGGAATGAACTAAATTAAAACCGTATTTACAAGAAAGTTAGGGTGCTGTGGAGAAGGTTAACATAAACAGAAAGAGGTGATTTGCATTTTAATTTGAAGTAAAAAAAAAAAAAAAATCGATTTTAAAAAGGGTGTAAGTCACATCTTTAAAAAAGATAGAAGAGCTACCAGAAAACAAACATTTGGAAGTCAAAAATGTATCTGCTTCATATATGAGTCTGCAGAAGTCTGATGCTAGCTTCGTTAGCTTGTGACACTCAGGTTAATCTACCACCACACCTAGAGTTATAGTTCAAAATAAGTACAATTTCTAGGTTTTTACTCGCTTGCTCCTGAAAGTGGTGGATTCTGTTAGGGGCCGTCGCTTAATTTCCACAGATGATCCACCCGGGAGAAAAACATCCTCCACAATACCTTTAAGAAACATTTTTTACCTTTCAATTTTTATATTTAGAATTATATTTCTTTCTTTTTTTAAATAACCTGCAAACTTAAGCAACATGTCTCTCTTTTTGCTCTTTTATTACCTCTTCAGCTGATCAGAGGATTTCTTTTTAAGCATTTAAAAATATTTTCATGAAATTTACAATGTTCACTTGTAATGAAAATGCACACATTCTTCCATGATTTTGTTTATAAAAAATACAAACATTTTTCTTCATAGAGACATCATATCGTTAATAATTTACAGTGTCATTCCTAACAAAAATGCAACCATATTCTGTTATTTACATTGTGGCAAATATCCTGTAGTTTGCTTTAAAATGTTAAATACAACTTTAAATATACTTTAAATATACAAACAAAGCAAAGACTAGAAGCAAATATCTAATTTGCAAGAAAAACAACTATGTTTTAGCAGATTACAATAGACAAATTTATGACATTCATGCAAAATATTCAAGTTTTGGGCTGGAAAACTCAACACTGCAAATAAGGCATACCAGACAAATCAGCAGCAATGGAAAATTTCAAAAGAATTTCTTCACATATTTTACTCTAAAGTCACTGGTGTCCATGCTCAATTCTTCCAATACAGAACCACAAAAGGTTCAAGTAGAGATAGCACAGTCCAATTTTGATAAAAAACAAACACGTAATTAGCTGGTCCTTGTATCACAAAGAGTGGTGCTTCATTTATGGTTGGCAATGGTTTACGTTTAGGAGTCATCATCCGTTTTTATGACATGAAACAGAGTGACATTGAAGATTACCTGGTGTCCATTATTCCAGGCATATAGCGCCCTCTCTCTGGCATTGTATTCAAGCATGGAGATGTGAAAGTACTGGTTGTGGAAAGGAATGTCTATGTATTCATAGGTGGAAGTCTTGGTGGAGTAAGCGTAGTAAACCTTAGCTCCTGACAGATGAGAGTTGGTGATATAAAGTGTCCCACAGATCATGAATGATTCGCCTGCGTTCCTTTTGGAGTATTCAGTATTCCACGTCTTCAGGACCTGCAAGGTGTCGGGGTCTATCTGGGAGATGACAACATTACCAGCATTTTGATTGGTTGCGTACACAACCCACATTCCCAGTTCGTCGGCCATGACATCAATATCAGAGTATCCTCCCCAAGTGTATGGGTACATGTTGTGAAAGCCCGCATACTCCAAAGCTCTTTGGGCAAGAACAGTGCCCGTCTCGAAGCTGTACTTGACGATGATGTTGCTCTGGTACTTGTTGTAGTACAGAGAGCCATTGTAGACGATGTGGTTGGTTCCCTCCCATTTAAACGGCAGGCTGTAGGTTCGAGAAACCACTCCTGACACAAAGTCTTCTATCGTCTTGTACTCGCGCACAATCTTGCTGTTGGTGTAACTGTCCATATACCAAACCTATGTAAGAGAGGAGTCAGTTAGAATCATATCTGGTTCTACGGTGCATTTCCAAAAATATTCCAACCTCATCCCTTTTTTTCCAATTTTGTTATATTACAACCACAACGCTTTTATTTTTTTTTAGGTTTTATGTAATCAACCAACTTTTAAGTAGTGAATAATTGTGAAGTGGAAGAAAAATATTCAATGGTTTTCAGCTCTCTGTAATTATAATACCCTGAAATAAAACTCAGTGTCAGACATCTGATTAAAGACTGTACTTCACTGATATCATCTATGATAAACAGCTTGTATTTCTACAGTGCTTTATTTAGTCCCTAAGGACCCCAAAGTGCTTCACACTATATTCAGTCATTCACCGTATCACGCACATATTCACACACTGGTGATGGCAAGCTACATCGTAGCCACTGCTGGCCTGATGCGCACTGACTGAGGTGAGGTTGCCGGACATTGGCGCCAACAGGCCTAACCCCTGAGCCACGGTCTACACAAGAAACATGTATTTGATTTTCTTTGTCACTCTTTATATTCAGGGTGACTGCAGCAGGCATTTGTATCTGGCCCCATTTACTTAGATAGCTCTACATAAAAGCTAGTGCAATTAAATATTTCATAATGTCACTCTACATACAACTGTTCTATGAAGGCCTCAGAGGCCCAAACAAGATTTCAAAGGTTAAAAAGACCCCAACCAAATATACATAATGGAAAACTAATACTGCATATTACAATTAAGACAGCAACCCACTTTAAAGATGTCAGTGACAGCTTTTATTCATCCAGGAAGCTGGTCAGTGTTGTTGGAAAGATGAGCAAAACTCAATATATGGCAAGCCTTAAAGACAAAATCTTAAGAAGCTGTGAAGGAGCTAAGGCCAAAGAAGAGGTTGACGTTCTAGCAGTTGAATAACTCTAAACATGCAAACGCCACAAGGATTGTTGCTGTAATTATAGTTAAAGATGTTTCCGCAAAATATTAATTCAGTACATTCAATACATATGCATATAACACCTTTTGTGATTTTAATATTATTTAAGGGTTTGCATCATTCTTCTTTAACTTTAAAATTATTTACTACTCTTAAATCTGGATAATATACAATAATTGCTTGGAGTGGTGATGTGACAAAATGTGAAAAAGTTCCAGGTCTATATGTTGTTATAAGCTTTTATTTGTTTTAATTCTCAACAAAACAACTGTTATAGGAAGGAAATATCTTCTTCCTTTTAAAAGGATAACACTGGGCTCTTGATGAGCATTTTTTTATACTTTATATCAGCCGGTCATGCTCGACCCCCTTGAACCTGCCTCAAGTCTGTGTCTCTTTAAGCACTTTCTGCCTCTAGCCCCTACAATGTTATGTCTTCCTTACAAAGTTAGCCCGAAACACTTCTCACTGCAGCTACAGGGAACAAGGTGAAAGGCCTCCTCACTGACATCCAATCTCTTATCTTACCATATTCTCTAGCATTTAATCATATGTAATTATTCAATTAACATAACCTTGAAATAGTCCTGTAACGTTACATCTGAAATTAAAGCCTTAAATAGGAAATAAGACACCAGAATCTTTAGCATTTTCTTACTGGTAAAATCCAAATCTACTACATACATATTCTTGGAAAGAAGCCCAATGTTTTCAAAACTCACCCTGTTGTTTCGGGTTGTTGCAAGCGGATCAGTCATCCAAGCCCCAAACCGGGTTCCAGATGTCTTTATTGTAACGGGTCCAGTGATTTTCATTAATTTTCCACATGCTGTTGATACAAAAAAGAAGTGATAAGATGTGCTGGGGTGGTTTCAGTCTCTAACTAGATTCCTCAAGCCAATTTCATGCCTGCGTCACCAGAGAGCGTGCTCCCTGTGCATACTAAGATAGCACTGACAGCCAAATACTTTAATATACTCAAAGCTTAATTGTCCAACTGTTGTTTGCATCTAAAAGTCACTCAGCATTCACAGGTTTCTGTAGTTTTTATCAGAGTGGGAAAGCAATTCAAAAATGTGTATGAGTGTGTGGAGCTGCACAGTTGCCTGCACTAAACAACTGCCTCTAAAAGAAAATTGCAGTTTTTCCCACTGTCTCCTCCTAAGCAAAGGAAAACAGAGCCCAAAAAAGCCAGGGTTGGGTAGTAATCCAAACTCTGAACCTCTTACTAATTCACAGCATCACAACTTCTCGGGGAAAGCAGTGCTGCATTTGAAAAAAGATTAACACCACGAGCCGCTTCGTTTTCTGCTTATCAGAAGGCAATAAGGGAGGACATGTTACTCTTAATTGCCTTCTTCAAGAGATTGTGGAAGATGTTTCTGTTTAAAGCCATCAATCCAAAACAGCCGACAAGAGCATGGAGCAATTTGCTTCTGTTTTTGTTGCACTGCATTGAAAGTAAGAGAACTGACCATTAACCACTTGTATCTTCTCTTAAAGGAAGATGCTCCTAGACAGCATCTCAATTCATTACAGTGCTTAATGAGACATAACCTGAGATCATAACCAAACAAGTTACTTGCTTTACTTGATGCTTATAAACACACATATCAGATTTAAAAAAATCTGATATGTATTGGTCGAGCATGACAATTTTATGTCAATGGCCACATCTGAAATATTTAACCTGAGAAACACCAAAGAATGAAACTGAGAATTGGCATGATCAATACAAATTTTACAAGCTGTATACAAGAAGGAATATGAAGCTATAGAAAAGACTTTATGTGTCCCTTATGGTCATTTTTCTATAGGGTTCCCATCAATATAAAATTAAGAAAGAGAAGGTATGCTTCTGACAACTTCTGGCTGTATGTAATACAGTATTTCTTCTGTTAGTGTTATTCATTTTCCAGTGCAATGCCAGGGCTTTTTATTTAACACGACTTCAGAAAATGCTGAGCTCAAGCAGGTTTCACAATATATCAGCTTCCTTGAGATCTGATTAAAATTCTGACTTAATCTAGTAGGAAGCAACATACATAAAAAGTACTCACTTAGTTTGCCCATGCAGCTGCGGAGCCTGCTGTCCAGTCGCAGGACTCGCTGGTACAGCTCGTCGTAGTCGTACGCCCCGAGCTCTTCCTGGATGCCTGTCAGCACCACCGAAAGATTCCTGATCTCCTCCTTGAACTGGGAGATGAGCGCAGCATCCATCTTGTACTGCTCGAGCACGGGGATCAGCGGCTTCAGTTCGTCCATCTTTTCCTTAAGCTCCTGAGGGGATGGCAACGACAGCAGTAAAATAATGGGAGATGGCGGGGGTGGAGAGAGGTGGAAGAAGCAGTCATGGTGAGACTACATGGTGTTTTGACAGGATTGAAACTGGTGATGGGTATCGTTTAGGTTTTATCCAATATCGGTGCCAAAATGGTATTTTTTAAATGGTGCCAGTTCTTAGATCGTGCTTAAATGATGCTTAAAGAATGGAAAACATCGTCCAAAAACCCTCTTATTTTTTCATTTTTAGTAGGGCTATCAAACAATTAATTTTTTTAATTTAATTACTCACAGGGTTGCTGTGAATAAATAACCATTCCTAAATATGACCAAAACACTACAATTTTCAGAGTACATAAAGGACAAATCGAGATGCGCTGCTCTTTTTTAACATTAAATAAAGAGGAAATCAGTTGAATTGTTGTTTTGAACTTCACAATTACATTCACAATGTATGTGAAATATAGGTAGAACTAACCAAAATATGAACAAACTTAACATTTGGATATCACAAGTCTGTGTTAAACATCACATAAATCAAATGACCCAATTTACCATTTTCCCATAAGTAAACATCAGATTCTCCAGTTTATCACATCAGGAAATGAATGCTATTATTGTGAAGATGTACATTTAACTTTTGAGAGGATCAGTGTTGTCATGATGACTTTTGTGACTGCTGTTTGGTGGAGTTTTTGTTAAGCTAAGCCCGCCGATGTCCTCACCCACTACCGTTCTTCTGAGATGGTAATGGAAACACAACTTACCTGTTCTATAGTGACCCTAGCGGAAAAGCGGCTAATGAGCTACTTTTGAAGTCAAAATAAAAATGGCACCTTTTTCAATTGCCCAACTAAAATTCTAGTACTTTTTACATTTTCTAAATTTTTAAAGCTCAAGTATGCATGATACAAGATATTTCATTGTGGTTACCTAAAAGGGTTTAGTAGTTTTTGTTTTTTTATGACGGAGGGTCCCCACATATCGGTAATTATGAGTTAGGCTATATCGGTATATCGGATATCGGTAGAAAAGCCAATATCGAACATCCCTACTGCAAACAAAACCTTAAGTTTTGGGTCTAACCTTCCTGGTATTTTATCTGGCTCATAGTGTTATCCGTCATGACAAAAAAAAAGTAATCCCAAATCATAATGACACTACCACCATGTTTCACCATGTGTATGGTGTTTTGCATGAGAGTTGCTTTGTGCCAAAAACACTGTAGCTTTTGAAATTGTGGCCCAGAGTTGAAGTCTGGTTTCATCAGACCATAACATGTTCTCCTACAACGCTTTAAATTTTGAAATATTTAAACCTGGCTTGGATTGTTTAATTTGAGGAAAATACTTCTGTTTTAGAGCCATAATGCATATTACTAAGAATAAAGATGATTTAGTCTTATTTTTTAACACATCTATTTATAAGAGACTTGTAATGTTTGTATTGTCACTGTTCTTCTGGGATAAAATATTCCATTATTCTAATTTCACAATGCTGAAACGTTACCAGGTTGTTAATAATGCTTTCTTTTGATTCTATTTATCTTTATTTAATCTCTACTTAAACCTTATTGTGATCTATCTATCTATCTATCTATCTATCTATCTATCTATCTATCTATCTATCTATCTATCTATCTATCTATCTATCTATAGATATATATATCTCTCTATATATATATATATATCTATATATATATATCTCTATATATATATATATATATATATATAAATATATATAAATACAGTACAGGCCAAAAGTTTGGACACCCCTTATTCAAAGCTAGATTCTCCATTAAAGGCATCAAAACTATTAATGAACACATAATGTATGGAATTACTGGTTGTACTTTAACAAAAAGGGTGGAAAAATCGAATACATGTGTTATATTTTAGATTCCTCAAACTAGCCACCCTTTGCTCTGATTACTGCTTTGCATTCTCTTGAGCTTCCAGAGGTAGTCACCAGAAATGGTTTTCCAACAGTCTTGAAGGAATTCCCCGATATGCTTAGTACTTGTTGGCCCTTTTGCCTTCACTCTGCAGTTCAGCTCACCCCAAATCGTCTCGAATGGGTTCGGGTCCGGTGACTTTGGAGCAGGTTATTTCACAATTTTTTGTGAAAGTACTACATGATTACATAATTAATAGTAATTTATAGTTATGATGCCTTCAGTGAGAATCTACAATGTAAATAGTCATGAAAAATAAAATAAAAACGTACTGAATGAGAAGGTGTCTATATATATATACCAAATTTCTCCATGTGGCACATTAAAGGATTATTCTTTTCTATTCTATTTTATTCTATACTATACTATTCTATTAAATATATATATATAGTCATATTGATTGATATAGATAATTATCAATAAATAATTCTCATTCCCATTGTTTTTATTCTTCAATGAACTAATTTTAACTAAGAATTAAATTAATTCATTCAGCATGCTCGACAGCATGTGTCGAGCAGTGGAGGGCACCTTTCCACAAAGCACGTATGGAGGCCTGCTTCATTTAGGTGAGGAGCCGAAAACGATGACGTCCGAAGCCGTGCTGGCTGTACCACATGACTGCTTCAGAAAGTGGTTCAGATTTTGCAATTGGGCTGGAGTTCATGTAGTTTGGAGATAGTTTTGAGAGTAAAATGATAGATATTTTAAATATTTAGGAGAGTGAGGACAGAGAATGGAGCCAGCTAGGAACAGGAGGATTTTCCTGTATGGGAACATTTTGACTTGATACCTCCTAATAACGTAAAGTCAATCTAACATCAGACAAGTTAGATTTGCTTATCAAGAACTGTATTTTTTAATGTTTTTTTATTTTATACAAAGGTGAAGTGTTTATTGCTTTCCAAGGAGTTGGGGTAAAATAACAACACCTCATCCATTGGAAGGCATTTTCGTGCTTTGGACGAGAAAAAGGAGGCAACTGTTGACAAACTGCTATTTTTGAATAAGAATCAATCAAATTCAGTGCCCTCTTCTTAGCTCCACAAGCACTTTCACTTTCCTCTGCCTGCTTAAACTCATGCCTTTTGCCTAACATGACAGAAAAACATGAGTACACAACCTGCAATAACATATAATACTACCATTTTGGGATCATTCAAAGACATTTTCTATTATTCACATTTGTAATATTTTATGAAGATAGTTTTTTGGAACCCATAGTAATTCCCAAGAGCCAATGCAACCATAAGGGGTCACAAGCCAGTGATTTCTTGTGTCCCAAGTCCGGAAAAATGCAGAGCGTTGTGTATGGAAGGATATCTGATGTAAAACCTAAGCAAAACCAAATATGCTAATCACAAACATGCACTCCATACTAGATCGGTCAAGGCCTGGGTTAACAACAACCGCCACCGGTGCTGTTCACCCATATGGTGCCGGTGGAAATTGGACTTCTGTTAGTTGAAGGAGGAGAGGTGGAAGGCATTGGTAGGTGGAGAGAGAATAGGAAATATTGGGACTATGACAGGTAAAGCTAGAGAAATGGTGGACATGATGGACAGATGTAAAGTCGATATTATATGTGGTCGGCACACCAAGTGGAAAGGTAGCAAGGCCAAGAGCTTAGGAGAGGGATTCAAAGTTTTCTACCTTGGGGTAGATGGAAACAGAAATGCAGTAGGAGTTATGTGAAAGGAGGAAAGTAGATAAAGAAACGTGGTGGTGCAACAACCAAATCCAGGAACATATATATAGAGAAAAAAGTTAGCTAAGAAGAAGTGGGGCACTGAGAGGACTGAGGACAGCAGACATGGAGATACAGCGCATGGTGAAGGTAGAGGTGGCAAATGCCAAACAAAGGGTATATGATAAACAGTATTCTAGGTTGGATAGTAAAGAGGGATATCATTATTTGTATAAGTTGGTGAGGCAGAGAGACAGAGATGGAAAGGATGTGCAACAGGTAAGGATGATCAAGGATAGGGATGGAAGTGTACTGAATTTGCCAAGAGTGTGACGGCAAGATCAAAAGAGTACTTTGAAAAGTTGATGAATGAGGAAAATGAGAGAGAATGCAGAGTAGAAGAGGTGACTGTTGTGGATCAGGAAGTAGCTGAAATTAGTAAGGATTCTTTTCATAGTATTTACCACTGTCTGGAAAAAATATCATGATACAGTCAATTTAACAGTAAAATTGGCTTATTAAAGCCAAGCTAGGGTATCAATTCTTTTCTTATAAGATAATGTGGTATGAAAGGTCTTGTAGAGAGAAAAAAAATAAAAGTCAAATACCATAATACCAATATGTTTTTTTTTAAATACAGTGCTCTCTCGAGGTTGCAAATTTAACATACCTGTTGGCGGTCCGTAGACAAGACCATGAATACAAATTTTCCCTGTGACGTAGAAGGGACTGGCTTTTTCTGACTTGCTGATTTTCTTTTCTATTTTCTTTGAGTGGCTAATGCAGGAAATGGGGGTTGGGGAAAATGTTCACGTTCAGCATGCTTATGCAACTCAGACTGAGCGATTTTATTTAAAAAATAACCTGTTTTTCACTGTTTTCAGTGAAAAGGACCTTTAATGCATCTCTTTCCCTTAAAATGTAAATTAAAATGAACACTGAATGAAATTCTATAAAGCTCAGGAAGTAATTTAATTAAACTGTTGAGATAAAAGAGTGATTTGGTGTACCTGGAAATTCTTGGCCATGATGGATTTCCTGTCATCCTCAACCTGTCTGAACTTGGTCCTCAAGCCTTTCATCTGGTTCTCCATCTTTATGACATATTGGAAATCCCTCTGAGTCCGCAGGTTCAGCACTTCAATTGACTGAGACATATTCTGCACCTTTAATGAAAAAGGTCAAGGTTAGCAATGACCTGAAACAGTCTCTATTCACAGGTGAGCTTCTAGCATGTAAGGAGTATCAAGTACAAGTACAAATATAAGTAAACAACAGTCAATACTAAACAAAAGTTTTCTAGATCATCATTAATTTTAATATTTATAATCAGAAAGTGTTACTCTCTACAAAAAAATATAACGGTTAAAGCCTTGTTCTTTTCTAAAGTCATTTGTAATGTAACCTTGGACCACTGGAAAATTACTGCCGTAGACTGCTGACATAATAACTAATGCTGGGTGTACTCCAAAGGATTTTCACAGTCTCAGACTAAAGTCTAGTATTCTTTAGAAATCCTACTGGTGTCTCGGCGCGCCATAAATTACCAAGTGTATGCCAACCTTGCCCCCTGGAATACAGGCACAAACCAGCACTATCTGTGTATCTGTATGGAGCAAGTGGTACAGCTTAAACATCTTGCATTAAAAATACATGAGTCAAGCAGTTACTTGTTGATACAGTACCCATTTTGAATGCAAGTCTTTATTTGACGTATCAATCTCGGCAAAGAATGCTACAACACACATAAAGCACATAAAGAAACTTTATAATGCCGAGCATAATGGAAGGAATTTGGCAGGAAACTAAAGTAGTCTAGGTGTAGTCTTGTAAATAGTGTCCCTACAAGATTCAGTGTTTATAAAATCTTTAGTCTGAGACTAAAAACACTGTTACCTCAAGTCTTTAGATGTGAGCTGATAATCTTTAAGAGTCTTTTCTAAATATTTTCTAAGTTTCTAGGTGTACAGAAAGCGTAAGTTATATGGATTGTGTGCAGACATATATACAATAATAGGTATTTGTACCTGTAATTTTTTTCTTGTTCAAGCTAATATTAGAGTTCTAAACTTTAATGACAGTTCTGGAAATGTTTATTGTGACTATTTCTTTATGTGTAGGTGCGCACATGCAGTATTTTGTTGTGTGTGGGAGGTGGTGATGAATGGAGATAGGGTTTCAATGGGTTTAAACTTTGCATGTTTGTCACTACACAGCAAACAGTAGAGAGGGCTGGATACACTCTATAAATCATATTTCAGATATACAGGAAGGATCAAAGACAACAATCAAAGAAACAACAGAGGAAGGCAGAAGCAAGACAGAATACATATGCTCCACAAGCTGTTATCTTTCATTTTTACCATCTGTGTACCATGTTTATTAGGTTCAGGTCAAATCAACTGTCACCAAATCAACTGAATGTTAACTAAAGAATACTGAATGAAAAATGTGTATTTTATAAGGTCCGGAAGAAAAATATCAATAGCCTATAAGTCTTTGGGAAAAAAAAGGAACAATATATGGCAGATGGTACATTTTTCTCTTAAACACAGAAAACAAATCTCCCAGAATACCTGTCCAATCCTAAGTAAGTATGTCTGGCATTAATGATTGCTGAAGGTTTCCCTTTGTAACACAGAATTTTCAGGCACATTGTGAATGTGGATTCCTGTGGACTGAATTTGCTTTTCTACACATTACAGTCAATAAGACTTAAATCCGATCAATTATGTTGTATATGTTTTGACTTAGAGGTCAGAGCTTGGATGTGGGAATGACATCATGTCCAAGTTGAGTACCTTCTAGTTTCAAGTAAGGGAGTTGCATTAGTTGTTCTAGGTGAGTATGCTATCTACTACTACTGATACAAAACATTTAAGATGGTTTCTCTATATTCTGTGCATGCAAACACCTTAGGAAACATCCATCCACCCATTATCTATACCGCTGGTCTTTTGGGAGGGGGGGGGGTCTGGTGCCTATTACCACTGATCATCAGGTGAGAGGTGTGGTATACCTCGGTCATGTCTCCAAACTATTGCAGGGCAACACAGAGAAAGACAGGACAAATAACCATGCACACCTAAGGGCAATTTAGAGAGTCCAAGTAACCTGACAGTCTTACTGTAAAGCTATTGCAGAAATAAGTTGCAAATGGAATTGCACACACACAGCCACACACGCAGACACACACACACACCCACATACTAAACTCCAGGCCCATTGTCCTGCGGCTTTTGGATGTGTCTCTTGTCCAACATGAATTGATCAAATAACTGTGTCCCCTAAACATGGAATCATTTATTTAATATTATCTAAACAGCGACAATCTATCAGGATCAAATCAAGATAATTATCATTCTAGGGTGGCTACATGTTGGAATGGCTCTGTGGGCTACCTATAGGGCCTAATTTATCCAATGTTTGCAGCGTTTAAAATTTTTGCTAAATAGGGATCTGAGTGGCGGCCGCCACCGTCTAATTTACTGCTGCCACAGGCTCACAATGGGAATGTCTATAAATTAAAACTTTCAGCACTGTCTGTCAGGTCTATGCGTTCAGTGGTTGGAATTTAACTACAGTTAGTACAAACAAATGTACCAACAATGGTGGCGCTGTCTTAAGATCAGAGCATTACCATGTATTAAGTGCAGTGTTCTAAACTTATCCACTTAGTTTCTATTGTTAATAACATTTTAGATCCCCTCTTGTTCCCCCCAAAACACTGAATAAAAAAATATAGCAAAAATTTTGACGACCTTTATCTACTTTGTTTCAAACTTTGACGCCGATACTCCCTGCGGATTAGAGACCCGAATTGTTCTGCAACCATCAGTGCATGTAGCTCGGCTCATTTCACGCAGAGCAATACAGAGAGAAGATGCTGATTTCACCCGGTCACAAAGAGAGTAGTTTTATCTTTACAATTAACTGAAAAGTTAAAAAGAAATATGCAGTTATGTCAGATTTATCTTTGTTTTATAAGCCACATGCAAACGTCGTTTTTCACCGTGCAGAAACTTGTCTGTAACTGCGCTTCATCCACACCGATCTGCTGCACTTTCCTTTGAATGTTATGAAGCCACCTACCAGTTCTTTTATCCCCTACATGCTGCCATCTTTGCTTGACCTTCTGTCACAGTCTGTTTCTGTTCTATGGGTTCAGGGGTTCTTTTATTTTGACATGTCCGAACACAGGTTTTGCGGACTATTTTTATTGCAAACTGTTTTTATTTGTATTGAATAATGGAGGAGAAAAATAAGACTGCCAAATTATTGATTATGTCATAAATATGCTAAATATCATGTGACATCATCTTGCAACTTCTAGCGACTTTCTTGGATCAAATACAGCCACTTTCTGTCAGGGACATTTGGCAAGACTGATTAAGTCACCCAACAGAGAAATTGCATCGAAAAAATCCCCCTAGATCTAAATAAAGTAGAGCCAGTGGTTTTGAACCAAAGATTCACAATGATTTTAAATTTTTTTATTTTTATAATTGCTATTTTGTTTGCTAATATTTTTTTGATAGTTTATTCACATCTGGAATGGGTTGCAGACAGCTAATTTTTGTATGTTAGTACATTTTAGCTTTAATTTATTTCATTCAATAAAGGCTGTGATAAAGTCCAGTGCATTTCAACAATATTAGTAGAATATGTACATCTCAGGACTGCATGAAGACTTGTTCCAGACAAGTTCCACCTTTGGTCAGTCAGACTCTGGAATACGTTTGCATGGAGCAGTCGAGCACCTGCGATAGAATCTATCAAGAGTTAACCTTGCTTCTCGCCCAATGACCACTGGAGATAGGCCCCAGCCCCCCCTACAACCCTTCAAGGATAACCCTTCTTTTCCACCGGACGCGTAAACGGCGTGTAATCTCAGTAAAGTATAATACGCGGATGATAACCCTCGTTAAAGTCTATGGGACCGTTTCCACCTTGCGTGAAGCAATTTGAATCGGACGCAACCCAGAAGCATTGTGTAAAATGCACTTGTTCCGCTGCGTCAAGCTCAGCAGTTTAGTTAGGATCAGACAGGAAATCAGGCGTTCGCGAAAAGAAAAATAACTGGAAGTTTAGAAATAACAGACAGGTGAAGATTTATGATTACTTGACTACGGAAAAAAACCCATCAAAAGAATAAGGGATGGACAGAAATATCTGCAGTTATGGGAGTGTATAGTTAGTTTATACTACTTATCCACAAAGAATTAAATTTTTGCCGCTGCATGCTACCCTTTAAGTTATGCAATTCCTCCATGATCTCCCGGGATCAGCTGTAAGGAATGCTTTCGCGAGTAATATCTGTCTAAAACACTCCCGGTGGGAAGGAATACACAGCTGGTTTCTCGAGTAAAACACATCTATTCCGTTGCGCGCCGCGTGGAAAGGAGGGCTAAAAAGGATGGATGGATGGATGGATAAGGCAGGTGCAGCACATGTACACTGCACTAATTAAATTTATAAATAACCAACGGAAAAAAACAGGAAGATAAAAAAGGAGATAGCGAAGGAGGAAGTTCAAACCACTTCTTCCATCGATTAAATTGGGCAATGTGAGATCACTTGATAACAAGATGGATGAACTTCAAGCCCTTACAAGTACTCAGCCAGAGTATCAGGAATGCAGTGTTATGTGCTTCACTGACACGTGGCTACAGGATATCCCAGACTCCAAAATCTATCTGCCAAGCTTCCTGACTATAGCAGCAGACAGAGATCTAAAGTGGAGTAGGAAAAGAAAGGAGGTGGAGTAGCATTGCTTTTCAGCAACAGATGGTGTCCTCCAGGACATGTTGCTTTAAAGCGTTATCTCTGCAGCCAAGATAGTGAACTCTTGACAGTAGGTTTTTCTTATTATTCACATGTGTTATTTTGGCAACCCGCCACATTCCACCTTTAAGGGAAAGTTTGTTGTTATTTTTTTCCTCTAGGACGATCAGATCATAATATGTTTTTATCTGCTCAGAATAAAGAAAAAACTTGTTCAAAGGCAATCTGTAGCAAGAAGAACTTTGAGGATCACACTGATCACATGACACTGAAGAAGCTCTTTAGGGTGGTTTTGAGGCCACAGATTGGATGAGTCTTTGCCAAGCACATGGGGAAAACATTAATGCCATGACTGTGTTACTGACTATATAAACTTCTATTAGGACAATATCATCCCTATCAGGACAATAAGATCCTACTCTAATAACAAACCCTATATAATAATATAAACCCTCAATAATGACCTAAAGAACTTCTTAAAAAAAAAAAAAGAACCTTCAGGGAGAGGGATCAGGAATTGTTAAGGTTTATAAAGGAGCAACTAAAAGACAACTTAAAGGAGACAGTGAGGAGGCATACTGGAAGCTCAAGAGCAAAATACAGAAAAACAAAAACAGTGTGGTCAGGGATGAAGATCACAGGCTTTAAACACAATAAAAATTGGATATATGAAAGTCTGAACAGAGGCAATGAACTGAGCACATTTTTCAATAGGTTTAGTTTGGCAACAAGCGTATTCTCATCTGCTGTTTTAAGAATAAAGGATCTTATCTTATCTTCCACATCAGAAAGGGACTTTTTAGCTTCCAACTGTGTGTCTTCAACCAAGTCAGCAGATGTTGATGCTCCCTTTACCTCTAATTCCCATGTAAAGAAGTGAGGTAAAGAGGCAAACTCCGCCAGCTAAATGTGAAGCTTATTTGAAAGTGACAAAAATCGCAGTTTTCCCCTCCTCCCCAAGGAGATGGCTCCAGAAAGGTGCATGTTTCCACAGACTCCCATGTTAATCATGCCAACTTCACAGCAGAAATAAACATGTTTACAGCGTGGTTAGAATAATTTTAGGTGTAATAGATCAGGTGTACCGACATCAGAAAACTGAGGGGGATGATTTTTTTAAAAATAACTCATCTGTTTGGATGTAATTTGAGTTTAAAGTTATGAAAAATAAGGGGCATCTCCTTCTGACTGACAGATCTCTGATGAGCTGTCAGCGCCAATGCTGGTAACTAGTGGCTTCCTCCCCTTCACTTGTTCTAAGGAAGGCCTTAAGCCTCAGGGCCCGACAGTCTAGGCCAGTGATTCCCAACCAGGGGTACACATAACCCTAGTGGTACGTGAACATATCACAAGGGGTACATGGAAACATTCAATATTTAATTTCCCAGGTGATGGGTATACTACATTCAACAACATTCTCTGTGCCCTAGTGTCATATGGCAGCCTTACGCGGCTGGATTTCAGAAGCAATGACACTGATGCAGGAACTTAGTGAGTCACGCAGAGTGGTTTATTTTCCACCAATTGTCTGGATACAGGCAGCAACAATAACAATGAGCCTTACAAACATGCAGTCATATCTACTCTGAATCAAATTGGGCTAAACCATCTAACTCTGCTCACCAGGGGAGCTCCTCTGCTATCCTCACCAAATATTTCTAAACTTTATTTAAATACAAATATTTACATAACCCGTTACATACAAAATTAAAGATATGAAAATCCCCACCTACATCTAAACACCAGATTAAAACACCCCTAAGAAAACCCATTAGAATATTTCCCCCACACTCTCCTCTTGGCTTCAACCGGACCCCCTGGGAAAGATTTGCCCGAACACCCTGGTGAGGAAACAGGAAGAAAGGTGAGTGAACACACTTCAAACTTCATTTCCTAGTTTAACACTGAACTTTCTTGCATTCTTCAATCCCAGCTTTCCTATTTCTGAGAAACCATTTTGTCTCACATAAAAACTATTTTCTTTCTCCAGACTACTCCACATGACTTAATGAGGAGCAGCTGTGGCTCTCCTGAAACAAAGGCAACCCTCCATCTTAAAATTATCTTCAATAAATACCTTAAATCCCTCCGTGTACAATGGTCTTCTTTCATATACAA
This sequence comes from Apricaphanius iberus, assembly GCA_028564705.1. NCBI lineage: Eukaryota > Metazoa > Chordata > Actinopteri > Cyprinodontiformes > Aphaniidae > Apricaphanius > Apricaphanius iberus. Next base: position 611,924 of record JAPXFQ010001470.1, read on the forward strand.
TACACTTAAAATACAGTGTTAATAAGAGGTCAAGTTAAAGCGCTTCTATTCCCCAGTGTAAAATAAAAATAATTTACAAACACAAGTAATGAAAGTCCTCTTCATTACACCTAGTAAAAGAAAATCAGGCTGGAACGTGTTATGTCTAATGAATACCCAAATGAATAGTAAAACCCAGCAGAGGAACCGACTGGATGTGGAGAACAGCCTGGAGAACTCTGCCACCAGATCTATCAGAGCTCTCATAAAAGATAGGTTGAATGATGAAAACAAAGTAAAAAAAATATGGGTTTTGTTTAAATGTCTGTTCCTGTTTTTGCTGTAACAAAGGGAGGTTTATTTATTTTTTCTAAATTTTGTTTAGTAATTATTTTCAGATTGCTTATTCAATTTCATGGCAACATACTTAAACAGTATTCATATTTAATTTTCCATGTTTAATTTGAAGGGAAAATTTTGGAGGGAACAGAAAAAAATAAAAACTTGACATAAATGTTCAAGTTAGGGACATTTATTAACATGATTTTAATTTAATAATCAGTTTTACATTCTACTTCTAGAGAATCACCGACACATTTGACTAAGGGGATGAGAAAATGGCTCTGGGGCTACACAAGTTTAACAAGGGTTGGGAAACACTGTTCTAGGCTATTTTATTTCCCTAAACTTTACCATAAATTGTGTCTACAATGTGTATTTGTGTTCTGGTGTTAATCGTGCACTTATGGGACAAAGATGGCTTGTTCTAGTATTGATTGCACTAACAGACTGTCCAAGAAGTCTCTGCACCATTTTTTGGTAATTAAAATTATAATTATGCTCTGCATTTAAGATAACACTGCTTGGTCAAAACTGGGCTGAAATGATCACAGTACTTCTTTATACTGTATATTGATTACTAAAATGTGTTTTAAATAAAATTCACATGGATTTACTAAAAGGTATTGACCTACATAGCCAATATGGCAGTGGTGGGAACCACCCAGCTGGGTTCAAATCAGCTCTTCGGGAATTAACGGTGACATCACGGTAGCTTCATCCATCTTTATATACAAACCAGGTGGTCATTAGCACAGAAGCACCTGCACCACAAGGTACTTTACTCTCATCATTTATTTTCACTCTGTACACCTCATATTTCCAGCATAGGACAGAGACCTGTCGTCTGCAGAAATACTCGGATGACTGCAGTTGCAAGACACAGAGCTGGTGGACGGGTTTGTGGCATGGTGTGTATCAAACAATCATATTCCCTTAAATGTGAACACAACAAAGGAGATGACTAGATTTAAGAAAGAAACAGAGTTATGTCTAACACTGTTTGCATCATGGGAGAAGAAGTGGAGGCAGTTAAGGAGTGTAAACACAACAGAGTTCAACTGTGTGTTAAAGGAGATAGACATCTAAAAGTGAGTACAATAATTGTAAGGAGCTTTACATCTTAGGTGAAATCAAAAAGGTTTATAGCTGTTTACATTAGATTAAAGTGACTAGGATGATGTTTAATTTACACTTTATAGGTTTCCATTACTGAACTTCAGGGGAATTTGACCAGAACTTCAGGGTATCCGTGTGTCTCCACTACAATAGGCCGAGTTTTAGGTCCATTTCAGGAACCAATGGAGTACCAGTCTGGGGGCATGTATTCAAAAATGGCCTGGTAGAGCAGGAGCTGTGGTTAAGTCCCAGTGATTGGCTGTAATTCAGAGAGAAATGAGCAGACCTCGCCAAACAATTGGCTTTTTAAAATAAAGGTTGCTGGTGAAGCGGTCTATAACAACTTAGCAGACAGAAACACAGGAGCAGTCCCTGCTTCATCCATGTCTATATTTTTTTTTTCTGCTGCTATGGGGGCTTTTTGGCACTGATTAAGGACACTGCCTACTGCAGAGAGAGTCGCGATATTCGGACGTCTTAGCTAATTTCTTAAAAGGCCACTTTGGTATGGAGAAAACGGCTGAGAGGAGAGGGCCAACAGATTACATTGTCAGATAAAAGGTCCTACCTGAAGTTCAGATAGTGGAAACAATAATAATGGTATTGTATTTATGTAGCACTTTTCAAGACACTCAAAGTGGTTTACAATTCCACTATTCATTCACTCTCATATTCACACACTGCTGGAAGCAAGCTAAGATTGTAGCCACAGCTGCCTTGGGGCAGAGTGACGGAACGAGGCCTCTCTGGCCAACACCAGTAGGTGGTAGATGTAGTGTCTTGTCCAAGGAAACAACTACTGAGACAGATGGATCATGGGCTTGAACTGGCAACCTTCTGATTACAAGGCAAGCTCCGAACCCCTGAGCCACAGTTGTCCTAATAAGGAAACATCCCTTATATAACAAGGAGGTGTAAGCAGTGGCATAGCTAGTTCAAAAGTGCAGGGGATGGGTGTGGTTTGTTTCTTAACAATAAAAAATAATGAATACAATGACTGATGCTGAGTAACAGCCAGGTTTGCGTTTTCTGCTCCTCTCTCTGCCGTTTCATCTTCGTCCTTATCATCCCTGACCTCTCCCTGACCTCTCCCTCCCTCTGTTCGTCTTGTCTGCCCACTTGGTGTCTGCCTTTCCCTCCCTCATAATCTCCGTCTTCCTCTCTACTTGCCACATCCTCACATTCACCCTAATCAAAACATTTAAAATGAAATTAAATTGGGAATTTGATATGAAAACATTAGAAACATGTGAGCATCTAAGATGGAAATAAGCATCACCCGGACACGAACACACATACGTGTTCTCTCTTCCTTCATATAACGTTCAACTTCACTTACAGGATTTCTCTTTCAAGATTTGTTTCTCTTTTCCTGTCTCATTCTTTTCTGCACCTAGATGATACTGCATGACAAAAAGACAGTGGTAAGCTTGATAGTGACCTAGGTATGAGAGGACTGTGACTGAATGCTAAATTTTGCTTAATCGTGCCTTGAAAAGGTGAGATATCAAGAAACAAACAAAAAAAAAAACAACAAAAAAGCTTTTTCTGTGGTAAAAATAATGTAACATTTTAATATTTTTAAACATTAAAATAGTATACACTTTTCTTTCATTGTTTGCCTACCTGCTGAAAAGCTATGACATAACATGTCATAACACTATGACATGTTTCCCTTTTTTCCCTCAAGAGGTAAAATCAAATACAACAGATAAGTATCAACAAAAGGTATTCAGCTACTCAATTAATAATGCTTAAAATATCTAATAAACCCATTAATATACTGCTCAGCAATCACAGTTTGTCCCTCCTCCTTGTCAGTTCCCTGCCTACGTAATCACAATTGCTTTATACATTACATGCCATATATAACTGAATTTAGCTAACTTAGCTGCTGAAAAATATTCCAATTAGCAATTAGTCTAAAAAACGTATAATATAATACAGAAAAAACTTGACAGGTCAACAAAACATAAACAGAACATCTTAAAAAAAAATCAAAACCTCAAAAACAAAAACACTCATTCATACCTTCATACCTGGAAAAGGGAGATGTAAATCTGCCTCCTCTCCCCTCCCTCTCAAACATGACACCGACTTTGAGTGTGACTGTGATGATTGGCTGTCCTGCCTTAAGTCCTTCCTCTCGGTGTGTTAGATTTATCGGTCAGATTGTGTTGAGGAGGCAGGAACTTATCCGCCAGAGAAACGGAGCGGATGCTTTAAGGCGCTTGGTGCAAAACTGCAGACAAGGTGCGGATGTTGAACCCACCGGGAAAACTGTGGGTGCTAAAGCACCCACATCTCACAGGGGGGCGACACCCCTGGGTGGAACTTTCTTTTAAAACTTAAGACCATTTCAGAGCTTGACTATTATCTGTTTTAGTTCAGAAGGTAAGCTTAATGAGTAAAATCACTTGTTCAAAAGTCTTCTTTAAAGCACTACTTGAATAAAGTTAATATTCGCTAATGGAACCTTTAATTTTTAACACTTGTTAGATCGTTAGCAATAAATTAAAAGAAGATTAAGATAAAATTCTATTTAAATGTTCATAATGTTCAACACTAACACACGACGCTTGCATGGTTTTCAGGCTTCAGTATGTGTGCTTGCGCATGCTGCACTGGGGGAGGTAAATATCCCTTTGTAAATGTGCTTACCTTCTCTAGCAGCTGTCGAAGCTGTCTGCTTTTTGCATCTCTGGAGCACAGGCTCTGTTCCGGCGCTACCACAGTGCAGATACAGCGCCCGTCAGCATCCTGGGCTGAGCTGTACACCTGCCAGCCCTCCTTAGGGCCGATAGTCTGCAGGTACAAACAAACACAAAATCATTCTGAAGCTGAACTCATGTACTATGCACTGCACGTGTAATGACTGAATATATAAGCAGCTCAGTAGAACTTATGGACTGAAAATTGACTGTGAAATAACCTTTTTTTCTCTCTCAAGTGTTTTGAGATGATATGTTGTTAATTGGCGCTATATAAAAAAGTGAATTGAATACAATAGACATTCATGTCCAATAAATTGGAACATTTATGAACAGTTCATTTAGTTCAGTAACTCAATTCACTAAGTAAAGCAGAATATATGGCTTAATTACACACAGTTACATTCCTTTTATTAATTATGATTTCAACTTACAGCTAATTGGAAAATAATTACATTTTGAGTTTAGGATATTACGTAAAATCATAAAAAATATATTACAGAAATACGGACTTAATGAAAATTATTTTTAATACCTGGCACTTCTAAATCTGACAAGTGAGCTTAATCAAAAATAAATTTCCTAATTTATTAAATATGACAGCACATCTAAATCAGCGAAACAAAAAACATGATTTTAAATGAAATGATCATCCTATTGAAGCAGTTAATTTATTATGTTAACAAACACTCTAAAAACGCAACGTAAAAAATAGAAAAATGTATCCGTTTAGGATTTTGTAGCTCAATATTGATAAACCCACTGCTTTTCACTATAACTAAAATAATGAATACAATCTTTTTGTCTTTGAGGTACCTGGATGGAGCCTTTTTCAGAAGGCACTGTTATGAGTGCATCAACACAGACTGTGTCCTCTGTGTAATGCTCTGTGAAACATTAGGAGACCGGTGGTTGGGTTGAAATGTGAAAAGGTGTAAAAGCAGAGAATTGTGTTTTTTCTTTACCCATAAAGGGCTGTCTTGGAGTTTCTTCTAACTTGAAATATGATTTGTTGGAAAAAGAAAGTCCATGCTCTCGTACACGACTGTATTTTTGGCCAGCATGGCTTCTAACTGTATTATACTGTGTTTATACACATTAAGTGTTGTTTAAGCACTTTTGAAAGTAATAGTCAGGTCCTAGATTGCTTTTTAATCCAACTTGTCTCTATATCGATGTTGGTCGATATATAGGCAGGCTATCCAATATGAATATTGCTGTTATAACCTATACATAAAGTTATTTATATCATACATATGTCCCTAATAAGAATAATCATCCAATATAGTTAAAAAATATACTTGTAATGTCCACAGAAAGAAGTAAGGGCAGTGCAGGTCAATTGTCAAAAAGATGGCAGCGTAGAAAGCAGCATAGCTTTAAGTGCAACTAAGTCATTCGTTAAAAATTCCTTTATTTTTTTATTATCACAATATAGATGGCAGGATTGAAAAAGACTGCAATGTACTTTTTCAGTATCGTATACCCCTAGACCTTACAGTTTGGACACTGGAAAAAAAGTGAATAAGAGATATCCACAACAAAACTGCTGACATTCCTTCTCTGCCTTAGTTAAACCTCCTACAGTCCTGTCCTGCATCACTATCACTATTACTTGCCATAACAAATACCACATGTCAACCCCCTTACTTAACACATAGACAAATGACAACAGAATGGCAATAAACATTGTTTGTGAATAGTGTCACTTTCACTAATTGGTCCAATACCATTTTCAAAAGAATGACCATTGTAGGTTGATCCCGATGTTCATGCAGAAAGTATTTTTTTTATTTACCCCCCCTTTACACTGATACCTCTTAAGAAAATCCAATGAGCAGTAATGGTTTAGTCAAAGTCCAGAACTAAATCCAAATGAGGATATGTGGCAACTAGGAATGGAAAAAAAAAAACAATACACCAATATATTGCGATATTTTATGTCAAAATTTTGTTTCAATATTTAAAAGCAATGTATACATTTTTACTCACGTTTTCTTTTTGGTAGAATTTGAATGGAATCATTAATGGTGACAGTAATTTTTTTAATTAAAATAAAAGTATGAATTGTAGTTGGTGGCTGTTTTCACCTTCGTTGCAGTGGATCAACTGCAGTAGATCTTATAATAAAACTGGATGTGTTATGTATGAAACAGGTTAGAGTGTTCAGAATGCTGTGACAATTTTTAATAATTTAAATTCAATTTTAAAAATCACAATATATAGACTTATCCATAATATCGCAATATATTGTAATATATCATATCGTCCCCCTATATTGTGATACGTATTGTATCGTCTTGTGTAAATAATGAAACATCTGCACCGATAGAATCGACTCCCCAAATTACAATTTCCTAAGCCAGAGCAGGAAACACAGAGCAGGAGGTGGCATTACCGCAATTTTTCATGACTCAATAACTTTTAGAAAAGTGCCATTAGGCAGATTTGACTCGTTTGAATATATAGACATAAAGGATTCTAACAAAGCTTTATTTCTAACATTATATAAACCACCAAAGCCTAACTCTAATTTCTTCAATGATTTTAATGACCTTCTGTTTGTAATATGTATTGAGTACGACCATCTAATCATTGTGGATAACTTCAATATCAATATTGACAACAGGACAGTAAAGCAAAAATTAAGTGACACTCTTCATAAATTTGTCCTGACCAAACATGGCAAACAGCTCACACACAATCGAGGACACACTCTGGACCAGGGGTGTCCAGCTCTAGTACTCAAGGGCCGCTATCCTGCCAGTTTTGGATGCGTCTCTGCTCCAACACAGGTGATACAAATGGTCCAACTACCTCCTCTGCATGGCAAAGTTCTGCAAAGGCCTGCTAATGAGCCATCATTAGATTCAGGTGTGCTGAATCAGGGAAAGAAGTATAACTTGCTGTATAGCGGGCCCTGAGGGCCACCACTGCTCTAGACTTAATCATTAGCAAAGGTTTAAATATCTCTAACATCTCTGTAGTTGATACTGCACTATCTGACCATCTGTGTGTTTTCTATGAAAGCTCCATCTCAAACATCGAGACCACTGTAAAACCGTGTTTTCTAGGGGACAGTTCAGTTGAAACTTTTGAACAAATCCATTTTAAAGCCCGAAGCTTTTCTAAAAAAGGTTTTCCTTGTCATTTAGTCTGATCTGATTCAAATAGTTAACTCACCCCTGCTGTCAGATGTCTTCCCCCAGGCGTTAAAAACAGCAGTTATCAGGCCATTACTAAAGAAGGACAACCTGGACAATACACTGATAGTGAAACACAGGCCAATCTGTAATCTTCCATTCATCAGCAAGATTATTGAAAAAGATGTGTTTCAACAATTAAATAGTTTCCTAACAATGACCCACCACTTGATCATCATATGTGAGGTTCCCCAAGGCTCCATCCTGGGGCCACTTCTATTTAATATCTACATGCTCCCACTAGCCCAGATGATAACAACCAATCTGATTAATTACCATAACTATGCAAATGATACTCAGCTGTACATGTCAAGGTCAGCCTTCTATTACTTGAAGAACATTTCTAAGATTAAAGGACGAATATTACAACAAGACCTTGAAAAGTCCATGCTTTTATCTTTAGTCGGATTGATTACTGCAACAACGTCCTCACAGGTCTACCTAAAAAAAATCAACCAGACAGCTGCAGCTGATCCAGAACGCTGCTGATCGTATCCTCACTAGAACTAGAAAATGTTCTCTGAAAAATCATCTTAAGCACCTTGAAATGTTTTCTTTCATTGATTCTCATGTTTTATACTTAATGGCTCTTTTTAATTTTCATACTTTTACGCTGTTTTTTTTTTTTACTTTCTCATGTTTTTTCTGTTTTTACTTTCTATGCTTTTATCATATGTTTGGTTTCTTTACCACCTAATCATGTAAAGCACCATGAATTACCCTGTTATGAATGTGAGGCGGGGGAGGCGGGGGACATTGAGTCCGAATGGGCCATGTTCCGTGCCTCCATTGTCGAAGCGGCTGACCGTAGTTGTGGCCGCAAGGTAGTTGGTGCCTGTCGTGGCGGCAACCCTCGAACCCGCTGGTGGACACCGGCGGTGAGGGATGCTGTCAAGCTGAAGAAGGAGTCCTATCGGGCCTTCTTGGCCTGTGGGACTCCGGAAGCAGCTGATAGGTACCGGCAGGCCAAGCGGAGTGCGGCTCGGATGGTCGCTGAGGCAAAAACTCGGGCGTGGGAGGAGTTTGGAGAGACCATGGAGAACGACTTCCGTATGGCTTCGAAGCGATTCTGGTCCACCATCCGGCGTCTCAGGGGGGGGAAGCGGTCTGCCGCCAACACTGTTTACAGTGGGGGCGGTGTGCTGCTGACCTCAACGCGGGACGTTTTGGGTCGGTGGATGGAATACTTCGAAGACCTCCTCAATCCCACCGACACGCCTTCCTGTTTGGAAGCAGAGTCTGGGGACTCTGGGACGGACTCTCCAATCTCTGGGGCTGAAGTCGCCGAGGTTGTTAAAAAGCTCCTCGGTGGTAAGGCTCCGGGGGTGGATGAGATTCGGCCGGAGTTCCTCAAGGCTCTGGATGTTGTAGGGCTGTGTTGGTTGACGCGGCTCTGCAATATTGCGTGGACATCGGGGGCAGTTCCCTTGGATTGGCAGACCGGGGTGGTGGTCCCCCTCTTTAAAAAGGGGGACCACAGAGTGTGTTCCAACTACAGGGGGATCACACTTCTGAGCCTCCCTGGTAAGGTCTATTCAGGGGTTCTGGAGAGGAGGGTACGACGGATAGTCGAACCTCGGATCCAGGAGGAACAATGCGGTTTTCGTCCTGGCCGTGGAACACTGGACCAGCTCTACACCCTCGGCAGGGTCCTGGAGGGTGCGTGGGAGTTCGCCCAACCAGTCTACATGTGCTTTGTGGACTTGGAGAAGGCGTTCGACCGTGTCCCTCGGGGTGTCCTGTGGGGGGTACTCCGGGAGTATGGGGTACCAGGCCCTCTGATACGGGCTGTTAGGTCCCTATATGACCGGTGTCAGAGTCTGGTTCGCATTGCCGGCAGTAAGTCGGACTCGTTTCCAGTGAGAGTTGGACTCCGCCAAGGTTGCCCTTTATCACCGATCCTGTTCATAACGTTTATGGACAGGATTTCTAGGTGCAGCCAAGGTGTTGAGGGGATCCGTTTTGGTGACCTCAGGATCGGGTCTCTGCTTTTCGCAGATGATGTGGTCTTGTTGGCTTCGTCTGAACGTGATCTACAGCTCTCGTTGGAGCGGTTCGCAGCCGAGTGTGAAGCGGCTGGGATGAGGATCAGCACCTCCAAATCCGAGACCATGGTCTTGAGTCGGAAAAGGGTAGGGTGCTCTCTTCGGGTTGGGGATGAGGTCCTTCCTCAAGTGGAGGAGTTTAGGTATCTGGGGGTCTTGTTCACGAATGAGGGAAAAATGGAGCGGGAGATCGATGGACGGATTGGTAGGGCGTCTGCAGTCATGCGGGCGCTGTACCGGTCTGTCGTGGTGAAGAGAGAGCTGAGTCGAAAGGCGAAGCTCTCGATTTACCGGTCGATCTACGTTCCTACCCTCATCTATGGTCACGAACGCTGGGTGGTGACCGAAAGAACGAGATCGCGGATACAGGCGGCTGAAATGAGTTTCCTCCGTAGGGTGGCTGGGCTCTCCCTTAGAGATAGGGTGAGAAGCTCGGTCATCCGGAGGGAGCTCAGAGTAGAGCCGCTGCTCCTCCACATCGAGAGGAGCCAGTTGAGGTGGCTCGGGCATCTAGTCAGGATGCCTCCTGGACGCCTCCCTGGTGAGGTGTTCCGGGCATGTCCCACCGGGAGGAGACCCAGGGGAAGACCCAGGACCCGTTGGAGAGATTATGTCTCCCAGCTGGCCTGGGAACGCCTCGGGATTCCTCCCGAGGAGCTGGCCCAAGTGGCCGGGGAGAGGCAAGTCTGGGTCTCCTTGCTTAGGCTACTGCCCCCGCGACCCGACCCCGGATAAGCGGAGGAAGATGGATGGATGGATGGATGGATGAATGTGCGCTATACAAATAAAATTGCCTTGCCTTGACGTACCTAGTGACACCTGAAAATTCCTATTTTTGCAGGGGATGTCTGATTAATTTTACTGAGTTTGAAGCCTTTTGCAACACAATGGGCAAAATCTTCAGTTTCTTAATGTGAATATCTGGTGAAAATACTGTATATCCTAAATGATTTGCAGTTCTAATGGCATTAGGGTCTACAATGTCCTGACTCAATACACACATAATTCTTTTCCGATTTTGTATTTGTAAAAAATCCACTTCACAACTATATGCTATGTCTATGACATACATTATTGATAAAACACATATAGGTCTGGCTGCAGTAGGAAAAACTCTGGAAACTTTCAAAGGGTATAACTAGTTTTTCCCGGCACTCTAGTTCTCAGTGCGGCTAGCATTTATTAATAACATTATGTTCATAATTTAAATAAATATTAAACTGTTGCTGAATCATGCAGTATAATTTTAAAGAAAAGTTTAGCCTGTTTTGTAGTTTTCCAAATTTAAGCCTGAAATAAAATGTTAAAGTCTTCTGACTTTAACATCTGCATCCTGCAGCTGAGAGCATATGTGTCCACTAATGCCTGAATTAAACAGCAGGAGTTTAATTGCAGTACATTGTTCCTTGCACAATTTAAATTAAAGCAGTTAATTCTTACAGATTCATGGATTGGGAATGAAGCTGCAGCAGTCTTTTTCTAAATATTTTATCACCAATTTACAGAAAAAGAAATAAGCAGAATAAGTATTAACCCAATCATGCAAATATCATTGTATTACTTTATGGCAAACCTTTAACCTTTCTGGTAATTCCATGGTCCCGTATCAAACAGAGCAAGCTTGTATGAAACTACACAAATGCCCTCCTCTCCTACAAGTCAAGAAGAAGTAGACTCTTCTCCACAATGAAACACATGAGGACATCCCATGCTTGATCAGGATCTCATGCCTAATTACAGTTGCTAAGCTACAGCATGATTTGACTGTTACTAGAGAAGGCTTTTGCTGCTGTTGATATGAAAGCATACACCAGTAGAATAAGAAAGACTGCATAACTTTAACTTTCAAGGACACAACCTTTGATCTCTGTGAAAAAGATGAGGGCCAAACAAAACAATTCCTAAAAACGTGGACAAAGACCAGGATGTCTGGAATATTATTATGTGGAGGGATGATTCTGAAGTTGAATCGTTAGGAAACGAAAACATAGTACATGTGTAACATAGACGAAATACAGCATTCCAAAAAATGTAAAAACTCATCCCAGAAATAAAGCATTGAGGAGGGAGTGTCATGGTTTGGAGATGCTTTTTTGGTGGAGGACCTGGCTAGTTCACCATCATAGAACCCATTATGAATTATATTATGTGCCGGAGACTCCTTGAGGAACAATGTAGGATTATCTGTACTGAAATAAAGGCTCAAGCAACTGGACCACGCAACATGACAATAAACCAAAAACAGCAGTAAATTCACCAAAGATGGGCACAGATTGAAATAATGGAACAGCCAGATAAAAGAAAAAAAAAGAAATTCTGATGTCACTGTAACCCTTTGTAGTGACATTAAACAGAGTGTACATGCAAGAAAGAGTCCCTCTAACATCTCACTGCTCAAACTGAGAAGTGGGGCAAGCTTTCCTCAGACTGATATCAGAGATTGATATGAAGATTCTTACTGAGGTTATTTTAACCAATGGGAGTAGGACTAACTATTTATAATCAGAGTACCCTAAATTGAGATATTGATGTGGACATTTTTTTAAAGTACTGAATATTTAATTGGATATCCTAATTTATTAGCACAGCTGTACTTTATTGTCCCCTCAGGGTAATATGTTTTGGACTCCGTGCTCCTTCCATAGCTGCCAGTTTACTAATTTCATATTAGAATATGCCATGGTGCTGGGCTGTCACAACATAAGCTTCAGGGCTTGTTTTGTGACATAATACTTAGAATCTTAATCATTTAGGTCTCTAAAGAGTTTAGAGTAGAGTTTCTCAGACAGTTATGACACATATCATCTCAGTAAATAAATAGGTTTTACTAATACTAAAATAATGACAAGTACTTTCCCATCTTCCCACATCAACTTACTGGATTTAAGTCCAAACATTCATTTAAGATCACAGTTCAGTGGCTGGTCATTCTTCCTCAGGATTTTCTGGTAGACGGCAGCATTGATGGTTTCAGTAATAAGTCCTCAAGTTCCTAAAGAATCAAAGTACTCTCAGCCTATGGCATTACCACCCTGTTTGACTGTATTGAGAAGTCTTGTGGATCGTCAAGAATTTATTTTAGATTTTTGTGTTCCATTTGGCGAGCAGCTGTTTTTCACCCTGGAAATCTCCCAAGGATGCTTTTTTTTTGCTCGGTTTCCTTCTGATAAATCTTTAAATCTTTAACACTGACATTGGCTGAGCAAAGCAAAGCCTTCAGTCATGGTGCATTGCTTTTTAACATCTTTCATCCCACTTCATATTGTCAGACTGTTTTTCTTTAAGTGCTTACTTCATTCTACTGCTCTGACAGGAGACAGGCTTGGGTACGGGCAGCAAAATTTAACTCAGCTTTCTAAAACTGTTGTTATTCCTGTTTAATTTGTGATTTAACAAGTAGACAATTTTTCACATGGGCCATGTTGGTTTAGATTACTTCAAATATCACCTGACATATGTGTTTTTTCTCTAATGGACTGGCGACCTGTCCAAGGTGCACCCCACCTCTCAGGAGATGAACGCTGGAGATTGACACCAGCCCCCCGTGACCCTTTGAGCATACGTTGAATAGATGATGGATGCATATGTTTTTTCTGTATTTATTTTGATTATTGTTGTCTAATAGAAATAACTCAATGATCTTAAACATTTTAATGGGAGAAAATAAGAAGTACAACATATCTGTAAGGACTGGAATATTTTCTCATAACACAACACAAAAAGGGTCATTATGTACAATACAGACCAAAAGTTTGGACAAACCTTCTAATTCAGTGAGTTGTCTTTGTTTTCATGACTATTTAGATGGTAGTTTCACACTGAAGGCATCAAAACTATGAATGAACACATATGGAATTATGTAGTAATTTTCCAAAAAAGTGTGAAATAATGTGGCCTCCAAAATCATCTGACCTGAACCCAATCGGGATTATTTGGGGTGTGCTGAACCGCAGAGGGAAGGCAAAAGGGCCACAACTACTAAGCATCTCTATGAACTCCTTCAAGTCTGTTGAAAAACCATTTCGGGTGACTACCTGGTGAAGCTCAAGAGAATGCAAAGCAGTAATCAGAGCAAAGGGTGGCTACTTTGAGGAATCTAAAATATAACATGTATTCAATTATTTCACCCTTTTTGTTTAAGTACATAAAGTATGTGTTCATTCATAGTTTTGATGCCCGTAATTGAGAATCTACAATCTAGTCATGAAAATAAAGAAAATGCATTGAATGAGAAGGTGTTTCCAAACTTTTGGTCTGTACTGTATGTGGAATAGCGGTACCTAAAGTAATTTTCATAATAGAAAGATACAGTAGAAAGAGAAATGGAGGTTATGAATGGATCAAATTATTGAATCAATGATAATGTAGGTAAACAGCTGCTGTAAATAAACAAAGAAAATGGTACAATACGAACAAAGAATCACAGAAAAGCCCACAGTCAGCAAGCATTAGTGAACTGCTGAAGAAACTGGATGTGCTCTAGCAAAGTCTGAGAAGAAAAAGTAGGCCAGGGAAACCTTTTCTTGGCTTTTACCTATGCCATTCCTAATATTAAGTAAAAATGAGACATAATATTAAACAAACTACACATTTATAAAATATTGTGACTATGTTCATAAATTCCTGTTTGAGATATTTCTGACTAAGCCAGGCTCATGTCAGGTTTTCCTTTCTCCCGTTTTAAAGTATAGTATTTTGTCCACAAACATGCAGTTTCTTCCCTAAGAGAGAATCCTAATTTGTCAGCACTTTCTATCTCTCAGCATGTTAAATGGAAGAAGATCAAGCTTCAGGGCTACTTTGGCTTCACCGAGAATCAGCCAAAGACTGGTCATTAATCATCCTTACAAAACAGTATTGAGCAGCTCAAAGCCCCTAGACCCATTTGTCTGCCCAGCATAGTCATGCACTCTGTAGAGGCATCACACATACACACGCCGAACTTCTGGACTGGTCCAACACGACACACAGACCCAAATATAAACTGTTGTCAAGGCGGATTCACATTTCCTGTTTTTGTCTGCTGCCCCCCCCCCCCCCCAGCATCTGTCCCCCCCCCCCCCCCCCCCAGCATCTTTGTAATCTATCGTCTGACTGACAGACGTTATTTTACAGGCTAGTGTACAGCAGAGGGTATATTTTCCACTGGTACCATATTCTGTCAGTGATCTATAAATCTAGTGTCAAACATGCAACGCAAGTCATCCATTTATCCTGTTTTAACAGCAAATAAATAATTTAGTTCAACAAAACTAACTTGCTGGGTCTTTCTTTAAAAATGGTTAATCTCTCATTTGAATTGAATTAATAATTTGGCACAATAACCACAACTAAGAAATCCAGCTTTAAACCGCAAAAAGCTTACAAAAAGTCCCACTCTGTGAGTGTGTGCAATACACTGTAGACAATCTTTATGTGCAATACACTGTAGACAATCTTTATGTAACAGCCAAATCAATGACACAAATATGTGGATGGCTTACAATTTACAATACAAATGATTTTTTTAATTATATATTTTAAACCCATGCAAAAAATATAGATTTCAGTAACTCTACTCTCTACTCTAGGATATGAATCTTGACGGTAAATTCAGTACAGTGAAAAAAAATGGTTTAAACAATGCTGGTAAAATGCTGGTGTGAATTCTGCAGCGCTCATATGCCATTTATGCTACATCATGTGTGCCACTGCTACAACACTGAAGTAACTGTGACGCAAATGTCACTGCGACGACCCAACTTGCTTACACTGTCTGTTTTCATGAAGAATCCCTGATGCTTGAAACTGAAACCAACAGCCTAAACTACATTCTGATAAATTAAGCAAATATGTATGTGTACAATGAAAATGAATTAAAGCTGCAGTTCGGAGAATTTATTTTAGGATGAAAGTTTTCTAAATCTTTCATTTGATAGTTTTGTTTTATACTACGTAAGATATATGGGTGGCTTTCCACAACAGTTGTCAATCTTCTGAAGACCCTCCTTCAACCCACAGACCCCAATGCAATTCATACTAACCGGTGAATGTCTTTAGCCAACAAAACTCAAGTTTCCGCATTGATGGCTGTCAATCAATGAGCCTGTACATCATGGAAACCAGTGAAGGTGGGGCAGCGCACACAGGCCGCTCCGTGTCTTCATGCTTACAGTGTCAGAACCATCAACACTCATTGCTTCTGTCTCTGCCTGACCTGTGTCTAATCTGTCTGAACTGATCCTTCTTCTTGTTATTTAAGCTCCTCGCCTCCTCTCTCTCCCTGTCGGTCCATTGTTATGTCGCTTTGTGGTGTTTCTACTCCTGGTGTCTCCTGCTCATTCCTGTCAGCCTGTCTTGTATCTTATTCATTGTCATCATCATTAGTCTGCAATAAACATCCTCATACTCTTTCCTCGCCTGCAAGTGGATCAATGCCTCATTTAGACACTAAACCGTAACATACAGTTATGTAATGGCAGAGAGCGGTTATGGAGAAGTCAGACCAAACATCTGCTAAAAGGTTGGCCTTTCCCCAGATACCCAGGTCTACATCAACTTAAGAAAGAAAAACAAAGACAAGTCTAAAATGAAAAATCTACCTTGGTCAAAAACACTGCACAGTAGTTCTAATAGAACACTGAAATTTCATCTTGACTGGTCACTTGGTTCTTAAAAATAAAAATAAATAGATGACATATCAAAGCAAAAGCTTCCAATGCAGTACAGCATTTTTCAATGACACACCCTTGATTCCAATACAAATAAACTATTAAAGGGGACATATAATGTAATTTCCACTTTTTTAGCCATTAAATGCAGTGCTGTGTTATTTAGACTGTCATATCTCAACCAAACTACAAAAATGGCTGAGTGGGGGAGAGGGAGTGGAAGCTTCTGCAACCTGGAGGGAGGCCGAGTATGCTGTGTTCCAAAATGGATTTAAAGAGACCATACCAAAATGACTTATTATCTTGACTCCTCAGAACAGGGGTGGAAAATGAGCCTTTACAGCTACAATAATGAGGAATTCAGACCCAGGAATTTCAGTTCCACTCTATATAGACCATAACTGAATTATTTTGTTATAAAAAGGAAGAATTTAAAAGCACGATATGTCCACTTTATGATGGAGCACATTAAGTATGACAAGAATGCTTCAAAGATGTAATAAGGCATCATGTTTAACAAAACTGTCATTATTTCCTTGTAAAACACACTTTTCAATATGTCAGCATACATGGCAGTTTACTACAGAAAATACTGTGTCAATAGCTTTGGAGTTTTTCTTAAATATGGATTTTATGTCTTTGTAAATGTCATTTACATTCTGGCCAAACTTAGCTAACTTATATCGTCATCTAATTCTAAGAAATTTCAAAGTGGGATTTTTATGGTAATTGTTTAGCCTTTGGTTGGGTACAGACTGGAGATTTGTCCAAGATGTAACCTTTGGCTTTGGTCTGCCTTTGGCTCCTTTGAATTTTTTTAAAACACCACCAATATCACCCTGAGCAGGATAAAGGGGGTACACAAAATCAATGGATGGGTAGATTTGAGGAAAACACATAAATACCAAGGCAAAAGCACCACCAAAAAGCACAAACTAATTTTAAATGATTCCTTCAATCATTGAAATCTTTTTATGTTTTAAGAAAAAATTGGAACAGGATCAGACTGCCTCAATCCCTGCCTTTGGCAACTGCCTATCCCTCTCTGAAGGAACCCCAGAACCCTTTGGCCCTTCCAACAGGTGGTGAGCCCATGAAAAGGTAGGGGCCATGTAACGTCTTCGGTCTGGTGTGCACCAATTAAGAATGTGGAATGTCACCTCCTTGGTGTAGAAGGAGGACTTGCTGGTGTGCGGGGTTGAGAGGTCCTGATTGGGAATCGTTGGACTCACCTCGATGCCCTGCTCTGGAACCCACCTCCTTGAAAGTGGTTGGACATTCCACTCTGGAGTTCGCCTATGGTGGAGGGTGTCTTAAATATTCTTTGTGGTTATGCACCTTGCTGCATGTAGTCCATAGAGGAGTTCCCGAGAGTGCTCCTCCAGAAGATTCCTTTGTTCTGTGTGGGGACTTCAACCTTCATTTGAGCAATTACATTGAGCTCTGAACCCAAGCAGTGTTTTGAAGTTGGAATTTTGTGCTTGTCATAGATTGTTGATAACAAGCATCATGTTTAATCATAAGGGTGTCCATACTGTATGTGCTCAGGGCACTAGGACACCTTAGGTTGCAGCTCGTTGATCGACTTTGTTGTTGTTTCATCTGATCTGGGGCAGTATGTTTTGGACACTTGGGTGAAGACCGGGGCAGAGCTGTCCACTGACCACTACCTGGTAGAGAGTTCACAACATATGTTGGCGAGGATCCTGAAAAGACATAGCAGGCCTTAAGGCTTTGGAAATTATGGAGGTATGTTGGTTAATGAGGCTCTGCAATATTGCGTGGACACTGGGGGGCTGTTCCCTTGGACTGGCAGACCAGGGTGAATGTTATAGTGGGGAACACACTTCTGAAACTCTCTGGTAAGGACTATTCAGGGGTTTTGGAGAGGAGGGTCTGACGGATATGCAAACCTCAGATTCAGGATGAAAAACGCACTTTTTGTCCTGGATGTGGAATACTGGATCAGCTACATCATAAGCAGAGTCCTGGAGGTGCATAGGAGTCCCTCCGTCTAAAGGTGTTTTGTGAACTTTCAAACATTTTCTGTGCGGGTTACTCAAGGAGTATGGGGTACAAGGCCCCTTGATACAGCCTTCTTTTCAGATAAAATAGTTAATTAAAATAAAGGAATTATTTATAACACACACAGACACAAACACACACACACACAAGCTCATGTTAATCTTTAGAATTTATGTGAAGTCAATTAAACATTTCTACAAAACTAATGCACATTGTTTTTATGTTAATTTAACATCCAAGCATTTTATGAGTGTCTCATAAAAATTATCTGACTGATTGCAAATGTTCATTGCCTCATTTCTTTTATTTCTACACACATTACCAGTTTTTATTCCTTCCCTTAATTTCCTCTCCATTCCCCTATGCTTCACTGAAATGCAGAAGGACATTCTATTTACTGAAAATTATGACCGTCTCACAGTTGGCTAAACAGTAGGAATACAATGAATGGCTATGACTACTGTGCTTACTTTATTATGGATCTGTGTTTATGATCATTTAGTTTACATAATCAGAGCTGAGAGACAAAAAATTAACCCATTATGCAAACATTTTATCAAATCTTTAGGCAGCCTAGTGAAAAATTATGATATTATTTCTAAAATATTATGCCTTTAAAGAATAAAATAAAAATTTGGGTGAGTAATCACCAGTTATCTCAAATTCTAAACAACACCATTAATGGGATAGGACTGAAAAACTGAATCCTTCAGAGTATAAGCACTTTCAGCATTACTGTATTTAGGACATGAAAAAAGCTAGGCTAAAAGCCTTCTTAGGGGATACAAAAAAAAACTAAACTACAGCATAACTGATCAAAACGAAAAACAAGCCCATAATGCGAAAAAAAAAAAAAAATCAGTACATTGGCCACTAGAAAAATTTTTTGAATACTGCTAGATTAATTAGTTAATCTGAAAGCCTAAAAAATGACTTGTCTTGTTGTTATGTTACTCTCGAGTCAACAATAGTCTATTATGATGGAAAATTGCCATATGCACCTCATAGTGGCAGGAGAACTTTTTGAAATAATAAATAGTGTTAACCAGTGGTTTTCAAAGTTTTATGCCCAGTTACCTTGTTGTCAGTGAATGTCTGTTTTATAAGTACAGAATCCAAACAAAAATCTAACCTCTTTGATACAGGTAATGGATAAACACTTCACAGGGGTTTCACAGTCTCACTTTGCAATATTATTTCCATTGGACATTAAGATGATAAAGTGCAACTGTCAGAAGAGAAAGTTCTGGCAGGCAGCCCAGAAGTCATTTCAATGAAGCAGAGAGTTTGACAGTGACAGTCTAGACACAAAAAAGGTATCCTGCTTAGCAGATGCTGGTTAATGTTGGGAACTGGGTGCATTAGAGATTATATGGTCTATGTAGCTGAAGGTGACAAGGGTTGTTCTTGGAAGGAGTGACTGATGAAGTACCTTCTGGACCCTCCATAAGGACAGGATCAGGAATGGAAGGAAGGGACACACATTGTATGGGCTCCGTCTAAATCAGGGGAGACCAAAATTAGTCCTCAAGGGTCGATATCCTGCATGTTTTAGTTATTTCCTTGGTCCAACAAAAAACAATCAAATCTTGGTTCATTAGTAGAGCCTCTGCAGAACTTTGACATGCTGAGGAGGTAGGTGGACAATTCCAATCAGCTGTGTTGGAGCAGAGACTCATAGTATACATAGACTGGCATAGTATACAGAAAGTTCTGTGCAGAGTATGGGCTGGAAACTCCAAGAACAACGTGGGAAACACTTCCAAAGGTGGTGGAGAATAACTAAGCAAAGATCCTGTGGGAGTTCCAGATCCAGACAAAAAGGATTTCATTTCAATCTTACATTATGCTGAAGTATACCTATGATAAAAAATACAGACTCCTATTTTTAGGAGGAACAACTTGCACATCGGTGGCTGCCAAATAATCTTTGGCCCCATTGTACCTCTTGGTTTAGGTCAACAACAAAAATTATTCAAAAACACAAAACCATAACATCAATTCTTTACCTTTTTATCAAAGCTGTCGGTTTAGTTGAAAAAGTCCTGGTTGCCGAACAAACAAAAACTAATTTAGGTAGTATTATCTTAATTTATTATTTTCCAACATGAATTATCCTTGTAAAGGACTCTGTATGAAGTGGCAGCGCCCGTGTTTACTTTTGTTATTTTAATTAGTACAACTTTTTCTTTTCTCAGCTGGCATGCTGAACAAATGTAGGCTCGACTTCCCTGATGGTGGATAATTAAATAAAAACATGCAAATCAGCATAACACATCGAAGGCGTGAAAAGTGATGATAATGAATGCCTCCCTGTGGAAGATATGATTTGTGCTCCTCATGCAACATAAGTATTCTGCCAATTACACACATTGCTTAATCTTTTTTCTGTTTGTCACCACAGCATATATCTGTATTTCCCCTTGATATAACATTTAATGTATCTGTATGAACCTTTTAGTTTGACATAACTAAAGACGTAGGAGGCTGTTGAGAGAATAAAATGTAATGTATGGGATATGATGGGACATTTAATAATTACTAAGTATAAGTAGAATATTTGGCCACAACCATTAAATCCTAACTATTTATCTTATCAACTGTAAATATGAGCAGGTCAAAATGCAGTTTAAAATAAATGTTAAAATCACAGTACCTTGAAAAATTATTAATGCTGCTTGAAAAATTAAAAATGTTGTCACCCAACAGAAACTTCAATATCCGATATTATTTTTTTAAATTTGATTTACGATTTGTTAATTGTCGAGCACATGTCGATGTGCCCCTGGGCAAGGCACTTAACCCCCAAATTCTACATTGCCCTACCGAGCCATGTTGGGTGTCGGTGTATGAATGCGAGTGTGAATGGGTGAATGTGGCTTCAATGTAAAGCGCTTTGTGTGGTCAGTAAGACTAGAAAAGCGCTATATAAGTTCAGTCCATTTACCATTTAATTGTAGTTATTTCGAATAATTAAGGTATGTTCCAAGAATTTTCTAGAGTGATTTAATCTTTGACTCTTAAGTCCCTTTCCAAAATAAGCGTCTAATATTGTTTTTTATATTATTTTCTAGTGTAAAATGGGCAAGTTTTTCATAGCTGCAATCAAGATTCTCAGTGTAACCGTACATACCACTGCCCTAAACAAATCTCAGCTATGCTGTATACAGCCTTGGTCCGTTGATATCATTTCTTAAGGTATTTTCACTTGCACCAATTCGATCTGGAGCTCTGTGGTGGGATCAGTATGGCAATTTGTGGAAATTCTCAGAGGATTACCAAAGATGAGATTCCAGAGAAGGGAAATAAATAAGAATACCTGTGGCCTTGGCAAAAGTCTCTTATAAATACAGCTTTGATAAATAGTGACAGGTAAAAGACTCCCTCTGCAGTAATAGTTTGACTCACAGAGGGGCAACAAATTGTCTAATTTTGATGGGCCCTTGTCACCGTTTTGTCATAGCAGTGTAAAACATTGAATTGTGACTAGATGAAGTTTCCCACCCTCCTTGCTGTTGGGCCACATCATTAAAGAAGAATGAAGGTTGTTTGGGAATAATTCACACAGCTGCAGCCCAAATGTTACATGCCTTATAGGTGCTGTCACAAGGTTGATTATCTTGGCATATATGTTGGGGTTTGGAAAATGTATGTTATATGGAGCTAAACACAGTGAAATTAAGCATTTCTTAGAACACTTTGTCTTGCTATTTATTTGTGTGTGTGGCTCTTGATGCACTACATACATATACATAGTAAAGTTATTATATTGCAGTGATCAGTGATGCTGGCACGTTACTCCTAATAAGACCACTTTTTCAGTAACGACTAATCTAATACATTACTATTTGACATTGACAATAGAAACAAGGTCTGAGAATACAAATCATTTCTCATGGTCTATTTGTCTTGTACTTAATCCAACATTGAAAATACTAAATTAAATTCTATGTTTTATCAAATTATATAAGAGTAACATAGGGTTACACAGGAACCTTATTTATGAGTATCCTTAAGTAGTCAAATAACTATATTTGAAAATGATAGGTCCCGTTGCCACCAGTCGGAGCCACTCCAAGCATTCTGCATGAATTAGTGAGTTATTCTTCACTGGTGCAGACAGAGCACCTGCACATTGTAGCATAAAATTAAGTAACACTAATGGTGTGTTCAAACCGCCCCAAACGGCAGCGTCAGTTGTGGCATGATTACATGTAAAGTCTATGGTTGAGTCTGTCAGAGGTCTGTCAGAATCTTTGCTGTGCGTTGGCTCTGTCAACTTTTCAAGCGTTACTTGCGTTTCAGGCAGCAACCTAGAAACGCAAGCAACGCTGAAGTTCATCTGGCTGAACTTTTGACGGAACCAATCAAAGCGTCTCACTGTAGTGACATCGCCCAACGTTGACGATGTCTAGCCAATCACGATCCGCTAGTGTTTAAAACATCCGACAGGGAAAGGCCCGCCCACATGCTTTGCAAGCTTCAGCTTAAAAATGTATATACGTAAAAATAGATGCGTTGGGTGCATTGCTTGACGCACACAAAGTGTGCGGTGTAAACGCACCATTAAGTAGCAGTTGCATAAAAGCGACTATAAGCTAGTGACAGATGTGTAGGAAGGTGTTGCTGAAGGCATGATGACTTTCTATGTCACTGAAAGGTAGGTTAGGCTCACTCTAATTCCAGCTGATTCCAGCTGATTCCAGCAGTTTTTTTCCCTGCACAGACGTCTCCCTGTATCTTAGCAAAATACAGCAATGCACTGAAAGGTGGACTGTATTAGTTGGAATTTTGTGTTTTTCAATTCACCTTTCCCTGCAGTTAGGTTTAAATTAGCAAGTCAATGTTGAAATTTTGCGATATAAAAACTTTTTAATACAACCACAAATGTTACACCTAAACATAAATCAGGGTAGCAAAGATTTCTACAAAACTAAGTCTTGATCACACCAATTCTGCCATGCTGCCTGATATAAGACAGAGGCCCTAAACAGATGCTATCTCTCCCATCATCTATCAAGCTGTCCAAGCAAAAAGCCACCAAGGAATTGGAGGCTAGTGAGGTAGAATGTGCATGTCGGTACTGTAACTGATGATCATACCACTTAAATGAGTTAACATTTTAGCTCTAATGGCAGGGGGAAGATGAACTTGCATGTGCAGCCAGCTCTATAACCACAATGATGCAGACATCTAAGACAGCAGTGAGAAATGGTTACGCCCATGAGCAGAGGAGCAACAGCAATCCTGGCAGCAATAATCCAGAGGCTGAAAAAAAGACCCAAGAAGAAACTGACAAAGAAATAGCGAATACTGTCGAGAGAGGGAGTGCCACAAGGCAAAAAGAAAAAGCCATTTTGTCTGTCAGATTTCACTCTCGTGAAAGGCATGCAGGGAAATTAATTTCCTAGAGGCGTGCCACCTTCTTGCCTTTTCTGACCTCTGCAAAGAGGAGATTGAATAGATTATTCTGGAGCACCTAGGCACATTCTGGCCCAGACAGACTCTCAATGAGCTGCCGTATTATCTTGTTCACACCCTTCCGTGTCTTCTCTAGGGTGTGCTTCAATGAGTTCCTGGGGCCTGAACAAGACAACATGTCAGTCATAAGCACCACGTAGGATGATAATGAAACAGTCATCAAACATTATCAGTTAAGTAAAGTTAGTGGGCAGCTCCAGGCCATGCTGAGTGGCACATGCAAACACAAGCAGAATACTAAACAGCTGTCTACACAAACTTATTAAGGTGTAAACAAAGATAATCCATGTAGAGTTTCTTTGTACTTAAACTTCTTCCCCTTGGGTTAAATGTCTGCATTAAAGTGTTGAAGTTATGAAGTACATAAACTGAAACAAAAAATCCCCCCTAGAATGCTTATTGTAAATAAGTTTTATTCAATGATGCATAGGCATTACTTTAAAATAGAGATATACCAGTCTAAATTTTGTGCCCAATTCCCAGTCCTGGGGATTATGTAAAGTTTTTATCTGCAGGTAAAAATTTTAGGACGAAGCCTTCTATTTAACAATTCAAAGGTTCAGCTAAACGAACATCTGAGTTTAGTTTTTTTTTTTAACGCTTTAAATGCAGGAAAAGTTTCAAAATTTGATGCGGCCAACGCACACTAAGCACAGCAGAGACTGCCGCAACCATAGACTTTACATGTAATCTTGCCACTCTTGATAGCACTTTTGATGTTCTTATGGTGTGAAAACACTATAAGACACAATAACAACACCATTCAAAATATTCTTGCATGAGAAGGGTTTAATAATCTACAAAAGGAATCAGTGATGATATGTATGCTAAAGAGCAGAAACAATATCAAATTTGAAACTTTCAGTAGCATCTTATATTAGCAATTAGCACAATAAGTGTACCTAGCATTACTGATATCACAATGCCAGTGTTCAAGAGCATTAGGAGCTTCAAAAGTTCAGCTAGCTGAACTGCGTTCCTGGCGTTTGGTGCTTTGAAGCTTGAAACACAGGAAAAATTTGAAAAGTTGATGGAGCCAAGGCTCACAAAGCACCGCAGAGACTGCGACGCTCCTTTGGCGGCCTCAACAATAGACTTAACATGTAATCTTGTCGCTGCAGTTTGGGGCAGTGTGAACGTACCATAAGACTGCCAACATTGTCAAATTTTCCACATTACCAAACTATGCAAAATTTGCTGTAATACCTTCAGGCTTCTTGTTATCTGTTAAAAAATCCCCCCTCTCTCTCTCCCCTCTCTTGCGGCCTAAAACAACTGCAGACATAACACAATATATCCCAGAATAAGCATAATACCGTTTCAAAACGCTCCCTACATATTTGTGCTTTCTCTAACTAGATTGTATACACTTTACTGGATTGAAAACAAACTCAGTAACACTCCACAGAGAAGAGTGTGGAAAGTGCACAATCTGGTAGTGCTGTGTACAGCACCTTCACTTATTAGAATAAGATCAGATTCGGACATTTTCAACTATCAGGGATTTTCAAGCTGTAAATCAACCAGTTACAGTCAACAGAGGATTTCTGTGTGCTTCTGTACTCAACACCAAACAGGTTTTGTAATTAATTCAATGTGTCACTGCAGTCTATTTATCCCAGTTTAGAAAATAAACTGAGGTAGCTATATGGACACAAAAGGCAGGATGTGAAGATTTTAAGATTCAGGAATGACCAGATTTAATAAAATGTTATATCAAAGGTTGTTCACCTGACCATTTTTTGGCTCGCACAGAACCCTTTGAAATTCTCTCTTTCTAATCATATTCTGCAGTGCTATCAGTGGGATGGAATACTAAAGCTGCCTCAAAGCCTTTTAACTACACATCCTTCTTGATCTGAAAGCCAGACGATGTCTGTTCCTTTAAATACTGCTTTTAACTAGCAAATACCATCACATTAATATGATCAGCACATTCCAGGCTCTTTGAAGTTATGGAGCAATTCATTTGCTTTAACTATGTTCTTTTGCTTCCTAACAGTTTGAGAGAAGTGAATACTTTTTGCCTTTCCTGAAAGTACCTATACTTGTTGAGTCCAATAGAAGAAAAATACATAGGCATGAACAGTAGGGATGGGAATATTACAACATCTCACGATTAAATTCGATTCCGATTCTTGGGATGACGATTCGATTCAGGAACGATTCTCGATTCAAATCATATTTTTTTCCTTAATCAATACTTTTTCATTCATCATTTGTGTTTGTAATACACACAACTTGATCTGCCAAGTGTCTGTGATGAAGTGAGCCATGAATGTAATAGGGCATCAACAGAAAAATGGATTTTACAATCTATGTTGAAAGAAGGGAACTGGTTCAAAAGTAACAAGACATGAAATTGCAACTGGACATCCAAGACCTTTTAAACAAAACTTCTAGTCTTGAAAAAAAAAAAGTATTTTGTTTGTTCTTTAGCACATAGTAGAAAATACATTGAAAATATTTAGTATGCACCAAATGTTGCTCATCAACCATCATTAAACAGAAATTTATGGCTTATGTTATTATTTTCTTATTTCTGTTAGAAATTTTAAAAGTCCTAACGTTATTGAACTCAGCATATATTTCGACTTCCTTGAAAACGCCACAGGTCTGCAGCGCTGCTGGATGTTTATGTGTAGCTTATAAAGAAAGATCGCTCTTATATACTTGCAGATTTATAAAAAAAAACTTTATCCAAGGGTGTCATTAGCATGGAGAAGACCTTTTAGACGGCCCAAACATTTACCTTCAGCAAAGACAGGGCGGGCTGGATTTCTCTTTCGTCTTTCATAGTGAAACTTTAGCCTAGCGGCTACCAACGGCGCATCAGACGTGTCAATGCGACGGGGGCCATTGCATGACAAACACTACGCGAAGCGAACATGTAAAAAGGTTCAGAAAACATATTTTTTGAGAATCGATTCTCAAACATTTCGGATCGATTCTGAATCTTGTTAAATAGGACTTGAGATTCAGACGTGAATCGATTTTTCCTCACACCCCTAATGAACAGTCTTTTAAATACCTAACAAAACTTGCTAACAAGCTCATACATTATGTAAGGATATTTGAGACTATAGCTAGTTAAAATAGACAATGCCTGCATCAGTGCTGGCATCAACACTGGCATCAGTCAGCCTCTTGGTTATTTCTAAGTAGTCATCATGTGGTGGCATGAACCACGATCAAGTGTTTTTCACAATTTTTCACTTTAAATGTTGTTGACATCACCCTCTTTTCCAGCAAGCAGTATGATCTTCATTATTAAGTCCAGCATTGCAGGTAGATTGTTGTAATTTTACTATCAAACTTGCTGGCACAAATGGGGCAACATTTGTGCTTCATCATGTACCATGGCGCAATCATACCCATTATGACCCTAATTTTTCGCCACAGTGTGTTTTTTCAAAGCGTCTTGTGTTTTGCTTGCTTGTAGATGAAATAGTAAGATCCCATCTCAGTTTGTGTATAACAATGTATGTAGCAATCGATAATGTAACACATGCCAACAACATAATCATTTTTATTATTTTAAATGTTAATAGTGTAATACAATTCCAGGGCCAATGACAATATAACATTTTACTAAGAAAAAAAAGTTTAACTATCAAAAGTGTAGCATTAAAAACTGAAAATTTAATAACTGCAGCTCATATTGTAATACATGAATAGGAGTGGATATCTTAGGTGCAGTTTGTCAAATAGGCATTATCATTCTTTTCATTAATTTAACTTTATATATGCAGCACTCCTCTCCTTTGACCACTCTCTTTTAACATAGTTGTGAGAATTATTTTTTGATGTCGGATGAATTCCCTTTAACATTTAGGTCGATTAATGCAATTTGTTATAATGGTGAAAGAGAATAGTCATCATGTGACCTGTATTACAGTTATTGCTACAATGCTAGTATATTATTAGCTCCAAGATGTTAGCATTTTTTTATAAAGTTATGTGATTGTTTTTATTATGTTTATATCGATCAATATTACTTCTGTGCCTAGGTATTAAGCTGTTGATAGTTGTGACAAAATTGCTTCATAAAAAAAGTTCTCTCAATATAATTTGTCATCTGGATGTAAGTTTATTGCACTGTTTTTCAACCACTGTGCCATGGTTCACTAGTGTGCTGTGAGACATAATCATCATCATCATCATCATCATCATCTATTTATTTATGTATAAAGCGACTTCTATTAGCAACCAAGAAAGACCAAAGTGCTTTACACCAAGAAGTACAATGCAAAAAAAAAATCATAAAAAAATAAAAAACAATAACAAAAAAGAGCAGCTAGGAAGAAGAGATGCCACAGTAATGGAGGAAGAGCTTGGTTTTAAAACTCTGTACAGAGGAAGCCTCTCTGATAGCCAGTGGCAACTGATTCCACAATTTTGGAGCCAGCACAGCAAACGATTATATGAACTCACTCCAAGACTTGCATCTGGTTCTCGGAACCAGTAACACATACTGGTAGAATGAAGGGATTTTGAAAGTAAACTGGAAAGATAAAATGATGCCATACCTGCAAAAGACTTAAACGCATGAATGATGATTTCAGGTACCGTAGTGGCAGCCAATTCAAAGAAACAAGAATCCCCATAACATGCTCAAACTTTTTAGCACCACAGATATAATCGGCTGCTGTGTTTTGGATCAGCTGCAGCCTTGCCACCAAAAGCCTTACATAGCCCTATATATAAGGAGCTTCAATAGTTTAACCTGGACAAAATAAAAGCTTATGTCACGATCACCAGGTCACTCTTAGAAAGAAAGTATTTAATTTTTGCCAAATGCCGCAGCTATAAGAAGCAAACGACATCACAGAATTTATTTGGAGATCCAATTTCAAGGCAGCATCAAGTCTCACCCACAAATTTGCAATTAAGGACTGTTCATACAGAGCAAGAGATAGGAGGTCAAGACCATGCTCCTTTCAACCACTAGGAGAAAACACAATAACTTCCAACTTGATTTTATTAAAACCAAGAAAGTTTACAGACATCCACAGTCTAATGTCAGCAAGGCATTCATCAATCGTTCAAACACCATTTCCAGCCCCCTTACCTTTAGGGACATAGATCTGGCAATCGTCTGCATATAGATGGAAACGAACCATGTGTCAGGTGTGCTGTGGGAAATTAAGCAATTTCACCTAATTGGTCTAAAAAACATTTAAACTAATTAATTATTGTCTAATTATTTGCCGTTTTGAAGTGTCTGTGCTGTCTAGTGACTGGCAGGGGAATCACGTCACACTGGTTCGTATTAGTAGGTGGCAGCAAGTAGCGAATTGCCTTGTATTTTGATATAAAATAATTAGTGATGTCTGGATGTGACGGGTGGTTATGACATTGTGGCTAGTGATAATACAGTGACAGTGATGGAGAAGTTTTACAAAGGAGAAATGCAAACTCCAAATTGGGCCGTAGACAAAATTCAGACCTAGATGAAGGCCCTAGTATGAACGGAGGTCAATAGGAAGAAACAACGGTGACCTCGAGCAAAGTCTTCAGACAATACAGTGAGGATGCTACAACACCAACTCTGTTGTGTTTGGTGTGTGGTGAAAAGCTAGCTTAGTTCATGGTGTGTCTTGTGATTTTTATTTACCTTGGCTCACAAAAGGTTGAAAAACACTGATTTACTGGATCATCGAGGAAACAAAAATAATATCAAAGGATTGACAATAACTCACATGGGAAGTTACACAACCCTTAGGAGATTACAAAAAGTTGCAATATCCCCAGCTGGCAGGACATTACAGTTATAGAGTCAGTGAACGCAGCGTTTAAAAAATCCATCCATCCATCCATCTTCTTCCGCTTTATCCGAGGTCGGGTTGCGGGGGCAGTAGCCTAAGCAGAGAGACCCAGACTTCCCTCTCCCAGGCCACTTGGGCCAGCTCCTCGGGAGGAATACCGTGGCGTTCCCAGAAAAGCCGGGAGACATAGTACCTCCAGCGAGTCCTGGTTCTTCCCCTGGGCCTCCTCCCGGTGGGACGTGCCCGGAACACCTCGCGAGCGAGGCGTCCAGGAGGCATCCTGACCAGATGCCCGAGGCACCTCAACTGTCTCATCTCAATGTGGAGGAGCAGCAACTCTACTCTGAGCCCCCTCTGGATGACCGAGCTCCTCACCCTATCTCTAAGGCAGAGCACAGCCACTCTGTGGAGGAAACTCATTTCAGTCGCCTGTATCCGTAATCTTGTTCTTTCGGTCACCACCCAAAGTTCGTGACCATAGATGAGGAACGTAGATCGACCAGTAAATCGAGAGCTTTGCCTTTTGCCTAAGCTCTCTCTTTACCACGACAGACCGATACAGCGCCCGCATAACTGCAGATGCCTTACCAATCCACTTATCAATCTCCCGTCCCGTTCTCCGGCTCAAGACCATGGTCTAGGATTTGGAGGTGCTGATCCTCATCCCAGCCGCTTCACACTCGGCTGCGAACCACTCCAGCAAAAGCTGTAGATCATGTTCAGATGCAGCCAACAGTGCTGTGCTCCCAGACACAGGTGCAACAACCAACTCGCTGTTCCCCGCTCCAGCAGCTGGTTGGCCTAGAGACACGCCCTCCTTTCCACAATGCGTGCATCACGGAGTAGTGAGGAGCGAAAAAATGTACACGGGTCAGTTGTGCTTTTTTCGGAAATCCGCCCTGGTGTGAGGCGCTGCTCAAATTTCTCCCGAAATGAGCGCTTTCTTCCCGGGTGGGCACCAGCATTCAGGGGCGCCGGGTTGTGCTGTGTTCATCTCCTCTGTGCGGTGCGCCGGAGCGCGAAGCAAAGAGGAGATGTGCTTCGCTCCATTCATTGATGCATACACAAATGCCCTTTCATCAGCAGGCACATGAAGAATATTTATCCGACACCTGTGTCAGTGTGCTCAGATGCACTCTTGTTTAAAGAACCGGTAAAATACAGAAAACATTCTGTTACTGCGGCCCTGTGTGTGAACCATAATCCCAGAGAGACATACAGCTTGTTTATGTTGTATTCTCACGGCTTTCACCCGCCCACACGCAACAAGTATGCCCACCCGAGCTTGCCGCCTCTCAACGGGAGCAACTCCAGAGTGGAAAAAAGTCCAACCCCTCTCGAGGAGACGGGTTCCAGAGCCAGAGATGTGCCTCGAAGCAAGGCCGACGATGTCCAGTCGGACCTCTCGACCTCGCACACCAGCGGAACCTCTCGACCTCGTACACCAGCTCCGGCTCCTTCCCCACCAGAGAGGTGACGTTCCATGTCCCAAGAGCCAGCTTCTCCAGCAGAGGATTGGATCACCAAGGGTCCCCGCCTTCGGCCACCACCCATCTTACATTGCACCTGACCCCTATGGCCCCTCCCACAAGTGGTGAGCTCATGGGAAGGGGGGCCCATGTTGCCCCTTTCCGGCTGAGCCCGGCCGGGCCCCATGGGTAAAGGCCCGGCCACCAGGCACTCGCCAACGTGCCCCACCTCCAGACCTGGCTCCAGAGTGGGGCCCCGGTGACCCGCGTCCGGGCGAGGAAACACTGGATCCAAAAATGTGACTCGTCATAGGGGTCTTCGGGCTGCTCTTTCTCTGATCCCTCACCTAGGACCAGTTTGCCATGGGTGACCCTACCAGGGGCTTAGAGCCCCCGAAAACTTAGCTCCTAGGATCATTGGGACACTTAAACCCCTCCACTGCGATAAGGTGGCAGCCCAGGTAAGGACGTTAAAGCACGCAGCTGAATTTACGGCTCTGCTGTCTGGCGAGAACTATGTCAAGGTCTCATCCATTAAACCTGCCCTGAAACTCCTCACTGAAGAGGTTTATAACCATCAGACGAAGACACCACTCTGACCTTGGACAACAAGCAGAAGATGTGCAGTGTTCTCAGGGAAAAGCACAGAAAAGCTGCTCTACAAAAACCTTCAGCAAGGTCCTGGTTTCTGGACCCAAGATATAGGAGCAACAATTCTGATGATGATGGGGAGGTAAAGTGCATGCTGATCAAGGAAATTGTACACATGGAAGTTTGAGGGAGTGGTGCCAGTGCCTCAGCTGCTGCCGAGCAACAGTCCTTGGCGCTGCAACCAGCGGAAAAAAACAACAACAACAAAAATGCTCGGAGACCTGCCGAAGTCACGGACAAGCATGTCTGCAACCGTCGCGAAGAGAGTTAGAGCTGAGCTGGAGCTCACTCGCTACCTGCAGGAGGAACCCATTGACCCTAATATAAACCCCCTGAGCACCACCCAGGGCACTCACCCAATGACTGCTGGAGATAAGCAACAATCCACCCTCGCTTTTGACCCTACAAGGGTAAGTGGGTATAGACAATGAATGTAAGGTTCTAAGAAGAGAAGCCTGATAAATGTAAAATTTGTCTCCTATTTAATCTTGTATAGTTAGAGTATTTGTGGAGATATAAAGTACATAACTGGAAAATTACAACCAAGACAATTACTTTCACTTATCATGAATAAATATTTACAAATTTCATTGGACACTGCCGATAATGATATAATAAAGTTGTGAAAATCTCTACATCCTGTGCTTCTGGATAAACTTGTGTGTTTTGTTAATAAGTTGGCTGTATACATTTTATCCTCAGTATAGAAACAAATTAAAATGTCTCCTGCTGCTGAACTCAAGCATAAATATATGGAGATCACTAATGGTTTCCCCTCACATTCCAGTCTTTTAGCTCCCTTGAAGTGATAGCTATCTAATACAGAGACTTCTTGGGCTGTAATTACAGTTCTCATGGAACAGGGAGAGAGCTATAACTGTGCCCCTGGTAGTTTCAGCATCACGTCATAACTCCTGTAATTACGGTTCGACGTGTTATTATCGGAGCCGCATTCACTCAGGGGGAGGATAAAGGAGCTAAAAAAATAAATAATGTCTTAAAGCATCATGTTCATCATTTAAATCAAAGCTGCATTTTGTAATTATAGCTGCTCATTTTACTGATATTGATGGATCAGTTTTCAGATGAGTACTTTCAGGTAATCATTTTTCTGTCTGTTTTGTGGCTAACTGTGTTGACAAATTGTTAAAAGGTGACATCTTCAGTTTACCTCCAGGTGAAAAATAGTTGTGTGAGAAATGAAACCTTCAATGTCTTTTAATTTGTCGTAAACCCAGACAAATTACCCTGGGCATGTTATCAAGATAAATGCTAATGTGAGAATGAAAAGAGCATCAAATATGCAAGAAATGGAAGCAGCTCGAGGTAGGTGATACCCCCTCAGAAAATTACTTCAAAACCACCCTGTATGTTTCAAATTAATCGCAAGCAACAGGATGCTGTATTAATGACAGGGTGTCACATTCTCTCTGTCTGATCCTCCCCTCCAAACTTTCCTGTCATCATCACACTTCATTTCATGTTTTGTTATGTTTTTTTTATGTGTGATCAGAGTCCCATTATCTGACCTAAAACCTTTCAGCAGAAGCGGAGGTTTAAAACTGCACTGCTGCGAAAGAGCAAACCTCATGCAGCAGTTGCAAATTCTGTGTGTACTCTCTGTGTGCCTGCCACCTACTTACCATGGCTAACAAGAGGGCAAGTGCCTACATAAATAACTCCATCCTACATGTGTTGAGACTGGATATTTGGGGTAAACTATACAGAAAGACTCAAGTCATCCACAGAGTAGATATGCTCAGTCGTGACGTAAAGTAACCCACAGAAGTATTCACACCACTTAGATTTTTTTCCTTCACCTTTTGCTGTGTTACAACCACACACCTACGTGTATTTTTTATGGGGGTTTTGTCAAAACATGAGTGATCAAAACAAAGCAGAAAATAACGTGAGGCGAAAAGTTCAGGTTTCACCTGGTTCTATTTTTTTCTTACTAAAATTCATAAATGTTTCTCATTTCTTTAAATTTTGGCCATGCTGAATCTGGACCAGACCATTCCAGAACTTTATAATGTCCTGATTTGAAGCTCTGGTTATATGTCTAGGACTGAAGAAGCCCACTTTTTTTCAACATTTAACAGGTTTTCCTCAAGGACCTCACCAGATTTAGCCCTGTCCATTCTAAGTAACTTTCCTTTCATTGCTAGTGAAAAGAATCCCCATTATATGATTTTTCCATCATCATTTCTTAAATATTGATTTCATCTGACCTGACCACATGCTTGCTTTAGCCAGGTGGCAAACTGCAAACTGGACTTCTAATGGGTTGTAACAGTTACATTTGTGGACAACATGACTGATAGATGTGGATTTTTGGATCAGTTCCAGAGATATTTTGGACCTCTCGACTGTTTCTCTAAATAATGTTCCCCTTTCCTGTCCTGTCAACTTAAGTGGATAGCCAAGTCTTGTTAGGTTTGCATTTGTGCCATACTCTTTCTATATTCAGATAATGGATAGTCCAGTGCTCCATGAGTTAAAAAACTGTCCTTTAAACTTCTCACCCACTTTTCTGACCAGTCTTCCTGTGTTCCTTGGTCTTCATTATGGTGTTTGTTCACTAATCTTTTCCAACAAACCTCTGAGTTATTCACGGAACTGCTGGATTCATCCTGAGATAAAATTAAACACTTCGGGACTCAGGGATATATAAATTAAAGGGAAAGTGTTTTTTTGTTTCAACCTGGACCTTATTTTTAGAAAATATTACATGCAGTTACTCACTAAGACAAGTTTGGAGCCACTCAGAGCCATTTGGCAGACGTTTTTATCCAGTCACGATCAGCGCATATCCATGTAATAGGAGTAAAGGTGGACAGGAGATTTGCCGGCTGTAATAAGGCATTATCTGCCCCAAAACTCCTTCAGTAAACTACGTCTTGTCATGAATAATTAGCGATAGTCCCCTGTCTCTGAGGTGCTAAGGTATTAGCTTCTGGGTGTTTTACATGCTTTTAATGAAACCAATTCTAACTTAAACTAAGCTGAAATTTTAATGACGTTGCAGCCATCTATTACAGCTGTAGTCTTAATAGGTTGCCAAAAGGGAGCCTGTAGAAGCTGAACTTAGTCCAATTGGTCATTTGGTTAGTGCAATTTGGAAACACGCAAACGCAAACCATGTTGATGTCTGCAGTAGCAAGTTCTGTCTAGCCGACAGCCATAGTGTACAGAGAGAAAGTCCTGCTCTGACTACAACTAGGATGGAGCAAAGTGGTGACGTAATTGTAATCATGTGATAATGTAGTTGTATTAGCCTCTAAATGACCCTGGATTAGAACTAATAAGCACTTCTGAGACCTTCAGAACTTCGATGGGAGTCCTGCTGACAATTAATAACAACGTTTTTGTTAAATGAAGGAGTTTTGGGGAAGATAACGCCTTCTCACAGGCAGCAAACTCCTGCTTCCATTGCTGCAAGTAGCTCCAAACTTCTGAAAAAAAAATAACTTTCCTTGTAAAGGAAGCTAAAAACAAATGCGACCCACACCCAAATCTAAACATTTTAAAAAGCATGAAAAGTCTTTGCCTTTCACATCACCAAAGTCATCAGCTGTATATAAGACCACAAACATCACAGATTCAGAATGCATGAAAATTACTACAGCCTAATTACAAATTGACTTAAATATTCTGTCTTTAAAAACTTCTGTGTTTTAATAATACCACTTATTTCAAACCAATACAACGCCGAAACTTGTATCTGAGTACTTGCTGATACTGAGTACCAATGCCGATATTTCTAAAATAAAAAAAATGCAATGGATTGGAAGACATATTTTATTTTCTTCTCTACTTGTTACAACAAATTACGGTGAATTAGTTAAAAACAAAATATTCATAAAAAGTACCACAAAACTTACATTTCAGGTAAAAAAACAAACATTTTCTGTGAAATTAATGCAGTTTCCACATTTTAAGCATTGGTTCATAGCATCAGTTAATGATACCCAATAACAGTATCAGTTTCGGAGCATCCCTAATTTTTATGTTTTATTCTACTACAAGTGCTTTGCTTTCTGTTTTTTCTTAAGTATATTGACGAAAATGTTCTCAAAGGTCGGAGAGAGATTCTTTCTTATCTATGGATCCACAAAGTTAAAATCTTCAGACATTTTGGTTTACAAGGTGGGAAAATATATTTAAACTCTACACAAGCAAATATACCATGGATTTTTTTTACATGTACACATTCCCATCCAAATACTGGATTTTGTTTCCATATAATATGTACTTAACATTAATAAAGATGTGATATTTTTTTTAGAGAATATTAGTAAATAAACATCATTATGACCAAGACCAAGAAACACACCTAACATTTCAGAACTAAAGTTGTTGAGACGCTTAAAGTAGAAAAGGGTTACAAAACATTTTTCCTAACTGAACATCTGACAGAGCACTGCTCAACTCTAGTATCCTACCAAGAATGGCCATTCAAACTTACACTCTGGGCAAGCAGAGCGTTATTCAGAAAAGCAGCAAAGAACCCTATGGTCACTTTAGAGGAGCTGCTGAGATTCACACATCAGGTGTGAGAACAGATACTTGTGCACAAATCTGATCTTAAGAGTGACAAGAAGAAAAAACAAGAAAAAAGAAAGAAAAGCCTTATGTGGGATTCAGTAAATATGTGCTAGAATGAGGTCTAGTCAGGTGGGTCCCCTGGACGAAAAAAATATCAATGGAAGGTAATGGTTCAATAAAAGTTATTTTCTGGTCCACTTTGTCTTACGTCCTGAACCACACATATGTTGTACCTCAATTTAAGCTATAATTAATGATGTATATATCCAATTTTTGTCAAGTGATTCGGGATTTATTTGATTGTAAGATTTTGCAATTAAAATGCTTACAAATCAGATGTCCCATATATGACATCACGCAGCTACCGTGAGGTAGCACTAACTATAGGATGCAAAAAACTCTCCAAGAGCTTGTAGAGCTTCTCCTCCATGCAGGCTCTCACTCCACCGACTGCTTTACCCCTGACATAGCTGCCACTTTTCACATTATCAGATTTATAGTGGTTTTCTCCATGTTTTATTCTCTTTTCTTTTTCCTGGAGGCTATGACCCTCGCTCTCATTGTTCTTCTGCAGTTGCAGTCTGCTAAACGTTTTTACAATAAACCTAAAGTAGCTTTTGCTGTTGACCGAAAAATCAGCGTTTTCTCTGCATCAAAATTAGTCTTTAAAATTCACGGACATCATATGTTATTAGCCGGATGCTGTCATTTCATCAATGGTTGTCTGAGTGGTGTCCAGCAAACAACGTGGGCTACATTGATAATTGGAAACCTTTTTGGGGAAAACCTGGTCTGATCCGGAGAGATGGCATCCATCCCACCTGGGATGGAGCAGCTCTACTTTCTAGGAATCTGGATAAATTTATTGGTCCTTCAAAACACTGACAAATCAGGGTCCAGACCAGGAAGCAGAGTCGTAGTTTAACCCACCTCTCTGCAGCTTCTGTACTGTTACCCACTCAATACCCAATTGAGACAGTGCCTTGCCAACGGCCAAAATCAAATAGACTAAAAGTTAACCTGACAAAAGCAAACTCTGAAAATCTAATTAAAATAAATACGACTCGGACAAAACAAGAAAATAGAGTAATTATATGTGGTTTACTAAACATAAGATCCCTCTCCTCAAAGACTTTATTAGTAAATGCAACCATCTTTCATTCAGATTTACAAATTCACCCTAGACCAATTAATACCTACAGCTCTTTTGAACATCTAATCCTTAGTTTTCCTCATCCAAACTGCAAAACATTAAAACCACTTTTGTTTGTGGTTTTGTTTCGTCCACCAGGCCCTTACTGTCAATTCTTGGACCAGATCTCAGATTTTTTATCTGATTTAGTTTTGAACACTGATCAGGTAATTATAGTAGGGGATTTTAATATTCACGTTGACACTGAAAGTGATAGCCTAACTGCAGCCTTTAATATTATCTTAGACTCAATTGGCTTTACTCAGAAAGTGAAGGGACCACACACTCTGGTCGGCACACTTTGAACATTGTACTGACATACGGCATTGAGTGTGATGAACTAATAGTCCTCCCAAATAATCCAGTCCTATCTGACCATTTTTTGACAACCTTTGAATTTACTTTACTCAACGTTCAAAAATCTGAAAGAAAATTTCACTACAGTAGAACTTTATCAGATAATGGTGTAACAAGTTTTAAAGAATCTGTTCCATTCTTGTTTCCGTATGTGTCTCAGAATACCACAGTGGATGGCAGTAATTCCAACACTAACCCTTCAGAAATTGATGGTCTGGTTCAAAGTATTACTTCCTCACTGCGTTTGGTACTAGACAGTGTAGCCCCCTTAAAAAAGAAGGTAATCAGCCATAGGAGATTGGCTCCCTGGTTTAGTGCAGAGTTGCGTACTTTAAAGTAGAATACTAGGAAACTGGAGAGAAAATGGCGCTCTACACACTTAAATGGTTTCTTTCTAACTTGGAAAAATAGTCTACTACTTTATAAAAACGCCCTTCGAAAAGCTAGAACAGCATATTTCTCATCATTAATAGAGGTAAATAAAAACAATCCTAGGTTTCTGTTTAGTACAGTTGCCAAACTTACACAGAGTCATAGCTCTGTTGAGCCCACTATTCCCCCTTCTCTCAGTAGTGATGACTTTATGGGCTTCTTCATAAGTAAAATAAATTCTATAAAGAATAAAATCATTGGCATTCTCCCAAACATGACTAACTCTCTCTCAGTAACTGAGGCAGTATCAGAGAGAACTGTAGAACCATGTTTATGTCTGTACCATTTTGATTCTGTTGAGCTTTCGGAATGATCACAAATATTAATTTCATCTAAACCCTCAACTTGTAAGTTAGACCCAATACCAACCAAATTATATAAGGAAATGTTCACTCTGGTTACCGGCCCTATCCTAGACATGATGAATCTATCTTTAACAAATGGATATGTGCCAAAGGAATTTAAGGTTGCTGTAATTAGGCCTTTACTTAAGAAACCCTCCCTGAATCAAGAGGATTTAGCTAACTACAGACCTATATCTAACCTTCCTTTATCATCCAAAATTCTTAAGAAAATTGTTGGTAATCAAGTATGTGAGCATCTAAACAGCAACAACCTGTTTGAGGAAATTCAGTCAGGTTTTAGAGCTCATTATAGCACTGAAACAGCACTGTTAAAAGTTACTAATGGTATTCTAATGGCCTCACAAAATGGATTTGTGACTGTTCTGGTCTTGTTAGATCTCAGTGCTGCTTTTGACACAGTCTATCATAATATTCTCTTAGAAAGGCTCGAACATGTAGGGATAAAGGGAACAGCAGTAGGTTGGTTTAAATCAAATCTGTCCAACAGATTCCAGTTTGTTCATGTCAATGATAAACCATCTTCACACTCAAGGGTTACTCGTGGAGTACCACAGGGTTCTGTGCATGGACTGATTCTCTTTACTATATATATATATATATATATATATATATATATATATATATATGCTTCCAATTGGTAAAATAATTAGACAACATGGTATGAATTTCCATTATGCTGATGATACACAATTATATTTATACATAAAACCTGATGAAACCAATCAGTTAGGTAGAATATAAGCATGTCTGTAAGACATAAAAACTTGGATGACTCTGAATTTTCTGCTCCTAAATTCAGACAAGACAGAGGTAGTTGTCTTTGGACCAGAACCTTTAAAAAGGAAACTACTAGGTCAATCACTTCATCTGGATGCCATTAATTTGGCCTGTGGTAATAATGTAGAACCTCGATGTAATTTTTGACCAAGACATTACATTTAATTCTCATATTAAACAGGATTCTAGGATTTCTTTCTTTCACCTCCGGAATATTGCTAAAATTAGAAACATCCTGTCCAGGAGTGACGCAGAGAAACTACTCCATGCATTTGTGACTTCGAGGCTGGATTACTGTAATTCCTTTTTATCAGGAAGTCCACAAAATGCAATCAAAAGCCTTCAGTTGATCCAAAATGCTGAACCAAGAGTTCTGATGAATATTAAAAAGAGAGATCACATTTCTCCTGTTTTGGCTTCTCTCCAGTGGCTCCATGTTAAATCCAGAATAGAGTTTAAGATCCTCCTCCTTACGTATAAAGCCCTTAATAATCAAGCACCATCGTACATCACAGATCTGATTGTTCCATATGTTCTTAACAGAGCACTTCGTTCTCAGAATGCAGGTCTACTGGTAGTTCCTAGGATTTCGAAAAAAGTAAAATAGGAGGCAGATATTTTAGTTATCAGGCTCCTCACCTGTGGAACCAGCTCCCAGTTTTAGTTCGTGAGGCAGATACTCTGTCTGTTTTTAAGACTAGACTTAAAACCTTCCTTTTTGATAAAGCTTATAGTTACTTATATAGAGAGTAGACTTTATAATCTCTCTCCGATTTCTAACAGTAATGTATTAATTTACCAGAATAAAATGGTTAGAGAATTGAACAAAGGTTGAATCATGAATCAGGACAGAAAAAAGATTTACACCAGGTTTTAAGGCTAGAAAGTGATGGACAAAGATAATGCCAGAGTCTTCGGAAGAGCGGGCCTCTATCTAATCCAGTTATATCACTTACTAATAATATTATCTCTCTAATACTCCCACCCCAAGGACCTTAGCAGCTACAGGCCGGTAGCCTTGACATCGCATCTGATGAAGACCCTGGAGAGGTTGGTCCTTAACCATCTGCGCCACCTGGTGGGGTCTTCATTGGATCCACTGCAGTTTGCTTACCAACCCGGCATCGGGGGGGGAGGACGCCATCATCTACCTGCTTCACCAAGCTCTGACTCACCTGGAGAAACCTGGAAGCTCTGTGAGGATCATGTTCTTTGATTTCTCCAGTGCTTTCAACACCATCCAGCCATGAGTCCCGAGGGACAAGCTGGAGCTGTCAGGAGTGGCCCACCACATGTCCCAGTGGATACTGGACTACCTCACAGGACGCCCACAGTATGTGAGGACACAGGGCCGTGTCTCTGACACGCTGGTCTGTAGTACAGGGGCACCACAGGGAACCGTGTTGGCACCGTTCCTCTTCACCCTCTACACTGCTGACTTCTCCATCAACTCCCCACGCTGCCACCTACAGAAGTTCTCTGATGACTCTGCCATAGTTGGACTCATTACAGGTGATGACGACTCAGGGTACAGCCAGAGGACTCTGGACTTTGTGGACTGGTGCTATCAGAACCACCTGCTGATCAATGCTGGAAAAAAACAAGGAGTTGGTGGTGGACTTCCGGAGACACAGACCCACCACACTGACACCGGTGAACATCTAGGGAGTGGATATTGAGATAGTGGACTCTTATAGGTTCCTGGATGTTCACCTAAACAATAAACTGAACTGGAGCCACAACACTGATGCTCTTTACAGGAAGGGTCAGAGCAGACTCTACCTGCTGAGGAGGCTGAGGTAATTTGGAGTCCAGGGAGCGCTGTTTTTTTTACAGTACTGTATGTTGGAGCAGCAGTTTATCGACAGCTGAGAGGAAGAGGTTGGATAAACTCATCAGGAAGGCCAGCTCTGTTCTAGGATACAGCCTGGATCCAGTGCAGGTGGTGGGAGACAGAAGGACTCTGGCTAAAATAACATCTCTGATGGACAGAGTCTCCCACCCCATGCATGGAAATGTTGCTGAACTGCAGAGCTCCTTCAGTGACAGACTGCTGCATCCTAGATGCACAAAGGTGTGTTTTCGCAGGTCCTTCCTCCCTGCAGCTGTCAGACTGTACAACCAAAACTGCTCCCAACAACAAATATAAATATTTTACACCTGCACTGTATCTTACACTTGCACTAAACAACCACACCGATATAATTTGCACATTATTTTCACCTGATGTAAATATTCTTATTCTGTGGTGATGTACATATTCTGTGTATTATTGTATTCTTTTTGTATATATTTTTCTCTTCTGTTACATATGTTGTATATTTGTTGTTTCTTTGGTTGCTGTTTATGACTGAATTTCCCCTGGTGGGACTATTAAAGGGATTATTCTATTCTATTCTAATACATAGATTCTGGAGAGGGCGCTGTTCTATGAGCAAGGAGAGATGCATAAGCACTACAATACTTACCCATTTACCTCCTTCTTTCCTCCTGGATTTCGAGGCAGGGGGTAGAGAGAGATGGAGTGTTCAGCCCGATCCGGCGAGGGGAGGATGCAGCCCGGTCCGGCAGCCCTCCTCAACTCCATCTCCCTCACACCGTACATTGCTAATAGACTTAAGAATTAAGAAAAAAAATTATCCGTTTTCAGACTCAACTGACCCTAACACCCCTTCTACTTTTCTTTTCTACTACTCTCCAGATATATTTTCCCTTATGTTAATGCAATTGTTAACCCAGTTTTCTCTCAGTGTTTTTCTCCCCATAGAAGCTCTACCTGGTCTGGTACTCTGCTCAGCTATAATTCCCCATGCTGGATGGGGAGCGTTGGTCCAGATGATGCTCAAAGTAACAGAGCATCCTCCATTCTGTCTTCTCAGACCCCCAGACGGTCGTGGCAGATGACCGCTTGTACTGAGCCAAGGTTTTGCCAGAGGTTTCTTCCTGTTAAAGGGGAGTTTTTCCTCTCCACTGTCACTACATGCTTGCTGAGTATGAGGGTTTGCTGAGGAATTGCTGTGGTTGGGTCTGCATGATCCGGGCACAACCTCACGCCGATGACTCAACGCAATATGCCGGGATTCCTTACATAGAAAACTTAACTGATTGGAATGTTTGTATAATTGTATTGTTGTAAAGAGCCTTGAGATGACATTTGTTGTGAACTGGCGCTATATAAATAAAAGTGAATTGAATTGAAGGTTAGATCCACATAGGCATTACTTTAAAAAAAACTTTAGATAAGAGCATTATGTACTACAATGTACAAAACCTATACTCTAATAACAATCTTTAGCATCTTCCTATGCTATTGAGATGAAAGACAAATATACAGTAATGTGAAGGGGGTATAATACAATTACTCAGGTCACATCCAACACATTTCCAACATAAATAATCTATAAAACATGTTGTGGGGGAATTGTTTTGGTTTCAGTTTGTTTTTCTTCAGAAATGTCATGTTAGCAGTGACTTATTGAATCAAAAAGGTTCATTGTATCAATATTTTATTTTTAGGAGGTATAGAAGGTATACCTTTTTAGAAGGTATACAGCATAAAGTGTTTTTTAGTCTGTTAAAAATCTCCAATATTGAGGCATCTCTCACTCAACTGAAGTTTCATATTATAAAATTCATATTTAACATTTTACTGAAAAAATTATGTTCTTTGTAGTTGTTTTTAAGCTTAAAAACCTTTATGGACATGCAGTGTTTCACAGAATGCCTGCTGTTTGTGAGTTGAAAATGGCTGAGGAACATTTTGGAATTAGTGCAAAGTCTTATTTTTGACCAACTGTTCAATAGAATTAAACTACATGACGGAAAGATTTGATGCATTTTTACAGTTTAAATATCTCAGCCTTTCTGTAAACAAACTCAAAATCATCATGGTAGGAAGATTAGCAATTCTTAATGTTGATTTTT
The DNA here is from genome assembly GCA_028564705.1 of Apricaphanius iberus. Taxonomy (NCBI): domain Eukaryota; kingdom Metazoa; phylum Chordata; class Actinopteri; order Cyprinodontiformes; family Aphaniidae; genus Apricaphanius; species Apricaphanius iberus. The sequence continues at coordinate 654,959 of JAPXFQ010001470.1, forward strand.
CAGTTATGTAGGGTTTTTTTACTGACAAATTCCACTGCAAAATTTCACAAAATGCTTCTGAAACGGTTTAAAAAACAGCACACTGCAATGTTGCTACGCACCAGAAAAAGAAAAAAAAAAACACACACATTCAATTTGTAATGCCCAATTAATTTTTGAAAATTTTCACCTGACATTCTAAACATGTGTTTCATTTGATTTGGAAGATGTTTAATCTTACATGTTAAACTATGATGATTCCCCAAGCCATTAAAGATCCTGTTGTAAATAATTAAGATAAAGTAAATAGGGATTATGTTATGGGTAACACGCAACAAATTAACTCCTTAGGCAAGGCAATTTTATTTGTATAGCACTCTTTCAACACAAGGCAATTCAAGGTGCTTTACATGATTACAAGAATGTGAAAATTAAAAAGAGAAATTACCTAAAAAAGCATAAACGAAAAATCATAAAAGACAAATGTATGTAAAATTATGAAAATTAGAAACTGATGCAATAAGAACATTTAGCAATAAAACATTTAGTAGTGATTGACAAAATCATTAGCAATGAGTAAAAAGAATAAACGCAAAAGTCGTAGTGTCTCTGCAGCTTTGCATTCATCCAGCAGTTTGTTCCAGACGTGGGGAGCATAGAAACTGAAAGCTGCTTCTCCAGATTTGGTTTTGGTTCTAGGGACGATCAGTAAACTAGAGTTTTTACCTTCACAACAGATCACTAATGTACTCTGGTGCTAGCCAATTCGGGTTACTACTCAGTGGTGATACACTGAAAGGGTAGCAAAGTACATAATATATATAAATATTGTTGTTTGACCATAACTGCAATATCAATATCAGATAATAGATACTGAATTTTCATATTGTTGCACCCCTTCTCAAAATGTTCACCAAGATCTATGATGATAAAATGACTATTCACCAGTCTTTTCAGGTCCTTCTCACAAATCACTTCCATAGGCAGTGTTTCTTAAATGAAGCCGCAATATTTCAGAGGTCCCACATAGAACAAAATAGCAAGCCCAGCAGAACCCCATGCAATGCCCTTCTACAGAGAACAAATCATTTCTGCCGTTAATTTGATAGCTTTTACAGAAATGCTTGAAAATTAGCTTGGAGAATGAGCTTCGCAGAAGTGATTCTGTAACTGGAGAGAAAAAAACAACAAAAGCGCCAAATGAAGGATACTGGTGCTGCACAATATCAAAAAACCTGCCGATGGGTAGAGTATTGGTAAATACCGCAATGATGAAATCAGGTGCAATACATGCCTATCTTCTTCTTCCCTCTCTTTTTCGTCCATCACTCTGTGACCTTAGCATTTGTGTGCACTGTGAACATCTGCTGTTGTGAGAATCTCTCCAACAGGCTACATTTTACATTAGTGTGTAAAATACACGTTCAGAACACTTGGCATATATCAGCCAACAATTAATGCAACCCAAACAGTCTTTTGTGATATCAAAATTGGGATGACGATACACTCGCAATATATTGAGCTGCTCTAAAGGATACATTTCCTCTCTTTAATAAAAGTATTGGGAACCACAAAAAACAGTTTTTTTATTTTTTTATTAGGGTGGGTAAGAATTAACCACCCAGTTTAGTTGTTAGCATTACCTTGGCATTAGACTCTATTAAGATTATCTTTGTCCTTTAACTGCATGCCATCCAAGCTCAGGAGTATTATGCTTGGAAGTAAAACATTAATTGTAGTAATTGTGATGATTGTAACTGGATCCCGGTAGCCGCAACTGTGTAACAATCCAGCTGGCACAGACGATAAGGGGAAACATTTCTGTGCAAATATTTCATTATATCACAAAAGCTCTTAAGGGATCTTTTATGAACACTGCAGCAGTAATAGCTGGCAAACTGAATCACCACAACAAAGGAAAATCCATACCATTAGCTGTACACACACTTACTTTATTTCAGAAAGCGGGTAATTAAAAGGTTCCCCTAAAGTTGCTAAACTAAAGCTAGTAGATGGAGTGGAGGGGTCATTCTGGGGCGTTCCCAAACACATACAGCTAAATGCCGAGAAGTAATGACTGCCACCCCTGAACAAAGCCTCCTGTACAATGTCTGACAGCCCGAGACCGACAGCTTAATCATTTCCAGCTCTGCATAATACCATGAAAGGTTTGTCTTCCTAGATACATCGAAAACACAGAGGCTGAAAGGCTGAAGCAATTTGCATGCAGCTCCTGATAAAATAATGTCTCCTTTTTGCCTTAATGGCAGCTTGGCAATTATTATCAGAACCCGATGAAAGATAAAAAGTGCCGTTATAGAACTAACAATATGTACAAAGATAATTGCATTGGAATAGTTCGCTGAAAGTTGTTCCATAATTTCCTTGTGAATTGATAACTTTATAGACCTTTCTAAAATATCAGTTCTGAGCGCATTGTCGAAGCATCAGCCAGTAACAGGTAGGAATGCACCATCAGTTTCCCAGTGAATTCTTTAGCCTATTTTCAGTAAATTGTGATTGGGGACGAGGTAGTCCAACTCTAAAGAAATTGGTTCTGGTTTTCTTTCATTCTATTTGTTAAGTAGTTAAAAATCTAGAACCACTATTTCATGTCGGTAAACATGTCAAATAATTTTGTATTTGACAATAGGATAAGAAAGGGTTTGAAATGGTAAATGTACTGCATTTATGCAGAGCTTTTCAAGTCATACTGACCACTCAAAGTGCTTTACACTGGAGCCACATTCAACCATTTGCACTCACAAATACTCAGCAGTGAAGAGGAGGCTTGGGGTTAGATACCTTATCCAGGATCACATTGACATGTGACTGGAGGGAACTGGAACTGAACCTAAAACCCTGCCATTGCAAATCAACTTATTTTCCTACTGAGCCACAGTCACCCAGGAAAATATACCCATATTCACTGAGATATATAGTTAATGTATAGAACATATAGCTTAAATTTTTCTTGGATTCACATCAAAGAACTTGCAGCATTATTTTTACGTATGTGTAATCCTTAGACAAATAAAAATAAATTCAGAATCAGTCAAAATAGGTGCATCTCTAGAAAAGGCATGTGAAATCATTTCTTACAAAAGATCCCTACCCTGAACTACAACCTATAATTCCTCTTCGCAAATGTTGTTGGCATGAGTCAAAAAACAAAACTGGCACTGACTGATATCCAATTAATGGACTAATTGATTAATCACCAGTTTCCAAAATCAACACATTCAATTTTAGCGAGTTAATAAGCAACTACATCTTCATGGAAACAATAAACTCAGAGCAGGGAAGGTTTCGAAAACTGCTTTTAATTCTTTGAAGACTCCTCTGTTTTCTGTAAAGGTAGGGAAGCCGTGCAACGGTGCCTCGAAACCATAGAGTGGAAGAAGCTGCCCAACCACCAATTTATCATATGCGGCTTTTTGTTATTCCGCTTTATCATTACAGTCATCTGAACGTGCATCGTTATTTCCAACAAAACTGTACAAGGCTAGGCTCAAACAAGCCAGATTTTTGACGGAAACAATGTTAAGACATATAAACACTGGATCTTTTTTATGCAGGTTACTGAGGTTATGACACAGAGACATGACAGTGCAAAACATGCACACAAGCCACATCAGCTACAAATGTCACAATAAAGTTACAAAAAACCTGTATACCACAATAGACTATATTTGATTTAGTAATGCAATAGTAATTACATTATTTTCCTTTGTTAATCATAAAAAAACGACTGAAAATATAATTGCAGCTGTAATGAAATGATACAAAGTAGTCCTTGTTGTACATGCTTGTTCTTCTAAATATATGCTGACATATTTAGCACAGAAATGTTATAATTGCGAGTTTCAGCTTGTTTTTACATAACAGATTAAGATTCATACTATGACAATAATGTAACTTCAAACCTGTCAGAGGGATAAAATCAGAATAAAACATTTAGTGTTACAGCCGATGTGGTTGTTTTTTATGCATCTTTAATTTGTAATTCGGTTATTGTAAAGCAGAATACATTATATCATGAGTTTTTAGCTGAGTTAAATTATCTATATATAAATAAAGGAGCGCGACGCATCGCTCTGAGTATTAAACTCCAAAATAAGTGTGGAACAGCAGACAAGCTAAAATCTAGGAATAAGCGAACTCACCAAGGATGGATAGAGTCCGAACACGGTGAGGGAAAGGAGCGGGTACAGTACGCTCATAAGGACCCGCATGTTTAAGAGCTCCGGGCGGCCACTTTCCGCCAGGGGTCCTCGGTCCTTTTACTCGGTGCTGCTGCCTCGCAAGAGTCTTTGTTTTTATGGCTGAGGAACCGCAGAGAGAGCGCTCTGACAACCGTACTGCAGCCACGCGTTCAGCGGCATCACACCCACCGCCTCCCGTTGCTCTGACTAGAGGCAGAAAAAAAAGAAAAGTTTGGAATGGAGGAGAAATATTCAAATATATTCGTCCTTATGTAGACTGCAGGGGAGGCGCACCAAGTGACATCACCTGAGTGGCTTAGGGATCTATCTATCTATCTATCTATCTATCTATCTATCTATCTATCTATCTATCTATCTATCTATCTATCTATCTATCGAAAAGTTCTGTAGCATTGAAATACAGGTCCTGTTAGTGTTAAATTACCTAAATTAAATTCTGTTTTCCTATTTGGTTTCAGCTGACAAAGCAGCAGAAATATTTTGAGGTATGATACAAGGGAGAATTCCCTAAATCAGGGCGGCTTTGCCGACAGGCGACACAGGCAGCTGCCTGGGGCACCATCTGCTTGACAGGGCGCAAAATTGAGAAAAAAAAAAAGTTATTAAATGTTTGTATCGTATTTTGAAATGCACTCTCTATATATAGCTACTCCAATTTTCCCATGAAAATAAATTCAATCAGCGCACACGATGTACTACGGAAGCGCATTACATTCACTGGATAAAAAAAAAGTTTGACAGCTTTTCTCGTAATTACGATAAAAGATCTCATAATTATGAGAAAATATCTCGTAATTACGATATCATGATCTCGTTATTACAAGAAAAGATCTCATAATTATGAGAAAATATCTCGTAATTACGACATCACGATCGCGTTATTAAAAGAAAAGATCTCCTAATTATGAGAAAAGTTCTCGTAATTACGGAAAAAATAAAGAAAAAGGAAACATCTGTAAATCCTCTCTCTTGGCAATGATGGCGCTATCACAGTTAATCTGCTATTATTACCTTCTCGGTTTGAGACACTGGGAAATAGGCTACTGACTTTTCTGAAAAATGAGGATGGTATTCAAATTAGTTTGTCAAAACTGTGCAGACATCTCAAGGGTTGTTCAGGTGGACAGCTCAATCTGACGTGCTGGATGTTGCTCCGTTTCTCCAGGAGCAGTAGTAAATAAATGTTATAAAGTTTTTAATTTACTCCTAGACATATGAATTTACTTCTTCATGGATGTGCAGTTAGTGGTTCGGAGTGAAGAAGCCTCTCCTGATCTCATGTTTACAAGATATGAATCTCGTAATTATGAGGTCTTTTCTCGTAATTACGACATAATGATGTCATAATTAGGAGATTTTTTCTGGTAATTATGAGAAAAGCTGTCAAACTTTTTTTTATCCAGTGAATGCAATGCGCTTCCGTACTGTACACTTTTACTGTGCACTGTCATCAGGCAATTCTCCCTCAGCAGGAAGAGGCGGGGGGTGTTGTGACAAAGCAGGGGTATGGGGGGGTATGGGAACCTCTGCATTTTTTTCCCACCGTCTTGCCGTATTAAAGTTTACTTGTAAATGTCCCGTATTTTATAAGTAAATCCTCGGCCTCTCAGTTCAGAGAAGTGCGAGAGCTGCTGCAGTTACAGTGGCAGGTCTGGAAAAATCAGCTCCTAGAACGGGAGCAACAATAAGATGAACTTGGTGAAGACAGAGTCACTCAAAAACAAAGTAGAATACACGTAAACATATCGGGGAAATGGGAAATATATTCCCTCCTCTGGAGGGAAGGAAACTTACTGTTGCTGAAAATCTCGCCTGGGGCGCAAAATACCCCAGGGCCGGCCCTGCCCTAAATCAATGTCTGTTTTAGGGATGCACCGATACTGGTAAATGGTATCATGGCCCATACCATTCTTATGTACTGTGAACCAATACTTAAAATGTGGAAACTACAATAATTTCACATACATTTTTTTATTTTTCACTTGAAATTTTGCTTTTGCCGTCATTTTTATTAATATTTTTATTTCAAATTTCCGATCATTTGTTGTAACAAGCTGACAAGAAAATAAGTGCTGTCTTCCAATTTATTGCTTTTTTGTATGTGGTAGAAGTATTGGCATTGGTACTCTGTACCGGCAAGAACTCAGATTCAAGTATTGGTATCTTATTGGTTGAAAAAAGTGGTATTGTTGCCCCCCTGATGGCTTTTCCTCACAGCACACAGTTAATCTAATGGAGTACTGTTTGGATCGGTATTGGCAGATTATGAACCTCAGATATCTGTATTGCATCAGAAACTAAAAAAGCAGATCGGTGCATCCTTAATCTGATCTCAGGGTATGAGCACATTCAGGTTTCCACCTGCATTTGTGTATTTCAAGGCGCTCTACTGATCTAATATACCAGTAAACATTTTGTGATCCATTTAAAAGTTGAGTTAGTAGGTGGGTGTTAAATCGGGGCTTATTAATACTGTTAAATACTGACCAATGACCTATGAGGTACAGGTATGTTCTTCATTGGTTATGAGAGTTAAAACATGTGATACCACACCCATCTTATCATGCAATAAGTTCTGACCAGCAGCAGGACTCAGAACAAGCAGCTCCAATATAATCATCTTTACTGGATAATCTGTCATTTTCAAAAGGCTGTGTCTGAGATAGAGCATGGGCTTTACCTGATATGTCCCCACCAGATAGGAAGAGTAAAGGCACAGCTGGAAGCATCACTTATCTAATTTCAACTTTCTAGTACACTGATGAGTCACAGCCATTGAAGATGTTAACTATCTCTCTCCTGGTTTTTATCAGCATAACATATCTTCCAGCGTTTCCCTGTTTAAATATTGGGCTAGTTCAATATGTGCTCATCATCAAGATATATTGTGTTCTGCATAAAACCATTCAAACCTTTAATAAATATTTTTATTCAATGAAATATGTGAATTAAAGAAGTGTTTCTAATGGAGTTTGACTGTAGCTTAGTATTTTATTGCTTAAATTATTTAGTTTTTTCAAGTCTGAATCTCTTGTTATAGTCAATGTGCCTTTCTCCCCTTTGTGCTCTCCACAACTTTAATCATCCCACCCACATTCAGTCAGATGTAATTGACACACAGGACAATCAATAATGCACACACACACACACAATTATTCCTAAGGATAATCTAGACCAGTCTAATAAGCATGGTTTTTTGGACAGTGGAGGAAGATGGAGTAACCAGTGAGAACTCCCTCTAACATGCACATTCGATGCATGTCGACTAAAGTCTGGATTTTTACCTATGACATTGTTAATGCAAAGCAGCTCTGCCACTGGGGGACCGTGTAATATTTAACTTCAGAAATGCAACAGTAGCTTTAAGTGTGTTTTTTTGGATCATTGTCGTGTTGGAAAAGTACACGACGACAAGTGCACGGAGTGATGGCAGCATCTTCTCCTTTGGTATAGAGTAGTTAGTACATTGTTGCGTTCATGATACCATCAATGAAATGCAGCCCCCCAACACGAGCAGCACTCATGCAGCCCCACATAAGGACACTGCAACCACCATGTTTCACTGTAGGCACCATGCATTTTTCTTTGAAATCCTCACCTTTACGACACCATACAGTTTTTAAACCATTAGTTACAAAAACAGTGATCTTTGTCTCATCACTCCAGAGTATAGAGTCCCATTAGTATTCATTTTTTCAGCATGGGCCCTAACAAATTCTAGGCATGCTTTTTTGTGCATGGGCTTTAGGGGAGGCTTCCTTCATGGACGATACCCATGCATGCCAATCCTCTGCAGTGTGCGCCGTGTGGTGTCCCGGAAAAGGGTAACTCCAGGTTTGGCTTTCTACTGCTTTAGCTAACTGCAGTGAACTTGCATGGCGATTTTCTTCAACCCTTCTCATCAGAAGACGCTCCTGTCGAGATGTTAACTTTGGTGGACGGCATGGATGTCTCTGTAAGATGGTTGCACTTCCATCTTTCTCAAATGTTTTGATCACTTTTGCTACAATATTTTTGACTGATATGTAAAGCTTTGCTGATCTTCTTGTAGCCCTCACCTTTTCTGTGTAAAGAAAGGA